>CM077153.1:179521990-180721990 GCA_039583875.1 Platanthera guangdongensis | reverse complement strand
AGTGATAGCACAGATGTGGTGTAGGTGGTCCCTGCCCTATCCTGGGCACTCCCTCATATGTAGCGGTTGTGGAGCCAGCATTGCCTGCTCCCTTGGCTCCTGCCGTTCCTCCTTACGGGGTTGATCCCCGTTCCTTCTCTCTCCCATGACCCGGCCTCTCTACGGGTCCCTTTTACCTCCTAGCACTGCATCATCCCCATGTCTCTTCCTGCCCCGGACTGCAAGCTAGTCCGCCTCCAGCTTCTTGGCCATCTCTAAGATCCTGGCCATGGTACCATCAGACACGAACAAGAGGGCCTACCTCAGGTCATCACGGAGGCCCTTGTAGAACCTCTTGGCGTAACCCACGTCATCTAGCTTGTAAGAATCCGCAAAATGGGCCAAATGAGTAAACTCCCGGTGATATTCCAGAACTGTCCCGTTCCCTTGCTTCAACTGCAAGAATGTATCCTCCAATTCGTCCCTTGCGGACTGCGACACAAAATGCTCCAGTAGTGCCGCCCTAAACTCCTCCCAAGTAATGTCCACGATCTCCACTCCTGCATAAGTGGTGTCCATCACCGACTTCCACCACCTCTTCGCATGCGACTCCAGACAAGAAACCACCAAAGATACTGCCAGGTCCACCGGGCACTGTATTCCCACCAACATCTCGTGCATAATGTCTAGCCACTCCTCCATGCACACTGCCGTCTCCGTCCCTAAGTATGATGGTGGGGCAAGGCCCCGCAATGCACTCAACCAGTTTGCTTCGGGGTTCGGCTGAGGAGTCGGAGCCTGTTGTGCCCTAAAGGCCTCCAAGATAGCCATCAAGGTTTGTCCCAGCTCCGTCTGCTGCAATGGGGTCGGAGCCGGCGGGGGTGGAACCACATTCGGGGCCGGAGGTGTCCCCTGCGGCAGGGGAGGATTCGTTGCACCCTACAAAAAGACGGTCTTAAGTTAAGTAAATTGACCTAAAACTCTTTGTTATTAGAAGCATTGTGTAACACCTCCCCTGTAATGAACGTATAATATGGGTCCGGCCGGGGCCCCACAACATACGGACGCCACAGCTTTAGTATTAAAAGTTGATATAGCTACCCACACTCAAAACTCTTAGCACAACACAACGGAAACAAAACAGGACTAGAAGTTATCCACCACTAAAGAGTAAAACAAATGGCCTTACGGCCTTACAACAAGTGTCCAAAAGAAAAAATAATACATCAATCATGAATGTGCTCAGCACTCCTAGTCTACCTTGGCATGCAAGCCGGACAAAAGAGTCTCAAACAAACATCATCAAAACTGTAGTGCTACAAAAGAGGGAAAAACACTTCATGGGGCTTAGGCCTTTCTGGTCGGCGTGCTAGCTCCTGCATGCGATCCTTGCCCTGTAAAAATTATTAGTAACGTGGGTCAGCAAAGGCTGACCTCAAACTGTGTAACAACACATCTCCTCCCGGCCGCCCCTAACGGACCCCGGGGAACCCTCCAACCTGCAAGTCAGCACTTCATATGCAATATAAACATCTATAAATAGAAAAGCATTAAAACAGGCTTGGATGTCTCAATCATCAAACACGTTCTCTACTGGTTGAGCATGTAATAAAGGGCCTACTATGCAACATGTATGCAACACTCGGGCTTCGCCCAAGGCACCCTACTGCGTATGCATCTAGCACAACATCACGACATTTGGGTACTCACATTTCCCTATTGGCATAAAGCCGCAAACACTAAGTGAGACACAACTCCCTCAAATGGCACACAGGCCGCCACATGGAATTCTTGCCAAGGCCCAACCCGCTCGAGGGCTTAGCCCCGGGCTTGCCTGCAAGCTCTGACATCCCATGTCAGGATTCCAACACACACAGACTGACCGATTCTAAGAAGCCTTGCTGGACCCCACCCACTCATGGCCTCATTGCCTGGGCTTGCCCCAAGCTTGGCATTCTCGTCAGTCTCACAGAAGGGGACTAGTCTCGCCGGGACACTCTCCACACATGACGCACATGTCACGGGATAGCCAGCCGACCACGGAGACATAGCCACGCCTTGGCACATCACAATCCAAGACTAAAATCACCATAATCCCTCATTTGTACTACAGCGTTCCCGCGCACCAAGGAAACCATCTCCAACTCGTGCGGAGCTAACCTTGCCCACCAAGGAAACCATCTCCAACTCATACGGATCTAACCTTATCCCTCAAGGAAACCATCTACCGACACGAGAAGCTAACCTTGTCCGGTTCTGACTACACGTACTCTTTCAAACAAAAGGGAATCACCACCACATCACAAACGGCTTCTTGCCGCAACGGAATCTCTACGAATCCCTAAGTTCGTATGCAACATCACCGAGTCGGACTAACGGTCGCGACTACGGCTTCACCCACCATGCCTAATCCACTAGCGAAGCGGATCTCTAATGCAAAATATGTCGGGGACGGACTAAATCAACCCGGAGGTTCCTCTTGAACCTTGGCAAACCAAAACCCCTCACTTTTGAGAGTTTGGTGCCCAAAAACTAGAAAGAAAGAAAATAAATGATGCTAAGACATGCATCCTAAGACCGAGAGGAGAGGTGTCGTTACCTTCCGACTCCTCTTCCTTGCCATGGAAAAAAAATAGCCGGATGGAAATCTTCGCAACGATCTAAGCTTCACGGATCCGGACTCGGCTCGCGATTTGGAGCACCGAAACTCTTCCTACAGCCCAAACACTCCTTCTCCTTCTTCCTTGCTCTCACTTGGCTCTAGATCTAGAAAGAAAAGCTTGGAGAAGAAAAGTGAGGGTTTCCAACCCTATTCTCGGACTTAACTCCCCAAGAACAGTCCTGAGCCGTCAGATCCCAAAATCTGGGAGAGAATGGCCACGATTCACCTGGAAAATAAAAGACCTGGGCCGAACACGGCCTGGCACACGCCCGTGTCCAGGGCCGTGTGCCTCATTCGCCGTCTCAAATCGACGCGCCTGGAACAGCACACGGGCATCCGACACGTCCGTGTTCAATCCGACATGCCCGTGTCCCCAGTGACACGGCCGTGTGGCCGGCCGTGTGCCTCCATCGACACGGCCCCAAAACCAACCCGAGAGGTTACACGGCCTGGGACACGCCCGTGTCCCAAGCCGTGTGCCAAGTCTCGACACCCGTCGACAGGCTTTGTGTCGACACCGCGGAAAAACGTCGAGCGAAGATTGTCGACCAAGGAGGACACGCCCTGTGACACGCTCGTGTCACAGGCCGTGTGCCCCCGTCTCGACACTCGTCGAGCGAAGTGTCGACACCCCGGACCGAGTGTCGACACGGACTCGACACGCCCTGCGACACGCCCGTGTCGTAGGCCGTGTGCACTACTCTCAACACGATGTCGAGCGAAAGTGTCGACACTTGGGCCGAGTGTCGACATGGCCTCGACACGCCCTGCGACACGCCCGTGTCTCAGGCCGTGTGCCCTACTCTCGACACATTGTCGAGCGAAAGTGTCGACATGTAACGCCCCAAAACTCAAAGGAGCAAAGGGGGACGTTTTGGGCCAGTTTTGGTTTCTGGCTGAAGGCATACGGCCTGGGACACGGGCGTGTCCCAGGGCGTGTCAAGCGTGTGTCGACACTTAGCCGCGAAGTCGTCGAGTTATTCTCGACGATTCGTCGAGAATGGGCACACGGCCTGCGACACGGGCGTATCGCAGGGCGTGTCGACCCGTGTCGACACTTAGCCGTGAAATCGTCGAGTTATACTCGACGATTCGTCGAGAATGGGCACACGGCCTGCGACACGGGCGTGTCGCAGGGCGTGTCGACCCGTGTCGACGATCGTCAAGGTGAAATCGTCGAGATTCACTCGACGATCGTCGAGTCAAGGCACACGGCCTAGGACACGGGCGTGTCCAAGGCCGTGTCATCGAGTCGTCGATCTCCACTCAACGAAATGTCCCGTGTACACGGCCTGGGGGCCCAGGCGTGTCAAAGTGACACGGGCAAGGACACGGGCGTATCCTAGAACCCGTGCAGTGCTCGGGTTGGAAACGGGGGAAAAATCATGGGGTACACGGCCGGCTACACGGCCGTGTCAGCTGGAACACGGGCGTGTCAGCTCGAACACGGGCGTGTTCGATACCCGTGTGCGTGTCCAGGAGATTCGATTTTGACGGCGAATGCGGCACACGGCCCTGGACACGGGCGTGTGCCAGGCCGTGTTCGGTCTAGATTGGGCATTTCAGCCCCGAATCAAAGCCGTTCGTTTCCTTGATTGAAGATCCAATGGCTGGGGGTTGTTCCTGGGAGGATATACCCGGGAGTTGACTTGAAATCCATCATTTTTCTTACCTTTTCATCTCTCCAAACCCTTGGAGAAAGAAGAGCTAAGGCAAGAGGAAGAGGAGCTAGATCCGCCATTGGAGGAGCTTCGGAGCTCCGAATCGCAAGCCGACTCCGGATCCACGGAGGCAACGCAAGTGCGGTGATTTCTATCCGATTACTTTTCGATGGCACCCAAGAGGAACGCAAGGGTAACGATCCTCATCTTGAGCACTAATAGCTCTCTTTCTTAGCATAGGAAGCCCGCTCTCGCGAGTTTGCGGAGAGTTGGAGGCGTTCCTTCGGGTAGATATGTAAAGTCCCCGTTGTTTAGAGTTCGTATGCGAGAACGGACATAGGCATTTTGGTTGAAGCCTACCCGAACATGTTAGTCCGGATCGGTGATGTTGCATTGCATAAGGTCGGAGAAGACTCCGTGCTATTGGGTGTTTTTCGGGTTTTCTACGCGGTAGATTGCAGCAGGGAGCCTTGGGGACTAACCCAAAGGTGCACCCGGAAAACTGGGCGGATACGAGATCTTGCCGACTTGGTGGCCTGAGAGCCAACTTGAACATAACGGGGTTATGTGATTTGCGGTAGAATGGGATTCAGTGAAAGTTTGACCCGCGCATATGGCTTAAATTGTCGTTGCGATGTGAGCACGGGTTAGATGGAACCGTACCCTCTCTATGTCGTTCGGGTTAGAGAGACCTAAAGTTACATGGCACTCGCCGTTGGCATAGATGGGGGTCTTCGGTGGTCAATGGCTTAAATTGACGTGACCAATACCAGGAAGACGAATTGCTCATAGGAATGGCCGTCTAAGTGGCGGTGGTGAGTCCGGAATGTTAATGGCTTTAATTGACGTGACATCGACCGGTTCACCGAGAATGTGCCCTGAGTGCACGGGGCGTGTGGCCGTGCGAGCCAACGCCTGTGATGAAATGGCTATGGTTTTTATATTGCTCGCTTATGCTAATGAAATGCAGGGAAGGAGCATCGCCGCCCCGAGTTGGGGGCGGGATCGTTATAATTTGGTCAGCATTGCTGACCGTTGCCTTGTTTGCCACCGTGCGGTGGTGTGTTGCTTGCAGGTGCAGCTGGACCAAGCGGTCAGTAGCGGGCTAAAGCCCTTTTTGCGAAGCTGGCCCTCGAAGGCTCAAGTGGAAATGTTTTTTTTCTATTTTATTCATGTATGGCCGGCCTGCGTGTCGAGGTTGGTAAATCATGTAACAGACAAGTGAAACTTTTTGTAAGGCCTTAAGGCCGATTTTGGGTATTTTGTATACATTCCTAAATGTTGTATTAGTGGACATTCGTGCTCTTATGCTGGGTTCTTGTTTACAACTTATATAAACTGCTTCCGCTAGAATGCTCTGTGTAGGACGTTGAGATTGGTTGGATGGTTTCCATAAGTAACCACCCGGTTTGTCTGTGGTATATGGCATCGGGCCCCGGCCGGACCTACTGCTATATGCTATGCGACGGATAGGGAGGTGTTACAATTTGGTATCAGACTACTGGTTTTGGTCGGGCTTAAAGTGAATTCGTGGGCGAATTCTTTTTAAGGGGTGGCGAGCACATTGTGTGCGTCATCGTTATAACGGTAAAAGAACCCATGAATGTCCACTTAGGAATGAAAATACTCGTGTTTGAGGAACCTGCGTGTTCCTATAATTGCTGTTTGCAATTTGTTTGGTCGCTTAACGGTGCTTTGTACCACTATAGGTGACCAGAAGTGGTGTTGGGCCGTCAGAACGCCGAGTTTCTGAGGCAAGTAGTGCAACGGATGTTGCTCCCGCAACACCTCTGTCGGCTGAAAATATAAGATTGGTGGCTGAAGCGGTGTTGGCCGTGATCAATGCGCAGCCTGGGAGGCAAGCGCAGCAGCCAGCTCCTGTGATGGAGCAAGTACCTCTTCAAGAGGCTGAGCCGAGGAGAGTGGAGCAAGTGGTTGTGGAACCAATAGTGCCAAGGAGGGCAGACCGAGAGGGTCAATAGAACCATGGAAGACATGCTTCGCATGTGTGTCTTGGACTTTGGAAAGCAATGGGAGGACCACCTTTATTTGGTGGAGTTCGCATACAACAACAGCTACCAAGCAAGTATTCAGATGGCGCCTTTCGAGGCCCTATATGGTAGAAGATGTCGCACGCCGTTGTCTTGGTTAGAAACAGGCGAGTCGAAGTTGTATAAGCAATCGGAAGTGGATGATGCTACTTCTTTGGTGAGAACCATTCGGGAGAGGTTACTCATCGCTCAGGACCGGCAAGCAAAGTACTATAATGCCAAGCACAGGAACGTGGAGTTCGCTGTGGGTGATTATGTGTACCTAAAGATCAAGCCGTTCAAGGGTGTCTCGCGGGTGCGACGGTTGAAAAAGCTAAGCCCGAGGTACCTTGGACCGTTTGAGGTTCTGGAGCGAGTTGGAGAAGCGGCCTATAGGTTGAAGCTTTCGGTGGAGCTAAGTGGTTTACACGATGTGTTCCACATTTCGGTGCTTCGGAAGGCGGTGCAAGAGCCTACGCAAGTGATCGCGGTCGATCAAGTGCCGGTGGATAGTGGGCTAACGACAAAGGTCAAGCCCGTGCGGATTGAGGACTCGGAGGTCAAGCGGCTACGCAATAAAGAGATCAGGATGGTCAAAGTCCGGTGGGACAATTGCGGTCGTGAGGAGCTCTCTTGGGAGCGAGAGCAGACTATGCTTGACGAGTATCCGGAGTTGTTCCGCTCAGGTACAAATGTTGTTTTTGTATATCTTTCCTTTATGTAATTTCGTGGGCGAAATTCTTTTAAGAGGGGGAGAGTTGTAACGCCCCAAAACTCAAAGGAGCAAAGGGGGACGTTTTGGGCCAGTTTTGGTTTCTGGCTGAAGGCACACGGCCTGGGACACGGGCGTGTCCCAGGGCGTGTCAAGCGTGTGTCGACACTTAGCCGCGAAGTCGTCGAGTTATTCTCGACGATTCGTCGAGAATGGGCACACGGCCTGCGACACGGGCGTGTCGCAGGGCGTGTCGACCCGTGTCGACACTTAGCCGTGAAATCGTCGAGTTATACTCGACGATTCGTCGAGAATGGGCACACGGCCTGCGACACGGGCGTGTCGCAGGGCGTGTCGACCCGTGTCGACGATCGTCAAGGTGAAATCGTCGAGATTAACTCGACGATCGTCGAGTCAAGGCACACGGCCTAGGACACGGGCGTGTCCAAGGCCGTGTCATCGAGTCGTCGATCTCCACTCGACGAAATGTCCCGTGTACACGGCCTGGGGGCCCAGGCGTGTCAAAGTGACACGGGCAAGGACACGGGCGTGTCCTAGAACCCGTGCAGTGCTCGGGTTGGAAACGGGGGAAAAATCATGGGGTACACGACCGGCTACACGGCCGTGTCAGCTGGAACACGGGCGTATCAGCTCGAACACGGGCGTGTTCGATACCCGTGTGCGTGTCCAGGAGATTCGATTTTGACGGCGAATGCGGCACACGGCCCTGGACACGAGTGTGTGCCAGGCCGTGTTCGGTCCAGATTGGGCATTTCAGCCCCGAATCAAAGCCGTTCGTTTCCTTGATTGAAGATCCAATAGCTGGGGGTTGTTCCTGGGAGGATATACCCGGGAGTTGACTTGAAATCCATCATTTTTCTTACCTTTTCATCTCTCCAAACCCTTGGAGAAAGAAGAGCTAAGGCAAGAGGAAGAGGAGCTAGATCCGCCATTGGAGGAGCTTCGGAGCTCCGAATCGCAAGCCGACTCCGGATCCACGGAGGCAACGCAAGTGCGGTGATTTCTATCCGATTACTTTTCGATGGCGCCAAAGAGGAACGCAAGGGTAACGATCCTCATCTTGAGCACTAATAGCTCTCTTTCTTAGCATAGGAAGCCCGCTCTCGCGAGTTTGCGGAGAGTTGGAGGCGTTCCTTCGGGTAGATATGTAAAGTCCCCGTTGTTTAGAGTTCGTATGCGAGAACGGACATAGGCATTTTGGTTGAAGCCTACCCGGACATGTTAGTCCAGATCGGTGATGTTGCATTGCATAAGGCCGGAGAAGACTCCGTGCTATTGGGTGTTTTTCGGGTTTTCTACGCGGTAGATTGCAGCAGGGAGCCTTGGGGACTAACCCAAAGGTGCACCCGAAAAACTGGGCAGATACGAGATCTTGCCGACTTGGTGGCCTGAGAGCCAACTTGAACATAACGGGGTTATGTGATTTGCAGTAGAATGGGATTCGGTGAAAGTTTGACCCGCGCATATGGCTTAAATTGTCGTTGCGATGTGAGCACGGGTTAGATGGAACCGTACCCGCTCTATGTCGTTCGGGTTAGAGAGACCTAAAGTTACATGGCACTCGCCGTTGGCATAGATGGGGGTCTTCGGTGGTCAATGGCTTAAATTGATGTGACCAATACCAGGAAGACGAATTGCTCATAGGAATGGCCGTCTAAGTGGCGGTGGTGAGTCCGGAATGTTAATGGCTTTAATTGACGTGACATCGACCGGTTCACCGAGAATGTGCCCTGAGTGCACGGGGCGTGTGGCCGTGCGAGCCAATGCCTGTGATGAAATGGCTATGGTTTTTATATTGCTCGCTTATGCTAATGAAATGCAGGGAAGGAGCATCGCCGCCCCGAGTTGGGGGCGGGATCGTTATAATTTGGTCAGCATTGCTGACCGTTGCCTTGTTTGCCACCGTGCGGTGGTGTGTTGCTTGCAGGTGCAGCTGGACCAAGCGGTCAGTAGCGGGCTAAAGCCCTTTTTGCGAAGCTGGCCCTCGAAGGCTCAAGTGGAAATGTTTTTTTTCTATTTTATTCATGTATGGCCGGCCTGTGTGCCGAGGTTGGTAAATCATGTAACAGACAAGTGAAACTTTTTGTAAGGCCTTAAGGCCGATTTTGGGTATTTTGTATACATTCCTAAATGTTGTATTAGTGGACATTCGTGCTCTTATGCTTGGTTCTTGTTTACAACTTATATAAACTGCTTCCGCTAGAATGCTCTGTGTAGGACGTTGAGATTGGTTGGATGGTTTCCATAAGTAACCACCCGGTTTGTCTGTGGTATATGGCGTCGGGCCCCGGCCGGACCTACTGCTATATGCTATGCGACGGATAGGGAGGTGTTACACGACACTTGGGCCGAGTGTCGACACGGCCTCGACACGCCCTGCGACACGCCCGTGTCGCAGGCCGTGTGCCTCCTGCCAGAAACCCAAAAAATTTTCCAGAACTACAGACTGAACCTCTTGCAAAACTGGGGTGTTACAACTCTCCCCCTCTTAACAGAATTTCCTCCCGAAATTTCAAAACAAAATGGTACAAAACTTAAATTGTACCTGACATGAAGAGTTCTGGATAATGTTCTAGCATGGCCTGCTCTCGTTCCCAAGAGAACTCCTCATGACCGCAGTTGTCCCATCAAACTTTCACGAGTTTGACTCCTTTATTCCGCAACTGCCGAGTCTCCGAATCCTCTATAGCAATTGGAAGGACTCGCGTCCTCAAGTCTTCCTCAATCGGCACCGATGCTGGCTCAATCACTACGCTAGCCTCCACCAAGGCTTTCCTCAACACGGAGACGTGGAAGACGTCATGCAATCCACTCAAATCCGCGGACAATGCCAACCGATAAGCTGCTTCTCCTACCCGCTCAACAACTTCAAAAGGCCCCAAAAACCTTGGACTCAACTTCTTGAGCCGGCGAATACGTGAGACGCCTTTAAACGGCTTGATCTTCAAGTAGACCCAATTGCCTACCGCAAACTCCACCTTCCGGTGACGAGCATTAAAGTATTTAGCTTGACGGTCCTGCGCCACCTTCATACGTCTTGGATGGTCCGTACCAACTCACAAGCGTCAACCACCACATCCTTTCCCAAAAGTTTGGTGTCTCCCGCCTCTGCCCAAGACATTGGTGTTCGACACCGCCTCCCATACAAAGCTTCGTATGGCGCCATCTTTATACTAACTTGAAAACTATTATTGTACGCGAATTCTACCATGAAGAGGTGATCCTCCCACTATTTGCTGAAATCAAGAACGCACATTCTCAACATATCCTCCATAGTACGATTCGTTCTCTCCGTTTGCCCATCAGTTTGAGGATGGAACGTCGTACTGAACTTTAGCTTCGTTCCCAAGCTCTTCTGAACCAATCTCCAGTCCTTAGACGTAAACCGTCCATCTCGATCACTGACTATGCTCTTAGGAATTCTGTGCAGTCGCACAATGTTGCGAACATACAACTCCACCAGATTCTCCACGATGTCCTCTTTCCGATTTGGGATGAAGTGAGCCACCTTGGTTAGGCGATCCACGATCACCCAAATAGCATCATTACCCTGCTGCGATCTAGGCAGACCATGCACAAAATCCATGGAGATGTCATCAAATTTCCATTCAGGGATTGGAAGGGGCTTCAGGAACCCGCCCGGCTTCTGACATTCGGCCTTCACCAAGGAGCAAGTCTGGCAACGATTCACATACAAAGCTACGTACCGCTTCAACCCCGGCCACCAAAAGGATTTCTTCATATCCAAGTACATCTTTGTACTGCCCGGGTGAATGGAGTACTTTGTGAAGTGAGCCTCAAACATCAACTCCTCACGGAGTTTGCCGAACTGCGGTATACATACCCTTCCGTCCTTCCTCAGAATCTCATCAATCATCTCTCAGGCGCTGCTCTCGCCCGTTTGAGCCTCCAACACAAAAGGTTGAAACTCCGCATCCAACCGAGTCACTTCCCGAATGCGATCGGACAAGTCATTCTGCACCTCAATCCAATTCAACCGAGCCACGCTGCACTCGCCTTTCGCAACACATTCCAAACCAAGGGACTCCCATTCCCGTACCAACCGCTCATCATGGGCTTGGATCCAATTCCCTTGCCCCGAGTACTTCCTACTCAAGGCATCCGCCACCACATTGGCTTTACCTGGCGTATACTGAATCGCCACCTCGTAGTCTCCAAGAAACTCAACCCACCTGCGTTGCCGCATGTTCAAGTCCTTTTGATCCAAGATGTACTTCAGGCTTTTGTGATCCGTGAAGATCTCCACCTTTGCACCATAAATATAATGCCGCCATATTTTCAACGCAAAAATTACCGCCGCCAACTCCAAGTCATGGACGGGGTAATTCCCCTCGTGAAGCTTCAGCTGTCTAGACCCAAAAGCTATCACCTTCCCATGTTGCACCAAAACGCAACCCAAGCCGCACCCCGATGCGTCACTGAAGATCTGAAATCCCTCGGTCCCTTGCGGTAGACTTAGGATTGGAGCCGCCATTAGTCTCTCCTTCAGTGCTTCAAATGCTTGGCTACACTCTTGAGTCCACACAAACTTATGATCTTTACGTGTGAGTGAGGTGAGGGGTAGAGATATCCGCGAAAAATTCTCCACGAACCTTCTGTAATACCCGGCTAGTCCAAGAAAACTTCGGACCTCCGCCACGGTCCTCAAAACCGGCCAATCTCTAATGGCTTCAACTTTTGTTGGGTCCACTGTCACCCCTTCCCCACTAATCACGTGACCCAAAAATGCCACCTTCTCCAACCAGAACTCGCATTTGGAGAATTTTGCATACAACTCATTCTCCCTCAACACTTGCAGAACCACTCTCAAGTGGGTCTCATGCTCCACTTGCGATTTGGAATACACCAAAATGTCATCAATGAAGACAACCACAAAAGAATCCAAGTATTCCCGAAATACCTGATTCATAAGATCCATGAACACAGATGGTGCGTTCGTCAGCCCGAACGGCATCACCGTAAACTCAAAGTGTCCATACCTTGTACCAAAGGCAGTCTTTGGTATGTCCTCATCCCGAATTCGCAACTGATAATAGCCTGACTTCAAGTCCAATTTTGAATACACCACTGAACCTACCAATTGGTCGAACAAGTCATCTATCCGAGGAATCGGATACTTATTCTTGACGGTCAATTTATTCAGCTCTCGGTAGTCAATGCATAGCCGCATGCTACCGTCTTTCTTCTTTACAAACAACACCGGCGCACTCCACGGTGAAGAACTGGGTCTGATATACCCTTGCTCCAATAATTCCTGCAACTGTACTTTAAGTTCAGCCAAATCCTTTGGTGCCATCCTAAACGGAGGACGTGACACCGGCCTAGCCTCCGGCACTAACTCGATCGAGAAATCGATCTCCCTCCGAGGAGGCGCTCCAGGAAGTTCTTCCGGAAACACATCCTTGAACTCTGCCACTACGGGCACTTCATCAATAGACAGTTGGGAGAAAAGAACCTCCAATAACGCTACAAGCGCTACACCACCCTGGTTAACCGCCCGCACCAACTGCATGGCCGAAATCAGGGAACAGGCCACTCCACCAAGGCCCTCAAATTTGACTTCTGTCTGCCCTTTCCTCCTTAAGGTCACCACCTTAGAAAGGCAATCAATACTGGCGCGCTGCTCTGCGAGCCAGTCCATGCCCAAGATGACATCGAACTCCACCAATGGCAAAACCGCCGCTACCAAAACAAAGCCAACTCCGTCTAGCTCCCAACAGATGCGCCCGTTGACCCCGGTGGTCATGGATGACCCATTGGGCATGCGCACTCTCAACTCCGCATCCGCCGAGAAAGACTCAACTCCTATTCTCCGGATGAAGCTCTCCGCAAGAAAGGAGTGCGATGCTCCCGTATCAAACAATACCCTAGCGGGGTATCCGAAAACTAACATGAAGCCTACAACATAGACATCACACAAAAGTCTAAAAGGATGAAGCACAAAATTTAAACTTAAATTTTCTTCATACCTGTCACCACATCAGTCTGGCGGATCGCTTCTTGCTGTCCAAGGTTGTAGGCCCTTGGTTGCACCGGTTGGAACCGAGAAGCGCTCGACTCCGCCATCTTTCCCTTCTCTGCAGCACTGGGGCTGGAGCGCACAGTCTGCTCCTTCTTTGCCTCTTGCCCTGCTCCCCCTTGCTGACAGGCACGGGCTATATGCCCAACCTTCCCACAGTTGTAGCACGTCGGCGGTCCCCTAGAGTGGGAACCCCCAGGCATCCAGTTTCTCCTCTCACCAGATCTGGAAGTGTGAGGCTTCTTCCTCCACCTACTCCCATCAGACTTTCCATGAGATTGGGAAGGCTTCCCTTCCCCTTGCTTGGGAGTAAAACCCTTACGATGTTGGGTTCGCTCCAAATCACTTTCCAAGATCCTGGCAACCTCAACTAGTTCATTGAATCCGGCTCCCTTCATGGAGATGAGGGGTTGTCTCAAATTCTCCCTCAGCCCCTGGTAGAAGAGGTTATCCCTCTCTACATCATCCGCCATTGTCGTTCCCGCATAACGACCGAAACGGGTGAACTCTTGCACGTACTCATCCACTATCTTGTCTCGCTGCATTAGATGCAGAAACTGCCTCTGCAGGGCCAACCGTGTTGAAACTGGAATATACCTCTTAAGAAAAGCGTCCCCAAACTCTTCCACTGACGGGGTGCGTCCCGGGAACTGGCTGCCGCTATGGCTCACCCACCACAACTTGGCGTCTCCTTCCAACATGAACGCCGCATACTCAGCTTTCTTTTCCTCTGGCGTCTCTGCCGCCCTTAGTAGTTCTTGAATGCGAACCCACCAGTCCTCCGCATCCGTTGGAGTACCAACTCCCTTGAATGACGGGGGATGGAAGCTCAGGAAATACTTCAGGTGTCGATCTCCATGTCCGACATCTACCCTCTCCGCCAAAGGCTCCACTCGCCTGGCTTCTCCTCCTGGCACGGCCATTGCCGTATCTGGTGTGGCAGGGGTTGCCACCTGAGCCGCTGCTGCAGCTTGAGCTGCCACCATCGCTTCTGCAAGCATGCGGCAGAAGTCGGCCGGGTTTACACCCGTGCCCAAAAGACCTGGAGCAGTAGCACTGCTCGCCGAGAGATCATCCCTTGCTCTTGAAGTGCCCGCCTCGTTGCTTGCACTCTTCAGGAAGACAAGAAATAAGGGATTAGTCTCCAATCTCAAGACTAAAACATAAGGACACTCATGGTCCCGCGTTACTCTTATGTGGATAACTTCTCTACAAACCGACCTCGAATCAACCTCGCTCTGATACCAAATTGTAACACCTCCCCTGTAATGAACGTATAATATGGGTCCGGCCGGGGCCCCACAACATACGGACGCCACAGCTTTAGTATTAAAAGTTGATATAGCTACCCACACTCAAAACTCTTAGCACAACACAACAGAAACAATACAGGACTAGAAGTTATCCACCACTAAAGAGTAAAACAAATGGCCTTACGGCCTTACAACAAGTGTCCAAAAGAAAAAATAATACATCAATCATGAATGTGCTCAACACTCCTAGTCTACCTCGGCATGCAAGCCGGACAAAAGAGTCTCAAACAAACATCATCAAAACTGTAGTGCTAAAAAAGAGGGAAAAACACTTCATGGGGCTTAGGCCTTTCTGGCCGGCGTGCTAGCTCCTGCATGCGATCCTTGCCCTGTAAAAATTATTAGTAACGTGGGTCAGCAAAGGCTGACCTCAAACTGTGTAACAACACATCTCCTCCCGGCCGCCCCTAACGGACCCCGGGGAACCCTCCAACCTACAAGTCAGCACTTCGTATGTAATATAAACATCTATAAATAGAAAAGCATTAAAACAGGCTTGGATGTCTCAATCATCAAACACGTTCTCTACTGGTTGAGCATGTAATAAAGGGCCTACTATGCAACATGTATGCAACACTCGGGCTTCGCCCAAGGCACCCTACTGCGTATGCATCTAGCACAACATCACGACATTTGGGTACTCACATTTCCCCATTGGCATAAAGCCGCAAACACTAAGGGAGACACAACTCCCTCAAACGGCACACAGGCCGCCACATGAAATTCTTGCTAAGGCCCCACCCACTCGAGGGCTTAGCCCCGGGCTTGCCTGCAAGCTCTGATGTCCAATGTCAGGATTCCAACACACACAGACTGACCGATTCTAAGAAGCCTTGCTGGACCCCATCCGCTCATGGCCTCATTGTTCGGGCTTGCCCCAAGCTTGGCATTCTCGTCAGTCTCACAGAAGGGGACTAGTCTCGCCGGGACACTCTCCACACATGACGCACATGTCACGGGATAGCCAGCCGACCACGGAGACATAACCACGCCTTGGCACATCACAATCCAAGACTAAAATCACCATAATCCCTCATTTGTACTGCAGCGTTCCCGCGCACCAAGGAAACCATCTCCAACTCGTGCGGAGCTAACCTTGCCCACCAAGGAAACCATCTTCAACTCATACGAAGCTAACCTTGTCCCTCAAGGAAACCATCTACCGCCACGAGGAGCTAACCTTGTCCGGTTCCGACTACACGTACTCTTTCAAACAAAAGGGAATCACCACCACATCACAAACGGCTTCTTGCCGCAACGGAATCTCTACGAATCCCTAAGTTCGTATGCAACATCACCGAGTCGGACTAACGGTCGCGACTACGGCTTCACCCACCATGCCTAATCCACTAGCGAAGCGGATCTCTAATGCAAAATATGTCGGGGACGGACTCAATCAACCCGGAGGTTCCTCTTGAACCTTGGCAAACCAAAACCTCTCTCTTTTGAGAGTTTGGTGCCCAAAAACTAGAAAGAAAGAAAATAAATGATGCTAAGACATGCATCCTAAGACCGAGAGGAGAGGTGTCGTTACCTTCCGACTCCTCTTCCTTGCCATGGCAAAAAAAATAGCCGGATGGAAATCTTCGCAACGATCTAAGCTTCAGGGATCCGGACTCGGCTCGCGATTTGGAGCACCGAAACTCTTCCTACAGCCCAAACTCTCCTTCTCCTTCTTCCTTGCTCTCACTTGGCTCTAGATCTAGAAAGAAAAGCTTGGAGAAGAAAAGTGAGGGTTTTCAACCCTATTCTCGGACTTAACTCCCCAAGAACAGTCTTGAGCCGTCAGATCCCAAAATCTGGGAGAGAATGGCCACGATTCACCTGAAAAATAAAAGACCTGTGTCGAACACGGCCTGGCACACGCCCGTATCCAGGGCCGTGTGCCTCATTCGCCGTCTCAAATCGACGCGCCTGGAACAGCACACGGGCATCCGACACGCCCGTGTTCAATTCGACACGCCCGTGTCCCCAGTGACACGGCCGTGTGGTCGGTCGTGTGCCTCCATCGACACGGCCCCGAAACCAACCCGAGAGGTGACACGACCTGGGACACGCCCGTGTCCCACGCCGTGTGCCAAGTCTCGACACCCATCGACAGGCTTTGTGTCGACACCGCGGAAAAACGTCGAGCGAAGATCGTCGACCAAGGCGGACACGCCCTGTGACACGCCCGTGTCACAGGCCGTGTGCCCCCGTCTCGACACTCATCGAGCGAAGTGTCGACACCCCGGACCGAGTGTCAACACGGACTCGACACGCCCTGCGACACGGCCGTGTCGCAGGCCGTGTGCACTACTCTCGACACGATGTCGAGCGAAAGTGTCGACACTTGGGCCGAGTGTCGACACGGCCTCGACACGCCCTGCGACACGCCCGTGTCACAGGCCGTGTGCCCTACTCTCGACACATTGTCGAGCGAAAGTGTCGACACTTGGGCCGAGTGTTGACACGGCCTCGACACGCCCTGCGACACGCCCGTGTCGCAGGCCGTGTGCCTCCTGCCAGAAACCCAAAAATTTTTCCAGAACTGCAGACTGAACCTCTTGCAAAACTGGGGTGTTACACATTGCACATGATTCCTCCCATGGGCACACCATTGCTTCCGATGCTAGTTTGTCCTCAAGCTAAGCCCGTGCGGGGTGTCCCATGTTTTGTGGACTACATTCTCTCAGATCGAGGTTTCCTCCGATACCACTTGTAAGCCCCCCCCCTTTGCAACAACCATCGGGGTCTTATGCCCAGAACCGCTGTTTTGCGGTGGCCCCGACTCTTGGGAAGGCCTCCACTACAAAACGCCGATTCTGCCGGCCTTTTCGATCAACAAGAGAGAATGTTTAATGATTGGAAAAGTAAAAACAATCAAGTCCACAACATAGAAAGAGAAAATCACATGATAAATATAGAGACCACAACATGATATACGGACTTATGCCCGGTACATAAAGACCTCACTACAAGCCACTCATAAAAGTAAACTACTACTACTCAGCTCCACTCACGGATCTGGATGCCTGCCACCCGAACTACACTGGCCTGTCTCCATCTGCACCGTACTCCGATGGGTCTGCGTCTCCTGCGGCTGCTCCATGTCTCCCATCCGGAGTGCCTAAAATGTGGTGGTCAAATGACCGTCAGTCAAACTAGACTCAGTCAACAGTCCCCCACCCCTCTACTCGTGGCTCCTAGGCACCGGGCAGAAGGAAGTGAAAAGGAGGACCAAATAACATGGCGTAATCAAGCAAATGACAACTATCCTAACATGAGTGTTATAACATTAAAAGTGCAGCAGGAGTTAATCAATAAATGGTAATGCAGTGTAGTAAGGTAATCATGAAGAACTGAAAGTAAGAACTGTACAAATAGTAATTCAGTAACCATTGATTTATAGGGATTACCCCTATAGACCAAGGGGTCGTTCTGCAGGGCCTATCGTATAAACTGTCACATACCAATTTATACGTTAGGTATCAGGGGTTAAATGCAATGACTATGCTATGACATGCAAGTATGCTAGGGTATGAACATGCAAGTGCAACACACACACACGACTCTATGCGCACAAACCATTAGTTCCCCAGTTTGGATTTAGCTAAACTCTCAGGAGCCTCTCGTTGTGGCCAACGGAGACAGTGGGTTGGTCCTCTCCACTCATAGACTGGTAATCACACTACCCAGCCTAGCCCCTCTCATACGTTTCCATACTCTTCCTAGCAAACCAGCTAGTCTCGCCGAGTCAACGTACCGACGACGGTGTGACCGATCGTCCAATACCGAGGACCCACCACTGTTATGCACATGCAAGCTTGTATATTATACTCACCTAAATCTCCGAGCCCCCAGCTCACCAAACCATCAATTCTAAAAACTAGCCCTCGAGCATACAACTCCCCAGACTACCAAAACAGTTCCAAGTCCCTTTAACTATACCAGTAAGCCCATCGACCATGGGTCTATGCTATCCATTCATTACCAATTTGTCTCACCATGTGTACAAGTGTGAGTGCAAGGTGGAGGTATTATTGAGGTTACTCTTGTCCATATTATCCCTAAAGTTTACGTTAGCCCAGGACTGCCCATGGTATTCTGTATGAAAGGCTCTCGAAGACACTAGGAACTACGATGAGATTACGCCCAAAGTTCCCTTTCGCAAGGCACTTAATATTATTGATTCCTACCCTTGACCAATCCTCTCTTTTATTTCAGTGTGGCTCCCCTAAGTGTGTTCAAGTTCTCTGAGCTAGCCTATTTCAATTCTATGTACTATATGTAGACCGTGCTAAGTTACATGATGCTCCCACTAAGGGGTACTCCATTTACTCATCCAACAAAACCAAAATAATTACTGGGAGTCTACCATGACCTATTTAGACTAACTCCAGAGTTTCATAATCTTTCTAATTAATTGGGCATTCATTCTAATTACCCTAAGACTCTGGATGCCCTACTTTGAACATGAAATGCACTTTTAAATCAGTAACATATCACCACAAAATTATGATAAATACTAGGTAACATTTCTACAACAAATTAAAGGTCTAAGAATTTTCAGAATTATTTAGGCCTCAAATCCACAATTTAGAACATAAAGTCGATAATACCATTTTAAGAAGCAAAGGCCAGCAATATTGTTCTAAAAATTATGATAAAAATTCAGTAAGACCATCATGGCCTAAAAAACCCTAGAGGTACACTCCCAATTTTTCCAGTGAACAGTAACTCTTAATTTAATTTTAATTCAATAATTCCATAACCATTGGTTATTGAAGAAAGTACTGTAAACATTCATCTAATAGTTATAACAAAATTCCAGGAGATAGATAATGATCTAAAACTAATCCTAACGAAGTTTTACAATTTTTCCAATAAATGAGTGGCTCTGAATCTGATTAAAAGTAATCTTCCAAATTTATGCTTTGTGATGCAAGTACTGTTTCTAATCACTTAAAAATTATGAGAAAATTCCAGGGCGTACACATTTACATAGAACACTCATTGACCAAGTTTCATAATTTTCCGTAGCAATATTGGGCTCCATATTTATTTTTGATCAGAAATCCACAATTCATAAATTATAAGACAAGTACTTAAAATAAATATCTACAAATTTCAATAAAAATACAGAGGGCACTAACATGATGTAAAACTTCCAAATACAAAATTTCACAACTTTTCAGTAGTTAGAAATTTCATAACAAGAAAAATAAACATAAGGACACATCTAGGGTTATAAAGGAAGTTCTATTTGTCCAAAAATTCCACCAAACTTATTTTAGGCCTCTTTTTATCATAGAAATACCATGCCCAAGTTTCAAGTTATTGTGAGGTGTTTTGATTGCCTAAACCCAAATATTGGGCTTTGTGCCCTAAACTAGGGTAGGGATTTGAGGGGGGTTAAAGGCTTCCAAATTCAATAAATCTTCAACCAGAGGACCATAGCCACCCTATGATCCCTTCCACCAAGCCCTAAGTCATTCCAAGGACATTCGACCCCATGACCTTCAAACCGTAAAAATCACCATAAAAGGGGCATACCCTAGGGTTCTATGGCTACCCTAGCCCAATCCACCCCAAATCTCATTGAAGGGTGTTACATGCCATATAAAATCAGTGGCCAAAATATCAGCCTCTGTTGAGGTGTTTTGACCAACCAAACATCAGAAATAGCTCTTGACCTAAATAACCCTATAAGTGTATACCTAGGGTTGGATCAATACCTAACCAAAACATCTCCAAATGAGGTGAAAGTTTTACCATAGCCTTAGAATGCCCTATAAGACCACCCATACAAATTTGGGGGAGTTTTGGGATGTTTATGACACCTAATTAATTTATTCATGGATTATTAAATTTCTCTAAAAACTATAGAAAAATATTCTCCGAAAATTCTGATATTTGGCTAAGTCCTATATATAGATAAGAGTAGCCCATATCCAAAATTTAAAGTCTTTTGGATGTTTGGTTTGGAGTGGGCATCCATTTTAATGTCTGGTCATGCCTATGTATAGGTTGCACCAAAATGAGTGCTGTGGTCACACCAGATTTCCAAATTGGTTCAAATAAATTTTAAACTAAACTAGACGTCAAGCAATACAATTTTCATGTTGGCCACTTTTACAATAGAGGCATCGCGGTATTTTTAGTAATTAAAACCATCTACAGCTAATAATTCCCAGAAAATTGAATAACATTAATATCATTTAAAATATCTTGATCAAAACGGACGACATCCGCTCATCCTCAACCTCCAGCCAAGGGCCTAGATTGTCCCGACCTGGAGCTTCTTCCAGTCCACTTTCCGGCCACCCCGACCACCTCCCTGGCCGGCCACCACCACCACCACCTCTGTTGAGCTGGTGGCTAGTGTTTGGCTGCGACCATGCCGCCGGAGACGGCGGTTTCCGGCGAACTCAACACCACCATTTTCCATGAAAAATTTGAAAATGCAACCTCCCAATCGGGCTCAATTAAGCCCGATTTCTCTACCTAAACCGATCTAGATCTAGTACTAGGAGAGGAGAAGAGGATCAGACCTTATTTGGAGCGTTTCCCTGCTCCATTTGCCGGCCGCCATTGCTCCTCCTCAAAGCTTTCGGTGCCATGGTGATCCTTGCACAGAGGGCTCTAAATCTTCGGGAAAGAGGGGGTTTTATTCCTCTCCACTCCCTAAAGATGTTTAAAGAACCCATTGGGGAGAGGAGGGATCAAGGCATGAATTGTCATTATCACCATTAATGGTGATTTTTGGCCTTAGTGAAATCCCCTTGAAATTCACCTCTCCTTGACCCCAATTCGTTTGGAAACTCATCAAAACAGATAGGGGAGATGAATGCTAATTAATTGGTGAAGAATCGAGGGGTGATTCACCTTCCCCACCATGAATGGCCCTCTTTCTCACTTTCTCTCTCCTCCATTTTTGGGGAAAATTGAGCTCCCTCTCTCCTAGTCACCCTACACGAAATTGGGTGAAATAAATGCTAATTTCAGCTCCCTTGCACTGATGAGCCAACCTAAATTGAGGCTAGCCCGAGTGGGTTGGTCTTGGTTGGGTCAATTTAAGTGATTTGACCTAATTAGGGTAAATTGGACTTTTGGGCAAATTGACCAAATGGGTGACACCATGATGGGGCTTTTTGTGCCATTGGGTTCCTTATGACATTATGTCACTAGGGGTGGGGTCAGTTTCAAGTTATGGTGATCGATTGAGGTAGTTAGTGAAGGATTGCCCCTTTTGAACTAAGAGGGCATTTTGGTCAATTGGCCAAGGCCCCCTGATGGGGCTTTTTGGCCCCCTAGGTCTCTCATGATGCCTTTAACCTAAATATGGGGTCAATTCGATATTGTGATGGGCAATTTGGTTAATAGGTGAAGAATTGGCCATTTTGACCTAATTAGGGCTTAAAGTTGACTTTGGTCAACTTGACCTCTTTGGTTGGCCCCAATGGGTCTTGGGTGTCACTCTAGACTCCTTGATGGCCTAGGGGTGTTGGGGTGGGGTTAAGGAGTCGAGTTGGAGCCCTAAAGTCAAACCCTAAGTTGGGTATTTAAAGTTTATTATTTGCATACCAAGGTGCTTTATCACCTTTTTGCCTGGGTATACAAGGGTTTCTAAGCTCCTTGGATTTTGTCATGACTTAGTCATGACAAAATCACTCTGGGGGTCTGCCTGTTTGGGGGATGTTACATCAACTCACCGCAAACTCGCGAGAGCGGGCTTCCTATGCAAAGGAAAAGAGGACTTCACATGTCCTAGGATGAGAATCATTACCCTAGAGTTTTTCCTTGGCGCCATGAAAATGTATGCGGATGAAAAGCACCGCAATATCCTTGCCTCCGTAGATCTGAAGTCGGCTTGCAATTTGGAGCTCCGAAGCTCCGTCAGTGACCGGTTCTAGCCTCCTTTCTTCTTCCTTGCTCTCCCCTCTCTCTAGACTTTAGAAAGAGACTAAGTGAAAGAAATGAGGGATTTGAAACCTTATTCTAGGGTATATCCCAGCAGGAACAACCCCGAGCCGTCGGATCCCAAAATAAGGAAACGAACGGCCATGATTCGTCATTGAAATCCAAAATCTGGGGCGAACACGGCCTGTGACACGCTCGTGTCCAGGGCCGTGTTCCCCATTCGCCGTCGAAACCGACGCGTCCGGAAAATCACACGGGCACCCGACACGCCCGTGTTTGACCTGACACACCCGTGTCATCCAGTACACGCCCGTGTTCCCGGGCGTGTTCCTCCATCGACGCAGGACCAACACCAACCCGAGAAGCACATGGGTCTTGGACATGCCTGTGTCCAATGTGACACGCCCGTGTCCCATTTGACACGCCCGTGTCATACCCGAATACGTCTGGGCTCCAGGCCGTGTTCCTCACCCAACTCAACTCGGCCACCACCTGAGAAGGACACGGCCTGGGACACTCCCGTGTCTCAGGTCGTGTTCGCTGCTCGACGATCGTCGACTCCAAAATTCGTCGACCTCTCAACCAGATCGTCGACCCGAGCACGACACACCCCTGGGACACGCCCGTGTCCCAGGCCGTGTGCCCTGTTAGAACAAGACTAAAAGATAGTGCACAACAATATGAGGAAGAAAACTTTTCATTTCTTGTTACAATTCAACACAAAAACCTCTATTACATATAAATGAGAAAACTTAAAACTGAAAAACAATAAGTGCCTAAAACAATTAAGGCAAAAGAAAAAAAAACTGAAATAGCCTTGAATAGAAATAACTCTCAAGAACGAAACCTCCAGATTGGACTTTATTCTCTATCAAAAACTGAAATAAGACTTAATTAAGGAGAAACATAACTAATTATTAACATTCAACCCCTAATTAGTTTTGTTTTTCACGTCCCGCACTCGAAGTCGCTCCCGCATTTCAACAAACTTGTTCCTTGCGAGTGCCTTAGTGAATATGTCACCAAGTTGGTCGTTAGTATGTACATACTCGACCTCGATCATTCCACGCTCCACGCAGTCCCGAATATAGTGGTAACGAGTATCAATGTGCTTTGACCGATCATGATACACGGGATTCTTGGTTAGTGCAATTGCCGACTTGTTGTCAACAAAGAGAGTTGCTTTGCACCTGATCCGCTTCCGAATATCATCGAGTAGGTTGAGTAACCATACTCCTTGTTGTGCCGCAATTGAAGCTGATATATATTCGGCCTCGCAAGAAGATAAGGCTACAACCCGTTGCTTCTGCGACATCCAAGTGATGATGTTCTGGCCTAGGAAGTATGCAACTCCCGTAGTGCTCTTCATATCATAAATGCTCCCTCCATGATCACTGTCGCAGTAGCCAACTAGCTTCATTCCTCCACGAAGATTCCTCTCATAAGAAAGACCAAACTCGCTTGTACCTTTCAGATACCGCAAAATCTGCTTCACCACCGCAAAATGCTGGGTATTGGGCTTCTCCATGAACCTGCTTGCTATCCCAACGGCATATGCAATATCCGGACGCGTATTCACCAAATATCTCAAGCATCCTATTGCGCTCTGATACTCCGTAGGATCCACCAAAGGATAATCGCCCGTCTTGCTCAATTTGAGCCTTGGTTCCATCGGAACTTGAGAGCTATTGCAGTCTCCCATCCCAAATTTCTCAAGAATTTTTAATGTGTACGAAGACTGAGAAAGGGTGATTACCTGAGGTGTTTGAGATACCTCTATCCCCAAGTAATAGGTGAGCAATCCGAGATCGCTCATGCGGAACAACTCCTTCATCTGAGCTTTGAACTTGTTTATTTCCACGCCGCTTGATCCGGTGATGATGAGATCATCCACATAGACTCCAACCAGTAAGATTGAATCTCCCACAACTCGCTTGTAAACAGCATGCTCAGTCGGACGCCTCTCAAAACCCAATGAGGATAGGCTTTGGTCCAGCTTGAAGTTCCAAGCCTGCGGGGCTTGGCAAAGGCCATACAACGCCTTCTTGAGCTTTAGCACCTTGTGCACTTCTCCAGCTATGACAAAACCGGGAGGTTGAGAGACGTATACCTCTTCGACTAGATCCCCATTAAGGAATGTCGATTTGACGTCCATGTGGTGGATGTCCCATCCTTCCTCCGCTGCCAAAGCAATGAGCAAACGGACCGTCTCCAATCTCGCCACGGGTGCGAAAACCTCGTCGAAGTCAACCCCATGTCGCTGCACATACCCCTTCGCCACAAGACGAGCTTTATGTTTCACGATGTTTCCCTCCGGGTCCCGCTTCGTCTTGAAAACCCACTTGAGTCCAATGGATTTTTGACCGTTCGGGAGGGTGGTGATCTCCCAAGTATCATTGTCCCGGATGGAATTTAGTTCCTCCTCCACAGCTCGTTTCCAACTTAGATCGTCTTTAGCTTCCTCATAAGTTGTTGGCTCTCCTGCAGTGAAGAAACAGAGTCCAGCCTCCTGTTGCAATTCTATTTCTTCAGTTTTGCCGTAGATCTCCTCAAGGGACCGGAACCGAGTCGGACCGCTGGTGCCCGACGTTGCCTCGGCGGTGGGGGAGGCACTGGCCGCGGGTGAGCCGCGGTGGAGAGGAGTGCAGGTCGCGGGGGAGCTGCAGGCAGCGGATGACCTGCTGACTGCGCTGCTGGCAGCGGGCGACCTGCTCGCTGCGCTGCTGGCAGCGAGCGAGTTGCTGGCAGCGGGCGACCCGCGGGCTGCGCTACTGGCAGCGGGCGACCCGCTGGCTGCGCTGCTGGCAGCGGGCGAGGCGCTGGCCGCGGGTGAGCCTCGGTGGATCGATGGCGACCCGTCGCCGGTGGGGGTGGCTGGTACGAGTGCCGCGAGAGGAACTGCTGCCCCTTCTATCGTCAAAAACTGATCGTAGCCAGAGGGCATTTCTCCGTCTTTCTCTTCCCAGTCCCACTTTGCCTCTTCACAAAAGACAACATCACGGCTGATCACGAGCTTGCCCGTCTCTGGATTGAACAACCTGTACGCCTTAGAACCTGCCTCGTAGCCGATGAGTACCATCTTGGTGCCCCGATCTTCTAGCTTTGCAAGATTAGGCTTTGTTGTCTTCGCGTACGCAAGGCAACCGAAAGTGCGAAGGTAGTGCACTTTTGGTTTCCTTCCGTAGAATGCCTCGTAAGGCATCTTCCCAACAACGCTATGAGTAGCTGCCCGGTTAAGAAGATGCACCGCGGTTGCTAACGCTTCTCCCCAAAACTTTGCCGGTACGGTTTTGCACTTTAGAAGACTCTGAACCATCCCCATGACTGTTTGATTGCGGCGCTCCACCACGCCGTTTTGTTGCGGAGAATAAGGGGCTGTGAGAAATCGTTTGATCCCGACTTCCTCACAATAGGTATCAAACCCCTTGGAGGTGAACTCCCCACCTCGATCGCTACGGAACCCGTTCACTTTGAACTCCGTTTCCATCTCCGCTCGCGTCTTTAGCCTCTTGAAAGCATTCAAGGCTTCGTCTTTGGATTTTAATAATTCCACCCACATGAACCTGCTATGATCATCCACTAGCAAGAAAAAATAATTTTTACCTCCCGGGGTGGCCGGATTGATTGGTCCGCATAAATCTTCATGTACCAGTTGGAGAGGCTTTGTTGCACGATCTGCCGCAACACTTGGAAAAGGTAATCGCCTTTGCTTCGCCACCAAGCACCCGTCGCAAAGTTCTTGTGAGTGCTCAATGGAGGGCATTCCCTCCACCATCTTGAAACGCTCCATGTCATGAAGTGCCCGAAAGTTGAGATGTCCCCATCTAGCGTGCCATAGCCACGCCTCGTCTTTGTATTGCTCCGCTAGCAAGGCCACCGGAGCATCCGTCTTCATATTTAGGATGTAGAGACGATTCTTGGACCTCTCCACCTTCGCCAAGAGACGCCTCTCTTGATCGAATAGACACAAGAATCCATCCTCCATGACGATCTTGCATCCGTTTTCCTCCAACTGTCCCAAACTCGCAATGTTTGTGCGAAGTTTCGGGATGTAGTAGACGTTGGTAAACACTTTGTGCTGCTCCTTCTGGTCTTTGAGGAAGACTGCTCCCCGACCACATATCTCCACCGAGGAGCCATCGCCAAACTTCACCTTACCTCTCACCGTCTCATCTAGCGAGGAAAAGAAATCCTTGCAACCCGTCATATGGTTGCTAGCCCCCGTATCAAGGTACCAATCCGATTTCTCCACGTTGCCGGGAAAAATGCCCGGTTGTACATTTTCTTCATTAAGGAGAAAATTAGAACATACCATTTTCGGGTGATCTTCTTCGCCCTCCGCCAATAAAAGAGCCGGTTCAATATCCTCGAAGGCTTCGGCCATGTGCGCTTTCTCCTCGTTGTCCTTCTTCTTCGAGCGGCACTCCGAGGCATAGTGACCCATCTTGTGGCAATAGAAGCACTCAATTTTTGACTTATTTTTAACACCGTCGTTGCGATCTTGACCTTTGCGTCGATCGTTGTTACGATGTTGTCCGCCGCGCCCTCGTCCACGGCCGCGGCCTCCACGGCCGCGGCCTCCACGGCCTCCGGTTTGTTGTCCTCCACCATTATATGGCTTCTTGTCACGAGCCATAAACTCTCTTATCATCAAGAGGAGTTTTTCCTCGTCTTTGTTGGTAGCCCCACCAACACACTCTTCATGAGTCTTGAGACGACCGACAACCTCCTCCACGGTCATTGTCGTGAAGTCGCCAAATTGCTCTATCGTCGAAGCAATCTGGGCGAACTTTGATGGGATGGATCGCAAGAACTTCTTCACAACCGCAACCTTCGCTACCTTTCCTCCCAACGCCCTTTGCATGTTGACGTTTGTGGTAAGCTTCATTGTGAAATCATCTATTGAATCCGTCTCCTTCATGCGAAGCATCTCAAACTCCGTTTGCAGAGTTTGGATCTTTGCATCCTTGACGCGGTCCGCGCCTTGGTACATGATCCTAAGCATGTCCCATACCTCGTTCGCAGTTTTCTTCTCCACAACCATCTGGAGAACGTCATCTGGAAGTGCTTGTTGGATGGCCGAAAAAGCTATTTTGTTCTTTTTCGCATCCACTTTCGCCGTTGGATCGATTGGTTCCACCGCCTCCAACACATCTTGAACATCGAGGATCCCCCTCATTCTGATAGCCCAGACGTCGTAGTTGCTCCTCGTGAGCACCGGGTATTTGAGCACATCGTTTTTCAAAGATGTCGCCATCGATCTCCTCCCGAGAACGATGGTCTGTGGCGGCGATGTCTATCTTTAATACCAGATGTTAGAACAAGACTAAAAGATAGTGCACAACAATATGAGTAAGAAAACTTTTCATTTCTTGTTACAATTCAACACAAAAACCTCTATTACATATAGATGAGAAAACTTAAAACTGAAAAACAATAAGTGCCTAAAATAAGTAAGGCAAAAGAAAAAAAAAACTGAAATAGCCTTGAATAGAAATAACTTTCAAGAACGAAACCTCCAGATTGGACTTTATTCTCTATCAAAAACTGAAATAAGACTTAATTAAGGAGAAACATAACTAATTATTAACATGCCCCCTGCCAAATTCCAACCTTGGCTCAAAACGCCTCGCGTCGCTCTTTTGAGTTTCGGGGCATTACACGATCTTTAGCACGCTCAGACAAGAGGAGGCAAATGATGAGAATACTATTGCAAGGGTTACCGAGGCCCCTCGTGCACTGGTATCAGGATCCTCTCCAGTTCTGATGAAATGAAGAGTATCCATTTAGCAGTTTATATGTATTTCAGGATGATTTGACGGGTTATGTAATTTCATGCATTTATATTTTGCTTTTAATCAAAAATGTATGCGCCATTCAGGGGCGGATCCAAGGGGGGGCCCATGGGGGCACGGGCCTCCCCAAAATTTTTTAAAATAACTAAATATTTTTAATCTCATTTTTAAAATATTCTTAATGACTGGCTATCATTTTGTACATGGTGTTTGTCCCTCTCACATGAGAGCTCGGCCCCCCCCCCCCAAACATCATTAAGAGGGTGGTTTTATTTTTATTATATTATATATTTATGATATCTTATTAATGCCAGTCATTTCATCTCTCATCTGCAATGTCTCCTCAGTCAGTCAGTCCTCTCTCGCTGGTCGCTGCAAGCCTGCACGCTGCCCTCATCTCTCCTCGCCCGCCGCACGCTAAAGCATGTCTGCCAGGCCTTCTTTCTCCTCCCTCGCACGCTACCCTCACCTCCCGCTGTCGCGTTTTGCATCGACTGTCACGATGAAACTCAAAAATCTATTAATCGCGGGAATTTTGTGCAAATTATCAAATTGCTTCGGACTTATAACAAGGAAGTTGATGAAGTTGTGTTAGAAAATGCGCCAGAAAATGCTATATATATATCGCCTAATATTCAGAAGGATCTTCTTTCAATTATGTCAAGAAAGGTGCGAGATGTAATTCGTACGGAAATTAACGATTCTAAATATTGCATAATAGTTGACGAATCTAGAGACGAATCAAAAAGAGAGCAAATGGCTATCGTGATTCGATTTGTGGATGTTCATGACTTGGTGCGGGAAAGGTTTTTAGATCTTGTTCATGTTACAGATACAAGTGCACTGACTCTTAAGAATGAAATTTCAGCAGTCTTCTCTCGTCATAATTTGAGTATCCAGGATATACGGGGTCAAGGATATGATGGTGCAAGTAACATGCGAGGTGAATGAAAGGGTTTAAAAACTTTTTTCTTTAATGAATGCTCTCAAGCTTATTATGTTCACTGTTTTGCACATAAGCTTCAGCTAGTTCTTGCTGCAACATCAAAGGAAGTGAAGGCAGTGCATAATTTTTTTAATGAGCTGATATATATTGTTAATACTGTCGGTGCTTCTTCTAAACGCAATGATCAATTGCGAGCTGCTCAAAAAGAGTACTTGGATCACATGATTGCTCTAGGTGAAATTGAGACCGGCACGGGAGCCAATCAAATTGGTTCACTACAACGACATGGTGACACTAGATGGTCGTCACATCTGAACTCTATTTACAGTGTTATAAATATGTATAATGCTACATGCTCTGTGTTGCTTGATATTAGTGATAATGGAGGAACAACCACTCAACGAGGGGATACTGAAGCAGCCTTTAGAAAAATGGGAGTATTTGAATTTATTTTCATTTTGCATTTGATGAAAGAAATTTTGGGAATCAGTGATGTTTTATGCAAAGCACTGCAACATCAATCTCAGGATATATTGAATGCCATAAATTTAGTTTCAACAACAAAAACTCTCATTCAGAAGTTGCGAGAATCTGGTTGGGAAAAGTTCTTACAAGATGTGACCATATTTTTTGAGAAAAATTAAGTTAAAGTTCCTGACATGAATGCTCAATATAGTGATCGTCGGTTTCGAAGTCCGCGTGATATCATTACAGTGAAACATCATTTTCAAGTAGATATTTTCAATGCCTCAATAGATTGTGTGTTGCAGGAGCTAAATTCTAGATTCAGTGAAAATTCTATGGAACTCCTTCGTCTAAGTGTGGCTTTAGATCCAAGTGATAAATGCAAATCTTTCAAAATTGATGATATATGTGCCCTTGCAAAGAATTTCTACCCTCAAGATTTCAGTGAACAAGAAATTCATGTGTTAAATACTCAATTGCAGCATTATCAACTCGATGTTCTTTCTCATAAGAACTTCAAAAATTTATCTACAATTTCCAAGTTGTATGAGAAATTGGTGTAAACGAAAAAATCGAAGACCTACTATCTTATTGACAAATTGATTCGTCTCATTTTGACTCTTCCGGTCTCAACAGCAACCACAGAAAGGTTATTCTCTGCTATGAAACTTGTTAAAACGAGACTTCGTAACAAAATGGAAGATGAATTTCTTGCAAATTGCATGACTTTATATATTGAGCGAGAAATATCGGAGAAAATTGACAAAGATTGTATCATAGATGAATTTTATGAAGTGAAAAATCGTCGTGCACAATTGAAGTGACATGTATATGGTTGTTTGTATCTTTTTTGGCTTATTGAAATATATGTTATGTTTTGTCAAAAAACTGTCTATATATTTTTTACATTAAAAATTTTATTTTAAAATTTATTTGGCATCGCTTGGTGACTGGGCCCACCTAGCTAAAATTCCTGGATCCGCCCCTGGCGCCATTAGGTGTATTTCAGGATGGGGTTGTCTAGTGGCGGAACAAAAAATCTATCTCAACCCAAGCATGCTTAAAAAAAAATAATTAAAACCAATTTATATTGAAATATTAAAAACTCTTCATTTTATTTAGGACTCATTAAATTAAGTGTTGATAATATTATAATTTTTTAACAAATTTAGCTTGTATAAATTTCTTGATTTGAAAATTAAAAAATATTAGCAATAAGTATCATTTAATATTTCATTTTCTGTCAAAAACCAAAATTTATTCACATTCAATCACAACATGTATTATATTGTCTGGTAAAGAATGGATGTAGAAAACAATAATGGAAAAAACAAATTATAATTGTGAAAAAATTTAAAATAAAAAAGAAATATCCAAAATAAGAAGAGGTGATGGCAGGAAACAAAAAGAAAAGAATTAAAATTAAGAAAATGAAACCAGAAGAAGATGAATAAGGATGAGGATACCGCACCCCTGGTCTTGTCCATCCGATTGACAATTGGATTCTATCCATTTCGACAGAATTAGAGAGGATTCGGATCCAATGCACGCACTATCGTACGCCAAGATCCTCTCCAGTTCAAATGAAGTGGATAACATCCAATTCATGATACTGATTTCCTCTTCCAGATCCGAGGGTATGTACGAGATGGAGAGCCTATTTGGCGCTGAGTTGGCGAGTAGTGCTTTGTGAGTTTTTTTATTTAGAACATAGGATAATGAACTACACTATACATATTTTTTAATTTGTGAGATGGAGAGCGTATACAGTTCACATCCGAACGGGAGAGGATCCCGTTCGGATGTGACGGCATGCTCCAATGATTTTATGGCTACATGCTACCTAAATGCTTGAAGTTTTTTTGCCTTCTCAACTATTATGTAAAGCCTCGTGACTCACTATCGTACACCGTCTTAACATGCAGCGCCGTACATTTCAGACAAAACAATGAATTCGAATAATTATCTATTTTTATTTAATTGATGACAACGCATGAAAATGATAATTCAGTTTCGAAACTGTATAAACTGCCCCCTGCCACTGTCGGCTATTATTTAAAACTAATTTTAAAAAATGTCTGATTAATCCTAATATTTGTAACGATGAATCAATCGCATGAGCCCATTATTGAATGTCGTGACAGTGTTTGAGAATAGCTTCAGCAGAAATTACAACAGCCACGTCAGACTTTGGCCTGAACCCCACAAACAAGGAGCGTGCATGAAAACACCGTAAGAGATAAACTAGATAATTATTATGAACATGAAAGAAGGCCCCACCCGGCCTGGAAATTTTTTTTTAAAAGAATATATATATTTTTTAAAAAATATATGATTTCAATAAATAACCGAAATTTTGTCTAGCACACAAAAGAATAGTGGAGTGAGGAGAAGGCATTATATAGAGGTGGGGCCTACAGACGATAGTAAAATAATAATAATAATAATAATTCAGAAATTAAGAACGGCATGTGAAGGAATGGAGGGTGCGGTGGTCCCGGGGGAGGGGAAATGTGGTCCCCAGGATAATACGCGTTTTGATGTGAAATAGTGGGGAAGAAAAGGGGGAGGACCGCAGGGGCTCCTTCTCCGAAGAGATGCAGCCAGCCCCCATTTGTGGAATATTTTCCAGCTGCATCGATTCCACTGTTGCCCCTCCCTTCTCAATCTCTCTCCTCTAGTCTCTCACTTCCCATGCCCATTCCATTTTCATCCCTCTATACTAGTCTCTCTCTCTTCTGTCTCTTGTTTTTGCACAGTGTTCTCGTTCAGTGGAGAGAGGGAGGTGTGTCTTGACACAAATCCCCTAGAAGCAAGTCGGCATCTGTCCTCTTGTGTGCAGCAAAGAAGCCAATCTGAAAAAGCTTCGGAGGTCGAGAAACAGAACAGACGGGGAAGACGACCGACTCTGCATGAGAACAGGGAGAGAGATATAGGAGAGATAAAGTGAGTGAGTGAGAGAGAGAGAGAGAGACGTTGGTTGAGGATTAGTGCCAATCAGAGAGGAGAGCCGCTGGATCGTTCACTCTTCGTGAAAACAAAAGTATTGATCAGTACAATTATTAAAGGCACTGTTTCTCTCCATGCCGCAGAATGATCAACAAGTCTTCTCTTTGAGTGAAAGGCTGCGTGCTTTTTCTCTCCTCAGTCGTCCTCCCATCTCATCCTCTGCGACTGAGTTCCAGTAAATTACTACTACTTCTTCGTAGGATGGCGCAAGAGCAGCAACAGCATCATCATCACCATCAAGCAGCCGCCGCCTTGGCCGGGTACGGGGAGTTCTCGATGCAGGGTTATGAGGCGGCGGTATCTGGACAAGACCTCTACAGCTTGCAGGCGAGGATGGAATTGCTCGGACTCCCTTCAAAGCATCATCATCATCCTCAACATAACACTGAAGAAGGAACATGGAGATCAGCTCATCTTTGTCAACGGCAGGGATGCTGCTCTTCGCCAACAAGCGAAAGCGGCCTCATGGCCGACGGCGCCGGTTGGGACCAAGCCAGACAGCTTTTCGTCGACGATGCCTCCATGAGATGCTTATTCCCTGTTCAAGACGAAGACCAGCAGCGGAGCCAAGGGATGCTGTCTCTGTCCCTCTACAATCCGGAGCCCTCCATCGCCGAGGCCACCGATTTCCACCGTTCCTTAATGTTCTCCCGACCGACGAGCACCACCGCTACAATCTCTCATCAGCATCACGCTGGATTTTTTCCAGGGCAAGGAGCAGGCAGCTTCGGAAACAGCCAAAAACTGAAGCTCACCAAATACTTGATTCCAGCACAGGAGCTTCTCAACGAGTTCTGTGACCTAGGTGGGGTGAAAGCCGCGTCAAAGCTGCAAAAGCAGCAGGGCAAAAGGGCTGAAGAAGGCGGACCTTCCTCATCATCTTCCCTCATAAGCCACTCACTTCAAAACCTCGACATACTTGAGCTGCAAAAACGAAAGGCCAAGCTGCTGACTCTGCTGGAAGAGGTGAGTTCAGTGATTCTCCTTTCGTCTATGGTGCTCCGCCTGGGCATGGAGATGGGTTGAGAGTACTGTGTTCTTCGGGTGCTCGCGCGAGCTCGGAGAGTTCAATAATGGCGGAGCTGAAGAGTTACCATAAATGTTGAGCTGAGAAGCGTGTGGGACAGATTGACATTTCGGGGCATTTCATTTACTTTTAGAAACCTCTATTCCTTTTTCCTTGCGTAGGCATCTAACTCCACCTGCTGACCCCTATCTCCCCGTTTTAAATGGAACCCACCGGATCTCAATTCCTCTTACTAATGATACCCACCCTGCTCCAAACAGACAGAAAAATCTGCACCATCTCCTTTTTATACAATATAAAATAAATATGTGTAAATCATCTGTTCCATCATGATTATATCTTTATAAAAAAACCATTGATTTGATGCTGTTTAGAGTGTTCTTCTGACTTCGCACATAACGATTTTTTCCATCAAAAAAAAAGTTGTGATAGAAGCCAGTATCTACGTGAAAAGAACACTTTCACATAATTTCTTATGAAAAAATCATCGCCCACACTGTTTACCACACTTGCATCTGTACTTAGAATTTCGTTGTTTTGACCTAAGTCTTTATCAACCCTGGGGGCTAAATAATACACCCTATTGCTAAGAGCTGATACTGATATGGATGATGACTGACTGAAACAGGTCGACAGGAGATACAAGCGATACTGTGAGCAAATGCGGGCGGTGGTCTCCTCGTTCGAGGCCGTCGCCGGAGAGGGGGCGGCGACGACGTACCTGGCATTGGCCTCAAAGGCCATGTCGAGGCATTTCCGAAGCCTGAGGGACGGCATTGTGGGGCAGATACAGGCGGCCAAGAAGGCTATGGGAGAGAAGGACCCCATCGCGCCGGGGATAAGCAGAGGAGAAACGCCGAGGTTGAAGGTGCTCGACCAGTGCTTGCGGCAGCAGAAGGCGTTTCAGCAAGGCGGTTTAATGATGGACCACCATCCATGGAGGCCGCAGCGCGGCCTGCCGGAGCGCTCCGTCTCCATTCTTAGAGCCTGGCTCTTCGAGCATTTTCTCCACCCGTAAGTCCCCTTTTTTTTCTTCCTGGCTCGACCGACACTCTTGATATTTCCAGCCACTAAAAATAAATTCCAATAAAAAATGATATATATACAATATATATAATTAAAACGCACCGCAACTGTTTGATGTGCGGGCCGGCCGCCCGGGCACGTTTCCTTTTTCATTAAATTGGTTTAATAATAAATAGAAAAAGTTGTTGAGAAAATTGCATTTTCTATTACAAGAATAATTATAGTTTATTTTCTATAATAACTATAATAACTATGAAATAAATTTATTAAATTTTATTTGATATTAAAATATTTCATTATGTTTTAAATTTGAATATGCTTGCCAATTTTTTAGATAATCATGACTGAAATGAAAATCTCTCACATCAATGAATATTAACTATTTTTGAAGATTGATGGAGTCATGCAAGTATATCTTCGAGTGTGCACCGGGCTCATATATCAATTATTGTGTAAAATGATTAAAACTGTTATAGAAAGAATTTAAAAAACAATAACTTTATATTATTCAAATTATTATTTACTTTTACAAATTATTACGATCCAATAACTTTTAAAATATATTTTTGTTACCTTGGATAAAATGTAATATGTAAAATAATGCTTTCAATTCATTTTGAATATAATTACAGGAGTCTAAACCTCCAAATGTTACTAAAGCCTACTTTGACACGGATTTTCTGCCACTAGTTTAGACAAAACACCACCACCATAGAATGCATTTTGGGGAAGTCAATGGCTGGTAATGACCGTCGCAAAGAATAGAAATTTTATTTTGAACATAAAAGTGGATGAATTTCCTGAGATGAGGTTGAGGTTAGATGTTTACAAACTGCAGTTCAGTACCTCTGTGTTCATGATGTCCACAGCTGCTCCAAATGGAGCATAATTAATGCTCCGTTTGGTGGGACTTATTTTCACCGATCAAGCGGTTACGGCCGCATGAATCGGATCATTACTAAGTCCCGATTCATGCGGTCGTAACCGCTAGACCGGTGAAAATAAGTCCTTCCAAACAAAGCCTAAGTTGTCTAAAATACTTTAAAGCTTCAAATTTATAAAATTGATTTTCCATACCATGTAAATAATGATTTTCTATTCCTTTTTCCTAGTCAAAAATTAATATGAATTTTAAATTTTGGAGATGTTTTTAAATCAAGATTAGTTTGATCAATAATAAGTTTCCTAAATATGAGTTTATTGCGTAAGTAATTAATTTTTTATTTTTTCTACTTTCTGAAATAATTCAGATTAATTTGATTATTAGTTTAATTATAATAGAGAAATTACCGAGAAAACTCTCCGAGTCACTTTTCCCGTGAATAGTATTTGAGATTATTTATTACACATTTCTTCTTAAGTTGTAACGAACTTTAGTAGATAAAAATAATCAATAATTTTTTTTAATGACAACTTGCAGGTACCCGAGCGATGTAGATAAGCATATATTAGCAAGGCAAACCGGCCTCTCAAGGAGCCAGGTACGTTCCCGCCATAAACGTCTTTTTCACATAATTAATTTAATTATTATTTATATATACCTATATATTATATTATTAAGACCCCTCTATACAGATTACTAATGAATGCTTAATTTAATAAAATTTTAAACAAATATATTCCATGCATGTCTTCAATTGATTGATAGATACAAACGACGGTTTGACTTTATCAAACAATGTATTTCCACAAATATATTAATGCCGCCAAGCAATGAAAATACCAACCCTCTACGACGAGTATTTATTATATTAAAAAAAATTGAACTTTCATTTTAGTGCAAGTTGTTTATTATTATTATTATTATTTATCTTAGTGTAAGTTATAGCTGAATACTTGAATTAGCATTTTACCAAATTTGATTTCTCAATTCATTTACTTACAAAGTTTGCTTAAACTTGAATATTAATTTTAAATAATTGATATATTCCAGGTGACTTTTCAGTAGTATAATATGGATATGTGACTGAACATAAGACATGTAGGTGCCTCAAAAATTTGTGGCGGAACTACAATTCAGTCTAGGTATCAAGTAAAAAAATTGTAAAATTTTGTTGTATGATTATAAGATTCATAAGAGTATAAAAAGTGAGTCATCATCTCAAAAGAATTATATACTCAATTTAAAATGAATTGTAAATAATATTTTTTTTGGAAAATTTAGGAATTGAAAGAAACACATGATTAGACCAATTGCCGAAAAATATTGGGTATTTGTGTGTATTTATATGAATATATATTAAATACCACAACTTTATTGCAAAACACAAGTTTTATTACACCGCTCTCTAAGCCAGCTTATACGCAAAAATAAGTAACGAGATTTCAACTGAATTGCAATCTCATATTGAATTGGTTAACTCAATCAAACCGAAATAAGAAAAACAAACATGTGCATAAATGTTTAGATCTGAATCGAATATGATAGATAACGTTATTGTTTTTTGAAGACTTGAATAAATCTAAACATAACAAAATTTTGGCTTTTTGATTTGAATTTCGTTGAGCGGTTAAGAAGAAATCAACTATTGAAGTTTGTATAGGCTGAAAAATCAATATTTTTCTCCCAAAAATTTGGCCGGGGCATGATGTGCCCATGAATAATTCCGCACCTGTCAATAATGCCTCCAATTAATGTATATATCAGGTATTTTTGATATATTTTTTTAAAAAATTATTAATGATATAACTTTAATTAAGATATGTTAAAAATATTGATTTAATTAGGGGAAATATTTTTATCTATATATTTATGAATATTAGTTTTATAAACTTAAATTAGTGAATATTTTGATGACTGCTTATAAAAGTTGTATGAGCAAAATAACACTACAAGAAAAACATGAATTGACAACAAAAATTAAAAATGCTGGCTAGTTTGTTGCTAATTAGTAACGAATTTAGTAATGCATAAAATATTTGTTTTTAGCTGCAAAATTGCAACGAAATTTTTTGTTTGAAAAATAACAACAAAATATTTTGTTTCTAAATATTTATTGCTAAATTACAACGAAATATTTTCTTTCAAAAATCTCATGCTAATATTTTTGTATTAAAATATTTATGGAGCGAAATTTTTGTCTCTCCAATTTTATTTCATTAGCCTCTTTAATAAAAAAAATTGCATGAGATATTTAATGGAAGATCTAGTGTCGGTTGTCTCCAAATCAAGCCCAACACTTCACTCTTCCGTTCAATCAAGCTGAGCTCCTCTCTCTCCCGTGAAATCTCGTCGAGCTGCTCTCTCTCCCGTGCAATCTCGCCGCCAAGCTGGAATAGTAACGATATTTTTTGTTGCAAAATAGCAACAAAATTTTTTTATTGCAAAATATTTATTGTGGAAAAAAAAAATTTTTTACAAAAAATATCATTTTGTTTCTTATTACAAATAATAATATTTTTATTTCTCTATCACCTCTCATAAAACATATTTGTTGTCTTTATATATTTATAAAACAGTATCAATTATTTATATTTAATAAAATTAAAAAATATTTAATTCTTTATACAATTTATATTTTTATAAATTATTTAAGTACTTATATATATTTATAAATATTAATATTCAATCAAATAATTATAAAAATATATAAAGAATATATATTATAAATAACAATATATATTATAAATATAAATGAATATATACTTATATATTATATAAATATGTATATATAGGGTTTGAAATATATAAGCTCAAGCTTTTTTAAGTCTAAAAAAACTTGAGTTGGTTCTCTCACAATACATGTCTGAATTAGGCAAATAATATATGCATTTCATAGCAAAGAACGAGATCTTCAACTTTCATGTTGAACATTTTTTCAAAATTTGCACGGTTTAGCCAGAATTTGGCTTGAACGATTGCTAGCTCGAATTTTGAAATTTATTATCATTATATTCATTTCGAGCCAGCAATCTTTCGAGCGAGTTTCCGGCCAAACCGTGCAAATTTTTGGAAGAATGTTCAACATGAAAGTTGTAGATCTCGTTTTTTACTACAAAATACATATATATAACGAATTATAAATATATATTGTATAAATTTATATTTATGTATTATATATTTATATTTATTTATATAATTTTATAAATAAAAGAAGTGTTACAATTAAATAAATGCTTAAATATATATATACTGTTTATAATTGTATAAATATTGTCATTTGCAAATAAATAAATGTTTTAGATCAGTTGGTAGTAGTTGTTGGGGTGTTTGTTATAGGTCTCAGGTTCAAATCCCAATGGTTACATATAAATGAATTCATTTTTATTGTATCTAAAAGTTATTTTAATCTAATGAAATTATTAATTAAAATGACAAATATTAGGTTGGAATAATTTGCTTGCTAAAAAATCTTTGGATTATAGAAACAAATAATTTTGTTTTTAAAATTAGCTACAAGCACATTAGCTAGAAAAAAATTTTGTTTCTAAATTCGTTGCTAATTAAAATTAGCAACGAACTTACTTATTTAGTAAGGTATTTAGCTTTTTGCTAAAAATAGTTATTCTTGCTATGTAAATATGTCTAAATTATTTCAAAATTTATAATATAATCTAATATACCCTAAATAAAATTATAATAACTTTAAAAGTGCAGCTGAAGAGATAACGAAAAAAAAGATTGATGAATATCTTGATACATAATTTATTATATAATAAAGATTCACCAGGCGCCAGCCATAAACGAAGTTTCTTCTACACTAATCGTCATTATCAATATATATAATATTAATAATAGTAAACTAAACCATCACCTAACACTAATTAAAAGGAGTATAGTCCAATATTTATTGTTGAACCCCTCGTATTAAAAATATAGTCCTAGAAATTTTCAATTCTTCTTATTAGTCTATCATAAAGTTATAATTACGGTTATAACTAATCTGATTTCAAGTTGATCCAATCTTTGTTCTCAATTGACTTCAATTCTTCAATCCAATCTCTAGTGATATTTGACGCTTGAGTAGAAGTTGATTTTGGCTCTGTTTGACGTGGTGTTTATGATCGGGTGAGTTTAGACAAAAATGTTACCGTCATTAATTGTATTTGTGACATGACAGCGGTTATGAAAGTCACAAAGAAAAAAAAGACTAATATTGAACATAAAAGTGAAGGTGTTCCATATTTACCTAAGGCCGGGCGTTCACGAAGAAGAACGATTCATAATGTCAAGTTCATGGCCTCAACCGCCATGCCAAACAGAGCATCTATTTGATCACGGTTCAATTTTTTTGGCACGGTTCAGTAGGTTAATTCGATTAAAATGCTAGTCTAAAACTTGTTAATCAATATTATTTATATTTAATGACAATTTTAGGGTTACTTATTTGTTTCATCATTTTTTCTCTATTTTTGATAGGAAAAATGTCACTATTGAAAATATCATTTTTGTTAAACCAACATTCCCTCATTGCCAACTCTTCCAAACATTTTTTTGGACTTCAATACTATTACAACCCCTCCCTCCATTCTCTCTGCTCTATTCCCAATTCTCCAAAATATTACCGTCAAAATACGCAAAGCTTAAATGAAGCAAGCGCTGAATAAATTTGTGAATCTTTGTGCAAATAAATCAAGAACAAATGTATTATCATAATAATACATCAGTCGCATCCCACCAACCGCTTGCTAATGTGATTTAAGGAGCTGTAGTTATACACATGCAGTTGGCCTTTCCGTTTTGAGGACCAATCGTCTGCGGTCAATTGATTGTGGCTTTGTGCAGAACGCTCACTTCCTTTCAAAAAACGTAACGTGTCCAAAGGAAATAATTGAGTATAATAATACTTTACTCACCTAATATGTACCAACCCCCCCCCCCCCCCCCCCCCCCCCAAAAGTAGGCCCCACTCAACACAAAAACACCCAACTTCTGTAATTAGTTTTGTAAAGTTGGGAAAATAAGGAGGTTGATATTCTATGTACTCATGAAGATTATTTACGGGCTTCCCCAACGCACAGTGTGTATTGTGGAAGGGAGTTCTCCGCTCAACGTATTCTACAATACCTCATCTATGTATGAAATGAGTATTTATAGTACTTCCAGCGTAGAGCAAGACCCTAGTATGACACGAACCGTTAACCTATTCCGAGTCGGCCTCGACACGTGCGGACATATCATTGAATAAACCTAACAATCTTCTCATATGTCCGCCGTGAACCCAGACTTCGGATAGATGGTGGTTTGTGCAAAGTTCAACCAACTGTGAATCATACACAACCGTGTTCAGCACCTGTTTCAAATAAAATTAGACTTAAACACAGAATAGTATGCACGCATGAGTAAGACGAAACTCAGCTGCAACACAGAATAGTCTCAGGTACAACAAGACACAGACGCAAAACGCCTGGTGTCCCAAACAAACAGAGAGCTAATAGTCTAATCAAACAGTGCATAAAAGAAGAGCTAAATAATGCTCTGAACAGAAGTAGCAAAAGATAAACTAAAACACTCTAAAACTCATCATCCAGAAGATCATCCTGATCTGCATCCCAGTCAACCAGTGCTCCTCCTATCCCAGCAACCCCTGCAATTTCAACAGAGAATTTCATTTCAGAATGAATTTTATCATTTGCAAATTTGCAAATATCTAGTTCTTACAAAAAAAGAACTTAGTATTAAACTTTTAATTTGGCTGGGAGGACACGCTCACAGAGTATTGTAGTTTTACCTCAGAACCTGATATCTGTTTCAACTGAAACGATTTCAGACTTCTGGACACCGCAGCTATATCTGTGATCCTATATGGAATGTCACGGCTACTGCCCTTCTAAAGTTAATTGGAATTCATCAAGTTTAGAATGGAACCAATCTCCATAAGAAGAGACAAAACCAAGTCAGATTGTGTTATCAAGTTTGGAATAACACTCTCCTCCAAGGCAAAAGCCGAATTCAGGTGAAGTTGTTAGCATCAAGTTTGGAATGAAACAACTTACCAGATCCGAGCTCAGCAACCAAGAGCATCAACGGAACACAACATGCTTGCTTGACAAAGGAAATCAGAATAATCAAAACTTCCGGACAAAGGCTGAACTTAGTCGCATGTCGCTGAACTAAGGCCGAACTAAATCGTCTTTAGTCCCATTTCCCCCACAGTTTTGATTAGACGGTCTTTTGACATTCCTTTCGTCAATGGATCAGCCATGTTATCCTTTGAATGTACATCGATCAAAGTGATAATTCTTTGTTCTTTCAAATAATTCAACAAGCCATGTCTCAGTCGTACATGTCTCCTTTTAGTATTATAGAGGGTATTCTTAATGACTTGAACTGCTGCTTGATTATCACAATACAAGCTCAACGAGTTGACTTGTAACTTAGACAAGTGAATGTCTAGAATCAAATTCCTGATCCAATCTGTCTCTTCACCGGCCAAGGCTAAGGCAAACAACTCGGCTTCCATAGACGACAATGCTATACAGGTCTGTCTTTTGGATTTCCAAGTGATAGCAGCTCCACCCAAAGCGAATATATATCCACTGGTGGACTTGCTGTTCCCGACTTCTGAACATCATGACGCATCAGAATGTCCCTCCACAGAAGGTGGGTAACCAGTGTAGCATAGAGCATGATCTTTAGTACCTTTCAGGTACCTCAGCAGCCTATCTAGGGCTTCCCAATTCTTTTTGCATGGGTTACTGGTAAAACGACTCAGTATGCTAACCGAATAAGTAATGTCTGGTCTAGTACAACTTGTGGCATACATGAGACTACCAATTATTTTGGAATATTTAACTTGATCAATGCTGGTCTCTACGTTAGGACTCAACTTCACATTATGATCAAATGGCGTCTCAATCGGCCTACAGTTATCATATCCCCAGGTAGAAAAAAGTTGATCAATATAATGAGTCTGAATAAGAGTAACTCGACTCTTGTCAACTCTAACCTTCATACCTAACAAGGTATCCACAGGATCAAGGTCTTTCATGTCAAAAACTTCTGCTAGAGTGGATTTAATATCCCTAACTGCAGTAAGATTAGACCCCAAAATCAACATGTCATCCACATATAAGCATATGATGACTGTCTGATTCGACAAATAGCGGTGATAAAGGCATTTATCTGAGAGACTGGACTGAAATCCGAGACTCTTTACCACCTGGTCAAATTTCATGTGCCACATCTTAGGCGCTTGTTTAAGCCCATAAATTGATTTATGCAATTTGCACACTTTACCTTTTAGATCTTTCTGCACATAACCTTCAGGTTGTGTCATGTAGATCTCTTCATCAAGCTCTCCATTTAAGAAGGCTGTTTTCACATCCATCTGATGAACTATAAAGTTCTCAATAGATGCTAAGGCCAGAAGAATCCTGATAGTTGATAGGTGACACACAGGTGAATAAACATCAAAGTAGTCTATTCCCCCCTGTTGTTTATAACCTTTAGCTACGAGACGCGCTTTATACCTGCCTATAGACCCATCACTATGTAGTTTCTTCTTCAATACCCACTTGCATCCTAGGACTTTAGCGCCTTTCGGCAAGTCAACTAAATGCCAAGTATTGTTACGTAGCAGCGAGTCCATCTCATCATCAATGGCTTCTGCCCACATCAACGAATCTCTAGATCGCAATGCCTTCTGGTAGGAGAATGGATCATCCTCTAAGTGGTAGGTGACAAAATTCTCACCAAAATTCTTAGGGATACTCTCTCTTATAGATGCTCTAAGTGGAATAGATTCCACCTCTAGAGGTTGGAGAGCAGTGTTAGAAGGGCCAGCTACAGGTTTTACGATAGATTCTGAAATCATATCATTAGACCCGGAAACAGACAAACCATGATCCTTGACAAATTTATCTTCAAAGAATATGACGTCTCTAGACTCTATCACGATATTCGTGGATAGATCAAGAAATCTGTTGGCTGCAGTATCTTCTGCACTACCTAAATATACGCATGTTGTCGTCCTAAGTCCCACCTTAGGCCTCTTAAGGTCTTGTAATCGCACATATGCGATACAACCCCAAGTCTTTAGAGTATCATATCTACAAGGATGACCGTGCCACAGCTCATACGGGGTAGCGGTGAGCTGAGAATGAGACACTCTATTCAGAATGTGATTTGTAGCACGAACTGCTTCTCCCCAAAAGGAATTAGGCATGGTAGCTGTTAGGAGCATAGAGTTCAACATTTCTGTCAAAGTTCTATTCTTACGCTCGGCAACACCATTTGACTGGGGTGAGTAAGGAGCTGTGGTTTCAAGAATTATTCCCTCAGATGCACAGAATTCCTTGAACCTAGAGATAGTATATTCTCCTCCTCGATCACTTCTAAATCTCTTAATTTTCAGGTTCAACTAATTTTATACACGAGATTTAAAGGTATTAAACGTCTCAAAGGCTTCGTCTTTCGATTTTAACAGATACACATGACAATATCTCGAAAAATCGTCTATGAATGTAATCAGATACTTCCTTCCCCCTCTAGTGACGTGACTACGAAAATCACAGAGGTCTGAATGTATCAGGTCAAGAAGTTTTGTGCTCCTAGAAACCGATTTGAATGGTTTTCTAGTGATTTTGGTTTGAGCACACACCTCGCACTTGTCAAATCGAATCGACAGATCTAAGGGAATGTTATGACTTTTCGCTAGATCTAGCATTTTCCTATAGTTCACGTATCCAAGTCTGTTATGTAACAACTTAGGATCAATAAGGTTTGAACTTATTTGGTTAATGCCATCGTTGTTTAAGCTAAGTCTATACATTCCGTTGATCAGGTACGCACACCCAAAATAATGTGAATTTACCGTTAAGGTCATTCTACCGTTTTGAGTTGTGAAGGACATCCCAGCCTTATCTAACAGACTCATAGAAATCAAATTTTTAGTTAAAGATGAAACTACTTTAACATTATGCAGAAAAAGAGTTTTACCTGATGAGAGGACCAGCTCGGCTGTCCCAACATGGGTCACCTCGGTCTCTCCTCCATTGCAGTTCTCCACCTTCTCCTGGACCGCCTTGACCTCAGCAAGTAACCCTCTGTCATTCGTCACATGACAGGTAGCACCGCTATCAAGCCACCACTCAGAGGATGAACTGCGGTGACTGCTCCCGATCATAGCCACGAAGGACTTGGGATCTGAGGCATCAGCTAGCATGTTCGCCATATTTTGCGGGGCATCCTCCTTTTTCTTCTTAGGAGCCTTGCACTCAGCCGCCCAGTATCCCCACTTGTCGCAGTTGTGGCACTTGCCCCTCTTCTTTTTGAAAGAGAGTTTTTTAGGCGCCAACTGTGCAGAGGCTTCACCTTTGGGTGCTGGTGGCTTCCTTCGAGACTTGCTGGGTCGAGAAACGAAGTTAATAGCCTGTGATGACTGACTAACTTGTTTCAAGCTCTTACCAGCTATGTTTTGATACTCGATATGAATGAACTTTTTGAGTTCATCCAATGTGATCTTTTCCTTCAGTCTGCGCATTTCAGTCTTGAAGGTCAACCACTCAGGAGGTAGCTTGCTAAGTATCAAACACACAAAGAGATTATCAGAGATGTCAGACTTATCGTCCGCCAACTTGAGACGCAGACTCTCCAGTTCAATTATTTGAGAGGTGATTGACGAGTTCAAATTGAATTTTGAAGTAAATAGTCTCTCCCCAAGGAGAGTCATCGACAACCCCTCTTCCTTCTGGAAGTGCGCATTCAAGCGATCCCAAATCTCTTTTGCAGTCTTATGACTGCTGTAGGTCAGGGCGAGTCTAGGGTTCAGTGAATTTAAGAGGTAGTCCCTGCAGAAGTCTTCGTCTTTTCTCCACTTAAGTTCGTTCACGTCCTCTTCGGTAGTGGCAAAATCACTCAGGACCGTGTAGAAAATCTCACGTTCCTTCATACCAAGTTGGACGCGCAGCTTCCAAGCGTGGAAGTCGGAGAGATCGAACGACTGCAGCTTGACGATGTCGTAGGAGGTAATCTTCGACATCTCGCTAAAGCTAAAATAGTAAAAACCAGAAAGAAGTCACCTGATCCGCGTGAGACGAGAACGGGTCTTCAGATCCAATCCAGAAATTATTTGCTCCTCCTTTACGACTGAGAGTACCCGTCGTAGGCTAGATCCGATCAACAGAAGTCCCAACTGAAGCACACCTCCTCCACCAACAAGAGGATCTATAATTTTTTCCTTTGATCTTGGACAACCAACCAAGATCGAGATAGCCAGGAACAGCGGTCGAAGGAAAACAATCACAACTACAGCCACCAAGAACTGCAGATATCGGAACAGTAGATCCACAAACCAGGAGAAAAGAGACCGAGTCACCACAGATCTGGAGTTTGCCTTAACGAACAGGAACTCTTGATTTTAGATCTTGTTCTTCCGAAAGAACAAATCCAAATGATGGATCTCACAACCAATAATATCTGAAAAATTTTTTTTCGGTGGAAACGATAAGATCTGACGACGATCTCTTCCGAAGAACAAATCCAAATGATGGTCTCCCGTTTCTAGAACGCCAACTGGATATGTTAGAGAGATATCCTGGCAGCAGTGTGGGAGGCAAACATCAGACAGAAGTCGGAATCGTCGAACGACGATCAGCTGCACGCGAAATCCTCCTCCTTCGCGATAGATCTGACGACGATGTCGGAATCAGCGAGATGCAGAGAGCGGCGGCCAAATTGCGAACGGGAGACGACGGCGGAAATGCCAAGATCGCGAACGACGCCGGAAATCGAGAGCGGCTACCTGCGGCAAAAACCCCAAACGACGAAAGAGGCCGCTGCTTCCGAATCTCTGGTGACGCAAACCTCCGGAGCAGAGGAATGTCGCCGATCTTCTTCTCTCTCTCGATGGAGAACAACAGCGCGACAGATCTCGCGAAGAAGGATCTGGATCTTGCGACGAAGAGCGGCGGATTCGTGAAATCGCAGAACGACGGGAGCGGAAAAACCCTAGCAGCGGTTACTTTGAGAATGTGGAAGGGAGTTCTCCGCTCAAAGTATTCTACAATACCTCATCTATGTATGGAATCGATATTTATAGTACTTGCAGCGTAGAGCAAGACCCTATTATGACACGAACCCGTTAACCTATTCCGAGTCGGTCTCGACACGTGCGGACATATCATTGAATAAACCTAACATGTATTAACCGGCACACGTTGCCTATGTGATGGCCTAGTGCACTGCCGCTATATATTTATTTTCATGTTTATGTTAGCCATGCGTTTCTTTTGTTCATGGAGATTAAAATTAACAGTTTAAAGAGTATGCTATTTTGTCCTAACTGAGGACCATTGTCAATGATCCTAATAATTGTGCAAGGGTTATTAACATTGCAATTACTACACAATCAATAAACAAATAAGTTAACAATATATATACAGTTTCGTAAAAATGTTAATGAAAGCAAATAAACTTCTTCAAAATTCGAAGCAAACATTATTTGATATATTTAAAAATAAATTTTAATATAAATTATGCAGTAAATATTTCATTGGAGGTAATATACATATAAATATATAAGGATAGAAATATAGAGATACATTTGAAAATTACAGGTTAATTAAGTCCCCACATCTAAAAGCTCTCCCCACAGGTCTCCAATTGGTTCATCAACGCAAGGGTGCGGCTGTGGAAACCAATGATCGAGGAGATGTACACAGAGGAAATAAAAGAACACGAATTCCAGCCGGCCGGAGCCCAGCAAGATGACAGAAACTCCGACCCAAGCTGCTCCCGCGATGCTGCCGCGGCCGCCGCCGAAGAAACTAAACCTCTCCCGGCAGAGCACCTCGCCGAGCCGGACTCCCTCTCCTCCATCATCAACCACCACTCCGAATCTCGAAGCCACCGGCCCGACCAATTACACAGAGCAGAGAATTTCGGCATGGCGGACATTGATTTCTCGTCCTACGACGGATGCAGCCGTCAGAGCTACAGCGCCGGCAACGGCGTCTCCCTCACCCTCGGACTCCAGCACCACAACAGCGCCGGTGGGATGGGCTTCTCCCTGTCTCCGGCGAATCCACAGCCCCTCTTCTACCCCAGGGGGCAGATGGAGGAGTGCCAGCCGGTTCAGTTCTCCATTCTAGATGGAGAGGTGCAGACTCTTCCTTACAGGAACTTGATGGGCGCTCAGCTGCTGCATGATTTAGCTGGCTAGATCTGACGCACGCCGCCATTATCGATTCTGAAGGGTTCATGATGAGGTTTGAATCTGTGTATGTATAGTAGAGATTAGTTCATTTGAGAACTTCATATTTATATATATATATGCATGAGATTGCATTTTAAAATTTGAGATTGGAGTATGTGGGCGTGGGAAGAAAAGGATTATTTTAGATGGTAAGGTTGATCTTAATTCTATATACATATATATTTATGTATATATGTTAAAATATATGTATATAGCTAGATGAATACATCATGCATGCACGTGAATCTGGTGAGACAGGATTTTAATTCTTATGATCCAAATTCTGAAATCATGTATAGTTGAAGATATATGATTTGTTGGGGGCTGTTTTTCCTGCTTTGTATCCTTTAATTAATGCTAGCTGTTGTTAATTATTAACCCATGCCATTCCACAAGTCTTGTTTTTTTAAAAAAATTAATGTGGAGGATATCAATTGATTAATAATGGAGGCTGATTCTGAGGTTTTCATCATGAATGGCCGTCGAACATGTGATGCTTGTGATAGTGCTGAAAATAGGGCTGAGGGGAATGTCTACACAAAACAACACTAGCAATTATTAAAATCATATATCTTTTTTTTTGAAAGAAGGTAGATATTATTATTACAAGTTTAAATTGTTGAAGTGGAAGTGGACAGTCTGATTGGCCAGATCGCGCAGATCATTCAGATTGCAGCCGGTTAGGCGGTTAAATGTTGGCGGATAGCCGGGTTCCAGCTTCTGTTCTTCTTTGTTGCGGTCTGCACCAGCAAGCACCGTGGGGGTAACCGGGCGTTTAGCATTGGGCTAACCGCGGCTGTCACAGTCTGGTTGGTGAGACTGCGGAATCCGCTTAGAGCTAGCAGGTTCTCTGGCTTGCATGGAGGCAGAAAGTTAGACCGGATAGTGGAGGCTAACCACTCAGGTCGCTACGTTCTGCTCGCTCGGATAGAAGCCAGAGTTTGTTGGTGTTGTGGACTTGGTCACGGTGTTATGACAAGTCTAGTTGGTTGCTTAGTCGTGGGATGCGGTGTTGCCTGGTCTAGAAGCGGAGACCGCTGTGCTGCGCGGTCTGGTCGCAGAGTCTGGCAGATCTTCATAAGAGTGGACTTGGCTCAGAATGCGTGACTGTATTTTACAAGTCCACGCGGACTGAGGAGAGTGTCCGCACTTCTATGCGGTTTGATGGTTCTTGTCGCATATGCGGCTAGATGGTTATCATTGGCAGACTGACTCTAGTATCCGCATATGTGCGGATAGGTGGTGTTAGATGTAGTATGACTGACGATTATCCTATCACTATGTGTGTTGATTACACTCCCCCGATCGCACATAAATATAAGTCATATAAAACGATAACAGTGAGATCTCAGCTCACGCTTGAAACTTGTGGATAGGTTTTTCTAACCGACACGACTAAGGGAAGTTGACTTGTACTGTGCAGGCTGTGCAGCTAGCACTGGACGACTAGACAACTAGTTGGAAGGCTCAGTGTGGAACAGTTCTCGGTTTATAGTCAATGGTATACAACATGCCATGGTCTAGGCGGCCTGAAGTCTCTTCCTCAGGGTTGCAGATAGTTCGAGCAGTTCGTCCGGTCTATCAACGGGTAAGGTGTTTCTTCATTAATTAATTTTGTTCGCGATTAGCTTGCGGTCAGGTGACCTGAAGTAGCAGATAGAGGTGTTTTCTCAGCAGTTCAAAAACAGGCAGTCCACACGACTTGGTGGATTCGGCGGACAGGCTTGGCGGTAAGCGACTAGTGCGGTTTCTGTTATTAGATCACGCGGTTTCTCTTGCTTGTAGTTGTTGCTTTCATCAGTTATATTGTGAATCATGTTTCACAATGTATACCTCGCCTTATAAAGAAGTTGTTGATAATTTAATGGAGACTCATGTTCTTATGTTGTGCTGATTTCTACTTGACTTTAGTTTTAGTTGAGTGTTCATGAGACCTTACTAAACTTCCTAGCAGATTTTTTCTTGGTATTAGTGTGATCAACCTGATAACTTAAAAATTTTCACATGGTATTGGATGGGTGTTGAGAAGTTAGTAGTTCATCAACATCAAAGGTTTGCTATTCCTTGGAAGTTCAAGTAAGTCAGGTGTAAGCAATCAAAGCTGGTTATGCAAGAGATCTTCGGATTGAGCTCTTGACGCAGAGCAACTTCAAGAAGTGTTCTTGCATGGAGAGTTATCTTCTGGTTGAGAACCTTTGAGAGATCATCAGTGGAGACGATAGATAAGAGGCGGTAGTTATTGCTTGGAATGTTGAGGTGGTAAGAGCTTGGAGGAGGACGAATGCGAGTGCTGACTTCACTCTTAAGCGGGCTATCTCACTAGAGACATTTGACCACATCATCGGATGTCGGTCAGTTGTAGAGATCTAGATGGTCTTATGAAAGTTTTTAGTGTCTACCTAAATCACCTAGAGGGGGGTGAATACATGATGTTTGTGTCTTTTCGCGGAATAAAAATACTTTAAAAATAAGAACACACAAACAAAGAGATTTATAGTGGTTCCCTGAGTTGAGTATGTACATTGTCCCGTCTCACTTATCTAACACGATGGGCTAGATTCGGCTACTTCACCTTCCTTAGATTTCAACAAATCTTACACCTCGGAGCCGCAAATCCTACAACTAGGAGACAACGCTTCTACCACTCAGAGAACAACCTCTCCTACAACTTGATCTATAACCGGATCTACAACTCGATTCACAAACGGATCAACACCTCAGAGGGAAAACCTCATACAAATGTAACAAGAGATTTATACAAAATGATTACAAATAAACCCTATTCAGATCTAAATTCTTCAGTCCTTCGTTTTTTGAAAAGTTGATCTTGAAAAACTTGGAGAATACAGAAATGTTGAAAGCTTTGAATACTTGAATCTAAATCCACGGAATGAGTAGATGTGAATGGATAGGAATCTTCAGAAATCAACGATCCAGTTGATTCGGTGGAGGAAGATCTAATCGTGCAGCACGCTTGCGTCGGCCAAGAGTTGTCACACGAATCGTACGGAAGCCGACGTTGATTTCGTGATCAGGAAGTTCTTGAAAATATTCGATTAGCACCATTAGGGTTATTGATTAACTCACCCTAAATATATATAGAGATCTTCAATTTCAACGACCAAAAAGTTAATGCATGCTGGAAAACTCATGGGTCACTATACATGGTTATCGACAAGAGCGAACCGAAATTTGAAATCGGGAAGAAGAAATAACGCTAAGTAATATTCATTGAGTATCGTCGAGTATCATTGAGTATACTCGCCGAACAACAATGAAATTCGACGAATTTTACTTGGAGAAATCCAGCCCAATCGAATCTTAATACTCGACGTCATGTAGAAGAATCACTCGAAGAATTTGAAAGAAAACGGCTGGCAACCTAAATCACCTAGAGGTGGGTGAATATGTGAGTTGTGCGTCTTTTGCGGAATAAAAAAAATTAATTAGAGCACAGCACGGAACTATCTACCAATATCACAGATGACACAAGATTTATAGTGGTTCCCCAACCTTGGGTACATCCACTTTCCCTCACCGATCTAGCAATCAACTAGACTCGGCTACTCCACTATCTCGGATCAAAAATCGATCCTACCCTCGGAACAAAGTTCCTACAAACTCGATCCAAACAAAAGGTTCTACACCTCGGAAGATAACACTTCCTACAAACTCGTAGTGAAAAACTCCTACACTCGGAGAAACTTTCTCCTACAAGATTAATAGTGTTGGAAAATTATACAACCAGTAAATCCAATCAGATCTGAAGAAACGGCCTGAAATCTTCTTCTTATGGACTTTGCAGCACTATCAGAAATTGGTGAAGAGAGTCTCGGCCCAGATCTGAATCTTCTTGCTTTTACAGAATCAGAGAGAGAAGATGAACGGTGATGTCGATCTCGATCTGTAACTTTCTTCAGAATAAATCCTCTGAACTTAGAAGCAGTTGGCCGAAGAAGATGGAGGCGGCGGCGGCTTCCATTTCGGGAAAACAGTGAGGAGTCGGCTGAAGAATATTTCTCGAAAATAGAATGACAAGAAAGCTTGGAGAATTTTTAGGGTTTGTCATTTTCTGATAAGACCTTATATAGAAGAGACTAACGGTCATAATCGGTCATAATGATGTACACGTGGACCAATCATGTCGCGTGATTTCAAAATCCCGTCAGAAAAAGGACTTAGCGAAATTCAGAGAAGGTTCAGCCATATACACGAGTAGGTGAATAGCTACTCGAGTAGTTGAATAACTACTCGAGTACATGAAGGAGAACATACTCGGGTATACAAAGATGGGCTACTCGAGTAGGTAGAAATCAACTACTCTAGTAAGTAGACAGAACTACTCGAGTATGTAGAGAGACTTACTCGAGTACATAAAGGTTCTACTCGAGTACTGGAAAAACTACTCGAGTATATTTCATAAACTACTCGAGTACATGAAGTACTACTCGAGTGGGATACTTAGAATAAATTCTGAAGATGTCAGCAAGCAGCTACTCGAGTAGTTGAACTAAACTACTCGAGAGGAAGTAATCTACTCGAGTAGGTGAAAGATCTACTCGAGTAAAAGACTTAGAAAATTATGGAGTGGAAAAAATTCAAGATACATGAGTGAAACATGATCTACTCGAGTAGGAATAATGAGCTACTCGAGTATGATTCTATCTACTCGAGTAAGTGAGTATACTTACTCGAGTCCATGACTTAGAAAAATCTTGAAGAGAGAACTCTTTAATACTCGGGTATAAAGAGTAATCTACTCAAGTATATAAGCATGCTACTCGAGTATATGACTATGTCTACTCGAGTAGGTGACTTAGCCACACGAGAGATACACTTAAGTACTTGAGTACAAGATTCCTTTACTCGAGTAAATTATAACCAAACTACTCGAGTAGTTATAGACCTACTCGAGTAAAAGACTTAGAGAAATTTTTGATGTTGGAAAACTGTTTCTTCTAGAGTAGTCAACTTCCAATTCCTTTCCCATAGTCCAATAGCTTGAATATGAAGTGTATCCCAATAGAGAGACCACATATGAGGCAACACCTTGGAATATGCAATGAGGGATTACATTGCACAGTTCCTGTGTTTGGTGACCCACTGTGGACTGACATTGGTCTACACTTCCCAGTGAAATTCCTGCAAACATATAACTCAAACCAAACATCAAATACAACTTAATTCATCTTAGTTTCAGGGTGACTTCATCAAATCTGGGTTAATGTGGATGTAATACCCAACAATCTCCCCCTATTTGTTGAAGTCAGAACCTTTTACACTAAAGTGAATTATGGACATAAAAGAAACTAAGTAGAAAAGCATGAGCAGGTAAGCAATAGACAATGAAAAAGATAATTAGACAGAAATGAAGAATTGTATATATATGTAAGTTTCCAAAAACATCAAGTCTACAGTTTGTCATTTCAATCTCTCAACATATTTTAGGTTTAGGCTTGGGAGTGCTGCTTATCCATCTTTTCTTGCTGTCTCCTTAGGTAGCTGAAAGGCTTAGGGAAATATTTAGGAGGCCTTGGAGGAGCAGCAGGGTTATTTCTCCCAAACTCTCTGTCATGGATCTTCCTTTTTAGCATTGATTTCTCATATAACTCCCATTCCTGGGAACTATAGTGAATGCTCCTGTTCTCATTGTGATCCATAACTAGCCTGAGTGTGTCCAAAAATAGAGACTTGGAGGTTGGAGACCATGCTTCAGCATGTTCAGGGGATTTGGAAGGAGCAGTACTGCTAGCTGAGAGACCTTCACCATACTTCCTTTTCTACTTGTGGATTCTGATCTCTGGAGGAGCTTGAAGGAATATATCAGCAGGATCTTCTTCTTCCCAGCCTGGAACATAAGTATCTGGAGGAGCAACTGAGTCTCCAGGCTTGGGAGAGAAGGTAGGTTGCAGAGGAATAGCTGGGGCAGTGATATCTGTAGCTAGAGGGTTGAGATGATGGAGAATGATGTTTGGGTCAAATGCAAGATCTGACAAGATCTGATTGTGCATCCAGACAGCAGTATCATATGTGTGAAATTTGACACTCTGTATTTGGGCTAGCACATCAGCATGAATGGTCTGCACATGAGCTTGTCATTCATCTATCTTCTAAGTAGTAGATTTTTCTACCTGTTCTCTGAGTTCTTTTATCAAACCCTCCCCCTTTCTGATTTCAACAGATAGCTGGGCTATAGCATCATCTTTGAAGATACCCACTTCTTCACAGATCTTCATCTTGTTGGCTTCATTCCTCTTGTCTAGTTCCATCTGATTGTTGGCCAGGGTGACACCTTGTTCCATAACATTGCCCACACTAGTGATAGTATGGTCAAGGGCTTTGCCACCAAGTTGAAATAGGTACCTGGGCTTGTCAGTGTTATGTTGAATTTCAGCAAAGCCTCTGCTCATCTCAGACTCAGGAGCAGTTACCTTGTCAGTGATCACCTTTAGAGAGGTGTCAAAATGATGTCTTTGTTCTTGAAGAAGAATTGTGATGTGTTGCAGCAAATCTGAGGAGGAGACTGTAACAGCAGCAGTAGGGAGAGAAGGAGGTACCCAAGGAGCTAGTTCTTCAATTATCACAGAGCTGTGAGCTCTGGTGGTAGGAGAGAGAGCAACTCCTTCTTATGTATCCTGAGGAAGAGAGAAGTCTAGATTTCCGAGAGGGGCCTCAGCTGGCTCAGGAGAAGGCTCATCAGAAATAAGAATGGTGTCTGGCTTGTCTGGTGGAGGATTGGGAGATGGTGTTGGAGTCCTGGCTGGAGAATGGGCAGGAGACTGTACTGGTGAGAAGTCCTTGTGATATTCAGTGGTTGGAGCTGGAAGAGATAGAGGAGGAGGAGGGAGCACTTCTTCAGAAAGCTCTGCAATCATGGCATCTATAACAGCAGCTGTGGATAGAAGAGTGTCTTGAGGTACTTGATCTGAAGGAGTGGCTGGAATCTGTGGAGTATGAGGTAGGGATGAAATTTCTGGCTGAGGAGAGGGCTGCCTGACTTGGCTATAAGGAGCAGGCTCCCCCTCACTTGGTGCACCAGAGGAGCTGGCCACATGATGAGGAGAGGGAGATGGAGTCCTATCCTCTATAGCTAGAGCTGCTGGAATTTCTGAAACCTTTGCAGCTTGGGCGGAATTCTTGAGCTTGAGATCCCATCTCTGAATGGAAGAGATGGAGATCTTCTTCATGTGGTGAAGTGGAGTCCCTTTGGAGAAGTTGAAGACTTCAGGATCTGTTTCATGGAGGAGCAGAGAGATAATTCTTGCGTAGTTGGGAGATCTCATGCTGTCCTTGATTTTGTCCAAAATCAGCATACCAAATTGGCATTTCTTGCGGCAGACAATTGCTTGCATCATGTCGAAGAAATAGGATGAAATGTCTCTGATGGAGTGTGTCTTGCAGAGAAGAATTTTGCCAATAATATCAACTAGAAATTTTCCTTCAGTGTTCATGTCTGACCTTTTAATATACTGAGCTTCAGGAGAAATGCCACAGAAAAGGGCTGTTCGGTCAGAGTGTTCATCATCTAAATCATCTTTTTCATCGACAATCGGCATTCAGAGAAGCTGAGAGACAGAGGTCTTGCTGAGCTTGAGTTTCAAACCCTTCACTTTGGATTTTAGGACTTTTCCATTTCTTCTAACCTTGAGATTGGAGAAGAATTCGGCAACTTTGGGGAATAGAACGCGATAGGGTTCCTGGAGAATGAAGGAGAGGCCGACGGTGTCGAGGAGGATGAGCAGGTTGTGGAAATCATCGGAGAGTTCTGCAATACCTTCGGTGACTAGTTCTGAGCCGACGCCGATCTTGTAAGAAGTCGTCATGGATGCGATTGACTGGAAGAGGTGAGAGAGGCGGCTCTGCAACAACGGCGGAGGGGGGTAGGCGAGTCGATAGGGTAGGCAAAGAGGTAGAGGGTACTCGAGAGAAAGAAATGATGTCGTGTAGGTTTGAGTTTTCGGAATTTCATATATATATAACTCTTAAATTACCGCTAATTTATTTAAAGAAAGAGGCAGCATATAGCCTTGGGTGGCGAATATAACAATTTTCAAAATCTGGGAAACAGGACACGAGAAAGAGATAGATTACTCGAGTAGGTAAGTGAGGTACTCGAGTAGGTCGACAGGAGTTACTCGAGTAGGTCAGCAGAGAGTACTCGAGTAGGTTAGCAGAGAGTACTCGAGTAGGTCAGCAGAGAGTACTCGAGTAGGTCAACAGAGAGTACTCGAGTAGGTAGGTGACTTACTCGAGTAGGTAAGTGACTTACTCGAGTAGGTAAGTAGATACTCGAGTAGGCACATTCTTATACTCGAGTAAGGAGAGGAAAGTACTCGAGTAACAACTAACATACTCGAGTAGGTCTGCCTTGACTCGCGTAGGGAAAGCACATACTCGAGTATGTCTCAAGCTTCTCGAGTTGAATTTTGAAAAAGTTGGGAAAGAGTAGGTTTTGACTAACCCCTTGCAATTACTTGCTTCTTAGTCATCCAGCCTTCTTTAGTCCTCTTTGTTGAGCATCCCAAGCTCTGTCTTGAAGAACGAGAACTTGGTCTCGTCCAGCGGCTTTGTGAAGATGTCTGCAACTTGCCTATCTGTAGGTACATACTGTAGATCTATGTCTCCATGCTCCACATGTTCCCGGATGAAGTGATACCTTAGCTCGATGTGCTTTGTCCGGCTATGGGAGACTGGATTGTTGGCTATTGCAATTGCGCTGGAGGAATTACAGTACAAGGGAATATCCTTGAACTATAGGTTGTAGTCTTCGAACTGATTCTTTATCCATAGCAACTGTGCGCAACAGCTGCCTGCAGAGATATACTCTGACTCGGCCGTTGAGATTGCTACACAGTTCTGCTTCTTGCTACTCCAGGAGATTAGCCTTCTTCCGAAGAATTGGCAAGTCATTGAGGTGCTTTTCCGGTCGTCTTTGCTACCTGCAAAATCTGCATCTGAAAATCCAATTAGTTCGCTGTCATTACTTCTTGGGTACCATAAGCCAAGATTTGGTGTGCCTTTAAGGTATCTCAGGATCCGCTTTGCAGCAGCGTAATAAGATTCCTTAGAGTTCACCTGAAATCTAGCACAGACACATGTTGAAAACATTATGTCAGGGCTACTGGCAGTAAGGTAGAGCAAGGATCCAATTATGCTTTTGTACTTGGTTTCATCAAAAGGTTTCCCTTTTTCATCCTTATCCAGAGACATAGTTGAGCCCATTGGAGTCCTCATAGAGGTTGCGTTCTCCATTCCGAATTTCTTAATTAGCTCTTTGGTGAATTTGGTCTGTGAGATGAAAATTCCATCTTCAGACTGTTTCACCTGAAGCCCTAAGAAATACTTTAGCTCGCTCATACTGCACATTTCAAACTTCCCTTGCATAAGTTTTGAGAACTTTTTGCAGAGGTTGTCATCAATAGAGCCAAAAATAATGCCGTCGACATAGATTTGCACTAGCAAAATCTTGCCTTTTATTTCCCTAAGAAATAATGTCTTGTCTATCTTTCCCCTTGTGAACTTGTTCTCAAGTAGAAAGGTAGACAACGTTTCATACCAAGCTCTAGGAGCTTGTTTCAGACCATATAGGGCCTTGTGCAGAAAATAGACATGATCAGGAAAGTTAGGATCAATGAAACCTGGAGGTTGTTCCACATACACTTCCTCCTTTATGTTACCATTCAGGAAGGCCGACTTCACGTCCATCTGATAGACGGTGAAGCCTTTGAAAGCAGCATATGCTAGGAACAACCTTATTGCCTCCAGCCTCGCCACTGGAGCATATGTCTGGTCAAAGTCAATTCCTTCTTCTTGATGATAGCCTTTAGCGACGAGTCTGGCCTTGTTCTTTATGATGGTTCCGTCTTCATCCATCTTGTTTCTGTAGAACCATTTTGTTCCAATGATGTTCTTTCCTTTGGGTCTTGGAACCAGCATCCACACATTGCAGCGCTTGAACTGATTTAGCTCTTCTTCCATTGCCATTATCCATGATGCGTCTGAGTTTGCTTCCTCAAATTTCTTTGGTTCAACCTGTGAGAGAAAACTCAAATGAAGATTCTCATTAGTTGTACCTCTCTGAGTTCTGACACCATCCCGGGGATCTCCTATGATCTGGTCCATGGGGTGATCCTTCAGATGTCTGAGCTCTAGAGTTCTTGCATCTGGATTATCTTCAAGCACCAGAGTGATTTCTTCATCCTGGATGACTTCTTCATTTTGATCATCAGCCTCTCCAATGGGAGTTTGAGTGGTGATCTTAATGAACTTCTCGCCTTTGTCTTCGGACGGATCATCCAAGCTAGTTTCTTTCAGCTTTTCACCTGCATCTTCAATGAGCACACTAGACGGATAGCTTTGCAACAAGCTCGTCTCATCAAATACAACATGTATCGATTCTTCCACCACCAGGGTTTTTCTATTAAATATCCTATATGCCTTACTATGGCTACTATATCCTACAAAAATACCTTCAAAGCTCTTTTCGCTGAACTTGGTGGTATGATACTTACCATTGTTAAGTACAAAGTATTTACAGCCAAAGATTCTAAAGTTAGAGACTGTTGGTTTCCTGCCTTTCAGAAGTTCGTAAGGTGTCTTATTGTGGTCTTTGTTTATGAGTGCTCGATTTTGCACGTGGTATGCAGTGTTGACGGCCTCAGCCTAGAAGTACTCCGGTAGTGAAGCATCACTCAACATGGTCCTGCAGGCCTCTATGAGTGTTCTGTTCCTTCTCTCAGCCACTCCATTTTGTTGTGGAGTACGAGGAGAGAAAAACTCATGAAAGATACCTAAGCTTTCACGGAATTCTGTCATGGCCCCAGATTTGAACTCTGTTCCGTTGTCACTTCTGATTTTGACTATGGAGCAGTTGTATTCATTCTGGACTTGCCTGACAAAATTGGTAAAGATGTCGAAGATATCTGACTTGTGTTTCAGAAAGAACACCCACGCAAAGCGCGAGTAGTCATCAACAATTACCAATGTATAGTCCTTACCTCCCAAACTTCTAATCTGCAGAGGACCAAACAAGTCCATGTGTAATAGATGGAGACATCTGTTAGAGTCTTTGCCAATAATGCTTTTAAAAGTAGCCCTTGTTTGCTTGCCTTTTACGCATGCATGACAAGGTCTGTCTTTGATGCATTTGACATTTGGGGCATCACGTACTAAGTTCATTGAAAATAGTTTATTAATTGTTTTGAAATTAATATGTTCTAGTCTCTTGTGACATTGGTCACCAAGAGACGCACTATCTTTTGCTAAAAGACACACTGGTGTAGAGGAATCTATACAGATGAAATTTAAACAGAAAATATTCCTGCTTCGAGTGCCGGATAGAATCGTTTCCATATTGTCAACGGATTTTATCAAGCACTTATCAGCATGGAACTCAACTTTGTATCCTTTATCGCAGAGTTGGCTTATGCTAATGAGATTGTGTTCCAATCCTTCGACATAAACCACATCCGAGAAGGATACATTGCCATTAGTAATCATACCATAGACTCTAGTAATTCCACGGTCTGAACCTCCAAAGATGACCTTTGGTCCGTTCACGACTATGGTAAAGTTCTGAATGAGGCTTCTCGTCCCGGTCATATGCCGAGAGCATCCGCTGTCCAAGTACCAGATAGGCGTTTTGTTGGCCTTTGGACATCCCTGCAATCACAATCAATTTTCCTTAGGAACCTAAACACGTTTGGGTCCTTGGTCTCTGGTTAGAGTGCTCCCCCTACGAGTGTTAGCATTATGAACGGTCTTTCTCATATTGCTGACATGAGGGGTAATAGCATTTCTGGAATTGAACCAGCAATCTATGGCGAAGTGACCAACCTTGTCACAACACCAACAGTCAAATCTGTTGTACCTTTGCCTCAAGATCTCCTGCTTGACCTTTTGGAACTTTGGTCTAGCAGGGGTAGCATTCTTGGAGGAAGATGCCTCATGATGATGGCAATCACATGGCTTCTTCTCCTTTATGGGCTTCTCTACAACAGGCTTTGTCTTTGGTGGCTTCTTGAAGTTATGCCCATGATTGAAAGAGCCTTAGCTCTGAAGAATAACTTCTTCATAAGGTGCCTTAAAGACACTTTCGCCAAAGTTTCGGGGTTGAGCCCATCCTTGATAGCGGGACTTTGGCTCTACATAAGTAGGCTTGGCAAAGTGCCCATATGATGAGTCAAAATCAAACTCATTTGATGGAAAGATGACCTTTTTGAATGTGGTTTGATTTTGAGGGGCTTTTCCCTTTTCTTCGGCTGAGGCCTTTTTGGTGGCCTTTTTTTTTCGTTGATTCTTGTTTCTCCTAGAGGATTTTTTAGGAGCTTCTTCATGGCCTAGTCCAGCTCCCTTGGCCTTTGCTGAGAATTCAGCAACGAATGAAAGAACTGTTTTGGGCTTCGAGAAACTCTCAACAAGTTTCCTTTCAGCCGCAAGTTCGGCTTCCAATCCTTTGATGATCTTCTCCTTCAGGTCAAGGTGATCAAGAGCCTTGTGATAGTCTTCAATGGTATTATTGAAGTTTTCCTCGAGGGAGTCAGTCTTTGCGACTTTCTCTCTCAAGTCGCTCTCTTCGGCTTTTAGAGATTTGATCTCTTTAGCCTGAGTCTTCACGACTCGACGACATTTGTCGTAAGCCATGATTAACTCCTTGTACTGGGCCATCATTTCTGACTCATCGTCAGAGGAGCTACCCTCGCAATCATGTTCAGAGACTTCAGACTCTGAGAGAGGGGTATGAGAGTTTACCTTCCCAGTGAACTGGGGCTCTTGTTCATCATCTGTTTGAGCCATTAGCCCAAAGTAAGCTTCTTCTTCTTCGCTTGACTCAGATGAGTCAGAGTCGCTAAGAGTCTTGCTCCTTTTGGCTATGAGGCTCTTCTCTTTCCTTTTCCTGGTGTGTGAGGATTTCTTGTCTTCTCTTCTACCACCCTCCTTCTTCTTGTGAGGGCAGTCAGCAATGACGTGACCTGGCTTATTACAGCAGTAGCAAATGATGTCAGTTAAAACGTATTTGTTCTGTTTAGTATTATACCTTTCGTGGCTGCTTGAGCCTTTTCTTTGTCGATCGTCATCGCGCCGCGATCTTCTATATGAGGCATCCTTGCCTTTCCAATGTTTCTTTTTATTAAGAAACTTCTTGAATTGCCTTGAGAGCAAGGAGAACTCTCCTTCAGATAGTTCAGACCCTGAGGTGCTAGGTTCTGATGTTTCTTCTTCTTCATCAACTTCTGGAGCTGGAGCGGGGGATGCATCCTTGGTCTTTCTTGAGGTGTCTGCCTTCAGAGCGACAGATTTCTCCTTTAGTGCAGACCTGCCCTTCTCTTCTTCAGCTTTTCTTGTATTGATTTGGAGTTCATAAGACATAAGCTTTCCAAAGAGATTTTGCGGGTCCGTTTTAGCTAGCTTCCCGAACTCCCTGATGGCGCATACCTTGTTATCCCATTCCTTGGTTAGGGATCTCAAGAATTTGTCGTTCAGTTCTCCGTTGGTGAAGACACGGCCATACACCCTTAGGCCATTTACAATTTTGAAGAAGTTCTCAAAGGTGTCGGCAATTGTTTCCTTGTTCCCTTGTCGGAACGCTTTATATTTTTGATTGAGAAGGGATCTCCGATCATCCCTTACTTCTTCAGTTCCTTCCATCAAAGTGACTAAGGAATGCCACATCTCCTTAGCTGATTGGCAGTGAATCAAATTCTGCAGCATCGAGTCATCGACTGCACTTGCTATAATGTTCTTAGCTTTCTTGTCGAGAGAGACAAGTGCAATCTCGTCTTTGTCGAGATCCATTAGCTTTTTGGGAACTTTCTTGGTAGGGTCGATAGTGGACACAGTCATGGGAACGTAAGGACCTTCTTCAACGATCATGAAGATCCTTGGATCCACAGCTTCCATGAAAACTTTTATCCTTTCTTTCCACATGGAAAAGTTATTTTTGTTGCACAGTGGAAGCTTGGCGAAATCTTTGCCCTTATCCATTTTATGGTAGAACTTTCAGACAACAGATTTGGATCTGATCAAGGTGTTAACCTTTTGACGATCAACCTCGCTTTGATACCAATTGAAAGAAAACGGTTGGCAACCTAAATCACCTAGAGGGGGGTGAATAGGTGAGTTGTGCGTCTTTTGCGGAATAAAAAAAATTAATTAGAGCACAGCACGGAACTATATACCAATATCACAGACGACACAAGATTTATAGTGGTTCCCAAACCTTGGGTACATCTACTTTCCCTCATCAATCTAGCAATCAACTAGACTCGGCTACTCCACTATCTCGAATCAAAAATCGATCCTACCCTCGGAACAAAGTTCCTACAAACTCGATCCAAACAAAAGGATCTACACCTCGGAAGATAACACTTCCTACAAACTCGGAGTGAAAACTCCTACACTCGGAGAAACTTTCTCCTACAAGATTAATAAAGTGTTGGAAAATTATACAACCAGTAAATTCAATCAGATCTGAAGAAACGACCTGAAATCTTCTTCTTATGGACTTTGCAGCACTATCAGAAATTGGTGAAGAGAGTCTCGGCCCAGATCTGAATCTTCTTGCTTTTACAGAATCAGAGAGAGAAGATGAACGATGATGTCGATCTTGATCTGTTACTTTCTTCGGAATAAATCCTCTGAACTTAGAAGCAGTTGGCCGGAGAAGATGGAGGCGGCGGCGGCTTCCGTTTCGGGAAAACAGTGAGGAGTCGGGTGAAGAATATTTCTCGAAAATAGAACGACAAGAAAGCTTGGAGAATACTTGGGGTTTGTCATTTTCTGATAAGACCTTATATAGAAGAGACTAACGGTCATAATCGGTCATAATGATGTACACGTGGACCAAACATGTCGCGTGATTTCAAAGTCCCGTCAGAAAAAGGACTTAGCGAAATTCAGAGAAGGTTCAACCATATACACGAGTAGGTGAATAGCTACTCGAGTAGTTGAATAACTACTCGAGTACATGAAGGAGAACATACTCGGGTATACAAAGATGGGCTACTCGAGTAGGTAGAAATCAACTACTCGAGTATGTAGAGAGACTTACTCGAGTACATAAAGGATCTACTCGAGTACTGGAAAAACTACTCGAGTATATTTCATAAACTACTCGAGTACATGAAGTACTACTCGAGTGGGATACTTAGAATAAATTCTGAAGATGTCAGCAAGCAGCTACTCGAGTAGTTGAACTAAACTACTCGAGAGGAAGTAATCTACTCGAGTAGGTGAAAGATCTACTCGAGTAAAAGACTTAGAAAATTCTGGAGTGGGAAAAATTCAAGATACACGAGTGAAACATGATCTACTCGAGTAGGTATAATGAGCTACTCGAGTATGATTCTATCTACTCGAGTAAGTGAGTATACTTACTCGAGTCCATGACTTAGAAAAATCTTGAAGAGAGAACTCTTTAATACTCGGGTATAAAGAGTAATCTACTCGAGTATATAAGCATGCTACTCGAGTATATGACTATGTATACTCGAGTAGGTGACTTAGCTACATGAGAGATACACTTAAGTACTCGAGTACAAGATTCCTTTACTCGAGTAAATTATAACCAAACTACTCGAGTAGTTATAGACCTACTCGAGTAAAAGACTTAGAGAAATTTTTGATGTTGGAAAACTGTTTCTTCTAGAGTAGTCAACTTCCAATTCCTTTCCTATAGTCCAATAGCTTGAATATGAAGTGTATCCCAATAGAGAGACCACACATGAGATAACACCTTGGAATATGCAATGAGGGATTACATTGCACAGTTCCTGTGTTTGGTGACCCACTATGGACTGACATTGGTCTACACTTCCCAATGAAATTCCTGCAAACATATAACTCAAACCAAGCATCAAATACAACTTAATTCATCTTAGTTCCAGGGTGACTTCATCAAATCTGGGTTAATGTGGATGTAATACCCAACAGAATTCGACGAGTATCAATTAATATACTCGACGAATTTGACGAGTATCTGCTAGCTGACTCGACGCACTCGACGCCTAACATAAGTCATACTCGACTAATTTGACGAGTATCGACTAGCTGACTCGACGCACTCGACGCCTAACAGAAGTCATACTAGACGAATTGTACTTAGAAAATCCAGAAAAGTAAAGTCGAAATGACTCGATGAATTCGACGGGTATCGACATGGATATTCGAAAAATTCGGCGAGTATCGATAGATACATTCGACGAATTCGACAAGTATACACGATGATACTCGACGATTTTTACTTGACAAATTTTCCAACTTACAAAAATTTTACCCTAAGTACAGATGATGAATTCGTCGAATGCTAGTAATTATATACGTCGAATTCGACGAGTATTAACGAGTAAACTCGATGAATTTTACGAATATGCCTTACGATACTCGACAAATTTTACTTGGGTAAAATTTCTCTTCTTCTGAATTTCATTCCTTGACCTTCCTTGATCTTTCTCATGCACTTGGGAAAGAAGTACACACCAATAGAGAGATTACACGTGAGTCAACACATTGACCTACACAACGAGAGATTACATTTTATAGTCCCATGTTTCATGACGCACTGTAACCTGACATTGGGATGTACATAGCAATAATGTCCTGCAAGCACATAACTAGAACACAACATCAAATACAAACACAATTCATCTTAGCTTAATGAGACCCTTCTTCAAATCAAGATAATTATGGATATAATACCCAATAATCTTCCTCTATTTGAAGAAGTCAGAACCCTACAAGCTAAGGTTAATTGCACACATAATAATAATAAATCAAATAAAGAACAAGACCTTTAAAGCATAAATTAAGAAATAAAGTTGCATTCCCAGATAAAACATATATATATATATATATATATATATATATATATATATATATATATATATATATATATATATATATATATATATATATATATATATGAATGGGTTTTATGTAGGGGCAAACAGTATCTACATATCAATAGAAAAGCAAAATCAAGTCTGTTTCCCCTTGCTTTTCTGACTCTGTCTGGAAAAATAAGCTTTCGTCTTGGGATAATATCTTGGCGGGGCTGGAGGCGCATTTGGATCTTCAAAGTTATACTTTCTGAATTGTAGTCTTCTTTTAACACAAGCAATCTCATACATCTGCCATTCATTTGAAATGTAGTAATCCCGCCTGTTCTCATTAGCCAGATCCACGATCTTGAATGTGTCAAAAATAATACTCTTTGAGATCGGGCTCCACACCTCAGCCATTTCTCTATTAGGTTACCACCTGACAGCTGAAGGACCATCACCATATATTCTCCTTTTTTGCGCCGGTTGAGGTATATCTTCAACTGTATGAACTTCTGGATTTGCAGCAACAACAGTAGTATCTGGTCCAACCTGAGAAAAATCTTGAGTGTCTGTCCAGTATTGAGAATAATCCTGAGCAGGATTTATAGAAGCATCTACTAGAGCAGGCACTGCAGGTTCTGGAATGCTAGTTTTAGTCTGACCTTGCCCACCAAGCAACTCATTGTGTAGCCAACTGAAATTATCAAAACTGTAGGTATTGACCCCCTTGAAGTTTTACACCATAACATCTTCAAGGGCTATCACCTTAACTTTCAGCTCATCCTCCCCCTTTTTTACTTCTTCTAGTACTGTGTTGGCTATGGCATTAGAATAGTAAACCATTTGATTGTCAAAGTAATACAGGCCTTCATTCTGAGTATTAATGATAGTTTTGGCATTTACATCAACATTCTGTAGCACATCCAAGTTACTTTCAGTTTGGCCATTGTGTGAACAATTGCTTGGCCACCCTGCACAAACCATGAAAAAAGCCAATCATCAAGTTTGTCAAAACGGACCTTGATCTCTGCAAGGCCATTGTTCAAATCCTTCTCAATTTCTTTTACTTTCTTCATCACTTTCTTCAACGATGGATCAAAGTGTTTTTGTTGCTTATCCATCATTGCTTCAATGGACTTCATGAGAGAGATATATGCACTTGTAGACGACATGTCTTCGACTGGAACTATGGTAGGAGAGGGGATGTCTTCACTTCCCTCAGAGTCACTAGAGGACTCATCCATGGGAGTAACAGAAGATTTAGACATTATCTTAGGAGCAGGAGTCGCCAACACTAGAGGATGCACCTCAGCATCACCTTCCTCATCTGTCAAATCAACAACCTCTACCTCCTCCACTGGAAGTCCACCTAGAATCTCATACATCCTCCTCTGTAGTTGTCTGACAAACATGTCGATTCTGGTTTGCATAGAGGCCAGAGGATGAGTCTGCTCCCCCTTACTCCTTACAGGTAGAGCATCGGGGAGAGGAGCAAGTAGATTCTCTAGGACAATGATCGTAGACGAGTCATTTGCAGTATCAGTAGAAGTTATCTCATTGTCATCGGCAATATCGTAGTCAGCAACATCTAGCGCAATATTTCTTACTAGCTCATCCACACCATCAACAACATCATCCAAATCAATAGTATAAGGCAGAACCTCGTCAATAATAACATCAGAAGAGACTGGAATGTCCTCAACAACATTCTCATCCTCAGCCACATCAGACACTAACTCATCAACCGTAGCCTGAGCAATCTCTGCAACCTCTGTTAGAATATCACTTGTCTCTGGAACTGTAATCTCTGGAGCTGGAACTGAAACTTGAATCTCTGTAACCGAAGTAACACTCAAGGGCATTTATTCAGTGTCCACTTATGTATCGATTATCTCCCCCTCAACACCCGCACTCAATTTATCAGGAGTGTCCCTGGGGGTGGAAGAAGGAATCCTATTCTCAGGAACTTCCTCTTCCTCTGCCATGGCATAATTCTAACTCCCCCTGGATGTTTTATCCTTCTATCCCACCTCGAGAAGATGGAATCATCGATATTTTTGAGGTGGTGAATAGGCACACCTTTGGACATGTCAAATGTATCTCTATCCATTTGATTTAATAATAAACTAAGAATCCTTCCAAAGTTAGGGGTACGGGGGCTATCTTTGATCCAAGCAAACAAGATAACACCCCAATCCACTTTCTTCCCGGAGATGATCGCCACTAGTATCTTGAACATTTCTAAAGAGAGGTAGTCGTGAGAACCGATCTTGTAGAGCAAAACTTTACCAACGATGTCAAACAACAACTTTCCTTCCTCGTTCATCCCATTTCTCTTGATAGCTTTGGTCCCTCTAGGCAGTCCACAGAATAGTAGAGCTCTGGTGAAGTCCCACTCTTCTAGGTGATCGGCTTCATCACAGGCAGGAAGCCTCAGAAGTCCGGTGAGGAGAGAAGCGTTCACCTTAATTTTAACTGACAAACTTTGCTTTTGATGATAGTATCTTCCCGGCGAAGCTTGGAATTCTAATAGAACTCAAGAACGTCTTTGTCCAAAACCTTGCAGGGGTGCTCTAGCACGAAAGAAAGGCATGCTGTTTCAAACATGTGAATCATATTCCTGAACTCGTCTGAAGCAGAGGTAAACCCTGTTTGATTTAGTTCACTAACACCTAGCAACCCACTGGTACTTCTAGGAGCCATGGAGAATCCGATAGCTGATAGCTTACAGAGTCGGCGCTGAAGGAATGTCGGCTATGTGATCGAATTGCTTTCTCTGGATGAATCTTCGGGAACAGGTTGTCAGGAGTAACTCACTGGAAGAATCCTCGAGGAGCGGATTCAACTCTACGGGAACAAGATGTTAAATGGTGCGTGGTATCCAAATCGACGGGAAGATGACGATGAGCAGTCGCGGAATCCGAAAAGTCGGGATGAAGTGTTCGGTGGAATTGGAGAGTTTCTTTCGACGAATATAAATTGTTTGGCCCTAAAACTATTTATATATATAAGGTTAAAGTTTAGAGAGGGAAAACGGTGCATACCTGAAAAACTGTGACTCTTCGAATCCAATTATAAGAGAGAAAATATTTGACCTTAGTGAAATTCGGCGAGTTTTGTCGGAAGCAGAGCCAGATTCGTCGAATGTCATCATGAATACAGGACGTATTTCAACAATTCGACTTAATTCGATGATTGATACTCTACGAATTCTCCTTAAACAAAATTTTCTGCTATGAAATATTTCCCTAGTGACTTCCTATCTACTTAGCCATCTTCATGAATCTTTGTTCAGCATGCCCAGTTCCATTTTGAAAAAAACTAGAACTTGGCCTTGTCTAGTGGCTTCGTGAATATGTCGGCGACTTGCCTATCCGTCGGGATAGCTAAAAGCTATGTACTTGTTCTTCACATGCTCCCGGATGAAGTGATCTTATTTAAATGTGCTTTGTCCGGCTGTGGGAGACAGGATTGTTTGCAATCACTATTGCACTGGAGGAGTCGCAATACATCAGAATATCTTTGAACTTCAGATTGTAATCCTCAAGCTGATTCTTGATCCAAAGAAGCTGTGCGCAACAACTACCCGCAGAGATATACTTTGACTCGGCAGTGGAAGTTTCCACACAATTCTGCTTCTTGCTGCTCCATGAGATAAGCTTTCTTCCGAGGAATTGACACATCGCAGAAGTGCTTTTCCTATCATCTCTGCTATCTGCAAAATCTGCATCTGAAAATCCAATTAGCTCGACATCATTACTTCTTGGGTATCATAAGCCAAGATTATGTGTACACTTAAGGTATCTTATAATTTACTTTGTAGCGACATAATGAGATTCCTTCATGTTCACCTGAAATCTAGCGCAGACACATGTTGAGAACATTAAGTCTGGTCTACTGAAAGTGAGGTAGAGCAAGGATCCAATTATGCTTCTGTACTTAGTTTCATCAAAAGGTTTCTCTTTCTCATCCCTATCCAGAGACATAGTTGAATCCATTGGAGTGCTCATTGAGGTTGCGTTCTCCATTCCGAATTTCTTTAGTAACTCTTTGGTGAACTTTGTCTGAGAGATGAAAATTTCAACTTCAAATTGTTTCACTTGAAGTCCTAAGAAATACTTCTACTCTCCCATACTGCTCATTTCAAACTTCCCTTGCATATGTATGGAAAATTGTTTTGCAAAGGTTGTCTTCCGTAGAGCCAAAAATAATGTTAGCGACTAGATTTGCACTAGCAAAATCTTACCTTTTACATCCCTAAGAAATAATGCTTTGTTTATCTTTCCACTTATGAACTTGTTCTCAAGAAAAAAGCTAGACAACGTCCCATACCAAGCTCGGAGATCTTGTTTTAAGCCGTAAAGAGCTTTATTAAGAAAATAAACGTATTCAGGGAAAGTTGAGTTGACAAAACCTGAGGTTTGTGCTACGTATACTTCCTCTTTCAGATTCCCATTGAGTAATGCTGACTTCATGTCCATTTGATAAATCTTGAATCCTTTGAGGACAATATACACAAGAAATAACCTGATCGTCTCGAGCCTGGCCACTGGACTAAAGGCCTGGTCGAAGCCAATCACTTCTTCCTGTCTATACCCTTGATCTATAAGCCTGGCTTTGTTCTTTATAATGATTCCATTTTCATCCAACTTATTTCTGAAAATCCATTTGGTATCGATCACGTTCGGTCCTTTGGATTTGGGCACCAAGTCCCAGACTTTGCACATTTCGAACTGGTTGATCTCCTCTTACATTGCCATGATCTAAGAGGCATCCTTGTTTGCTTCTTCAAACTTCTTTGGCTCAACCTGAGAAAGAAAACTAAGATGCAAAATCTCATTAGTTGTACCTCTTCTAGTTCTAACACCGTCGCCTGGCTCTCCAATGATTTGATTAGCTGGGTGATCTCTAAGGTGTCTGAACATTCGGTTTATTCCTCTTCCACTAACAGGTTCTTCCGCATCAGGTGCATCCTCCATGGTTTGTTCATCTAGTTATTCTTCATCCACCATACTTGGATCAACGACCTTGACTGAGCTTGGAGCGTCTTCATTGACCGCTTCATCCAAGCTTAGTTCTTCGAACTTGGTACCTGTATCTGCACCAATAATACTAGACGAGCTGCTATGGAGCATGCTTGTCTCGTCAAATACAATAATAATAGACTCTTCTACAACCAGGGTTTTTTTGTTGAAAATCCTATACGCCTTACTATGGCTAATATAACCTACGAAAATACCTTCAAAACATTTTTCACTAAACTTCGTGCAGTAATACTTCTGTTGTTAAGTACGAAGCATTTACTGCCAAAGATCATAAAATAGGGCACAATCAGTTTTCTGCCCTTCAATATCTCATAGGGAGTCATATGATGACGTTTTTTGATTAGAGCTCTGTTTTGCACGTGACAGGCTATGTTACTACTTCAGCACAGAAGTACTCTGGTAATAAAGCGTCATTCAACATTGTTGTACATGCTTCAATTATGGTTTTATTCCTTTTTTCAGCAACTCCATTTTGTTTTATAGTATGCAGCGAGGAAAACTCATGAAAGATACCTTGACTTCCACAAAATTCTATCATGGCACCGGACTCAAACTCTGTTCCGTGATCACTTATGATTTTGACCACTGGGCAGTTTAATTCGTTCTGGATTTGCGGGACAAAATTAGTGAATGACTCAAAGGTGTCTGGCTTGTGTTTCAGAAAGAACACTCAAGTAAAACGAGAGTAGTCATCAACAATTACCAATATATATACTTTACCTCCTAAACAGTGAATCGGCATGAGACCGAATAAATCCATATGGAGTAAATACAAACTCCTAGAGGAGCCTATTTCAGAAATGCCCTTAAAGGTATCCCTTGTCTGCTTACCCATCTGGCATGCGTGACATGGACTCTATTTAAGGCTCTTAATGCTGGAGGCATCACACACTAAGTTGTGAGAAAATAACATATTTATTATTTTGAAATTAATATGTGCTAGTCTCTTGTGCCATTGGCCACAAAGAGACACACTACTTTTAGTCAAAAAGCACACTGGTGTAGAGTTGTCTAGACAAAGATATTTCTACTTCGATTATCAGTTAAGATTGTCTCCAAATTTGCATATGATTGTATCAGACACTTGTCCTTGTAGAACTCAACGATATAGCCTTTGTCACATAGTTGACTTATGCTTATCAGATTATGTTATAATCCTTCAACATAAGCCACGTATGTGAATGAGACTATCCTGTTAGAAATCATACCGTAGCCATTAGTGATTCCCCTGTCTGACCCTCCAAAGATGATCTTTGGACTATCTTCAACTTAGTTGAATTCTCGCATTAAGCTTCTTGGCTCGGTCATATGCCGAGAGCAACCACTATCCATATACCAGATTGGAGTTTTATTGGACTTTGGACATACCTGCTGTAAGACGCCCCTCCCCCTTACTAAGGTGGTTACCCGATCTTATGCCCAGAACCTCCGCCTTACGGTGACACCAACACATTGGCTAGTCTACATCGCATGATGCCAATCCTGCCGGCCAATACGATCATTCAACCTATTGGCCAATCGAGAAAAGAAGTACAACTAGAAGTAAATGAAAACTAGAAAGTCCACAAGTCACAACAATATCATTATAATATATAGAAATGAAAGGTACACCATTCAATAATGAGTATAGAAAAGGAGAGTTAGGGCTTATGCCCGGTACATGCCAAAATGGAAGCAAATATCTCTCTCATAACAACACTATGCGGAATATGAAAGAAAATGGTTGTCAACCTAAATCACCTAGAGGGGGGTGAATAGGTGAGTTGTGCGTCTTTTGCGGAATAAAAAATATTTAGAGCACAACACAGAACTATCTACCAATATCACAGACGACACAACATTTATAGTGGTTCCCCGACCTTGGGTACATCCACTTTCCCTCATCGATCTAGCAATCAACTAGACTCGGCTACTCCACTATCTCGGATCAAAAATCGATCCTACCCTCGGAACAAAGTTCCTACAAACTCGATCCAAACAACGGGATCTACACCTCGGAAGATAACACTTCCTACAAACTCGGAGTGAAAAACTCCTACACTCGGAGAACTTTCTCCTACAAGATTAATAACGTTTTGAAAAATTATACAAATAGTAAATCCAATCACATCTGATGAAATGGCCAGAAACTTCTTCTTATGAACTTTGCAGCACTATCAGAAATCGGTGAAGAGAATCTCGGCCCAGATCTGGATCTTCTTTGCCTTTACAGAATCAGAGAGAGAAGGTGAACAGTGATGTCGATCTCGATCTGTAACTTTCTTCAGAATGAGTCCTCTGAAATTAGAAGCGGTTGCCAGAAATGAGGTCAGCGGCGGCGGCTTCCGTTTCGTGAAAAAGGACAGAGGAGTCGGCTGAAAACTTTCTCAAAATGAAATGACAAGAAGGCTTGGAGAAAACTTAGGGTTTGTCATTTTCTGATAAGACTTTATATAGGAGAGAATAACGGTCATAATCGGTCATAATGATGTACACGTGAACCAATCATGTCACGTGATTTGAAAATCCCATCAGAAAAACGTCTTGGACAAATTTCGGGAAAGTTCAGCCATATACACGAGTAAGAGAAGATCTACTCAAGTAGTTGAATAACTACTCGAGTACATGAAGGAGAACATACTCGGGTATATAAAGGTGGGTTACTCGAGTAGGCAGAAACCAACTACTCGAGTAAGCAGAAATAACTACTCGAGTGTGTATAGAGAGCTACTCGAGTACATAAAGGAACTACTCGAGTATATAAAGGAACTACTCGAGTACAAGAAGAACTACTCGAGTGGAATACTTGGAATAAATTCTGAAGATGTCAGCAAGCAGCTACTCGAGTAGTTGAACTAAACTACTCGAGAGGAAGTGATCTACTCGAGTAGGTGAAAGTTCTACTCGAGTAAAAGACTTAGAAAATTCTGGAGTTAGGAAGATTTCAAAGTACACGAGTGAAACACGATCTACTCGAGTAGGTATAATGAACTACTCGAGTATGTGAATATACTTACTCGAGTATATGAGTGTTTATACTCGAGTCCATGACTTAGAATAATTTTGATGAGAGAAGCCTTAACTACTCGGGTATAATGAGTGATCTATTCGAGTATATAAACATGCTACTCGAGTATATGACTAAGTCTACTCGAGTACATGACTTAGCTACACGAGAGGTACACTTAAGTACTCGAGTACAAGGTTTCTTTACTCGAGTGAATTATGCCCAATCTACTCGAGTAGTTATGGACCTACTCGAGTAAACGACTTAGAGAATTTTTGTTGTTGGAAAACTCTTTCTTCTAATGCTGTCAACTTCCAATCCATTTCCCAAGGTCCAATAGCTTGAATACGAAGTGTATCCCAATAGAGAGATCACACATGAGTCAACACTTTGGAGTATGCAATGAGGGATTACATTGCACAGTTCCTGTGTTTGGTGACCCACTGTGGACTGACATTGGTCTACACTTCACAGTGAAATTCATGCAAACATATAACTCAAACCAAGCATCAAATACAACTTAATTCATCTTAGTTCCAGGGTGACTTCATCAAATCTGGGTTATTTTGGATGTAATACCCAACAATCTCCCCCTATTTGTTGAAGTCAGAACCTTTTACACCAAGGTGAATTATAAACATAAAAGAAACTAAGTAGAAAAACATGAGCAGGTAAGCAATAGACAATGAAAAGGATAATTGGACAGAAATTTAGAATTGTGTATATGTAAATTTCCAAAAAACATCAAGTCTACAACTTGTCATTTCAATCTCTCAACATCTTTTAGGTTTAGGCTTGAGTTTGCTGTTTTTCCATCTTTTCTTGCTGTCTCCTTAGATAGCTGAAAGGCTTAGGGAAATATTTAGGAGGCCTTGGAGGAGCAGCAGGATTATTTCTCCCAAACTCTTTGTCATGGATCTTCCTTTTTAGCATTGATTTCTCATATAACTCCCATTCCTGGGAACTATAGTGAATGCTCCTGTTCTCATTGTGATCCATAACTAGCCTGAGTGTGTCCAAAATTAGAGACTTGGAAGTTGGAGACCAAGCTTCAGCATGGGCAGGAGCTCTAGTAGGAGCAGTCCTGCTAGCAGAGGGACCTTCACCATACTTCCTTTTCTTCTTGTGGATTCTGATCTCTGGGGGAGCTTGAAGGAAGATATCAGCAGAGTCTTCTAGAGCATAGGAGTCTGGAGGGTCAACTGTGTCTCCAGGCCTGGGAGAGAAAGAAGGTTGCAAAGGAACAGCTGGGGCAGTAACATCTGTAGCTAGTGGGTTTAAGTTATGAGAAATGATGTTGGGGTCAACTGCAAGATCTGGCAAGATCTGATTGTGCATCCAGACAACAGTGTCATAGGTGTGAAACTTGACACTCTGTATCTGGTCTAGCACATCATCATGAATGGCCTTCATATGAGCTTCCCATACAGCTGTCTTCTGAGCAGCAGATTTTTCTACCTGTTCTTTGAGTTCTTTTATCAAACTCTCCCCCTTTCTGATTTCAACAGATAGCTGGGCTGTAATGCCATCTTTGAAAATACCCACTTCTTCACAGATTTTTATTTTGTTTGCTTCATTTCTCTTGTCGAGCTCTATCTGATTGTTAGCAAGTGTGACACCTTGTTTCATAACATTGCCAACACTAGTGATAGTGTGGTCTATGGCTTTCCCACCAAGTTGAAATAAATACTGGAGCTTTTCAGTATTATGCTGAATTTCAGCAAAGCCTCTGCTCATCTCAGTCTCAAGAGCAGTTACCTTGTCAGTGACTATTTTTAGAGAGGTGTCAAAATAAGTTCTCTGTTCTTGAAGAAGAAGTGCAATATGTTGCAGCAAATCTGAGGAGGAAGAGACTGGAACAGCAGTAGAGGGAGCAGCAGTAGGGATATGAGGGGTTACCCAAGGAGCTATTTCTTCAATGATGACAAAGCTGAGAGCTCTGGTGGTATGAATTATAGCATCCATTTCTTCTGTAGCATGGTGGATGGAGAAATCTAGGTTTCTGAGAGGGGCCTCAGCTGGCTCAGGAGAGGTCTCATCAGAAATAAGAATGGTGTCCTGCTTGTCTGTTGGGGGATCTGGAGATGGTGTTGGAGTCCTGGCTGGAGAATGGGCAGGAGACTGGGCTGGAGAAAAGTCCTTATGACCTTCAGAGGTTGGAGCTGGAGGAGATAGAGGAGGAATGATCATTACTTCTTCAGAAAGCTCTGCAATCATAGCATCTATGACAGCAGCTGTAGACAAAAGAGAGTCTTGATGTATCTGATCTGAGGGAGTGGCTGGACTTCCTGGAGTATGAGGGAGGGAAGAAGGTGTTGGCTGAGGAGAGGGCTGCCTGACTGGGATAGAAGGAGCAGGCTCCCCCTTACTTAGTGCACCAGAGGAGCTGGCCACATGTTCAGGAGAGGGAGATGGAGTCCTGTCCTCTATGGCTGGAACTTCTGGAACTTCTGAGAGCTTTGCAGCTTGGGCAGAATTCTTTAGCTTGAGATCCCATCCCTGAATGGAAGAGATGGAGACCTTCTTCATGTGGTGAAGAGGGGTACCTTTGGAGAAGTTGAAGACCTCAGGATTGGTTTCATGGAGGAGCAGAGAGATGATTCTGGCGTAGTTGGGGGATTTTAAACTGTCTTTTATTTTATCCAGAATCAGCATACCAAATTGGTATTTCTTGCGGCAGACAATTGCTTGCATTATGTCGAAGAAATATGATGGAATGTCTCTGATGGAGTGTGTCTTTCACAGTAAAATTTTGCCAATAATGTCAACTAGAAATTTTCCTTCAGCGTTCATGTCTGACCTTTTAATATACTGAGCTTCAGGAGAAATGCCACAGAAAAGGGCTGTTCGGTCAGAGTCTTCATCATCTAAATCATCTTCTTCATTGACAATCGGCATTCGGAGAAGCTGAGATACAGAGGTCTTGGTGAGCTTAAGTTTCAGACCCTTCACCTTGGATTTTAGGACTTTTCCATTCCTTCTGACCTTGAGATTGGAGAAGAATTCGGCAACTTCTGGGAATAAAACTCGACAGGGTTCCTGGAGAATGAAGGAGAGGCCGGCGGTGTCGAGAAGGATAAGAAGGTTGTGGAAGTCATCTGAGAGCTCTACAATACCGGTGGTGACGAGTTCTGATCCGACACCTATCTTGGAAGAGGAGGCCATGGCTGCGGTGGCTGGAAGTGATGAGGAGGGAAGCGGCTCTGCAACAACGACAGAGGAGAGTAGGCGAAACGGTAGAGGAGGCGAAGCGGCAGAGGGTACTCGAGAGGATGAAGTGATTTCATGTAGGTTGGGGTTTTCGAAAATTCATATATATAAAACCCTAAATTACATCTAATTACGTCTAATTAGTTTGACGGAAATTAACTACCGCGCGGGAAGAGGCGGCATTTAGCCTTGGGTGGCGAATAGAACAAATTTCAAAATCTGGGAAACACTTACACGAGAGGGATATAGACTACGCGAGTAGGTAAGAGGGTACTCGAGTAGGTGGACGAGAATACTCGAGTAGATAGGCGACTTACTCGAGTAGGTAAGTGACTTACTCGAGTAGGTAATTCACATACTCGAGTATGTCTTATGCTTCTCGAGTCAAACTTTGAAAAAAAATTTAGAAAAATAAAATATTTGACTAACCCCTTGGAATTTCTTGCTTCTTAGTCATACAACCATCTTTAGTCCTCTTTGTTGAGCATCCCAAGCCCAGTCTTGAAGAACGAGAACTTGGTCTCGTCCAGCGGCTTTGTGAAGATATCTGCAACTTGCCTATCTGTAGGCACATATTGGAGATCTATGTCTCCATGCTCCACATGTTCCCGGATGAAGTGATACCTTAGCTCGATGTGCTTTGTCCGGCTGTGGGAGACTGGATTATTGGCTATTGCAATTGCGCTAGAGGAGTCACAGTACAAAGGAATATCCTTGAACTGCAGGTTGTAGTCCTCGAACTGATTCTTTATCCATAGCAACTGTGCGCAACAACTGCCTGCAGAGATATACTCTGACTCGGCCGTTGAGATTGCGACACAGTTCTGCTTCTTGCTACTCTAGGAGATTAGCCTTTTTCCGAAGAATTGGCAAGTCCCTGAGGTGCTTTTCCAGTCGTCTTTGCTACCTGCAAAATCTGCATCTGAAAACCCAATTAGTTCGCAGTCACTACTTCTCGGGTACCATAAGCCAAGATTTGGTGTGCCTTTAAGGTATCTCAGGATCCGCTTTGCAGCAGCGTAATGAGATTCATTAGAGTTCACCTGTAATCTAGCACAGACACATGTTGAAAACATTATGTCAGGCCTACTGGCAGTAAGGTAGAGCAAGAATCCAATTATGCTTCTGTACTTGGTCTCATCAAAAGGTTTCCCTTTTTCATCCTTGTCCAGAGACATAGTTGAGCCCATTGGAGTCCTCATAGAGGTGGCGTTCTCCATTCCGAATTTCTTAATTAGCTCTTTGGTGAACTTGGTCTGTGAGTTGAAAATTCCATCTTCAGATTGTTTCACCTAGAGCCCTAAGAAATACTTCAGCTCGCCCATACTGCTCATTTCAAACTTCCCTTGCATAAGTTTTGAGAACTTTTTGCAGAGGTTGTCATCTGTAGAGCCAAAGATAATGTCGTCGACATAGATTTGTACTAGCAAAATCTTGCCTTTTATTTCCCTAAGAAATAATGTCTTGTCTATCTTTCCCCTTGTGAACTTGTTCTCCAGAAGAAAGGTAGACAACGTTTCATACCAAGCTCTAGGAGCTTGTTTCAGACCATATAGGGCCTTGTGCAGAAAATAGACATGATCAGGAAGGTTAGGATCAACGAAACCTGGAGGTTGCTCCACATACACTTCCTCCTTTATGTTACCATTTAGGAAGGCCGACTTCACGTCCATCTGATAGACGGTGAAGCACTTGAAGGCAGCATATGCTAGGAATAACCTTATTGCCTCCAACCTCGTCACTGGAGCATAGGTTTGGTCGAAGTCGATTCCTTCTTCTTGACGATAGCCTTTAGCGACGAGTCTGGCCTTGTTCTTTATGATAGTTCTGTATTTGTCCATCTTGTTCCTGTAAACCCATTTTGTTCCAATGATGTTCTTCCCTTTGGGTCTTGGAACAAGCATCCACACATTGCGGCGCTTGAACTGATTTAGCTCTTCTTCCATTGCCATTATCCATGATGCGTCTGAGTTTGCTTCCACAAATTTCTTCGGTTCAACCTGTGAGAGAAAACTCAAATGAAGATTCTCATTAGTTCTACCTCTTCGAGTTCTGACACCATCCCGGGGATCTCCTATGATCTGGTCCATGGGGTGATCCTTCAGATGTCTGAGCTCTAAAGTTCTTGCATCTGGATTATCTTCAATCACTGGAGTGATTTCTTCATCCTGGATGATTTCTTCATTTTGATCATCAACCTCTCCAATAGGAGTTGGAGTGGTGATCTTAATGAACTTCTCGCCTTTGTCTTCGGACGGATCATCCATGCTAGTTTCTTTCAGCTTTTCATCTGCATTTCAAGGAGCACACTAGATGGATTGCTTTGCAGCAAGCTCGTCTCATCAAATACAACATGTATCGATTCTTCCACCACCAGGGTTTTTCTATTAAATATCCTATATGCCTTACTATGGCTACTATAGCCTACAAAAATACCTTCAAAGCTCTTTTTGCTGAACTTGGTGGTATGATACTTACCATTGTTAAGTACAAAGCATTTACAACCAAAGATTCTAAAGTATAAGACTGTTGGTTTTCTGCCTTTCAGAAGTTCGTAAGGTGTCTTATTGTGGTCTTTGTTTATGAGTGCACGATTTTGCACGTGGCATGCAGTGTTGACGGCTTCAGCCCAGAAGTACTCCGGTAGTGAAGCATCACTCAACATGGTCCTGCAGGCTTCTATGAGTGTTCTGTTCCTTCTCTTAGCCACCCCATTCTATTGTGGAGTACGAGGAGAGGAAAACTCATGAAATATACCTAAGCTTTCACAGAATTCTGTCATGGCCCCAGATTTGAACTCTGTTCCATTGTCACTTCTGATTTTGACTATGGAGCAGTTGTATTCATTCTGGACTTGCCTGACAAAATTAGTAAAGATGTCGAAGGTATCTGACTTGTGTTTCAGAAAGAACACCCACGCAAAGCGCAAGTAGTCATTAATAATTACCAATGTATAGTCCTTACCTCCCAAACTTCTAATTTGCAGTGGACCAAACAAGTCCATGTGCAGTAGATGGAGACATCTGTTAGAGTCTTTACCAACAATGCTTTCAAAGGTAGCCCTTGTTTGCTTGCCTTTTACACATACATGATAAGGTCTGTCTTTGACGTATTTGACATTCGGGGCATCACGTACCAAGTTCATTGAAAATAGTTTATTAATAGTTTTGAAATTAATATGTGCTAGTCTCTTGTGCCATTGGTCACCAAGAGACGCACTATCTTTTGCTAAAAGACACACTAGTGTAGAGGAATCAATACAAATGAAATTTAAACAGAAAATATTCCTACTTCGAGTGCCGGATAGAATCGTTTCCATATTGTCAACGGATTTTATTAGGCACTTATCAGCATGAAATTCAACAATGTATCCTTTATCGCAGAGTTGGCTTATGCTTATGAGATTGTGTTCCAATCCTTCGACATAAGCCACATCCGAGAAGTATACATTGCCGTTAGTAATCATACCATAGCCTCTAGTAATTCCACGGTCTGAACCTCCAAAGATGACCTTTGGTCCATTCACGACTGGAGTAAAGTTCTGAATGAGGCTTCTAGTCCCGGTCATATGCCGAGAGCATCGGCTGTCCAAGTACCAGATCGGCGTTTTGTTGGCCTTTTGACATACCTGCAATCATGATCAAGTTGCCTTAGGAACCAAAACATGTTTGGGTCCTTGATCTCGGGTTAGAGTGCTCCCCTATGAGTGTTAGCATTGTTAGCGGTCTTTCTCATATTGCTGACATGAGGGGTTGCAGCATTTCTGGAATTGAACCAGCAATCTATGGTGAAGTGACCAACCTTGCCACAACACCAACAGTCAAATCTGTTGTACCTTTGCCTCAAGATTCCCTGCTTGACTTTTTGGAATTTTGGTCTCGCAGGGGTAGCATTCTTGGAGGAAGATGCCTCATGATGATGGCAATCACATGGATTCTTCTCCTTTATGGGCTTCTCTACAACAGGCTTTGTCTTTGGTGCCTTCTTGAAGTTATGCCCATGATTGAAAGGGCCATAGCTCTGAAGAATAACTTCTTCATAAGGTGCCTTAAAGACACTCTCGCCAAAGTTTCTGGGTCGAGCCCATCCTTGATAGCGAGACTTTGGCTCTACATAGGAAGGCCTAGCAAAGTGCCCGTAGGATAAGTCAAAATCAAACTCATTTGATGGAAAGATGACCTTTTTGAATGTAGTTTGATTTTGAGGGGTTTTTCCCTTTTCTTCGGCTGAGGCCTTTTTGGCGGCCTTATTTTTTCGTTGATTCTTGTTTCTCGTAAAGGATTTACCAAGAGCTTCTTCATGGCCTAGTCCAGCTCCCTGGGACTTTGCTGAGAATTCAGCAACGAATGGAAGAACTGACTTGGGCTTCGAGAAACTCTCAACAAGTTTCCTTTCAGCCACAAGTTCGGCTTCCAATCCCTTGATGATCTTCTCCTTAAGGTCAAGGTGCTCAAGAGCCTTGTTGTATTCTTCAATAGCATTATTGAAGTTTTCATCGAGGGAGTCAGACTTTGCCACTTTCTCTCTCAAGATGCTCTCTTCGGCTTTTAGAGATTTGATCTCTTTAGCCTGAGTCTTCACGACTCGACGACATTTGTCGTAAGCCATGATTAACTCCTTGTACTGGGCCATTAATTCTGACTCATCGTCAGAGGAGCTACCCTCGCAATCATGTTCAGAGACTTCAGAATCTGAAGGAGGGGTATGAGAGTTTACCTTCCCAGTGAACTGGGGCTCTTGTTCATCACCTGTTTGAGCCATTAGCCCAAAGTAAGCTTTTTCTTCTTCGCTTGACTCAGATGAGTCGGATTCGCTAAGAGTCTTGCTTCTTTTGGCTATGAGGCTCTTCTCTTTCCTCTTCTTGTTGTGTGAGGATTTCTTATCTTCTCTTCTACCACCCTCCTTCTTCTTATGAGGGCAGTCAGCAATGACGTGACCTGACTTATTACAGCAGTAGCAAATGATGTCAGTTGAAACGTATTTGTTCTGTTTAGTATTATACCTTTCGTGGCTGCTTGAGCCTTTTCTTTGTCGATCGCCATCGCACTGCGATCTTCTGTATGAGGCATCCTTGCCTTTCCATTGTTTCTTTTTATTAAGAAACTTCTTGAATTGCCTCGAGAGTAAGGAAAACTCTCCTTCAGATAGTTCAGAGCCTGAAGTGCTAGGCTCTGATGTTTCCTCTTCTTCGTCAACTTCTGGAGCTGGAGCGGGGGAGGCAGCCTTAGTCTTTCTGGAGGTGTCCGCCTTCAAAGCGACAAGATTTCTCCTTGAGTGCAGACCTGCCTTTCTCTTCTTCAGCTTTTCTTGTATTGATTTGGAGTTCATAAGACATAAGCTTTCCAAAGAGATTTTGCGGGTCCGTTTCAGCTAGCTTCCCGAACTCCCTGACAACGCATACCTTGTTATCCTATTCCATGGTTAGAGATCTCAAGAACTTGTCGTTCACTTCTCCGTTGGTGAAGACACGGCCATACACCCTTAGGCCATTCACAATTTTGAAGAAGTTTTCAAATGTGTTGGCAATTGTTTACTTGTTCCCTTGTCGGAACGCTTCATATTTTTGGTTGAGAAGGGATCTCCGATCATCCCTTACTTCTTCAGTTCCTTCCATCAAAGTGACTAAGGAATGCCACATCTCCTTAGCCGATTGACAGTGAATCAAATTTTGCAGCATCGAGTCATCAACTGCACTTGCTATAATGTTCTTAGCTTTCTTGTCGAGGGAGACAAGTGCAATCTCGTCTTTGTCGCGATCCATTAGCTTTTTGGGAAGTTTCTTGGTAGGGTCGATAGTGGACACAATCATGGGAACGTAAGGGCCTTCTTCAACGATCATGAAGATCCTTGGATCCACAACTTCCATGAAAAATTTTATCCTTTCTTTCCACATGGGAAAGTTATTTTTGTTGCACAGTGGGAGCTTGATGAAATCTTTGCCCTTGTCCATTTTATGGTAGAATCTTTCAGACAATAGATTTGGATCTGATCAAGGTGTTAACCTTTTGACGAACAACCTCGCTTTGATACCAATTGAAAGAAAACAGTTGTCAACCTAAATCACCTAGAGGGGGGTGAATAGGTGAGTTGTGCGTCTTTTGCGCAATAAAAAATATTTAGAGCACATCACAGAACTATCTACCAATATCACAGACGACACAAGATTTATAGTGGTTCCCCGACCTTGGGTACATCCACTTTCCCTCACCGATCTAGCAATCAACTAGACTCGGCTACTTCACTATCTCGGATCAAAAATCGATCCTACCCTCGGAACAAAGTTCCTACAAACTCGATCCAAACAACGGGATCTACACCTCGGAAGATAACACTTCCTACAAACTCGGAGTGAAAAACTCCTACACTCGGAGAACTTTCTCCTACAAGATTAATAATGTTTTGAAAAATTATACAAACAGTAAATCCAATCAGATCTGATGAAACGGCCAGAAACTTCTTCTTTTGGACATTGCAACACTATCAGAAATCGGTGAAGAGAATCTCGGCCCAGATCTGGATCTTCTTTGCCTTTACAGAATCAGAGAGAGAAGGTGAACAGTGATGTCGATCTCGATCTGTAACTTTCTTCAGAATGAGTCCTCTGAAATTAGAAGCGGTGGCCGGAAATGAGGGCGGCGACGGCTTCCGTTTCGTGAAAAAGGACAGAGGAGTCGACTGAAAACTTTCTCAAAATGAAATGACAAGAAGGCTTGGAGAAAACTTAGGGTTTGTCATTTTCTAATAAGACTTTACATAGGAGAGAATAACGGTCATAATCGGTCATAATGATGTACACGTGGACCAATCATGTCGCGTGATTTGAAAATCCCGTCAGAAAAAAGACTTAGACAAATTTCGGGAAAGTTCAGCCATATACACGAGTAAGAGAAGATCTACTCGAGTAGTTGAATAACTACTCGAGTACATGAAGGAGAACATACTCGAGTATATAAAGATGGGTTACTCGAGGAGGCAGAAACCAACTACTCGAGTAAGCAGAAAGAACTACTCGAGTGTGTATAGAGAGCTACTCGAGTACATAAAGGAACTACTCGAGTATATAAAGGAACTACTCGAGTACAAGAAGAACTACTCGAGTGGAATACTTGGAATAAATTCTGAAGATGTCAGCAAGCAGCTACTCGAGTAGTTGAACTAAACTACTCGAGAGGAAGTGATTTACTCGAGTAGGTGAAAGTTCTACTCGAGTAAAAGACTTAGAAAATTCTGGAGTTAGGAAAATTTCAAAGTACACGAGTGAAACACGATCTACTCGAGTAGGTATAATGAACTACTCGAGTATGTCTCTGTCTACTCGAGTATGTGAATATACTTACTCGAGTATATGAGTGTTTATACTCGAGTCCATGACTTAGAATAATTTTGATGAGAGAAGCCTTAACTGCTCGGGTATAATGAGTGATCTATTCGAGTATATAAACATGCTACTCGAGTATATGACTAAGTCTACTCGAGTACATGACTTAGCTACACGAGAGGTACACTTAAGTACTCGAGTACAAGGTTTCTTTACTCAAGTGAATTATGCCCAATCTACTCGAGTAGTTATGGACCTACTCGAGTAAACGACTTAGAGAATTTTTGTTGTTGGAAAACTCTTTCTTCTAATGCAGTTAACTTCCAATCCTTTTCCCAAGGTCCAATAGCTTGAATATGAAGTGTATCCCAATAGAGAGACCACACATGAGTCAACACTTTGGAGTATGCAATGAGGGATTACATTGCACAGTTCCTGTGTTTGGTGACCCACTGTGGACTGACATTGGTCTACACTTCCCAGTGAAATTCCTGCAAACATATAACTCAAACCAAGCATCAAATACAACTTAATTCATCTTAGTTCTAGGGTGACTTCATCAAATCTGGGTTAGTGTGGATGTAATACCCAACAGAATAGGTAACTGAAACACTCGTCATCACTTGATGTTGAGTTGAGGTAGAAGTACGTGGTATCTGCTCCTCAGGTCCTGCCACCTCGTCTTCCTGGTCGTACTGGTGCTCAAGCTCCTTGAGCTCCTAAAATGATACGGTCACAATCGACCATTAGTCACAAAGACTAAGCCATTTTGTCCTCTCCTCACCCCCGTGACTCCTAATCACCGAGCGGGAGGACAAAAGTGGAGGACAACAAAGCAGTATAAAATGGAAGCAGGTAACAGTAGATCTATTCTATCATGGTTATGTTTCTAATAGTTATATCATTATTCCAACAGTTATTATAGCACAATTAACGTAAGTAAAGTAGTAATGAAAAGAAGTACAATAGGTAAAGTAGAACTGAAAGAACAAGCTGTAAGTAAAGTAAAGAAATAGAGCAGAAAGTAAATTATCTACTGCTACACTAACATGACAAGCGTACCTTAACTTATATGAATGTCCATACAAACTTATAAGTTAAGGTTTCACAAGTATAACTTATCATATAAAAGAGCCCATTCTAATTTATATGATAAGGATCCACAGTGCGTATGCCCTAAGTATGTATGTATGCTATGATGAGTTATGCAGAATATGATTCATACAATTACAACTTACACACATGACTTTATGATCACAGACCTTTAGTTCCCACTTTTTGGAGTTAGCTGGACTCTCTGGTACCACCGTTGTGGCTACGACAGCAGTCGAGCGGGCGTCTCCACTTCCTAGGTAAGTATACATACTACCAGGCCTTGACCCTTTGTATGCCTCTGTACACGTCCGAGGTGCACTCTAGAGTCTCTGCATACTAATTTGCTGGACATTTACACCAGTCACTTTTGGTCGGCTGTGCGTTTTTGGGGATTGTCCTTCAGACTGTAGTATAAAACAACCTACTGGCCCCTCAAACCCTCACACTTCACTAGAGTCACCGTACTGCCATCAGTGTGACAACTGGCTAGTACTGCATGACCCGTCACTAATATGTTCTATGCATATGCAAGTCATTTCAAACCCAAGACTCCAACTCACAGGACTAAACTCATCCTAAATCCAAACATCTGATCCTCCAGCTCACAGGACTAAACCCGTCCTGAATCCAAACAGCCGAGCCTTCAGCTCACAGGACTAAACTCATGCTTAATCCAAACATCTCTGCCTCCAGCTCGTAGGACTAAACCCGTCCTGAAACCCTCCAACCCTATGAGGGTGAGTTTGTCACATCGTTCCATCAACCTATTAGACTACTCTTGTCTAATTCTTGTTATACTTAGCAGCTTAGGTTTAATCCTTGGACTGCCTAGTGCATGCCCGGTGAAGGGCTCTCGGTGACACTAGGAACTACAATGGGCTGAGGCTCAAATATCCCTTTATCAAGGACACATACTTTTATTAGTGTCTACCAATTAATAATACCCCATTCTTGTTATTACTCTTGAGCAAACCTAATGACTTAAGGTACAAGTTGGGAGAGCGAAGATCTTTTGCCGGACCCCGATATATTTGTTCTTCTTGTGGCTTGCACTCTCGAACTTATTACTATGTAGTGGAATACTTGAGGCACCAAGCAGGGTTTCAACTTCCTAACTCATCTCTTAATCCAACTACCTATCATTTCCATGTGGGTCCTAGTGTCACACATCACTTTTCACTAAACGTAGCCTATTACCTAATTCTAACCCATATGAGATGACTTCTAATTCCTTGGGCCAAAGGCCTCCAAATTATTATCATGGATTTATCATGTGATCATTATAGGTTATTCAGAATTCCATAATTTTCTTAATCATTTTGGACCATAATTAAAATTAATTAATTAAGTGACCTTGGTCACTTTGAATATGAATTACTCTAACCAGTGGTTCATTAGGTCTAATTAAATTATCTGATGTTAATCTAGGTTAAAAATATATGTGAACCAAATATCTTAATTTTTCAGCTTGATTTCACCCTTATTTTAGATTCATGATTGAAATCTCATTATCTTCCTTTTTTCAAATGAAGTACTAAGAATAATCATGTAAAAATTCAGGGAAAATTTCTACTTATTAATGTTAACAAGATAATGGTCAAAACAGATTTTCATACTTCTAGTCAGTGATTTGACCTAAGATATTCACATGTTAAGATAATTACAAAAATGTCATTATTGTAGTATTCATCATAAATAATCATAAAAAAATCTTAATAAACCTTAAAGGTGTTCATATTGAAGAAATAAGGGCTTAGACATTTTCTCATAATTTTCCATGAACACTCATGTTTTTGAATAGTCACATAAGGGTAAAAATGTAATTACACTGTTTACACATGAAATAATTCTAAAAAGTGCTCATAAATTTTTCTAGAGAAGTGAAATGACCAATTAGGGCTTGGATTAACAATTTGGAATTTTCTAAGTTCAGTAGCCCTATTTTTCATTTTAACACCTATATGCGCTAATTTTGAAGTAATTCCTACTTATGTGATTTTTGATTCCAAAAATCCCAATTTTCTTATGAAAGGAAAGGAGTATTTTATCTCCATAAGTCTCTGCCCAAAATTTCAAGGACATACATTTGGCCAAATGGGTTAAATTCCCATTTCATCATTTACACACTATTTACAAATCTTCCTTCACCATACATGTTGGATCCTTTAACATATAGAGATCCAAATGACTACACATTTTTACCAAGGTCATAGGATGACCTTCGAGCCATGCCACCCAAATTTGGGGGCATTTGGAATTGGGAATCTCCCTAAATTCCATTTGTTAAATAATTCATAGTTCTATTAAAACTATATAAAATTTTTCTCCAAAAATTCTGATTTTTGGACATAGTCTAAGTATGAAATTAACACATACATGACCTAAATTTCACAACATGTGGACTTATAGTTTATCCTAGGCTTCCATTTGAATTTCTGCCCTAGTCTAGGAGCAGTCCTAGGAGATTGGCCCTACAAGGAGCTACGTTGCTCCAAATTATATGTTTAGGCTGTCAAATTAAAGGTAAGACATACAGATACATTTCTTATGTAGAACACTTTCTCCGAATATGCTTTTACGAGGCCTAAAAAAATCATGCAACATTTCTATAAGAATGTGACAGAAATACACATTTAATAATTGTAACACTATAGTTTAATTAAATCTAAAATTAGCGGCATCGGGTTATCTTCCCCGATAACCAACAATTGAGATCTATCCCGCTTGTAGCATATTGAATACTTATTTTCGGCCACCTGGTCCGCTGCCACCACCGGCGAATATCACCACCACCTCCGTTGTGGGGTATCTAGCGCTTCCCGGTGACATGGCCGCCGGAGGCGGCTCCTCCATCGAACCCGAGCAAGAAGAAAAGCTTGTATTTCTCCATCTTCCTCTCATGGCATCGATCTCATTTGAGTTTGATATCTCTCTTAGTGGATCTAGAATTCTAGCACCAAGGGAGGGGAGGAGAAATAGATCCTTAATAGTGCTTGGCGACGGGTGCGGTAGTAGTGAGCCATGGCTGATCCTTACTTCGGTGAGTTAGCTCCAAAGCTCGATTCTCCAGCTAAAGCTTATTGCCTGGAGTCATTTCCCACTCCTCTGTCTAAACAAAGGTGACAGTGGGTTTAGCAAGGTAGGGGAGTGACAGTTAGGGTTTCTTGTCTCTTCCTTTTTATAAGAAGAATTAGGTATTCAGTTGCTTGCCACGTGTCAGCCTAATGTTGGACCGCCAATTAATTTGAGTTGCTTTGCCACATGTCACCTTAGTATTGGATTGCCAATCATTGCTTCAAATAAGTTTTCTTGAAAATATCAATGTATTAAATAGGTTGTTGAATAGATCGGGTTCAAATGTGCCATCAGCACTTATCCTGAAAACCCGGTTCATGCCGGATATATAAACCATCAAATACAACTTAGATAGAAAAAAATACTCTAAGTCCAAAAGTGTTGAGATCACTCAACGCTTCTTCAAATGGTGTCGAGTTCACTCAATGAACTCGATGCTTCGTCGAATAGCGTCGAGTTCATTCAATGCACTCGACGATTTGTCGAATGGTGTCGAGTTAACTTGATGCTCTCGATGCTTCATCGGATGGAATCGTGTTCACACGATGCCTGTTGATTCAGAATGATTTTTTAAGTCAAAGAGAATGGCATTGAGTCCACTCAATGCACTCAATGCTTTGTCGAATGGCATCATGTTCACTCGACTTCTGTTGATTCAGAAAGATTTTTCTAAGTTAAAGAGCATGGCGTTGAGTCCACTCAAAGCACTCGATGCTTTGTCGAATGGCGTCGTGTTCACTCGACGCCCGTTGATCCAAAATGATATTTCTAAGTTAAAGAGCATGGCGTTGAGTCCACTCAACGCACTCGACGCTTTGTCGAATGGCGTCGTGTTCACTTGACGCCTGTTGATCCAGAACACTTTTTTCTAAGTTAAAGAGCACTGCATTGAGTCCACTCAACCCACTCGATGCTTTGTCGAATGACGTCAAGTTCACTCGACGCACTCGACGCTTTGTCTAATGGCGTCAAGTTCACACGACGCACTCGACGCTTCATCAAATGGCGTCGAGTTCACTCGATGCACTTGACGCTTTGTCCAATGGCATCGAGTTCACTCGATGCCTATTGATCCTGAATAATTTTTTCTAAGTTTGACTTGAACCCTTTAGTGGGACCTATGTGAATCCTCCCTAACTCCTCGGGTCAAATCTAGCCTAATCCTTTTTCATTGTTAAAAAGATCTAAATAAAGGAAAATTTTATTGCTCCAAAAAGATAATTATTAAATAGATATGTCCCCTTATTTATAGAAATTGGGGAAGAAGATAGAATACAACAAGCGATGTGGGACTAAATACAAGCCACACGGGCTGGGCGGTTTGACACAGTCAAACCGCTAGGCTACACAATACACAATAAAAAAAACTCTGAACCGGGGGTGGCTAACACCAAGATCATTCCGGCTAGCGTCAGACCGCTGCGGTCAAACTCCAGCCCGCTGCAGCTAATCATTTGGACCTCTGTTGTGGCTAACATCAAGCCGATGGAAAGGTTGACAAACAGACCGCTAATGCAAACCACCAGGTTGTTGACCAGACATACGCTGGTCCAAATCAACAGGCCGCTGGTCTAAATCACCAAGTCACTGGCCAGACAGGCTGTTGGTCCAAACCGCCAGGTCGCTGACCAAACAGGCCACTGAACAGACAGGCCGCTGGTCCAAATCACAAGGCCGCTGACCAGACAGACCGCTGGTCCAAACTGCCAGGTTGCTGACCAGACAGGCCACTGGTCCAAATCACCAGGTCGCTGATCAAACAGGACGCTGGTCCAATCCGCCAGGTCACTAACCAGATACGCCGCTAGTCCAAACCGACAGGTCGCCCAAACAACTAGCCACCCGACTAGAAGGTCAAACCGCCAAACTTTAACACTCCCTCTAAAGCTGGAGCGTATATGTCAACCATGCCCAGCTTGCTACAAACATTTAAAGCTGAAACTGGTTTCGTGAAGAAGTCTGCCAGTTCTTTATCAGAAGTGACGAAGGGAGTACATATCTGATTCTTCAACACTTTTTCCTTAAGAAATGACAATCAACCTAAATATGCTTTGTCCTTTCATGAAAGACATGATTCTTCGATATGTAAATGACGACTTTGTTGTCACAGAACATAGGAAGAGGATGGTCATATACTTCTCCCAAGTCAAGCATAACTACACGTAACCACTTTAACTCATATGTAGTTGAAGCTATGCTCCTATACACTACTTCAGCACTTGAATTTGAAACAACTACATGTTTCTTGCTTTTCCAACTAACAAGGTTTCCTCCTACAAAGGTGCAAGAGCCTGATGTAAACTTAATATCTTATTTGTTATCAACATAGCTAGCATCAGTATACGCTTCAATTTTCAGATGATTATTCTTCTGAAACAACAACCCCTTTCCCGGAGACCCTTTCACATACTCCAGAATTTTCATGGTAGACCGAAGATGTCACTCTCTAGGATTCTGCATAAACTGACTGACCTTTACAACTGCATAAAAGATATCTGTTCTCGTAACAGTCAGATATATGAGTTTTCCTACAAGACGTCTGTACACAGTGAAATATGGAAGAAGAGGAGAATCTTCAATCCACCCCTTATCATCTCCAACCGCCATCGGGCAATGAGTAGGTTTTGTGCTAAGAAGATCGGTCTCCTTTAAGAGATCTAGCACATACTTTCGCTATGAAAAAACCACTGAGTTCCGATTTTGTGAAATCTCAATGCCCAGAAAGTACTTCAGAGGTCTCATATCCTTAGTAACAAAATGTTGTCGAAGTTGTTGTTTGGCTAGATCAATGCCTTCTTTATCATCAACAGTCAGAATAATATCATCAACAAAGACAACAAGAACCACAAGGCCTTTAGTAGTCTTGCGTATAAATAGGGAATGATCAGCAGAGCTTCGATTAAACCTAATAAGAGAAACAACTCCACTAAACTTTTCAAACCAAGCTCGTGGACTCTGCTTTAAACCATAAATTACCTTCTGAAGCTTGCATACCTGAGACTCCCCCTGAGCAACATACCCAGGAGGTTTATCCATGTAAACTACCTCTTGCAAATCACCATAAAGAAAGACATTCTTCACATATAACTGAGACATCTCCTAGTCTTGATTAATAGCAGTCACCGCATGTTCTATCCTAATCTAAGGTTAAGGGGTCTAGAAGGAAATGAGATGTTACAAATCCCATTAAATAAAACATAATAATTTTGTACCCGAAATTCAAGTTCGAGTCTATGGGGTTCTTATGCACAAGAATTTAAGAACTTTTCAAAAAATACTTATGATATACCTGAGATAAAAAGTCCCGGATATCGTTCCCGCATCCGATCCATCGGCTTCTAGGTGTGCTCCTCCCGTCCATGGTTGGATCACAACACCTTGACCAAGGGAAGCTTCTTCTTCCGCAGCACTCTGATCACCGTGTCATCGATCCGGACGGACTCCAAACAAACTGATCTATCAGGTGCCACTGGGCCTGCATTAGTGGTGATATGCTTCTCTGGCCGAAGTAGTGCTCTCCGAAACGAGGTGATATGGGAGACGTCGTGCAGGTTCCCTAATTATGGCGGCAACTCCAGCCGGCAAGCCAAAGGACTGATCTGCTCCAGGATCAAGTATGGTACCATAAATTGAGGGCTGAGCTTCTCGTGCCTCTGCACCCGGGAAACACCATGCACTGGACTATCTTCAAAAATACCATGTCTCCTACCAGACACGCCACCTTCTGATTCCTTGCATCGTAATACATGGTCTGTCTGCTCTGCGCCTCCTGTATCTGATCCCTGATCATCCGTTTGTGAGTGTCTGTGTTCTCAATATAATCTGATCCAAGAGCGCGCTGATCCTCATCTTGGACCCAAGAAAGTGGCGTCCGACACTTCCTATCATATAGGGCCTCATATGGTGCCATACCAATGCTCGCCTAGTGATCGTTGTTGTAGATGAACTCTATCAGTGGCAACAGTCTCTCCCAGGGCTTCCCCATATCCAGTATGCATAAGCATAACAGGTCGTCCATAATTTGGTTGGTCCGCTCTGTCTGACCGTCGATCTATGGATGGAAAGCAGTGTTGAAGGCAAGCTGAGAACCCAAGTACGCCCGCACCATTCTCCACTCCTTAGAATTGAACCGACCGTCACGGTCTGAGACAATCGTCCTGGGAACGCTGTGGTACCTAACGAACTGCTCCACAAACAACCTCACCAAAACTGCAACTAGGCTGTCCATCCAGATCGGTATAAATCGGACCACCTTGGTCAATCTATCGATGATGATCCATATAGAATAGTGCCCAGAGTGATAGCGAGGCAATCCGTGTGTGAAGTCTATGGCTATATCCTCGAACTTCCACTCTGGCACTGGTAACGGCTGTAGTAGCCCTCCTGGGCTTTTGCATTCTATCTTCACTTGCTGGCAAGTCTCACAATATGTCACATAATATATGATCTCCCTCTTCATCCCCACTGTCACAACCCGCATTTCCTCAACGAGCATATCGTATCAGAGCAAGAGGAACTACGGGTTATGATGCCACGTCGTGCAGGGGATAACTGCACACGCTCAGGCAACTCTTGACGCTGACTTACAAGTTGAAATTCAACAGTGAAATGCAGGAAAACTTTTGGATTAAATGGCCGTATCCCTCGGCCTTAGATAATAAAATTGTCTTTGTACGCGGCGGAAAATAGGTTAGGTTACTTACGATGAGCTCCTATATGCAGTCTATAGTGATACTATTATAAGAACTCCTCTTTGTTTACGTCATTTGGAAAATATGGTTTAGTTAAATCAAAATGCATGATATACAATAGTAGGTTTTGTTAACTTCAAACTATCTAATGCAGCCTACTAGAAAACCATCCCAAAAGCAAGTACATATCATTCCATTCAAAGGAGTTACATTAGCAGTCTCGTTCATATTTTACATAAAAGAAAACCACCAATGGGCGCCAACAAGCTGACATGAACCCATTGGGGCACATGTATGTCTGTACAACAAAAAGAAGAACTACCTCGCTATGTATGCTCGACTAGTTCCCAGGAAACGCCACCAACCAACCTAGCCGCTCAATCGGCTACAACCTGCACCTGAGGCATTCAAGAAAGAATATCTCAGCAATCAACCAAGCTATACAAAAAGAGAGCATAAATGCCATATATTTTAACGAAGGGGCTTACCGACCCCACAGAGATGTTTCATCAAGCAACATGAGTGAACAAAACAAGTGGAAAACGCACCACAATCCATGCCAAACGCACCAAGTGCGTACAAGTTCATCATGTCCTGCTCAAACCGCAGGAGCAAAAGGCAAAACACATGTCCATTCCATCATTCATAGGCCAAGAAATTACGATACTAGTGAAGCATAAGCAGCGGTTAAGTTCAATTTCGCAAGGGTCTTACCGGTGGCGGCCCTAAAGTGGAACGCACCAAACAAAACCAGCCCAAATCGGGGCCAAAGTGGTCTCTCTAACCACAAAAACAAAACCCGGTGGCCACAGGCTGAAACCACACCACCCCTTGCAAAATTCTCACACAAACGCTCCCGCCATGCTTCACGAATTCGCCTCGCAAAACGCCCCATAACCCAAGGTAACACGTCTCCTTTCATCGTTCTCACGCATGATAACAAGTTGCTAGAAACGTAAAGTAACTAAGCCATGATGAACAAGAACAATCACATGATTAGGCAAAATCAAGGTTACATGAACATGAATCAAATCAAAGGGCTAGATGAACAAGAATCCAATAGCTATATTGAGTACATGAGCAAAAGAAATTAAGGAAATTAGCTACCTGAATCAAAGGAAATTTCAGCATAAGGAAATTTAAGAGCACAATAAGCTAGTGAGGAAGGACCCAAAACAAGAAGAACAAGCTCATGAAAGTGAAAGGGAAATTAAAATCAATTAAATTTAAGAGCACAATTAAAATCACAAAAAGAAGATTGGCAAGGGTGAAGAACACCGCTTGCCTGAACCGAGACGATGCCGCGACGGCTGCTCTCCTCCTTCCTTGCCTTGCTTGCTCCCTTGCTCTCTTGCTTTATCTTTGGGAATGAAGAAGAAGAAGATGAAGATGAAATGAGAAATCAAATCTCTGTTTCGGACTTATGACATCCAGAACAGAGCTGAACCGTTCGATGCAGAATCAAGGAAATGAACGGCACAAAAAAATTGGAAAAAGTCGATTTTCGGGCCGGTCACGCCCTGTGTCACGCCCGTGACACAGGGCGTGTACCTAAAGCGGCGCCGAAAGTCGGCAAATCAAAGGTTATCCACACGGTACACGGCCGGGTACACGCCCGTGACGGGTCGGTCACGCCCGTGACCTAGGGCGTGTAACCCGTGTCTCGACACCTCGTCGACAAAAAGTGTCGACACTCGACCCAGCTTGACACGCCCTGTGACACGCCCGTGTCACAGGCCGTGTCCCCTCTCTCGACGACTCGACACTCGATACTCGACGCTCGATACTCGACGATCGACACTCGACACTCGACGAAGCGGGACACGGCCCGTGACACTCCCGTGTCACGGGGCGTGTACCCCATTCGTCGAGCTCAACTCGACGCAAGAAAACAATCGTCGAGTCAAGGAGGTCACGCCCAGGTCACGGCCTGGGTCACGCCCGTGTCAGGGGGCGTGTCTAGCACAAAAACGACCATTTTTCCCTTTTGTGAAAAATGTTTCTGAGACGTCCTAGACCATTTTTGCCTCAAGCACTTTTTACCCTTTTTTGTTTCCTGAACCAGCAACTTATTTTGAGCAACATTCCCGGGCGCGAAAAAGTGCAAGCATTCCCTAAGAGGCCTCACCGAGTCCCTCATTTGGACTCCGGTTTGCTGGGGAATCGTGCAACTCGGCAATCAAAACAGCCACTCGCAAGCCCGCGGGAAAAACCATGCTCAAACTACAGTCAAAGCCAACGTAACGCCCATCATGCGTACGTAATAAAAATCCGGGGCGTTACAATCACTCCCCCTAACAAAAAGTTTCGCCTCGAAACTTTTCACAAGAACAACTATAGAAGCAAACCAAAACATGAATACAACCAAACACCAAGTCACATACCAGCTTATCTATGGGAACAAATGAGGATGAGCCGCCCTCATTGTTGATTCGAGTTCCCACGTCGCGCTTTCCACATCCTGATTTTTCCATAGCACCTTTACCATAGGAATTTTATTTTTCCGCAACACGCGATCTTGGGAGTCCAATAACCGGATGGGCATCTCCTCATAAGAAAGGTTGGGCGCTAATTGCGGCACAACGTCCAACACTTGCTTATCATTCCGCACACACTTGCGAAGTTGGCTAACATGAAACACATTGTGAACACCAGGAAAGTTCACGGGTAATTCCAGTTTGTAGGCGGATGCTCCAACTCGCGCAAGAATCGGGAAGGGACCCACAAATCTTGGGTCTAATTTGCGCTCTTTCCCAAACCTTTTAATCCCAACCATTGGGGAGACTTTCAAGAAAACAGAATCCCCCACCGCAAATTCTAATTCCGACCTTCGTCAGTTGGCATACTTTTCATATCGCTCTTGGGCGATTCGAAGCTTCTCCCGAATAAGTCGTACTGCAACTTCCATATCCTCGAGCGCCTCTGGACCCAACAAAGGCCGCTCGCCAACCTCAGTCCAAAAGAGTGGGGTCCGACATCGTCGCCCATATAACGCTTCGAACGGAGCCATTTGCAAGCTTTCTTGATAGCTATTATTATACGTGAATTCCATAAGCCGCAAACGTTCATCCCATGCTCCGCCATACTCAAGAATGTAACATCGAATCATATCTTCTACAATCTGATTTACTCTTTCGGTTTGGCCATTCGTCTGAGGATGATAAGCCGTGGAATATCGCAAATCTGTCCCCAAACCCTCTTGTAAACTGCGCCAAAAACGAGAGGTAAAGCGGGAATCTCGGTCTGAAATGATATTCATAGGCACACCATGCAGTCGGATGATCTCGTTCAAATAGAGTTCCGCTATGGTCTTCATCGGGTAGTTGACCTTAAAGGGTATGAAATGAGCACACTTGGTCAACCTATCCACGATCACCCACACGGAGTCATGTCCTCGGGGAGATCTTGGTAAGCCGGTAATAAAATCCATTGAGATGCTTTCCCACTTCCAGGTTGGAATCTCCAATGGTGTCAACTTGCCACCAGGCTTCCCATGATCAGCTTTCACCCGCTTGCAGGTATGACATTCCGATACAAATTGTGCTATATCTCTTTTCATTCCATACCACCAGACAATTTGTTTCAAATCACGGTACATTTTTGTTGAGCCTGGATGGTAGGCCATACTTGCGCCATGTGCTTCCTTACACACCATCTCGCGAATATCCCCAACCGCGGGAATACAAAATCGTCCACGATACTTTAACGTGCCTGCACCATCAATCGCAAAATCTGGTAATTCATCCTTTTCAGTCCGAAGGAATAGATGTACAAGATCAGGATCATCTTTTTGATGTTGTCTTGCAAGCACCAGCCATGACGGTTCTTCTATTGCCGAATGACTTTGCGGATCATATTTGCCCACCGCAATATCCATCAACAGAAATTCCTCCACAAGACGTTCGACGGAAAGATGAAATAATTTCCCCGTCTTCCGACTCAAAGCATCGGCTACAACATTCGCTTTCCCCGGATGATACTGAATGTCCACATCATAATCAGCTACATACTCAAGCCATCGCCGTTGGCGCAAATTAAGTTCTTTCTGCGTGAAGACATACTTCAAGCTTTTATGATCTGTAAAGATTTTACACTGTGCACCATATAGCAAGTGTCTCCACAACTTCAATGCAAATATTACCGCTGCAAACTCCAAATCATGCGTTGGGTAATTCTTTTTATGAATTTTCAACTGCCGAGACCCATACGCAATCACCTTTTTGTCTTGCATTAACACACATCCAAGTCCAACGTGCGACGCATCCACGAACACTTCATAATCCTTTCCTTCTGTTGCGGTACATAATCTGTTCTTGAGTGCCAGGAATGAGGTCTCACACTTGTCATTCCACTCAAACGCCACATTATTCTGGGTTAATCGAGTCAAAGGTGCGGCCAACGTCGCAAAACCTTCGACAAATCTGCGATAATAGCCGGCCAAGCCCAAGAAGCTTCGAATCTCCTTGGGTGTTTCCGGTCTTCTCCATTCCATGACCGCAGAAATCTTTTCGGGATCCACTGAAATACCATGGTGATTAATGACATGACCCAGGAAAGCAACTTGCGGCAACCAAAACTCGCATTTGCTTAGCTTGGCGAATAACTGTTGATCTCGCAAAGTGGCCAAAACTAATCGCCGATGCTGTTCATGCTCCTCAGCACTGCGGGAGTAGACAAGAACGTCATCAATAAAAACCACCACAAATTTATCCAAGTAGTCCTTGAACACCCTGTTCATCATATCCATGAAGGCTGATGGTGCGTTGGTCAAACCAAACGACATCACAAGGAATTCAAAATGACCATGTCGTGATCGAAATGCAGTCCGCGGAATATCAGACTCCCGGACCTTAAGCTGATGATAGCCCGAGCGGAGATCAATCTTCGAAAATACAGAACTGCCACGCAGTTGATCAAACAAATCATCGATTCTTGGCAGTGGGTACTTATTTAGAATTGTCACCTTGTTCAATTCCCGGTAATCGATGCAAAGGCGCATCGACCCATCTTTCTTCTTCACAAATAACACTGGGGCACCCCAAGGTGATGAACTCGGCCGGATAAACCCTTTTGCCAACAAGTCATCCAACTGCGTACGCAACTCTGCGAGCTCATGCGGGGCCATCCTGTACGGTGCTTTCGCAATCGGTCGCGTACCCGGCTCCAAATCAATAACAAACTCGACATCACGATTAGGGGGTAGACCAGGAAGGTCAGTAGGAAAAACCTCTGGAAATTCACGCACAACAGGAATCTCCTCTAAGCGCGGCAAAACAACACTAGTCCCCACAACAGAGACAAAACAAGCAAAACAGTCGGAAACAAACAATGTCCGAACACATACCGCCGAAATCCCTGGAGAACCGGGCAAGAATCACCATACACACTTCCTGGTTGACCATCATCCTTAATAAAATCCAAGCGCTTTCCTCTGCACTGGATGACGGCATCATAACGGGCTAACCAGTCCATGCCCAGAATGACGTCAAAATCGTCCAAATCAATCACCTTGCAATCAACTCTTGCTATGAACTCCCCCAACAAAATGGGACAATCAAGAAGACCCCAGTCAGCCACCACAGAAGCGCTGGAAGGAAATTTCACCAAAAACGCATTCCCCACTCGCTCTGGTATCAAATGATATCGATCCAGAAAGTTTCGCGCAACAAATGAATGGGTCGCGCCAAAATCAAAGAGAACACGCGCCCAACGGTTCTTTACCTTAAAGTTTCCTATAAGGTATATATGCTATGCTAAGAACTACACAGAAGAGGCATACATAAAACGAGAACCAGAGGACTGAATCGAACCTGAGATAACCTGCGGTGATGTATGCGCTTCCTCTGCAGAGACCACATTCAACTTCCCTTTGCCTTTGTCCAAGCGCGGAGGCGGAGGCAAAGCCTGGAGTGGTGCGGGTTGCAACACAGCTCGAACCTGTGGGCACCTTGCGCGAAGATGTCCGGGTCTGCCACACTGGAAGCATACCTTGTCTTTGGCCCAGCAGCGGCTCACATCATGACCTCATATCCCACAAAATGTACACTCCAAGTCTCTGGTTGACGCACCTTGAATGGCGTGCACCTGCTCCTTCTTTTGCAGCCCCAACCGCTTGAAACATTTCTCAAACGGGTGACCGGCTCGGCCACAGAAGCTACATGTCTCCTTGTTCCTCTTCCTTACGTCTGACTCGTGGGACATTTTCTCTCCCACCAGCTGTCTCTTGCCCTGCCTCATCTGCTGCCCTCTTTGTTTGGCATTTTCGATAGCTTCTACCTTCAACGCCGCCTCAACCACCGTAGTGTAACTCGTCGCTCCATAAGCACTTGCGAACTGCTGTACGTCGCTGCGGAGTCCGCCAAGAAATCTCTTTACTCGGTCAGCTTCTGTAGTCACCAAGCTCAGAGCAAACCGACTTAACTTGCTAAACTCAATTTCATACTCACTCACTGTGAGTTTCCTCTGCTTCAAGTACAAGAAGTCATTCATCAGGCGGTCCCTTTCCACTGCCGGTAGGAACTTGCGCCGTACCAGTTCTTTGAACGCTTCCCACGAACAGCCCGCCCCTAGGCCTTCCTTTTCTCGTAACCACCATCCTTTCGCCAACCCTTTAAGTTGATAGCAGCAAGCATCACCTTCTGGTCCTCGGTCACACCAGCATACACAAACATTTCTTCCAACGTAATCACCCAATCATCCAAGATCACGAAGTCTGCTTTTCCATCATACGTCGGTGGTCCAAGTCGCTGAAACTGCGAGATGAAAGTCATCGCAGGAGGAACCACAACTGGGGGTGTCACTGCCACTGAAGGAGTCGAACTAGTGGGGCCTCTAACCGTCTCTGGTCCTTTTGGTGCCAGCCCAGACATCGCGGATGACATAGCTTGAAGCTGGGACTGCACTTCCTGCACCTGCCTCGTCAAAGCCTCATTACTTTGGCGAAGACTATCCATCAGCGCATGATTCTGCGCGCCCGAAGACTCGCCCTCGGATTGGGGAGTTTGCCTTGTCACTGGACGCTTCGACATCCTATAACACGTTCACTCTTATCAAGCTCAAACCCAACAAAACACACAACGGCTAGGTACCGACCATACATCAAGAAATATGAACATCAACTGCTAACTTGCTTTGGGAGTTTGAGAATGATGGTATGCCTAACCTAAAGATGACGCACCATCATCCCACTAACTTGTGCCTAAACCATGAATGCATGACTTTATTTGACCCAAAACCATGTGTGTACAGGTGTCATCATGTAAGTCTTAGCTTGGCACGTTGTGCTCATGCAATGTTATGTTATGCGTGCTGTGCTATGCATTCTAGAAAAGGCCTTAATGCATGCCATGAGCGGTCGTACGCATCACAATGCTATGCATCCCATACTACATAGCATTGCATGCAACGAATAAAAGAAAACGTGCTAGTCGCATCCATGTGGTAAGGTTATGCATCCCATACTACATAACCCGCACATGTTGCCCCTTTGGTGGATCCATATACAACCACATATTATGCATCCCATACTACATAATATGCCCCGTATACTTCTGTTCATGCCATGAGTGTAGTGTACGTGCCTCGGCTAAGACATACTGATGGCACCTCGGTGTGTGTATGAGATGATGCTGACCACCAAAAAGAAAGTTTGCCCGACCAATTGTCAAGCAAACCTGGCTCTGATACCAACTGTCACAACCCGCATTTCCTCAACGAGCATATCGTATCAGAGCAAGAGGAACTACGGGTTATGATGCCACGTCGTGCAGGGGATAACTGCACACGCTCAGGCAACTCTTGACGCTGACTTACAAGTTGAAATTCAACAGTGAAATGCAGGAAAACTTTTAGATTAAATGGCCGTATCCCTCGGCCTTAGATAATAAAATTGTCTTTGTACGCGGCAGAAAATAGGTTAGGTTACTTACGATGAGCTCCTATATGCAGTCTATAGTGATACTATTATAAGAACTCCTCTTTCTTTACGTCATTTGGAAAATATGGTTTAGTTAAATCAAAATGCATGATATACAATAGTAGGTTTTGTTAACTTCAAACTATCTAATGCAGCCTACTAGAAAACCATCCCAAAAGCAAGTACATATCATTCCATTCAAAGGAGTTACATTAGCAGTCTCGTTCATATTTTACATAAAAGAAAACCACCAATGGGCGCCAACAAGCTGACACGAACCCATTGGGGCACATGTATGTCTGTACAACAAAAAGAAGAACTACCTCGCTATGTATGCTCGGCTAGTTCCCAGGAAACGCCACCAACCAACCTAGCCGCTCAATCGGCTACAACCTGCACCTGAGGCATTCAAGAAAGAATACCTCAGCAATCAACCAAGCTATACAAAAAGAGAGCATAAATGCCATATATTTTAACGAAGGGGCTTACCGACCCCACAGAGATGTTTCATCAAGTAACATGAGTGAACAAAACAAGTGGAAAACGCACCACAATCCATGCCAAACGCACCAAGTGCGTACAAGTTCATCATGTCCTGCTCAAACCGCAGGAGCAAAAGGCAAAACACATGTCCATTCCATCATTCATAGGCCAAGAAATTACGATACTAGTGAAGCATAAGCAGCGGTTAAGTTCAATTTCGTAAGGGTCTTACCGGTGGCGGCCCTAAAGTGGAACGCACCAAACAAAACCAGCCCAAATCGGGGCCAAAGTGGTCTCTCTAACCACAAAAACAAAACCCGGTGGCCACAGGCTGAAACCACACCACCCCTTGCAAAATTCTCACACAAACGCTCCCGCCATGCTTCACGAATTCGCCTCGCAAAACGCCCCATAACCCAAGGTAACACGTCTCCTTTCATCGTTCTCACGCATGATAACAAGTTGCTAGAAACGTAAAGTAACTAAGCCATGATGAACAAGAACAATCACATGATTAGGCAAAATCAAGGTTACATGAACATGAATCAAATCAAAGGGCTAGATGAACAAGAATCCAATAGCTATATTGAGTACATGAGCAAAAGAAATTAAGGAAATTAGCTACCTGAATCAAAGGAAATTTCAGCATAAGGAAATTTAAGAGCACAATAAGCTAGTGAGGAAGGACCCAAAACAAGAAGAACAAGCTCATGAAAGTGAAAGGGAAATTAAAATCAATTAAATTTAAGAGCACAATTAAAATCACAAAAAGAAGATTGGCAAGGGTGAAGAACACCGCTTGCCTGAACCGAGACGATGCCGCGACGGCTGCTCTCCTCCTTCCTTGCCTTGCTTGCTCCCTTGCTCTCTTGCTTTCTCTTTGGGAATGAAGAAGAAGAAGATGAAGATGAAATGAGAAATCAAATCTCTGTTTCGGACTTATGACATCCAGAATAGAGCTGAACCGTTCGATGCAGAATCAAGGAAATGAACGGCACAAAAAAACTGGAAAAAGTCGATTTTCGGGCCGGTCACGCCCTGTGTCACGCCCGTGACACAGGACGTGTACCTAAAGCGGCGCCGAAAGTCGGCAAATCAAAGGTTATCCACACGGTACACGGCCGGGTACACGCCCGTGACGGGTCGGTCACGCCCGTGACCTAGGGCGTGTAACCCGTGTCTCGACACCTCGTCGACAAAAAGTGTCGACACTCGACCCAGCTTGACACGCCCTGTGACACGCCCGTGTCACAGGCCGTGTCCCCTCTCTCGATGACTCGACACTCGATACTCGATGCTCGATACTCGACAATCGACACTCGACACTCGACGAAGCGGGACACGGCCCGTGACACGCCCGTGTCACGGGGCGTGTACCCCATTCGTCGAGCTCAACTCGACGCAAGAAAACAATCGTCGAGTCAAGGAGGTCACGCCCAGGTCACGGCCTGGGTCACGCCCGTGTCAGGGGGCGTGTCTAGCACAAAAACGACCATTTTTCCCTTTTGTGAAAAATGTTTCTGAGACGTCCTAGACCATTTTTGCCTCAAGCACTTTTTACCCTTTTTTGTTTCCTGAACCAGCAACTTATTTTGAGCAACATTCCCGGGCGCGAAAAAGTGCAAGCATTCCCTAAGAGGCCTCACCGAGTCCCTCATTTGGACTCCGGTTTGCTGGGGAATCGTGCAACTCGGCAATCAAAACAGCCACTCGCAAGCCCGCAGGAAAAACCATGCTCAAACTACAGTCAAAGCCTACGTAACGCCCATCATGCGTACGTAATAAAAATCCGGGGCGTTACACCCATCCAGTACATGTCCCTCCATAGGTCCGTTGTCATCTTGGTGATCCCGGAGTGCATTGAGTACTGAGTGCAATGTGCCTTCCTGAGTATCTCCTCTCGGATACCACCTCATGCAGGTATATAAATGCAGCCATGGAAATGAACGAGGTCGTCACACAGTGAATAATCCTCTAAATTACCCCCTTATAGGGATCTGATTACGGGCTCCAAAGCTGCATCCTGTCTCTGTTGTGCCCGTATACGGTCTCGTATGTCACAGACGATGCTTAGGGAGGCCAAGTACTCCCGATAAACATCCGGCTCAGCCCTGGAAACCATGGTAATGTGCATATCCTCCATCATCCGTACTAGCTACATCGCCATCACCCGGGGCTCCAGTCCAGTAGTGTAGGCTCTCCTGCTCAAGGAATCTACCACGGTGTTCGCCTTCCTTGGGTGATAATGCATCGTGTAGTCGAAATCACACAGAAACTCGAGCAATCTCCTCTGTCACAGATTTAGATCCTCCTGCGTATCAATATACTTGAGATTCTTGTGATATTAGAAGATCTCACGATGAATCCCATACAAGTAATGCCTCCAAATCTTCAATGTGAATACCACTGCCCCGAGCTCCAAATTATGTACGAGATAGTTTTGCTCTTGCTTCTTCTATTGTCTCGAAGCATATGAGATGACATGTTCATGCTGCATCAGGACTGCACCCATCCCCTGATATGATGTGTCGGTATAAATGTGAAATCCTTCCTTCCCAGATGGAAGCGCAAGGATGGGGGAAGAGGTGTGCCTGTCCTTGAACTCCTAAAATACTGCCTTAGCACTTATCGATCCACGTAAAATTTGTATCCTTCTTTGTCAAGGATGTGAGGGGGAGTGCTATCCTCGAGAAACCTTCCACAAACTTGCGATAGTATCCCGCAAGTCCCAAGAAACTATGGATGTCTAAAGCAAACTTGGGTTGCGGCCAATCTCTAACGGCCTAAATCTTGGTCGGGTCCACAGCCAACCCAGCTCCACTAACGGTATGCCCCAAAAATGCTACCTCCTATTTCCAGAACTAGCACTTGGAGAACTTCGTGTACATCTGATGCACTCTCAGTTTTTCCAGCACCAGTGCCAGATGTTGGGTGTGCTCCTCCTTTGTCCAGGAATAGATTAATATATCGTCAATGAAGAATATGACGAATATATCCAAGTATAGTTCAAACACACGGTCCATCATACTCATGAATGCGGAAGGTGCATTCGTGAGCCCGAAGTGAATTACCGTGAACTCGTATAGTCCATACCGAGAACTTAAGGCCATCTTCGGTAAATCCTCCTCCTGAATGTGTAGCTGGTAGTTTCCTAACGCGAAGTCAAGCTTGGAATACCAGAAGGCTCCCTGTAGCTGGTCAAATAGCTCGTCAATTTGGGGCAGCAAATACATATTCCACACCGTCAACCGGTTCAGCTCCAGGCAGTCGATACAGAGCTGTAAAGATCCATCCTTATTCTTCACAAATAGCACCAGTGCTCCCCATGGCGATGAGCTTGGCCGTATAAAACCCGACTCCACCACCACCTATAATTAAGTCCAGAACTCTGCTAGCCCCTTGGGTGCCATCCGGTAAGGTTCCTTAGACACATGCCTCACTTCTAACACCAACTAGATCTGGAAATCCATGTCTCTAGTCGGAGGTAATCTAGGCAATTTTTCCAGGAATACATCATAGAAATCCCGAACTGCTAGAATATCAGCAACAGAGGCATCCATCTCCACCATCTCTAAACAAATCATGTACACCTCATCACCCTACTCATGATCTTTGATAGCCTGCACCGATGATAAAAGTGTACGAAAAATAGGTCTAACACCTTCGATGATGATGTCGGTATCCCCATGTCATAAGGTGATACTTCTTGACAGGCACTCCATCCGGGCATGGTTTGAATGCAACCAAGTCATACCCAGGATCAAATCAAAGTCCGGCATTCTCAAAATCATCGTCGGCACTTCGAATAACTTTCCTCCAATCTCTGCCTCCATGGTGCACTTGGCAGATGATATAAGCTCTGATCCATCTAGTAGACGTACCCTCCTGGTCATGCTAGTGAATCGGTCTACGCCTGATATACCCTCTAAGAAGGCTTCAGATACGAATGAGTGTGAAACACCCGTATCAAATAAGGTATGGGTAGGCTTTCCGTTAATAAAGACTATACCTGATATTCGGGGTTTAATTTAAGGTATGTGGTTATTCTAGTGGTTGTAAGGTACATATGTTAAAATTTTTTCTTGCAATAAATTTTAAGTACCTGTAATAACTTCCTCGGGGTTCCTCAGCTCGGCGAGGTCCAACGCATACATCTGCTCTTGTCCTTGACCTCTACGATAATATCCTTAACCTCGGCCTCGACCTCATCCTTGGCCTCGACCTCATCCCCGGCCTCGGCCCTGCTGTGCTGGAGGGGCTGCTGGAGGGGGAGGTGGAGTAGGTGGATTAAACTGCTGAGGGAAGTCAACCCTCATGTGCCCCAGCTATTAGCACCTATAACAAATAACTAGTCGGTGGCCACGATCATCCTGTCTCATCGGGTCATGGTTTTGTAGTGGTGGTGGAGCTAGCACTGCGGAAGGCCTCTGCTCCTTCCTGAAATTAGGACGGTAACGTCCTCCACCCCTCTAGTGGTTCATCACTCTGCCTCTCTGTGAACCCCGACTGCTCTCCCCAAAGGATGACCCATCCAGTGGTCTCTTTCCCCTGCTCTGTACCATAAGCTGGTCTTCCTCTAGCTTCTTTGCCATCTAGATGATCTGAGCTGAAGTTCCATGCAAGATGAATAGTAGAGACTACGTCATAAAGTCTCTAAGTCCCCGGTAGAATCCCTTTGTGTACCTCCTGTCTTCCAAATCATGAATCCACATGAACCTGGCCATATGGGAGAACTCCCTCTGGTACATTGTCACTGATTTGCTCCCTTGTCCGAGGTTCAAGAACCTCTCCTCTAACTCATCTCTATCCGTAATAGACACAAAGTGCTCCAAGAAGACCTCACTGAACTCCTCCCATGTGATGTCTGATAGCTCCCGATCAGCATACGTGGAGTCCGACAGGGACTTCTACCACCTCTTTGCATGAACGTCTAGTGCGGATGTTGCTAAGGAAACTGCCTTGCTAACCAGGCAACTGATGCCTACAAGTATCTTTTTAATGGTCTCTAGCCACTACTCTATCTTTAATGTATTCTCTGTCCCGTGGTACATTGATGGAGAAAAACTCTTGAATGCATTTAGCCAACTCGATCCCAGATTTGGCTGCTGGACTGGGGCTTAGTGGTCCCTGAAGGCATCGAGGATGGCCATTAGAGTCTGCCCCATCTCCGTCTGCTGGAAAGGTGTGGCCGTTGGAGGGGGAGGAATGACATCCTGTGGTACATCGACCTATGGGGGATACACAGAAGTAAGGTTTATATTAGGATTAACCTAACTCATTGTTTTAAATGAACTGTTTTTTGTGACTTTTTACACATGGGCACACCATTGCTTCCGCTGCATAGTTTGTCTGCAAAAAAATTCTTGAGCGGGGTGTTCCAGTGTTATGGACTTCTTTCTCTGATACCAGTTTGTAATACCCCCCTCCCCCTTACCAAGGAGGTTACCTGGTCTTATGCCTAGAACCGACGCCTTATAGTGACACCAACACACTGGCTAGTCGACACCGCACGACGCCGACACTGCCGGATAATACGATCATCCAACCTGTTGGTCAATCGAGAAAATAAGCACAACTAGCAGTAAATGAAAACTAGCAAGTCCACACGTCACAACAATATCATCATAATATATAGAGATGAAAAGTACACCAGCCACAATGAGTATAAAAAGGAGAGTTAGGGCTTATCCCCGAAACATGCCAAAATGGAATCAAATCTCTCTCTCATAACAACACTATGCAGAAGCGGTAACTGAAACACTCGTCATCACCGGATGCTGAGCTGCGGTAGAAGTACTTGGTGTCTGCTCCTCAAGTTCTGCCACCTCATCTTGCTTGTCGTACTGGTGCTCTAGCACCTAGGGCTCCTAAAATTATACGGTCACAACCGACCGTTAGTCATGAATACTAAGCCATTTTTCCTTGCCTCACCCCCACGACTCCTAAGCATCGAGCAGGAGGACGAAAGCAGAGGACAACAAAGTAGTACAAAATGGAAGCAGGTGACGGTTGATCTATTCTATCATGTTATGTTTCTAACAGTTATATCATTATTCCAACAGTTCTTATAGCACAAGTAAGTAAAGTAGTAATGAAAAGAAGTGCAATAGGTAAAGTAGAACTGAAAGAACGAGCTGTAAGTAAAGTAATAAAAATGAGTAGAAAGTAAAGTATCTACCGCTACACTAACATCACAAGAGTACCTTAACTTATATTAATGCCCATACAAACTTATAAGTTAAGGTTTCAGAAAGTTGCTTAACTGAAGGTTAGCTAATCACCTAGAGGGGGGGGGGGTGAATAGGTCTTTGAAAGTTTGTTAGTTCTTTTGCTGATTTTAAATTAATGTATCTAGAGCTTGTCCTTAAATCCTACAATAATAAAGGAAACAAGCAACACAGTAAACACACAAGGACTTATAGTGGTTCCCCAATAAGGTACATCTACTTTCCCTCCCACCTATCCAACTGATATGTTTGACTAGGCACAAACTCCACCAATATTCTTCTCAGAGCTTACACCTCAGGCCCTCAGCCTTATACACAAATTATTCATAAAATCCAAACTCAGAACCACAAGGGTTCCTACCTCAGAGCCCTGCAGAGCTCCTACAGCTCAGTGATCCACTGATCACCTACCTCAGCCTTATTTCTAAGGCCTACAACTCAGGCTCTTCAGCCCTACAACTTCAGGCACATAACCCTACTCTCAGAGTGCTGCATCACTCCTATAACTCAGTACCCTTCCAGGTTCCTACAGCTCAACCTCCTCCAAGGCCTACAACTTAGTGAAACACTTGTCACATAGAGCTCAGTGACTCTCCAGTCGCCTACCTCAGACACAAGACCTACACTCAGGCTGTGAGGACATCCCTACCTCAGATCCACACTTAGATCGTACCTCAAAGAGCAACACTCTCCTACATCAGACAATTAAGCCCTACATCTCAGACCCACACTTGGATCCTACCTCAGTACCATAACATGGTACCTAACTCAGTGACTGATTAGTCACCTACCTCAGGCACAAAGTGCCCTACACTCAGATTCAGATAAACTAAATCCTACAGGAAGAGAAAACAGAGTGTTTAAGAAAAATAAAACAATTGACTCAGAGATAAGTCTCTGAGTCTACCTCGCTAGACTAAGCAGATATCAGTCCAACACTCTTGCTATAGAAGGAATTAGTCCTCTTCTACAACTAACTCTTTTCTGCTGCACAGATGAACAACTATCAGCATGCTGAATAGAAGAATCAGCTTTTCTATTCTGCAAAGAACTATCTTGCTGAACTTGAAGAGTTTCAGCTATCTTTCTTTTCCTTTCAGGCTGTCTCTGCTGGACTTGAGCTTTCAAGCTTGATGGATAAGAATATGTCCAGCCACCTCTAATTTTCTCTTTTATTTTCTGCGTTTTTTCTCCATCCGTTTTTCATTCTTTTTTTGTTACCCTAATCCCTTTTCTTTTTTTCCTTTTTATATGCATTGATTTGAATCAACGACATAATTGTATGTGGGCCCAGCCAAAGATTGGTGAGCCCCACCTTCTTCAGAAAAGGACAAAACAGCTTTCGGCGCCACTGCAGCTTTCCCGCAACAACAACATGTAAGTTGAATTTGATGATGTCAGCAGTGGTCAGCACCATCTGGACTTAGAAAATATTCCAGAAATCCATAAAGCATTGAGTGATGTTAAGTCACTCAATGCCATCTGTCTTGGCACTCAACGCTTCTGGACTTGTGAATTTTCTCTGGATTTGTCTCAGCAGTTCTGTCTCAACGGTCTCAGTAGTTCTTATTAACAACTGAGACAACCTTCTATCTCAGCGGTCTCATCGGTTTCTTATTAACAGCTGAGACAAGCTTCTGTCTCAGCGCTTTCTTCTCAGCAGTCTCAGCACTTTATTCTTAACTGTTGAGACAACCTTTTGTCTCAGTTCTTTCTTCACAGCGTCCTCAACACTTTCTTCTCAGCTATCTCAGTGCTTTCTTCTCAGCTATCTCAGCGCTTTTTGCCTTAGTTAATTTTTCTGGCTTTAACTGCGTTCAACGATCTGTAGGCTGAGCTCGACGAACTCTGATCGTCTCAGCAGTCTCAGCGCTTTTTGCCTTAGTCAATTTTTCTTGCTTTAGTGTGACAAGTGTTGAGCTAACGATCGATGATCTGTAAGCTGAGCTCGACGAACTGCAAACTGAGCTCGACGAACTTTAAGCTGGCTTGACGAACTTTGAATCCTGAGCTCTTGAGATTATCCCAAGGAATGTTGAGCTAAGCTCGACGACCAGCATGCTGAGCTTGATGAATTTTGAGTTTACCACCAAACTTATCTTCTTTACCTGTCCAATCATGGAATACCTGCATGCACGAACTAGAGCACATATCAAACACATTATGTGTGTATGTAAATGACCCGTTTGACTTCTTAAAAATCTAGGATATTGGGATCAATAGACCCAACAGTTTCAGAACTATAACTTATCATATAAAAGAGCCCATTTTAATTAATATGATAAGGATCCACAGGGTGTATGTGATGAGTCCATTTTATATACCTATTTTCGGACTCATCTGGGCTAGTTTTCATGCGTTTGCACTTCACTTTTAGTTCTTTATCATTCATATTTCATCTTGTCTATATTTCCATAGGAAGTGCACATTTAGGCCCGGGGTTGTGTATTTTTGTACTTTTATTATTTGTACTCCTTTTTGTGATTGTTTGGAATGTCTGCACAGATTAGTGAATTGTTTTTCCTTTCGGTACATGGGCCATGTGCATGTTCCGGGATGGTTGTGAAACACGAATACTGCGCACGATCATGGGATCTAATGCGCACGACCACTAGTCATGTGCCCCTGATCGTTCGCACTACACTTCGTTTTCCAAAATCTGCCTGGGGTAATCGCATGACCACTGGACCTAGTGCACACGACCACCAGTCGTGCGCCACTGATCGTGTTCATTGATTTCTCTTTTTTGGAGTCCTGTCTTGGGTAATCGCACGACCATTGAACTTAGTGCGCACAACCACTGGTCGTGCGCCACTGCTCGTGCGCGTTATCCCAGTTCTTCTTCCTAATCTGCCATGCCAGTGCGCACAATCACTAGACATAGTGCGCACGACCACTGGTCGTGCGGCCATGATCGTGCGCATTATTCATTTCTGTTTTCTATAAATATGCAGGTCTCTCCCTAATTCGGGAGGATCGGGAGCTCGACATTTCTCCGCCATTTTCCGCCTTTTTCGCCGTTCCCCTTCATCTTCCACCCTAGGGAGGTGCTCCGGGCAAGCTTTCACCGCCAAATCCAAGACGGAGCTTCATCTCGGCCTCCTCCATCATCTCTTGGGCTCATTTCAAGCTTCAACGCCATAGCCATCAAGCAAAGGGAAACTTGCAACTTTCGTCTGCTATCGTGACACGAAGAAGACGGGCCATTGGAAGGTGGTGACAGCCCTTGTCTACCTCAGACGCAGTTGAGGACCGAGCTTGGATGCGGATTGACAACCCGACGATTCCAACTATAAATCCTCAGCAAGACTTCGGATTCGGTCGATCTATTTCCTTGTTCTTCCTTTAATGTTGTATATGTGTTTTAAAACATCATTTATATTGATGATGTGCACTTTAGTTGTATATGTTATGTGTTTCATGTCTATGTGATTCCTATTTCATTTTACTGCTTAAGTTGCATGAGGTGCGCCATATTCCATCCACCACCATCCACCCTTGCCGCACTAGCAATTGCTATTGGCGTGCGTAGCGAAGAGGTGCTTTCGACCCTCATTTCGCCATTCTCATCACCTCATCCGCAATCCTACTCGCTCATCTGCCTAGTGATTCGGTGCATAGCGGCCCGACTAGTCTTCCATCCCGCATGGCGAAGCATCGCATGTGGCGTTGCATAGGAGTAGTTGTTAGCCTTTTATTTTCTGTTTCTGCAAATATCAAAACCCCCCTTAGTTAGCTCCGACCTAAGGACTTCAATCTCAAGTCCTCCTCGAAATTAACTCCACCTTACTGTGTTCCTTGAGAGACGATACTTGGGAAAACTCGCCCATTTTATATTACTTGTGCGACCAGTTCACTGTCATGATCTTTAACATCAAGTTTTTGGCGCCGTTGCCGGGGAACACAGTCGTGTGAGTTTTTGGAGAGGGAGATAGGAGATAGAAGCCCTTTTCCATTTGTATATTTCTTGTTTCTTCTTTGCTTTAGTTTTTAGAATCTGTTTCTTGTTTTTATTTGTTCTTATTCTAGTTTTAATTTTTCTGTAGCAGGTTTTCCTATTCTTTTATCTGTGGTGTGTAGTTAATTATTGCTTAGAAACTTTCTATTGGTGAATTCTTCTTGTTGCACCATGTATTCTTATTTGAATATTTGTTGCCGATGGTGCGGGGATTATAGGCATGGTAGTGATGAGTGCCCCACTGAAGATTGGGAGCATAATTATCGTGGTTCTGTGTATGGAGCACCGTCTTCCTATGGTACTTCATACACCCAACCCAGGTCTTATGGTCACTCCTCTTCTATGCATTCATCTTTTTCTTTTTCCTCTCCGGTCCCACATGGATCGAGGAGTAATGGAAAATGATGTTTGTGTTTTCGTAGAACCGACCACGTGTTGAAAGATTGCGCAGAATTTCAGCGCCAGTTGGAGGAGGATGATGAACCGGGTATCCGATCACTCTATCACCCTCTCCTGATATAATGTTTGCTACATGCATATGTGCTAGATTCCAAGTAAGCCCTAGAGAGTCACACCTAACATTAGTAAAAAGGATTCTCAGGTATGTTAAAAGTTGTCCAAATCTAGGTCTCTGGTATCCAAAAGATTCAGCATTTGAATTAACTGGATTTTCTGATGCTTATTATGCTGGATGCAGAATTGACAGGAAAAGCACCAGTGGAACTTGTCAGTTTCTTGGTGACAGACTTGTCTCTTGGTTTTGCAAGAAACAAACTTCTGTGTCAACTTCAACTGCTGAAGCTGAATATATGGCTGCAGGCAGTTGTTGTTCACAAATATTGTGGATTCAAAACCAACTCCTAGACTATGGCTACAACTTAGAGAAGTCAAAAATCTTTTGTGATAACACCAGTGCTATTTTTATAGCTCACAATCCAGTCCTCCATAGTAGGACAAAACACATAGAAATTAGGCATCACTTTTTAAGGGATAATATTGAGAAGAATAAAATTGAACTTCAATATATCCCAACTGATTTGCAAAGGGGAGACATTTTCACCAAACACTTGGATGAAAAGAAACACACCTTCTTCCTAAATCAGTTAAGAATGTTAGATGGAGGAAATCTATAATAAGTTCCAAGATTTTGAAACTCTAAAAATTGACCAAGACTAGACAAACATCTTGATTTTTTCTAGTGTCTAGACTGTATTTCTGGTCTCTGAACTGCGCTCGATGATTTTCCCCCAGATCGTCGAACGGAGATCGACGACTTCCGAAATCGTCGACCTGAGTTCAGCGCTTCTCAGATAGTGTTCAACTATCTCTTCCGGTCAACGATCGTCGAACGGCGCTCGACGATTTCGTTCTCTGAACGATCGTCGACCAGAGCTCGACGCTCTCCAATATCGTCGAATGGAGATCGACGATATTGAAGACTCTTCAGATTCCTTTAGAAGTCCCGATCGTCGAACTGAGTTCAACGATCTTTCCTTTTCTGCGTCGAACCCTAATATAAAATTCATTTTTCGGCCGTCGTTCTCCTTTTGCGCTTTCGATCTCTCTGCAAAATCTCTATTTCCCTCCAAACATCTCTACACTTGGTCGTTTTGTTTGTTGATTTTTGCAGGTAACCATGGCCGTCTCTGTTGCCGTTCTAGCCGCAATGAAATTCGATGCTGGATTTGATATAGACATGGAGTCTTTTAGCACCACTGATTAGGTTTTTCAAGACATTTTGGAACTGCTCAAGGAGCAGAAATTAGCCACCATCATGTCCACCAGAATCAAGCTGCCTGCTGATGAGATTAAGGAGTGGGTCTATACTGCCCACAACCAGGACCAAAGCATAGTGGTTGGTTCAATTTCTGGAACTCAGGTACCACTGACTCCTGCCATTCTGACAGAGGTTTTTGAATTAAGTTCTGGAAGAGATTCTGTTGAATTGTCTGTAGAGGAATTTTCTGATTTACTTGCAAGAATGGGTCACTCTGATACTAACCCTACCAAGCTGCTGAAAAAGAACCTAGCTGTGGAATACAGGTTCTTAGCTGATGTAGTAGGAAAGGTTTTGCTGGCCAAGCATTCAGCACATGATACTATCTCTAGGTATCAGCTGTGCTTGATGGGAGACATTGTGGATAAGAAACAGTTGAACTGGGGAGAGGTCTTCTTTGACTTGATTAAGAAGAAAATAAATAAGAATTTTGTGAATTTTGGGAGGATCCTAGGGCTCTTTCTTCACAACAGATGCCCTGCCCTACTTGTATCTTCTGGGATGCACATCAATGCATCAAAGAGATTGTCCTGTGCCCTCTTTGGCAAATGAGACAGGCAGATAACAAAGACCAGCAGGCCTTCTGCAAGCACAACTTCAGGCACAAGGACTGTAATAGTCTCTTCCCCTCAAGTCTCTACCCCTGCAGAAGACTTGCCTGCTGCTTCTTCTCCTTCTCCAACTCCTATCTCATCTCCACCAGTAACCTTCACCATTAAAACTCCATCCACAATCATTATTTCCAGCCCATCTCCAACATCAATTCCATCTCCAATTCCTACTCTTCCTATAACAGAAGAAGTATTCCAGCCATTACACCACTACCCTCACCCAGACATTGACACATCATCCACCATTCCATCTTTCAATCTTCTTGATGATTCCTTCATGGATGATTCACCTTCATCTCCTCCTGAGCTACCCTCCTCCTCCACATCTTACCAACAGCTTCTACAAGATATTATTGATCAACCCTCTTTCACACCCTCTATCTCAATACCACTGTCTTCCATTTCCACAATACCCACACCTCAACCTTCACTTCCCCCATACACCAGCTCTCTACCACCATCACCAGTTGCTCCTCCACCCTCTCTACCTCTACTCAAGTCCCTGCTGAGCAAGTAGACATTCCTGCCCTAGCTGACAAGTTATATGAACTGCTAGCCCCCCAGGCTATCACTTCTATTGGAGACCTCCTTGGCTCCACTTCTTCAGTCAGTGGCAGCCCTTTCTGCCAGGCTCTCCTCTCTCTTTCCTTAGGCAATCCCTTCATCAGTGTGCCTTGATCCAGCATTCTCTGAATCTAGGCAGGGGGAGATGCCTAATGAAGTGGTGAGATTGCCTGCTGCTATTATTTCTTCAGTTCCTGTTGCTGCTGCTGTTACCCCAACTCAAACTCCAGTTCCACCTCAAGTTGCTGTCTTTTCAGTAGACCTCAGGTCCCTGCTCTCAGATTTTGATTCAATTTACTTCAGCTGTCTTCTAGAGAAAGTTGCAGCCCAGCCCTCAGAAGATCTCTCCAAGGCCATTGTGCCCTTCTCAAGATGTGATTCCAGCTTAGTTAGCTCCTATATTTCCTCCATATATACTGCTGAGCCTTCTGGTTCCAGTGATGCTGCTGCTACTCCTGCTAAAAATACTGTTGTTGTTTCTGTTGCTGCTGCTGTCAGTGATGATGCTGCTGATGTTCCAATTTCTGAGGATATGCAGACAGAGGCATATGTTTTTGAGCCTACTGCTAGTGCTGATGTTAGTGTTTCTGAAACTGTTTTATCTGAATATGTTTCTACTCCAGCTGCTGCTGTCATTACTGCTGCACCCCCTGCTAATGCTGAACTTATTGTCTCTGAAAGTAGTATATCTGAAACTGCTGATGTTTTTGTATCTGAAACTTCTGTATCTATTGTTACTACTGCTACTGCTACAACTTTTATTGTTACTAGTGTTGTATCTGCTACTGCTGTCACTGTTGTCTCATCTGCTCCAACACAATAGCAAAAAGATTATTTGAAAAAGATTGATGCTTTATATGATGAGCAAAGCTCTGAAAGTGATGAATTTAGGACTGATTCTGATGATTCCTCTGCCACCATAGTCAGGAAAAGAAAGGCAAGAAGCAAAGCTATGAAAAGGGTGCCTCCAGCCAAAGTCAAAGACACCAATGACATTCCTTATTACATTCTTCATGACTACCCCATTACTGAACATTGGATGTAGTATTCCAAGAACCAACTTAAAGCCATGAAGAAGAAGAGGAAGTATGAAAAAGGATCTTCTCAGTTTCATCATCATCATCCTCCTCCACCACCTCCTCCTGATGCAGGTGCAGGTGGAAGATCAGCTACTCAACCTTCTGCTAACAGCCAAACCCCCTATCAGCCTCATGCAAGATCTCATTATAGGGGAAGCCAGTCCAGAGGTTCTCAATCTAGAAGAGGAAACTACAGAGGAAGCCAAAGGGAATTCCAAGTCTACTCAAAAGGCTATTCAAGGCAACATCCTTACTCTAGGGAAGGACAAGCTTCTTCAGATACAACTTCAGGTCCTTTTCCCTATAAGCTGAAAGAAGTAGTCTCATCCAGAGCTCCTCCAGATAATCCATCCAACAGATATGAGCCTCCGGTGCCCTTTGAAGATCCAGAAAATAACCCTACTGCATGGACTGCCAGAATGAAAGAATTAGCTGCCCTGGATCAAATTAAGAAAGCTAAAGAGCAAGGCAGAGATACCTCCAACATTACTACATTGTCTGAACAAAGAAAGAAGGAACTTGAAAGATATGCCTCAAGCAAATTTTTTGATTCTGAAAGATATATGGAGCTGTATCCTGAAGCTGTAGTTCCAAGGCCTAAACAACAAACTTCTTTAGGTGCAGCAGATGACAGAAGATCCAAAAAGGAAGCTCTTAATCCTAATAGAGAAATCAAACTTATAAAGAGCAAGGAGAAAGAATAATTCTGTAAGGTGACAATCATTCTGATTTCTAAATTCTGTCTGAGATAATATATCTGTGATTCTGCTTTGTTGATGTTTATTGTTGCTTTGTATGTTGTTCTTTAAATTTTTCCAAATTCTGTAAATAGTAATCCTAACCCAAATAGGGGGAGATTGTTGGAACACCCTATTACAAATTTGGGTCAGGATCACTATGTCTTTAGGAAACCTGTTTTTGACCTCATTGTATAGATCTAAAGGTCAATTAGAATTGAGTCTAAGGGTTAGTAGTTAGGTTTGGAAGCTGCCCTCAAGACCAAGGATTTTCAGTTTGAAGACTAAGTCATATCGTCGAGCTCAGTACGACGAATCGTCGAACTCCAATCGACGATCGTTGAGCTCACTTCGACGGATCGTCGAACTCCATTCGACGATCGTTGAGCTCAACTTCAACAAATCGTCGAACTTTATTTGACGATCTTTGAGCTCAGTTCGACGATCTTGACTTCGGTATTGATTCTCTATCTCTGAGCTCAGTTCGACGATAGTTGAGCTCAGATCGACGATCTCTGTTGCTGTCTAAGTCCAAATCGTTGAGCTCAGTTCGACGATAGTGGAGCTCAGTTCGACATTTTTCTGAAGAGTTAAATGATTTTCAAGATTCAAATTCAGAACTGTTAAGGAGTTATTCAACAATTAATTCAGAAGATCTTGTAGCCGTTTTCATTTATTCTGGACCAAGTTTCAAGGGATTATCAAGGAATGTTTCTTTGGACTTTCCCCCAGAAGTCAATTGCAATTAAGGAAGTCATTTAATGACAGGCTAACGGCTATTCTTGACAGAGGATCATTTTCTATTCAGAACCAGGGAATAAAACACAAGTTTTTTGAATCTCTCTCACAATAGAGATAAGAAGAACAAGAAGAACAAGAACAAAAAATTTCTTTGGAACAACATCTTTCTGAACATCAACTGTTCACAAGAGAAAAAGAAAAGAGAAAGAGCTGTAGACATTCTTTGTCTAAAAGAATTCATACAGAACACACATCCAAGAAGATCAACCATCTGAAATCTTCAGATCTCTTGTGATTCAAGTGTTCAAGGCCAACATCATTCAAAGACTCCAGATACCTAACATTTCAGTTGTTGATGAAATCATCAATTGTTGGAGATCATTTTCTGAAGGCCTATCACCCTACAACAAAGCTTCATTTCCTGAACTCTCAAGAACTCAGGGGGAGCTTTGACAACATCAAAATCCACATAGTCTTCTCAGCTGCTTTGAGAAAGAGAAGACTTTCATCACTCTCTCATCCCCATCTCTGTAAAAGGTTTTTCAAACTCCCTTCAAAAGTTTGTGCTTGGTTTTTGAGCACCTTATCAAAAGCTCATTGGTGGCAAGACACCTGATCAAAAAATCTGATTTGGTTTTTGAGCACCTTATCAAAAGCTCATTGGTGCCCAGGAAACCTGATCAACTCATCCTGCAGTGGATTCCTACCTAGGGTGGTAGAAGAGTGGATGTACCCAAGTTTAGGGGAACCACTAAGCTCCTTGTGTCTTCTGGCTTGCTTGTCTTTATTTTTGTTTCTGGCTATGATTGATCTGTGATTGATCTGTGATTAGTTAGGATCTGTGATTAGTTCCTTTTGTAGATTGTAATTAGATAACTGCTGTGTTTAGATTTATCATTTGCTTCCCTGTTCACTCAGATTGCAATAATTATTGTAAAACATTTTTAAGCACCATACTCTATTCACCCCCCCTCTAGAGTATATTAGATCTAGCTGCACTTTCAGAGACCCTGTGTCGAGACCCTGTGTCGAGACCCTGTGTCGAGACCCTGTGTCGAGACCCTGTGTCGAGACCCTGTGTCGAGACCCTGTGTCGAGACCCTGTGTCGAGACCCTGTGTCGACACCCTGCGTCGAGACCCTGTGTCGACACCCTGCATCGAGACCCTGTGTCGACACCCTGTGTCGACACCCTGTGTCGATACCCTGTGTCGACACCGCGGCCTTGGTGTCGACACCGCGGCCTTGGTGTCGACACCACGCCCTGGTGCCGACACTGCGGCATTGGTGTCGACACCGCGGCATTTATGTCGACACCGCGACATTTGTGTCGACAACGCGGCATTGGTGTCGACACCGCACCCTGGTGTCGACACCATGGACATTAACACAACCCATATTGGGCTCCCAATGCTGTCCGACACACTTTCGAATTTTGGGGCGTTACAACTCTCTACCCCTTAAAAGAATTTCATCCCGAAATTACCGAAAATAAAAGGTACACAAAGCTTAATTGGTACCTGGAAGGAATAACTCTGGGTACTCCTCCAGCATGGTTTATTCTCGCTCCCAAGAGAGCTACTCATGATCGCAATTATCCCAACGGACCTTGACAATCCTGATCTCTTTATTGTGTAGCCGTTTGACCTCCGAGTACTCAATACGTATGGGCTTGACCTTCGTCGTCAACCCATTGTCCACTGGCACTTGATCCACCGCAATCACATGCGAAGGCTCTTGCACCACCTTCCATAGCACCGATATATGGAATACATTATGTAGACCACTAAGCTCCACAGATAGCTTCAACCGATACGCTGCTTCACCAATCCGCTCTAGAACCTCAAACGGTCCAAGGTATCTCGGGCTTAGCTTCTTCAAGCGTCGCACCTGCGAGACACCCTTGAACGGCTTGATCTTCAAGTACACCCAGTCGCCAACAGCGAACTCCACGTTCCTGTGCTTGGCATTATAGTACTTAGCCTGGCGATCTTGAGCGATTAGCAACCTTTCCAGAATAGTTCGCACCAACGAAGTAGCATCTTCCATCTCTTGGCGCTTGTATAACTTTGACTCACCCGTTTCCAACCAAGATAACGGCGTGCGACATCTTCTACAATAAAGGGCCTCGAAGGGCGCCATTTGGATGTTCGCTGGTAGCTGTTGTTGTAAGCAAATTCCACCAAGTATAGGTGATCTTCCCATTGCTTTCCAAAGTCCAGGACACACATGCGAAGCATGTCTTCTGTTGGAACCCTAGTTTGATTTGGGCTAGGTTCACTAAGTCACTAACCTAGGATCATGTGACCTAACATGTATAGCCAGGGTCATGGTTGTGTCCCAGAGTCTAGGCCAAGTCCTTAGAGTCAACATCACATGGACCAGCTATCAACAAGACTGCCAGAGACTCAAGACTTAGAAGATTTCAAGACTTGTGTCGACACTCAGAGTATATGTCGACATCAACTAAGTCGACACAAAAGACTTGTGTCGACACTCAGTATATCAGTCGACACCACTTGTGTCGACACCCAGGAATAATTGTGTCGACATACAGGATATCAGTCGACACCACCGACACCACCTGTGTCGACACCAAGAGTAATTGTGTTGACACACAGAATATTTGACAACTCCAGAAACTCAGCTCGACGAAATCAAATCTTAGCTCGACGAAATCTGGAGACTTTAACTTTCATTTCAGATACACCTATGAATATTCTAAGTCCAGAATAGTTGCTGAACTCTAGTCGACGAACACAATTATCAGCTCGAAAAACTTCAGACGCAGACAAGGCAAAGTTCTGAAGCATGCAGTTCTGTTATCAGCTTGACGATCTTGGAACTCAGCTCGAAGAACAGAAGTTAACTGATTGACGAACACAGCAACTCAGCTCGATGAACTGTGAACTCAGCTCGACGAATTCTATCATTAGTTCGACGATTCCAAACTTATCATCTATTCCTTCTGTCCTTACTCTATAGCAATAATTTCTGAGTGATTAATGATAAAATATTCTCAAAATATTACTGTTGGACGGTACATTAATCACGGCTTTCATCAGAATTATTCTCTAAATATTACCGTTGGACCGCCAGCATTGATTGCCCCAGAAGAATTCAAATTTCGAAAGGAAATTTCCTCAGAAACTTTAAAAGAGATTTTTTTCTCTCTTTCCTGGTAGAAAAAGAAATACAGGCATAGACAGATAGAAAGAAAGAAGCAAGAAAGAACAATTAGAGCACCAGAGAATTACAGAGACACAACATACACAGACTGTAACAACCCCATCCGTCGTACGACATATAGTAGAAGGTCCAGCTGGAACCTGACACCATATACCACGGACAGTCGGAAGGGTTACTTATTAATAACCAAACTATCTAATTAAGACTACTCGTCCTAACACAGAGCATTCTAGTGGAAGCTTTTAAATAGTTGAAAGAACCCAAAACTTAAATCCATAATCATGACTGTCCACATCCACAAAATAGGAATGAAAACCAAATACACTGAAAGGGTACACAGCCTTATGACCTTCCAAATATTCACTTAATAAGATAGTGTCTTACATACATCGGCTCGCAGGCCGGCCACACATGACAAAATAAAAATAACTATTCTTTACGGCCTTCAAGGGCCAGCACAGCAACATGGGCTCCAACCCGCTAACTTGTACTCGGCTCCGCAGCACCTGCAAGAAACATTCCACCGCACGATGGCAAACAATGCAACGGTCAGCAAAAGCTGACTAAATTATAACGACCCTGCCCCTTACTTGGGACGGCGGTGCTCTTTCCCTGCATAACATTAGCCCAGCTAAACAATAAAGTGCAATTACATTTCGCCACAGGTGTAGGCTCGCATGGCCAAACACCCCGTGCACTCAGGGCACATTAACGGTGAATCCTGACACTTCAGCGTCTTCACCACCACCACCAAGATGGCAACAACATGAGCATTTTAGCCTTCCTGACCACTGTTTAAGGCTCCCGACTATGCCAACGGCCAGTCCCCTTTTCGGGTCTCTCGCACCGAACCACATAGCCCAGGTCCAATTCCACTTGCCCGTTACTCAACCGCGTAGTTCACCTTAAGACGTACACACAGGCCAAGCTTCGCTCATATCCTAATATTCCAATCAACCACATAACCCAATTATGTTCAAGGCCGGTTCCCAGACCGCCAAGTTAGCAGAACAATGATTCCGCTCAGTTTTCCGGGTGCCCCTTGGAGCTAACCTCCAAGGATCCCTGCTGCAATCTACCGCGTAGAAACCCGAAAACCCAAAGCACGAAGTCTTCTCCGGCAAATCATAATAAATGCAACATCGCCGATCCAGAGCAACATGTCCGGGTAGGCTTCACACACAATGCTTATGCCCGTAATTCAATTCCGGAATCTATATGCAACACAAGGGGGACTATTCCCGTCAACCCCAAGGAACACCGCACACTCACCGTACACTCGCGGGAGCGCGTTCCCCTATGCAAAAGGAAGAGCTTCACATGCTCAAGTGGAGAATCGTTACCCTTGTAGTATGCTTTGGCGCCATGAAAAAACTACACGGATGGAAATCTTCGCAACAAACTTTCCTCCACGGATCCGCTCTCAGATCTCAAAACGGTGCTCCGATGCTCCGCCAGCGGCTGGAATCATCCTTCTTCTTCCTCCTCTCTATCACACCTTGGAAAGTTAATGGTTTGGAGAAAATGAAGAATTAACTCCCCCATTCCCGACCTTAATTGAGCAGGAAACCGTCTGAACCATTGGATCTCACTAAAAGAAAATGAACGGCTCAGATCTGCACAAAAAATCCCCAGACCTGGGCCGAACACGACCTCGCACACGGCCATGTCCCAGGCCGTGTGCCTCGATCCAGGCACGATCGTCGAACACAGAACAACCACGGGCAAAGACACGCCCGTGTCTCACCTGACACGCCCGTGTCGGGTCCTCGACACGCCCGTGTCCGGGGGCGTGTCACATATAACCGCCACGCCAACCGACACGACCCTCACTACTAGAAAACAGACTTTTGGCCAGGGCAAATTTCCCTAGCAAAAAGTCCAAAACCGTGGCTAAAAAGTTTTAGCCACGGTCTAGCCACGGAAAAATTCTGTGGCTAAAGTCGGCGTGGCTAAAACTTTTAAGCCACGAATTGGTCGTAGCAAATAGTATTAGGCATGGTAAAAAAGGCCGTGGCAAATAAGCTAACTATTAGCCACAGTATGAAACCCTGGCTAAAAGTAAACTCATCATTTTTAAAATAAACTAGTTGTCACAGTTATAAGCCGTGGCAAATACTAATTTATGTTTTTTTAAAAAAAACACATTCAAAATGGGATTGCATTATCATTCAATTCTAGGGAATCAGTATATAGACGTCAGCGGCATCTGAATAGAATTTCACTATAATTTATCATCCCAAGAATTTCACTATAAACTATCAGCATACCAAGCCAAATGATGGTTGTTTTCAAAATAAAACATCAAAAAACTACCACAGTATAGTTGACACTTTTTTTATGCTAAGCTTTACTCATTAAAGATTCATGGTAAATGCGAAACCTATGAGAAGTTACAAAAAGTTAAAAAGCACGACAACAAGCTGAAAAGGTTGCTTGAGAATTCAGTGTATTTATTGCATTCTATTACAAGTAATAAGAAAAAAACAAAATAATTCTCTTGCTATTTAAGCTATATTGATATTGAGACCCTTTTTCTTCAATGAGCCCTACACTAATCCCAAAGGTTCCAGGATTTGGTGAAATGATACAAATTGTTGTTCTTTCAGATGCCAAGGCAAGCACAGCGCTTACTCTTTGTAAGATAGCTCAGCCTTCCCCCAAAAGAATAAATGCATTCCACCCACACAACTGAATATCAAGATTGCCTTGTATGGATTTGCATTTTGGATTACTTGAGACTTTGTTATTTATGTTTATCTCATTTTTTTTCATATCCTATTATGTAATAAGAAGCCCTTGCAAGTATTTTGGACACAGTGATGTCTGGATATTTTTAAAATATACCCCTCATGCCCATATAGAGCCAAATTTCTGATGCACTGAGAATATTTATTGTAGTTCCATTTTTGGGTCTTCCAATTTATTCTTTAAAGAACCAACACAACCTGCTTGGAGTATTTATAAAATATGGCATTACAATACAATTTTAGGAAGATGGCTAGAAGAAAATCTCCTTGTATCATAAATTCATAACCAAGAGTTGAGGACATAAATAATTGATGCAGAACAATAATGGCTGATTTTAAGCAGATTGAACCAGTTTTTCATAAGATAACCAAAATGACTCAATCTGAGTAATAAATGAGCAGGTTAATATCCAATTACTTTTACACACATCATTAAACATGCCCAAATTTTTCCGCATGTTTTAATTGTTCAAAAATTTAGAATGATATAATCCATATTTTAGGGTACAATGAACCATCTTCACTATTTTCATAGCGTTTATACAAATTTATACAAATTTCAGAAAAAGCAGTGTGCACATTTGTACAAATTTCAGAAAAAGTATAATAGCTTTCGACTAAAACCTGAATCACGCACAGAATATCTGGGAGGTGATTTTTTGACTCATCAACCGGACCTGTATACAAACACCAATATTATATAGAACATCAAAATCATAATTCCAATAAACAAATGGGGAAAAAAAGAAAAATAAACCATGGTAATGTTGTACCAAGCAATACAAATAAGTGATGTGATGGAGCATCCGCCATCAATTGCAAGTCGTTCGGTGAATTCTTGTAGTGTGAAGCAACATACATTGCCATCATTCTCTAAAAGGAAATAATATTATGCAAATATGACTCCAAAAGGAACTTCGTATTCTCTAAAAGGAAATAATATTATGCAAGTCGTTCAGTGAAATTCTTGGAATGTTTTTCAATACAATTTAAGATAAAAATGTATACTCTACGATATCATTTTTTTGTGAGACTCCAAAAGGAACTTCGTATTAAAAAAAATTAGGGATTCATAAGGCATTATGCAAACTGGACATCTGTATCTATTATTTCTTGAGGTCTCGCTACAACAACTTCATATACAGACAAAGTCAAATAAGTAAAGCAATGAGGAAAAGTAAATGAAAATGCTAATGACAGAGAGCCCTGACCTGCACAAATAAAGCATACCTAAGCATGCTTACTTGATCTCCCCTCCCATTTGGGTTGTGTTATAATGTAGAAAGCACATTTAAATAACCTAAAACTGGGTGTAGAACATGTAGGTTATTTTTTCGATCTTGAATCTCATCAGTATTTTGTTCAGGTTAGCAATAAAGAATCGGTCGGATTTAAGATTAATGTATAAGAAAACATTTACAATATGTCGAGATTGAAAACCTCATTTAATTGTCGACAACCAAGCCTTCTTTGCCTTTATTGTCGATGATCATCTCCAGTAGATCAATGGTGATATGAAATTAGAAGATCCCATAATACCCCTTTAAGCTAATGAGTCTCGGTTGAAAAATCCCAAAAGCAATCCAATGCGGCAAGCTTCCTCCCTCACAATCAAATCCTTCTCAGAGACAAGTTGTTGGGTGTATACAACACAAGTCAACAGTAGAACGATGAAAGTTAAAAAAATCTACACTTCTAGTTGATTTCAAACTTCAATCGATCCATCAATGGCTCTGAAATCTCCAAACTAGCCTAGTAATGAGCACATCATACATTTATACTACATAATAAGTCAAGGCCATTCCGTTAATCTCAAGTAAGAATGTAAGATAGTTAAATCCAGGTATAAAACAAAATCCGATTAATAAAATATGGAACAACCCTAACAAATTCGAAAAGAATTGTATTAAAAGGGAAGGACCTTGAGATCGAGAATCGAGGAATAAGAACGGCGGCGGGCGAGCTTAAACGCGCGGAGGAGGATGCCAATTCCAACCCTAACCCCATAAGAAATCATGAAGGACTGGCAGAGGTTCCCGATGGCTTGATGTTCACCTACAGATCGGTCACCTCTGCCACCTCCGCGTCGAGCGTAATGAATCTGCAACTCCTCGATCGCATCCTTCAGCTTCTCCTCAGCCTCACGGAGGCGGCTCCAATTCCTCGGGAGAGAGTAGAGGGATCGACTATCAGATATGAAGGGGAAGCCATATAAATCAGCTACCGACGGCGGCCGTAGTAGAGGCGCCGGCATCAGCGAGGCAGGAACTTCCTCGCCGTCATGCGATGGAGACGGGAGACGGAAGGATGAGTCGATGCTCCCTCAAGCTCCCGATTTCGGAATGAATGGATGCCCTAATTATCATTCCTATAATATATATATAATATTACTATTTTTTAATATATAAACTATATAATAATATTTCTTTAGCCACAATTTTGTCAAAGCCGTGGCTAATGGTTTAGTTTTTTGCCACGCATTTGTTATTCGTGGCTAATACTTAATTATTAGCCACGAAATATGAAATGTGGATAATACTTCACTATTAGCCACGAATTTTGACCCTGGCAAAAAAATGTGTGGCTAATACTCATTTTTCTAGTAGTGCCTGTTGAACACGGGTACTGACACGGGTAGGCACACGCAGTGTCAAATGACACGCCCGTGTCATTTAGCCGTGTTCCTTGTCGTGTGCTTCTCGGGATGAAAACGGCCAAAACACCAGCCAGACACGGCCTTGGACACGCCCGTGTCCTAGGCCGTGTATCCCTATACAGGCACCAAAAATCCCTTTTTACACGACCAACTCAAATACAATTTTCGGGGCGTTACAAATCTCCCCCACTTAAGGAATTTTGTCCCGAAATTAAGTAAAGGTATACAAAATTACAAGTTACCTGAATGAAATAACTCAGGGTATTCTTCCAACATAGTTTGCTCTCGCTCCCAAGAAAGCTCCTCACGTCCGCAATTATCCCAACGGACTTTAACCATTCGGATATCCTTGTTGCGGAGTCACTTGACTTCAACGTCTTTTATACATATAGGCTTGACCTTTGTCGTCAAGTCATAATCAACTGACACTTGATCAACCGCAACTATCTGCGAAGGCTCTTGCACCGCCTTATATAACATCGATACGTGGAACACATCGTGTAGCCCACTCAACTCCACTGACAGCTTCAATCTATACACTGCTTCGCCAACACGCTCCAGGATCTCAAATGGTCCAAGGTATCTCGGACTCAGCTTCTTCAAGCGTCGAACCCGCGAGATACCCTTGAACAGTTTGATTTTCAAGTACACCCAGTCGCCAACACTGAACTCCATGTTCCTATGTTTGGCGTTATAGTATTTTGACTGTCTATCCTGAGCGATCTTCAACCGTTCCTGAATTGTCCGTATCACTGAAGTGGCATCTTCCACCGCTTGATGTTTGTAAATCTTCGACTCGCCTGTCTCCAACCAAGACAATGGCGTGCGACACTTTCTCCTGTATAAGGCCTCGAAAGGCGCCATTCCAATACTCGCATGAAAGCTGTTGTTATACGCAAACTCAACCATGTACAGGTGATCTTCCCACTACTTTCCAAAATCTAGGACGCACATGCGAAGCATGTCCTCCAACGTCCGGTTGACCCTCTCGGTTTGGCCATCCGTCTACGGATTAAAGGCTGTGCTGAACTTTAGCTTAGTACCCAACAGACTATGCACCAACCTCCAGTCATTCGACTTGAAGCGTCCATCTCGATCACTAATAATACTGCGGGGTACACCATGCAACCGTACAATATTCTCCACATAGAGTTTGGCCAACCAATCCACCAGATCTTCCTTCCTGATCGGGATGAAGTGCGACACCTTTGTCAACCTATCTATGACCACCTAGATTGCGTCATTTCCCCTCTGCGACTTCGGCAAACCGTGCACAAAATCCATAGATATGTCGTCAAATTTCCATTCCGGGATAGGCAAGGACTTTAGGAAACCTCCGGGCTTTTGACACTCCGCCTTCACGAAGGCACAAGTTTGGCACTTGGACACATAAAGTGCTACATCCTTCTTCAATCCTGACCACCAAAATAATTTCTTCATGTCTCTATACATCTTCGTGCTTCTCGGGTGGATTGCGTACTTGGTATGATGAACCTCGTACATCAACTCCTCCCGAAGATTATCCGCACTAGGAACGCATAGGCGACCGTCCTTCCTTAGCAACCCATCCTCAATAGCGAACTGGGAATTTGACCCATCTAATGATTCATCCAAGATCTGCTTCATGCTGTTATCCTGAATCAAAGCCCGCCGGACTCTATTAGCTAGGTCACACTGCACCTCGGTCCAAAATAGTTCCGCCTCAGTACTGGACTGCTTGTCAACGCAAGATATCTCCAAAGCCTCCAACTTACGGAACAATCTCTCATCATGTACCGACAACCAGTTGGCCTGTGCAGGAACCTTACGACTCAACGCATCCGCCACTACATTACCTTTCCCTGTCACATAATGTATCTTGAAGGTGTAGTCCCCTAGGAACTCCATCCACCTCCGCTGCCTCATATTCAGATCCTTTTGATCTAACAGGTACTTCAAGCTCTTATGATCGGTGTATATATTGACTTTCACAATGTACAGATAATGCCTCCACAGCTTTAGAGCAAATATCACGGCCGCTAACTCCAAGTCATGGACCGGATAATTTCTCTCATGAGCCTTTAATTGTCGTGAACCATAGGCTATCACACTCCCATGCTGTAGTAGAACACAACCCAAACCACTGCCCGAAGCATCACTATAGATTTCGAACCCTTCGGTTCCATTTGGGGAACATAAAATAGGCGCTGTGGTCAACCGCCTCTTCAACTCTTCAAAAGCCTGTTCGCACTCCGAAGACCATACAAACTTCAGATTCTTCCTAGTCAATGTCGTGAGTGGTAGCGCTATCCGCGAGAAGTTCTCTACGAAGCGCCTGCAGTAGCCAGCAAGCCCTAGAAAGCTCCGGACCTCCGCCACTGTAGTCAAAGCAGGCCACTCCCGTATCCCCACTATCTTCGTCGGATCCACAGCTATCCCTTCTCCACTAACAACATGACCAAGGAACGCTATCGATGATAACCAGAACTCACACTTGGAGAACTTAGCATACAAATGGTTTCTCCTCAACGTCTCCAACACCATGTGCAGGTGATTGTAGTGATCCTCTTCACACTGCGAGTACACCAGGATATTGTAGATAAATACTATCACAAAATGGTCCAGGTACTCTCTGAACGTCCTGTTCATCAGATCCATAAACAAGGATGGCGCATTGGTCAAACCAAACGGCATGACCGTGAACTCGCAATGCCCAAACCGCGTTCTGAATGCTGTATTTGGGATGTCGCTCTCCCTTATCCTCAATTGGTAGTAACCGGACTTCAGATCTAACTTCGAATATACTGTTGACCCAACCAACTGATCAAATAGATCATCAATTCTCGGGATCAGATACTTATTCTTTTCCGTAAGCTTATTCAATTCCCGATAGTCGATACAAAGTCGCAAGCTCCCATCTTTCTTATTAACGAAAAGTACCGGTGCGCTCCAAGGCGACGAACTTGGACACACATAACCTTGCTCTAACAACTCTTGCAGTTGCACCTTCAACTCCGCCATCTCTTTTGGTGCTATCCGATAGGGGGAGCGTGACACCGGTTTGGCACCCGGTACCGGCTCAATAGTAAAGTCTATCTCCCGCTGAGGAGGAGCTCCTGGGAGATCATCTGGAAACACATCAGGATACTCGGACACAACTGGGATACTGTCTAGACAAGGCCTAGCCGTTGAAGCCTGCACTAATGTGACAAACAGCTCTGCCCCAGACCAAACTGCCTTAATCACCTGAAGGGCCGACATCAAAACTTTCCCTAACCCCTTCATGCCCGCAAATGTAGTCTCCCGTTTAGAATTTAATCCCAACTTAACCTCCTTTCGGTTGCAATCAATGTAAGCTCGCTGCTCCGAGAGCCAGTCCATACCAAAGATTACATCAAACTCTACTAACGGTAGAATCAACGCTCGCAAATCAAACTCCTGATCCCCAATCCGAACCCTGACTATGCAGACCTTATCCGTGCGCATTGAGCACCCATTGGGCAACAACACATCCAACTTATCTTTTTTCCATCGAGGGAGGGACCCCGATGCGCGTCACAAATCGTTCGAACAAGAAGGAATGCGAAGCTCCCGTATCAAACAAGGCTCTCACCAGACAATCGAGAATCAATACAAATCCTAGCAACAACAGAAGTAAGCTAACACATAAAAGAGGTAACAACTACAAAAGTTAATCTGCTATAAATTAACTCATACCTGTCACCACGTCAGCTTACTATATGGTCTCTTGCAAACCAAGATTATAAACTCTAGGCTGGACTGGAGCATTATGGGATGCGGTTGACTCCACCGCCTTCCCTTTCTCCGCATAAGTCGCTCCAGACTTCCTCTCAAACTTTGCACGTCCGCTCCAACACTCACGACCAAAATGCCCCATCTTCCCACAGTTGTAGCAAGCTCCTGGGACTCAACTTGTGGTTGCCCTTGACTCACCAGACGAAGGTGCTGAGTTCGAAGTCCTCTGCTTCTTGTTCCATCTGCGGAATCCTGACTTTGCACTAGGCACTTTGAACTCTGCCTTCTTTTCTCCTAGGTCCTTCTTCTCTTGCACCCTCTTTATAACCTTTTCCAAAGACCGGGCCGAGTTGACCAAGGCTAGGAAGCCCTGGGCCTTAGGTCCAGTAAGGAGTAGCTGTAGGTCACCACGAAGACCCTCATAAAATCGGTTGGTCTTCCTCTCCTCTTCCGTAAACATATCCCTAGCATATCGACCCAATCGTGTAAACTCGTGGAGGTACTTGTCCACGCTTCTGGATCCCTGAGTCAACCCAAGGTATTGGTTCTCCATCTCAAGCTTCTAAGAAGAGGTTAGAAATCTGGCCAGGAATAATCTTGAAAATTCCTCCATAGACACATCAGCAAGCTGCCTACCCACTAAGAGATGAAACTCCAACTCATCCCACCACAGCCTCGCTTCACCCGCCAATAGAAAGGTTGCTATGGTGGTCCTCTGCCACTCCTCAGTTAACATGGCTGTCAAAACCCTCTTTATCGTAGAGAGCCAGTCCTCAGCTTGAGCTGGCGTTCCAGTCCCGTCAAATACTGGGGGATTAAAGCTCATTACATGCTTGAGCTGCTTCTTCGTAGCTCTCCTCGGCTCTACCAGATCAACTGCTGTGCGCTCAACCACTCTCGGCTCTGCCGCCCTAACCAGTTCTTGCTCCACGACAGGAGGTGCATGGTGCATTTGCCCTGCAGGTTGGGCATTAATCATCGCAAATACGGCTTCAGCCACCATCCTGATGGTTTCTGCTGAAGGAGGTGTAGTAGACATGTCTCTCGGTACACTACTTTCCGCCGATTGCGGATGCTCTGATTGACCAACACCGCTCCTAGCTGCCTATAGAAGCAAGGACACACGATTAGACGACAACCAAATTGCTAAAAGCAATCATTGGAACACTCATATTCCACAAAACAAGTGTATTTTTTCATTCCTAAGTGGACATTCATGGGTTATTTTTGATGTTATAACGATGACGCACACATGTGCTCACCACCCCTTAAAAGAATTCGCCCACAAATTCATTTAAGGCTGACCGTAACTAGAAGTATGATACCAAATTGTAACACCCCAATCCGTCGTATGGCATATAGTAGAAGGTCCAGCTGGAACCCGACACCATATATCACGGACAGTCGGAAGGGTTACGTATTAATAACCAAACTATCTAATTAAGACTACTTGTCCTAACACAGAGCATTATAGCGGAAGCTTTTAAATAGTTGAAAGAACCCAAAACTTAAATCCATAATCATGAATGTCCACATCCACACAACAGGAATGAAAACCAAATACACTGAAAGGGTACACGGCCTTATGGCCTTACAAATATTCACTTAATAAGATAGTGTCTTACATACATCGTCTCGCAGGCAGGCCACACATGACAAAATAAAAACAACTATTCTTTACGACCTTCAAGGGCCAGCACAGCAACATGGGCTCCAGCCCGCTAACTTGCACTCGGATCCGCAGCACCTGCAAGAAACATTCCACCACACGGTGGCAAATAGTGCAACGGTCAGCAAAAGCCAACCAAATTATAACGACCCCGCCCCATACTCGGGACGGCGGTGCTCTTTCCCTGCATAACATTGGCCCAGCTAAACAATAAAGTGCAATTACATTTTGCCACAGGTGTAGGATCGCATGGCCAAACACCCCGTGCACTAAGGGCACATTAACGGTGAATCCTGACACTTCAGCGTCTTCGCCACCACCACCAAGATGGCAACAACATGAGCATTTTAGCCTTCCTGACCACTATCTAAGGCTCCAGACTATGCAACGGCCAGTCCCCTTTTCGGGTCTCTCCCACCGAACCACATAGCCCAGGTCCAATTCCACTTGCCTGTTGCTCAACCGCGTAGCTCACCTTAAGACATACGCACGGGCCAAGATTATCTCGGATCCAAATATTCCAATCAATGACATAACCCAGTTATGTTCAAGGCCGGTTCCCAGACCGCCAAGTTAGTAAAATAACGATTCCGCTCAGTTTTCCGGGTGCGCCTTGGAGCTAACCTCCAAGGATCACTGCTGCAATCTACCACGTAGAAACCCAAAAACCCAAAGCACGAAGTCTTCTCCGGCAAATCATAACAAATGCAACATCGCCGATCCAGACTAACATGTCCGGGTAGGCTTCACACACAATGCCTATGCCCGTACTTCGATTCCGGACTCTATATGCAACACAAGGGGGACTATTCCCGTCAACCCCAAGGAACACCGCACACTCTCCGCACACTCGCAGGAGCGGGTTTCCCTATGCAAAAGGAAGAGCTTCACATGATCAAGTGGAGAATCGTTACCCTTGTAGTACGCTTTGGAGCCATGGAAAAAACTACATGGATGGAAATCTTCGCAATGAACTTTCCTCCACGGATCCGCTCTCAGATCTCAAAACAGTGGTCCGATGCTCTGCCGACGGCCAGAATCCTCATTCTTCTTCCTCCTCTCTCTCACTCCTTGGAAAGAGAATGGTTTGGAGAAAATAAAGAATTAACTCCCCCATTCCCGACCTTAACTGAGCAGGAAACCGTCTGAACCATTGAATCTCACTAAAAGAAAATGAACGGCTCAGATCTGCACAAAAAATCCCCAGACCTGGGCCGAACACGGCCTCGTACACGGCCGTGTCCCAGGCCGTGTGCCTCGATCCAGGCACGATCGTCGAACACAGAACAACCACACGGGCAAAGACACGCCCGTGTCTCACCTGACACGCCCGTTTCGGGTCCTCGACATGCCCGTGTCTGGGTGCATGTCACATATAACCGCCATGCCAACCGACACGACCCTGCTAAACACGGGTACTGACACGGGTAGGCACATGCACGTGTCAAATGACATGCCCGTGTCATTTAGCCGTGTTCCTTGTCGTGTCCTTCTCGGGATGAAAACGACCAAAACACCAGCCAGACACGGCCTTGGACACGCCCGTGTCCTAGGCCGTGTACCCCTATATAGGCACCAAAAATCCCTTTTTACGCGACCAAATCAAATACAATTTTCGGGGCGTTACACAGACACATTTTTTCAATCAGTCTGTCTTCAAACAGTTTCTATGCATCTTTCACAAAAGCTCTGATATAAAAAGAAGATCTGCTCTCAGAATAAGAAGAACAATCATATAAAATCAAGAGTCTTCTTACTTCAACACTCCAAGACTTCCAAGGATAAAAACTATCAAATCTGTCAAGAAGTTCCTGCAGATAAAAGCTAAAAGATTGAAGGCCTATCACCTAGGAGCAAGGACTCCATATTCCCTGAACCATTCAATATCTCAGGGGAAGCCATTTGCTACCATCAATAATCCACAAGTCTTCTCTTCGATTGTTGACAGAGATGACATAATCAACTATCTAACCCCCATTGTGTAAAGGGATGTCATCTCCCTTCAAAAGTTATTCCTGGTTACAAGTCACCTGATCAAAAGACTTGGGGATTTAGTTTTTGAGCACCTGATCAAAAGCTCATTGGTGTCAGACACCTGATCAAAAACTTGAGTGGATTCCTACCAGGGTGGTAGAATAATGGATGTACCCATGTTGTGGAACCACTATAAATTTCTTGTGTCATCTGGTTGCCCTGTTTCTTTTATTTTCTTGCTGTGGTTGTGGGAGTTCGTTTTTGTGTTTTTACATTTTGATTTATTTACTACTGCACTTAGACTAATCTACATTATCTAGCAGAGAATTTTATAAAACTTTAAATACTCTATTCACCCCCCCCCTTTAGAGTATTCCTGATCTAACAACTCACTTTCAATTGGTATCAGAGCAGGTTCCTTTGGTTGTACAAGCTAACCCTTGAACCAAAGATCCTTTGTTAGATCTATATTTTTTATTATTTAATTCTATTTCCATTTAGAAGCTGATATGGTCCCCCCAAGCTTTAACATCTACAACATCTTCAAGTACTTCTGCAGTACCACCACCTGAGTGGACTGAAGCCCAGAAGAAGGCAAAGATAGCTGATGCCAAGGCTATAAACATACTAGCACAGACTATGTCAGATGATATTTTTTAGAAGGTGGCTGAATGCACCTCTGCCAAAGCCATCTGGGATTCACTAAATCAGATGGTGGCTGGCTCAGCTGATAAGAGAAAGGATAGGAGATCCAACCTCATATCCTTATATGAGAACTTCAATAAAGAAGAAGCTGAATCAGTAGCTGATATGTATAACAGGTTAAGCTCAATCATCAATAAGCTAAAAACCTTGGACAAGGACATCACCCTCACAAAGGTGAATGATAAGATCCTGATGTGCTTCCCAAGCTCATGGGATTCAAGGTTCTGGCCCATCAAGGAGGCCAGAAGCCTAAATGAGATATCTACAGAATGTCTATTGGGCAAGTTAAAGTCTTATGAACAACTGATCAAGTCCAGGGAGGCAGCAGAGCAAAGGACACCTACACCAGCCAGAAAAGAGCAAAGTATAGCTTTCAAGGGTGCTGAGGAGATAAAGACATCAACATCAAATGAAGAGCTCATGAGTCTATTTTCCAGAATATTCTACAAGATGGCAAGAAAAGATTTCAGGAGGAAGTCATCAAGGCAGGATGACAAGCCTAGATATGATAAGACACCAACCAAAGAAGTTGTGTGTTTTGGGTGCAGGAAACCTGGGCACTTCCTCTCTGAGTGTCCAGAGAACTAGAATAAAGAGAAGAGAAGAGAAGAGAGAAAGACACCAGGAAACAACACAACAACAGACCTTCTTCCCGCAAATATAAGAAGAAGGAAAAGGGTTTTGTGACAGAAACCTGGAGTGAGACTGAAGAAGACTCAACATCCTCTAGCTCCAGTGAAGATGAGGAAGAAGCAAGGGCTAAGGAGGTTTGCCTCATGGTAATTGATGCTTCTAGGAGCAATTCAAAAGAAGAGAAATCAGACAATGAAGAAGATTCAGACTCAGAACCTGATAAGGTACTGTCTTCTTTTGATTACACTTCAGATTCTTTTAAATTTGAATTTAAAACAATGTGTATAGATTTGATTAATTCAGAAAAGGAGATTAAAACTCTTAGGGAGAAACTAGGAATTTTAGAAAATGTAAACTCTGAAAATAATAGACTAAAAGATGAACTGTGTTTAGCAAATGAACAAATAATAATGTTAAAAACTGAGCTTTGTGAGGCTAAACAACTTGAGGAAACTCTTAATGGAATAAGACTCAAGCTAATGGACATCACAAGCACTATGAATGCCAGACTTAATGGCAAGCTAGGCTTGGGTGCTTCATCAGGTTTGCCCCCCATTCTCAAGAAGACCATCTTAACAACCCCCATAAATTTTGTCACTGCTAAGGGAAAAGAAAAGGTAATCAATAAACAAACTACAGAAAATGGTTCTAAATCAATAGGTCAGAAAACCAACAACAAGAAAACCATAGGTAATAAGGTTCAGTAGAATTCGTCGAACTTAGATCGACAAAATCTAGCCAGTTTATCGAACCCAGATCGACAAACTGTTAACGCAAACTATAATTATAGTTATTCGTCTAACTGCGATCGACGAACTCTATATGGTTCGTCGAGTAGAGGTCGACAAACAAAGGGCACAAAAAATGAATATATCTATCTCTGGGCAGAGATCGACGATCTCAACCCTATTCGTCGAACTCTGGTCGACGAACTCACAGAAATTTTTCGAACCCAGAAAGACTTAACCAAAACTTTAGTTATAACAGAAACTTAAATAATTCCAGAAAAGCTTTTAATCCACTAGCTGATTGGTTCATACCACCTAGGAGATATCACCCTCTAGGATATAAATCTCAACTAGAATATTCAGTTATTTACAGCTTTTTATACCAGGAAAACAAAGGACCCAAGGTAACCTGGTCAAGAACTTTTAATTGTTTTTCATTACAGGTGAAGAGTTGTCCAAGTGTGAATCAACCTTAGTACTTGGATAGTGGCTGCTCTAAACATATGACAGACAGCAAGGATAATCTAACTAATTATAAGTCCAAGCCAGGAACAAAGGTCATCTTTGGTGACTCCAAATGTGGTCAGTCAAAAGGTTTTGGAGAAGTGAAGATTGGAGCTGTCACATTCAAGAAAGTGACATATGTCAGAGGACTGAAGCATAACCTCATCTCCATAAGTCAATTATGTGATGAAGGTTATCAGGTACATTTTAGTTCATCTTCATGTATTATCTCTAATAAAGAAAACCAAATAGTTTTAATTGGGAATAGACAAGGCAATATATACTTAGTTGATTTTTTATCTGCCAATTCTGACATATGTTTACTTAACTTGATTAGTAACCAGAATGATTTATGGCATAAAAGTATAGGTCATGTAAATCTGAAAAACATTGCTAGGCTACCAAAAGACAACCTTGTTAGAGGTTTACCTTCTGGTACCTACAAGAAGGAAGGCCTTTGTAGGGCTTGTCAATTAGGCAAGAAAACTAAATCTAGTTTCAAATCAATTAATAAAAGTGATTCACCTAGGATTTTGTATTTTCTATACATGGATCTATTTGGACCCATTGTTGTACAAAGCCTAGGAGGGAAATCCTACACTTTGGTTATTGTAGATGACTTCTCCTGGTTCACTTGGGTATCCTTTCTGAGATCTAAGTTAGATACCTTCAAGGTTCTTACAGATCTTCTCAGGACCATACAGATTGAGTTCTCTACTCATGTTGCATTGATCAGAAGTGATCATGGAACAGAGTTCGAGTCTCTTCTTATACATGAGTTCTGTGAGAAGGAAGGTATCAGGCATTGCTTCTCAGCTCCTAGAACTCCTCAACAAAATGGGGTAGCTGAAAGGAAAAATAGGACACTCATTGAAGCTGCAGACACATTACTTGCAGATGCTTACATGCAACTATATTTTTGGGCAGAGCCTGTGAACACTACAAACTATGTCCTGAACAGAAGCCTGATACATAAGTTAAAGAATAGGACTCCCTATGAATTACTAAAAGGGAAGAAACCTAAAATAAACTATTTTAAATTCTTTGGTTGTATATGTTATATTAACACAAACAACAAAAGATATATTAGAAAGTTTGAGGCTAAGGCTGAAAAGGGAATTTTCCTAGGATATTCCTAAGTAAGCAAAGCCTATAGGGTTTATAACAAATCAACCTTAAAAATTGAGGAGTCTATCCATGTTACTTTTGATGAAGCTAACATGTCTTGCAAGGAGAAAGAAATTTCTACTAGAAGTAACTTACAGGTACCTCACTTGTGTGAGAGTTTGGATGGACTAAACCTTACCCAAGAGGTTCCAACTCATCCTTCTCCACAAGTCATTGAAGAAAGTGAAGATGAAGGCATTGAAGGGAGTGATATTCCTCCAACAGCAAACACAATTCCACAAGAGGGATTAATCCAAGATGCTGTTGCACAACCAAATCCACCAGCTGATCTTGTCACACTTAGGGATCACCCCAGATCTCAAGTTATTGGAGACATATCAGCAGGTGTACAGATAAGGCATCAACTCAACCAAGATTTGATGCATGCCTATTTTCTCTCTCAGATTGAATCTCTATACATTCATGATGCTGAGCAAGATCCTCACTGGATCATTGCAATACAGGAGGAATTAAATCAGTTTGAGAGATGTAGAGTTTATGATTTGGTTCCAAGGCCTCAAGACTACCCAGTCATTGGAACCAAATGGGTCTACAGAAGCAAGCTGGATGTATAAGGATTAATAGTGAGGAATAAAGCCAGACTTGTTGCACAAGGATATATGCAAGAAAAAGGAATAGATTATGACCAGACCTTTGCACCTATTGCAAGGTTGGAAGCAATCAGAATATTCCTTGCTTATGCAGCTTACAAGAGATTCAAGGTCTATCAAATGGATGTGAGAAGTGCATTCTTGAATGGAGTACTCAAGGAAGAGGTGTATGTTGAACAACCTCCAAGTTTTGTTTCTCCAACTCATCCCTCTTATATTTACAAATTGCATAAAGCTCTCTATAGTCTAAAGCAAGCTCCAAGAGCTTAGTATGAGACTCTAGCCAGCTTTCTGTTAGAGCATAAATTCATTAGAGGTATTGTAGTTAGAACACTTTTCACTAGACATCATAAGGATCAAATACTGTTAGTACAAATATATGTGGATAACATAATATTTGGGTCTACTGATTCAAAATTGTGCAAGAGATTCTCTGATCTCATGCATTCTAAATTTGAAATGAGTAGCATGGGTGAGCTTTCATACTTCCTTGGTCTCCAAGTGAAGCAGTTGCCTGATGGAATCTTGAAAGTCCACTTAGTGTCAACTACCTTCACCTAGGGGGGGGGGAATAGGTGTCTTGCCGCGTTTTTGCGCAATTAAAGTCGTACCTGCACAAGAAAACAAAACAACACAGCACAGAGAGGACACAAGCAAATTATAGTGGTTCCCCGATTTGGGTACGTCCACTTTCCCCCTTTGACCTATCTCCCAACCAGGGATGACTCGGTCACTTCACCAACAGGATTGAAATCCAATCCATGCACTTACGGAAGGAACCCTTCCACACGTAGGAGTCACCACTCCCACAACACGGGTTGCACCCAAACCTTACAACTAGGGACCAATCGGTCCGTTACAAAGAAATTGAAAATAGATTGTATAAGAAATACAAACAACTTATGGAGATTAAGGTGTCCCTCTTCGTTCGATGACGTGTTCTTGAAGTCAACGAAGAGTCCACAACCCTAGATCTCACTTGGAGAGAATCTCCCCGAAACCGGCGGCGGCAAGAAGGGCGGCGGCTTGGTTCTCGGGATCGGCGGCGACAACGGCGTGCTGCGGCTGTTCTTTGGAGATTCAATCTTCGTAGCAAAGCTAGCAAGATCTTCCAACGGTCACACTAGGATCGATCGTCTCGATCGATTCGGAAGGGGAAGGTTTTCCCGATCTACGAATCAAGAGATAAAGGATCTCTGGTTAGATGCGTGAGATGCAGTGCTTGGCTGAGCTTCTGTCACTGGGAGATCTAGAAGAAACCACGATCAAAGACGGCGATCCACTGCACGAGCGGCGACGACGGCGGCGGAGAAGGATTTCCGATCTAGGTCACGTCGGCGGCTCGGCTTCTTCCTTTTTCAAAATCGTGTATTCGTTTTTCTGTCTTGTCATTACTGTTCAAAAATACAGATGTATTTATACATTAGGTCTTCAAGATGACTGTTGTGGGCCCCACCAACAAGAAACCCCAAGCCCGGTTCAAAACAGCGCCAGCGACTGAGTCCGGTCCAGCAGGTTCCAGAAAATTCTCCTAAGGCAAAGTCGGCGAGAATCAAAGGTCATTCTCGTCGAAGGAATTATGCCAATTGAGCTCGACGATCATCAATCAAAGATTTGGCGAGAATCAGCCAGTGATTCTCGACGATTTTGACTTAGCGACAGATTTGCACGCTCTGATTTACCCGGATAGAGACAGCGAAAATCAGCCAGTGATTCTCGACGATTCGGCGAGAATCACTAGTGATTCTCGCCGAATCGGCGAGAATCACTTGGTGATTCTCGTCGATTATTACTTAGACGATTTTTCGTCTTTCCACCCATGAGCTGCTCTTTGACCCATCCTTGCTCCTTGTCTGCTCTTGCATTATCACAGCCCTGTACTTGAAAATAAGTACACTCCAATAGAGAGAGTACACGTAGGCCAACACACTGATCTGCTCAACGAGGGATTACGTCGCGCAGACCCGTGTATATTGACCTACTGCACCCTGACATTGGTGTGTACTTAGCGTGGAATAACTGCAAGCACAACTTAAAAGATTTCATCAAATACATTGTCTATTTACCTTAGCTTGTTCAGGGGCTTCTTCAAATCAGGTACGTTGTGGATACAATACCCAACAATCTCCCCCTATTTGAAGAAGCCTAAACCCTACAAGCTAAGGTGAATAGAGCGTATGGGAATGAAAATCATAAACTTAAAATTGAGTTGAGAGAGATATTCATTAGCAATACCAATTTCTTGAGAGTTGAGAGAGATATTCATTACCAATACCAATTTCTTGAGAGTTAACTTGGAGCCACCTTAGCCTTAGCCGAGAGGGTAATCTCCCCCTTTTCGGCTTCTGGAAATCTGGTCTGTGGCATTTGACCCCTTGCTCCCCCTCAGTTCTTGCACCTATGCTCACACTTGAGTTCCTGGCAGAGGCTCCCCTAGATGCACGAGCCTGGAGCTTCTGTAGTCTTCATTCCTCATAGTTTAGCATCCCCAATTCAGTTTTGAAAAGACTGAACTTGGCTTCGTCTAAGGGCTTTGTGAAAATATCTGCAATCTGCTTGTCCGTGGGGACATAACAGAGAGAGATGTCCTTGTTCTCCACGTGCTCCCGAATGAAGTGGTAGCGCACTTCAATATGCTTCGTTCTGCTGTGCGATACCAGATTGTTGGTAATTGTAATTGCACTGGAGAAGTCGCAGTACATTGGTACTTCCTTGAACTGAAGGTCGTAGTCGGCTAATTGGTTTCTGATCCATAGGAATTGTGCGCAACAGCTGCCTGCCGAGATGTACTCAGACTCTGCTGTGGAGGTTGTTACACAATTCTGCTTCTTGCTGTTCCATGAGATAAGCCTTCTTCCGAGGAATTGACACGTCCCGGAAGTGCTTTTCCTGTCATCCCTACTCCCTGCAAAATCAGCATCTAAAAAACCTATTAGCTCGACATCATTGTTTCTCGGGTACCACAAGCCAAGATTGGGAGTATATTTAAGGTATCTTAGAATTCGCTTTGCAGCGACATAGTGAGATTCCTTAGTGTTCACCTGATATCTGGCACAGACACATGTGGAGAACATGATATCCGGTCTATTGGCAGTAAGGTAGAGCAGGGATCCAATGGTGCTTCTGTATTTGGTTTCATCGAAAGGTTTACCTTTCTCATCCTTATCCAGAGACATAGTGGATCCCATTGGAGTCCTCATAGAGGTTGCATTCTCCATACCAAATTTCTTGAGGAGTTCATTTGTGAACTTTGTCTGAGAGATCAAGATTCCATCCTCAGACTGTTTCACTTGAAGTCCCAAGAAATACTTTAGCTCTCCCATACTGCTCATTTCAAACTTTCCTTGCATAAGTTTAGAAAACGTTTTGCAAAGATTGTTGTCCGTTGGCCGAATATAATATCATCGACATAGATTTGCACCAGCAAAATCTTGCCTTTGACTTCCCTGAGAAATAATGTCTTATCTATTTTACCTCTAGAAAACTTGTTCTCAAGAAGAAAACTAGATAAAGTCTCATACCAAGCTCGTGGAGCTTGTTTTAAACCATATAGAGCTTTATTAAGAAAATATACATGATTGGGATAAGTAGGATTGACAAAACCTGGGGGTTGAGCGACGTATACTTCCTCTTTCAGGTCTCCGTTCAAGAATGTTGATTTCACATCCATTTGATAGACTGTGAATCCTTTGTGCGAAGCATACGCCAGGAACAATCTGATTGCCTCGAGCCTTGCCACTGGTGCAAAGGTTTGGTTTTTGATCACCTTATCAAAAGCTCATTGGTGCCCAGGACACCCGATCAACTCATCCTGCAGTGAATTCCTACCTAGGGTGGTAGAAGAGTGGATGTACCCAGATTGGTTGGGGAACCACTATAGCTCCTTGTGTCTTCTGGTTTCTTGTGTTTCTTTTGTTTCTGGCTGTGGCTTGTGATTAGTTTCTTTTGTAGATTGTGATTATTCTGTGGTTAGATTTACTATTTGCTTCCCTGTTCACATTAGAATACAACAACTGTTGTAAAAGTTTTTAGCAAGCACCATACTCTATTCACCCCCCCCCCTCTAGAGTATATCAGATCTAACTCACACTTTCACGCGATAAGTTCTCCACGAAGCGCCTATAATAGCTGGCACGCCCCAGAAAGCTCCGGACTTCTGCTATCATAGAAAGCTCAGGCCACTCTCGTATCGCAACATTCTTTGCCGGATCCACTGCAATACCTTCTCCACTCACTATATGACCAAGGAATGCCACTGAGGACAACCAAAACTCGCATTTGGAGAACTTGGCATATAATTAATTCCTACTCAGCGTCTCCAACACCAAATGCAAATGTCTAAAGTGATCCTCCTCACTTTCCGAGGACACCAATATATCATCGATGAAGACGATCATGAAATGGTCCAAGTACTCCCTTAAAGTCCTGTTCATTAAATCCATGAACACTGACAGCGCATTAATCAACCCAAACGGCATGACCGTAAACTCGTAATGCCCGTACCTCGTACTGAACGCTGTCTCAGGGATATCACTCTCCCTTATTCTCAGCTGATAGTAATCGGATTTGAGATCCAATTTTGAGTACACCATCGACCCGACTAACTAATCAAATAGATCATCAATCCTTGGGATCGAATACTTATTCTATTCTGTTAGCTTATTCAGCTCTCGATATTCGATACATAGCCTCAAGTTTCCATCCTTCTTCTTAACAAAGAGGACCGGTGCGCTCCAAGGTGACGAACTTAGAAGCACATACCCTTGCTCCAACAACCCTTGAAGTTACACCTTCTGCACCGCCATCTCCTTAGGCTCTAGCCGATACGGATAGCGTGACACAGGCTTCGCACCTGACACTAGCTCTATAGTGAAATCTATCTCTCACTGCGGCGGGGCTCTAGGAAGATCGCTAGGGAACACATCAGGGTACTCCGATACCACTGAAAGACTGTCCAAAGAAGGCTTAGGCTTTGCAACCTCCACTAGCATAAAGAACAGCTCTGCTCCAGCACGAACCGCCGTCACCACCTGAAGAGCAGACATCAACGTCTTTCTCGACCCTTTCAAGCCCGTAAAAGTCATCTCACGACCTATTCCCAGCTTGACTTCCTTGCGACCGCAATCAATAAAGGCTTGCTGCTCCGAGAGCCAGTCCATGCCAAATATCACGTCGAACTCCACCAGCGGTAGTAACGATGCTTGCAAATCAAACTCTTGACTCCCGATATGGATCTTAACATCACAGATTTTATCCGCGCGCATCGAACACCCATTCGGCAACAACACATCCAACTTGTCTTTTTCCATCGAAGAAGGTACTCCAATGTGCGATATGAACCCTTGGGACAAAAAGGAGTGTGAAGCTCCCGTATCAAAGAGTGCTCTCACCGGATACTCGCAAATCAAAACAAATCCTAAACGAACAGTGGTCAGGTAACACGCACATAACAAGTATAAAATAATTTGACTTGCTATAAATTTAAACCATACCTATCACCACATCTGCTTGTTTAATGGCCTCCTGTTGGCCAAGATTATAAACTCTTGGTTGAGCCAGAGCATAATGGGACGCGGTTGACTCCACCGCCTTTCCCTTCTCTTCATATATTGCTCCCAGCTTCCTTTCGGACTTGGGATGTCTGCTCCAGCAGTCACGGACAAAGTGCCCTGTCTTCCCACAAGTAAAACATGCACCTGAGGTCCGACTCGTAGTCGCCCCAGAAGCACCGGAAGGAGCTGGACCCGAAGTCCTAGCCTTCTTAAAGGACTTATGGTACCCAGACTTTGAAGTCGTCGACACCTTGAACTCAGACTTCTTATCACCAAAGCTTTTCTTCGCTTGAACATTCTTCATGTCCTTCTCCAAGGACCGAGCCGTGTTGACCAGGGTCAAGAAGCCCTGCGTCATAGGCCCCGAGAGTAGTAGCCTTAAGTCAACTCTTAAACCTTCATAGAATCGATTTGTCTTGCGCTCCTCATCTGTGATGGTGGAGCTAGCGTACCGACCCAATCGGGTAAACTCGTGGAGATACACATCCATGCTACTCTCTCCTTGTACCAACCTCTAGAACTCATTCTCCAAAGCTATCCTCTGCACCGAAGGGAGGTACCTAGCTAAAAACAGTCTCAAGAACTCCTCCATCGAGACGTCTGTAAGTTGCCTTCCTCTCAAGAGATGCAGCTCCAAACCCTCCCACCACAGCCTTACGTCTCCATCCAACAAGAACGTAGCAATAGTGGTTATCTGCCACTCCTCTGTCTCAGTTGCTGTCAAGACTCTCTTTATCCTGGAGAGCCAATCTTCAGCTTGAGATGGGGTTCCGAACCGCGAGAACACAAGAGGATTAAAGCTCATAACGTGTTTGAGCTGTCTCTCGGTTGCCCTCCTCGGCACCAACGGTTCCACCACTAACTGCTCCACCCTTCTTGGCTCCGCTGCTTGTAGCGGTACCCGCTCCACCGCAGGGGCAGGCTGCTGCATCTGCCTTGCAGGCTGCACATTGATCATCGCAAACACCGCTTCAGCCACCAATCGTATGGTTTCGGCTGAAGGGGTTGTTGCAGGAGCATCATTTGGTGCACTACTAGTCTCAGAAACTATGCGCTCTGACGGCCCAGCACCGCTTCTGGTCACCTATAGTTGTACAAAACATTGTTAAGCGACCAAACAAAGTTGTAAAAAGCAATTATAGGAACACGCAGGTTCCTCAAACACGTGTATTTACATTCCTAAGTGGACATTCATGGGTTCTTTTACTGTTATAACGATGACGCACACACATGTGCTAACCACCCCTTAAAAAAGAATTCGCCCACGAATTCATTTTTAAGCCTGACCAAAACCAGCAGTCTGATACCAAATTATAACACCCCCTATCTGTCACATAACATATAGCAGTAGCTCCGGCTAGGGCCCGATGTCATATACCACAGACAGACCGGGTGGTTACTCAATGGAAACAATCCAACCAATCCAACGTCCTACACAGAGTCATAGCGGAAGCATTAGTATTATTTGCATTAATAAAGAACTCAACACTAGCATGAATGTCCACTACAAAGCCAAAAGGAATGAACGTACAAATACACAAGTACTGGCCTTATGGCCTTACAATTATTTTCCTCATATTACATGTTTTTCAAACCTCGGCACGCAGGCCGGCCATACATGAATAAAAGAAAACACTCAAAATTAGGCCTTCAAGGGCCGGCTCAGCAACTTGGGCTTTAGCCCGCTATTTACTACTTGGTCCTACAGCATCTGCAAGCAACAATCCACTGCAACGGTGGCAAACAAAAGCAACGGTCAGCTATGTTGACCAAATTATAACGATCCCGCCCCCAAACTCGGGGCGGCAATGCTCCTTCCATGCACTTTATTAGCATAAGCAACAGTAGAGTAAAAACACTACATCACAAGCATAGGCACGCACGGCCACACACCCCGTGCACTCAGGGTACATTCTCGGTGAACTTGTTAATGTCACGTCAATTTAAGCCATAAACATTTCAGTCTCACCACCGCCACTTTGACGGCCAAACTATGAGCATTTTATCTTTCTGGCATTGGTCACGTCATTTTAAGCCATAGACATCCTAAGACCCTTATCTATGCCAACGTCTCCAACCGAACGACATGGAACGGGTACGGTTCCGCAAAACCCGTGCTCACATCGCAACGACAATTTAAGCCATATGTGCGGGTCAAACTTCCCTCGATTCCCATTTCCGTTACACACTTCACATAACCTGGTTATGTTCAAGCTGGCTCCCAGACCACCAAGTTGGCAGAACCATGCATCTCCCAGTTTTCCGGGTGCACCTTGGAGTTAATTCCCAAGGCTCCCTGTTGCAATCTACCGCGTAGAAAACCCAAAAAACAAACATCCGCACGGAGTCTTCTCTGGCCATTCATGCAATACAACATCACCGATCCAGACAAACTTACCCGGGTAGGCTTCACACATCATGCCTATGTCCGTTCTCGAATACAGACTCTACATGTACACAATGGGGACTATTCATGTCTACCCGAAGGAATGCCTCTAACTCACCGCAAACTCGCGAGAGGGGCTTCCCTATGCAAAAGAAGGAGAGCTTCACATGCTCAAGTATAGAATCGTTACCCTAGTGTTCTTCCTTGGCGCCATGGAAAAGTATGAGGATGAAAAGCACCGCACCCTCTTTGCCTCTGTAGATCCGAACTTGACTCGCGATTTGGAGCTCCAAAACTCTGCCGGTGACCAGATCTAGCCTTCTTCTTCCTCCTTGCTCTCCCCTATCTAGATCTTAGACAGAGAACCAGCGAACAAAAAATGAGGGATTTGAAACCGTAATCCCGGGTATATCCCAGTAGGAATAACCCCCAGCCATCGGATCCCAAAATAAAGAAACGAACGGCTACGATTCGGGCCTGAAGTGGAAAAACAGGGCCGAAAACTGCACGGTTCACGACCCATCCGCATCAAACTCGAATACAACTTATGTCGAGACATTTTGTCGAGGCCATGTGTCGAGTCTGTAGAGACCCTACCGAGACCCTGAGTCGACACTGCCGAGACCCTATGTCGATACCCTGTGTCGACACCCTGTGTCAACACCCTGTGTCGACACCCTGTCTCACACCCTGTGTCGACACCCTGTGTCAACACCCTATGTCGACACCCTAGCGTTGTGTCGACACCCTGTGTCGACGCCCTGGAGTTGTGTCGACACCGCAGCCCTGGTGTCGACACCGCGGCTTTTGTGTCGACACCGCGACATTTGTGTCGACATCGCGGCCTTGGTGTCGACACCGCGACATTTGTGTCGACAACGCGGCCTGGTGCCGACACTGTGGCATTGGTGTCAGTACCGCAAAATTTGTGTCGACACCGCGACATTGGTGTCGACACCGTGCCCTGCTGTCAACACGGCGGCTTTAACACAACCCAGATTGGGCTCCCAACGTTGTCCGACACAATTTCGAATTTTGGGGCGTTACAGGTTGTGCATCGACTACCGAGCACTGAACCGACTGACAGTCTGGAATACCTATCCATTTCCAAGGATAGATGAGCTGTTTGATCAGCTGGAGGGGGCGCATTTCTTTGCAAAATTGGATTTGAGGTCGGGTTACTATCAGCTCCGGATCCAGGAGGAGGACATTCCGAAGACTGCGTTCATTAGCAGATATGGGTTGTTCGAGTTCATCGTAATGCCTTTCGGGCTCACGAATGCACCATCGGTGTTCATGAGCCTAATGAATCGAGTATTTGAGGCATATCTGGATGTGTCGTCATTGTATTTATTGATGATATCCTCATTTACTCGAGGACAGAGGAGTAGCACACACGACATCTGACACTGACCTTAGAGAGACTGCGAGAGCACCAGCGTTATGCGAAGTTCATCAAATGTCAGTTCTGGTTGAGGGAGATGACTTTTCTAGGCCATAACATCAGTGGTGTTGGGTTAGCAGTAGACCCGACCAAGATTCAGGCAGTTCAGGATTGACCGCAGTTGAAGTCGGCCATAGATGTTCGAAGTTTTCTAGGACATATCAGTTACTACCGGAAGTTCGTGGAGGGATTTTCTCGTATTGCCCTTCCACTCACATCCCTGACAAAGAAGGATGTGCCATTTGTCTGGATGACGCAGTGTGAGGTGGCTTTTCAGGAGCTGAAAGATCGACTCACCTCGGCTCCTATACTTGCCCTCCCTTCGGGGAAAGAAGGATTCCAAGTCTACACCGAAACTTCCTACCAGGGCATGGGTGTGGTGCTGATGCAGAATTGTCAAGTGATATCATATGCTTCTCGGCAGCTGAAGAAGCATGAGCAGAACTACCCAGTTCATGAATTAGAGATGGGAGCAGTCATATTTGCTCTCAAAGTCAGGCGACACTATATGTACGACGTCCACTACGACATTTACTCCGATCACAAGAACTTGAGGTATGTGGACATGCAGAAAGAGCTGAACATCAGGCAGAGATGATGGGTGGAGTTCCTAGCAGATTACCAGTACGAGATGCACTACCACCCAGGTAAGGCGAATGTGCTAGCAGATGCGCTAAGCCGGAAGGCCGCAAACCCTGGAGCAGGAACGCAGTTGATGGCCTTGGAGTTGGTCCAGATGTTAGAAAAGATGCAGATATCCTTTGTGTCTGAGGATCACCCTGAGTTGTACCGGGAATACCTATCGTCGTTGATTGCCAAGGATGATATTCGAGACTGAGTCAGAGATGGGCAGAGGCAGGATTCCCAGCTAGAGACGATATTCCGGGCCTTAGAAGCAGGCACTGCTGGAGATTACTCGCTGAGGATGGTCTAGTGTGCTTCAGAGGATGGGTTTACGTACCAGAGGGAGGCCATGTCCGGGAGGATATTATGACGGAGGCTCACTGCAGTCGGTATTCAATACAATCGGGAATTATAAAGATGACTGCGGACCTGAAGAAGACCATGTACTGGCCAGACATGAAGAAGGTTATCACCTAATTCGTGACCCACTGCGAGGCATGCCAGTTGGTGAAGGCAGAATACAAAAACCCCGCTGGATTATTGCAGCCACTCCCAGCGCCGGAGTGGAAATTCGATGATATCACGATGGACTTTATACATGGGCTTCCCCGATCGCGGACGGGGAACGATTCGATTTGGATGATCGTCGACCGGCTGACGAAGGTAGCCAGATTTATTCCGATCAGGAAGGATGACTTGGTTAGTGTGCTGGTTCGGAAGTTCACAGAATAATTAATCCGTTATCATGGCATAGCCAGGTCGATTGTATCGGATCGGGATGGACGGTTTACGTCCAGGGAGTGGAGATCAGTGTAGACATACTTGGGCACACGGCTGACATTCAGTACAGCCTTTCATAGCCAGAGTGATGGTCAGACGGAACGTACCAATCGGACTTTGGAAGATCTGCTGCGACTTTGCATATTGGATCGCGGAGAGCCTTGGGAGAAGCTGTTGCCACTGATCGAGTTCTTATATAATAACAGCTACCAGTCCAGCATAAGGATGACTTCTTATGAGGCCCTATACAAACGAAGGTGTAGGAGTCCGCTGTCATGGATACAGGACGAGGATCCGAAGGATTTGGGTTCGTAGTTTGTTGAGGACACCGAGGCTCAGGTGAGGATGATACGGGACAGGATGCTAGAGGCACAGAGCTGACAGGCTAAGTATTATGATGCTCGGCATCATCAGGTGGAGTTCCAGGTAGGGGACCAGGTGTCCTTGAAGACCCGACCGATGCATGGGGTTTCACGGATACGCGGTCGGAATAAGAAGTTCAGCTTAAGATATATGGGGCCTTATAGGATGCGGGAGCGGATCGGTCCCTTGGCATACAGGCTGGAGCTGCCACCGGAGCTGGCGAGTCTGCATGACATGTTCCATGTATCCTCTCTTAGGAGGGCTCTACTATGCCCGGAGCAGTAGATTACGGCCACGGATGGGCTGATAGCATCTGATCGGTCAGTTCAACTGGAACCGGTCCGGATTGACCACAAGGGGATACGAGTCTTAGGCCGCAAGAAGGTACCATTGGTCAAGGTTCTGTGGAGGAATCATGGCTGAGAGGAGCACACATGGGAGCCTCAGGACCTGATGCAACGGAAGTACCCTGAGCTTTTCGGTCAGGTATTACTCACAACCTCTCGAGATGTTACAATTTACTTTCCATATTTGAAACCCCGTGGGCCTAACTAGAATTTCGAGGATGAAATTTTTTTATTTATATATTGGGATTTGTAACATCCCTCAAACAACTAGAACCCTAGGAGTAGTTTTGTCATGACTAGGTCATGACAAAACCCTAGAAGTCCAAGAAGACAAGTGAACCTAGGAATGTAGGTGAGACCACTATGGTCTGTAAATAGTAAATTTCTGAACCCTAGTTTAAGATGACCATGGGGCTTCACCAAGACTTCAAGACCCCACCATAGTCTCATCCACCCATTGTAAGGTCCATTAGAGCCCTAAGGGTCCATTGGAGTCGACCTAGGGTGGCCAAGATGACCTAGAACCACTGTAGGCCTAAATTAGGCAAGGTGACCTAACTAAGGGCACTGTGCCCTAGTAAATCCCAACTAACCCTACCTGGGCCTTCCTAGACCTAAAGTGGGGTCATTGGGTCACTATGGACCCATGGAGGGCAGTCAAAGTGGTTAAGTTGACCAAAGTCAACTCTAACCCTAAATGGGTTCAACCTGACCTACATAGGGTCAATTAAAGTTCCCTTAGGCAAGTGGACCCCACATATACCTTCCTAACCCTAGTGAGAGGCCAATGGGTAACCAAGGACCCATTAGGGTCAACCAAAAAGGCTAAGTTGACCCAAGTCAACTTTAGCCCTAAAGTGGTCAAAGTGCCCGGATTAAGGGTCAAGTGACCTCCAAAGGGCCAAGTCAACCCCAACTAGACCTTAGGGGAGGCCAATGGGTCACCAAGGACCCATTAGGGGCAACCTCAAAGACCAAATTGACCAAGGTCAACCCTAGTCAAGGTTTAGGTCAAGCTAGCCGAAATGGGCTAACTCAAGCTCAAGCCCAACTCACTTGGGCTAACCTTGTACTAGTGGATGAAATGAACATGTGGGCTGCCATTGGGTTAGGTAGAAGTCAAATTTTAGGCTTGTTAAGTAGGTGAGAGAAAAAGCTTCAAAGGAAAGAGAGAGGAAGAGAAGAGAGTAATGTGGGAAGACTTTGGGGCTCATCGTTTCCCTTCCCCAACCCCCATTCAATTCTCTAGGACAAGGAGTGCAATCCCATTTCAACCAGCTGGTCTTTGAATGGTTTGAGCCATGTTTCATCCCCCACCCACCATGGCCGAAATTTTTGACTAAAGGGGTCATTAATGGCAATGCAGCCTACACCCACCTAACACACCAACTCTTCTTCTTAAAAGCTTCAATGGACTCTAGGGATTCAGTTCCACACCTTACCTGAAGGAGCCAAGGAAGTTCACTGTGCAGTTGAAGAAATCTGACCACCACCACCACCATGACAATCCGGCGATCGGCAGGGCTACAGCCACCCACACAGGTCCTCCCCTTCCTCTTCAACTATGGTTAGATCTTAGGAATCCTTAGAGATAAGGATCGCACTCAAACCAGCCGATCCAAGTGAGAAAAAAATGGAGAAATTCAAAAATTCATGGTGGCGGGTTCGCTGGAAAACACCACCTCCGGCGGCCAAACCACCGCCGGTCGTTAGCCACCACCTCGACGGAGGTGGTGGTGGCGGTGGCTGGCTGGGGAAGTGGTCGGATGGCCGGCGGTGGCTCACGCAAGCTACAGGTTATGCGTTTTTTTGCTGTTCGGGTAGATGAGGAAGATGAACAGTGTTCATCTTAAATTAATGATAATATTTGTTATAGTTTAGGAATTAATATCTTTTGTTGTGTATCATTTTGGAACAGAAAAATAAGGACCTTAGGTGCTAAACCTTAAAAAGTAGCCAACATATAAATTATATCCCTTGAAGTCTATGTTAATTTAAAAGTGATTTCAACCCATTAGGGTAAGTAGTTTGACCACAGTACTCAGTTTGGTGCAACTTATACATAGGTGTGACCAGACACAAAAATTGATCCCCACACCTAAGCACTCACCCAAATTCCTTACAATTTACAGCATAGACTTTTCATAACCTTCCACTCATACTGTCCAAAAATCAGAATTTTTAGACAACATTTTTCTATAGTTTTGTGAAAATTTATTAAATCATATGAAATTTAATTAGGTATCTCAATGACCTTAAAACCCTCCCAAAGTTTGGTGAGTGGTCCTCGGGGTCTTAATGAGTCTCTGTATGAATTTCCATCACATTTGGAGTTGATTTGGATTGGAAATGAGCAAACCCTAGCCTTGTCCCAAAAGGGGTATTTAGGTCAAAAGTGCACTTGTGGGTTTAGGTGGCCAAATCACCTCAACAGAGGATAAAATTTGGGCCACTGACTTGACATGACTTTTAACACCCTCCCATGGAAGATGGGGTGGATTGGAGAAGATTTGCCATAGGACCTAAGACCAAACCCTAAGGAAGGGCTTTTGTGCCTTGTGAAGGGCATGAGGCCAAAAGACCTTGAATGAACTTGAAATTTGGTGGGGAAGGTACTAGGGTAACTAAAGCCATCTGGTAAAAATAATAGGGGATTTAGGAAAGGGTAGACCCCACAAAACCCTAACCCTAGTTTAGGGCACAAATATTTTAGTGCTCGAATAGGTTAGTAAATCTCCTTGAACAATAATAAAATTTGGGTAGTGTGGTCAAAATGATAGATTGAACCTCTGGTAATTTAATTGGGAATTTTGGATCAATATTTTTACTACTTCCTTTGTAACTCATGGGATTTCCCTAATTAATCATTTGGTCATTATGATCACACTGCCCTTTGGAAGGTCATTAAAATTTGGCAGAGTGAATATTAGACCTTATTTCTCTTGTATAAATTTTATTAGAATTTTTTAATACATTTTTGCAGTACTTACTTCACAAGCTCATTAACTTGGAAAATTGTTCAATAATTTGTTTAGAGCTCATTACTTGCTAATAAATTATGAAACTTAACCAAGAGTATTTATATGACCTTACAATCATCTTCGAATTTTCTATGAATTTTTGGAAGTATTCTTGTTGTACTTATCTCTTAAAATGATTTATTGTGGGATATATTTAAAAAATTAGAATTAGGGGCTTAAACCTTGCTGACAAATTGGGAAACTTTGGATTTTAAGTTAAAAATTCATATTGTATTTATCATAAATTTGGTGGAATATTTTCTTGTCTGATATTGGTACTTCATATTCAAACTTGGGATTTTTGGATAACTAGAATAATTAAATAAAATATCAGATAATTAGGAAAATTATAAAATTCTGGATTTATGCTAAAAAGGTCATGACAGCCCTCTAATAATTATTATAGGGGTACTGGATGAATATTTTGAGTACATCCCATGTTACACATCATATAGCTTAAGTGGTCTGCATTTAGTAAACTGCAGGAATTAAGTTGGAGTATGAATTTGGGCACATGAGTTAGGGTTAGTTGTTTGATGGGTTGGATGAATAGAAATGAGTTCATCATTGGAAGTTGGGATGAGTAGGGTGTTGGATTGGCTAGTGTTAAGTGTGCTCGGGGTCGACGAAATATTGCCTTCCCTGTAGGAGAGGAAGTGGAAATTAAACTAGGGTTAGATCCAATACAACATTTAAGGGACTAGGAGTTGGGTATTAACCAATAAAAATAAGTTACTTGCGAAAGGGATCCTTGGGCTTCAGCCCATCGTAGCTCCTAGTGCCCTCGAGAGCCCTTCGCGGGGAATACCTTGGGCAGTCCTGGGCTAAAACTAAATTGTATGCAAAACTGGAATGCAAGAGTAACTAGTAAATCTAGGGTTTCACCTTCACACACCTCGATGTCTCGGGGAGATAGGTTGGATCACTCGGGCAGTGGGCCCAGTTCTTTTTGGTGATGGGCAGGTTAGCCCGGCGAGCTTTGGCTCGGTAATGGTTTGTGATGGGCAGGTTGGCCTGACGAGCTTTGGCTCGGTTGTTGTTTATGACAGACAGAATGGTGCGGGGAGCTTTGGCTCGGTAGCTAATACATAAGGTTGTATGTGCATAAGGTATAAGGTGGTGGGTCTTCGGTATTGGAGGGTCGATGCACCGACGCCAATACGTTGACTCGGAAAGTGTGGTTTAGCACTTGGCCAAATAAGTCTGGTGCGCCAGCCGGCAAGAGTACGTAGGAGCTCCGCTTAGTGCGCCAGCGTTGAGGCATACGATAGGTCTGACTGGTAGTGCAATTACCGGTTTAGAGGTGGGCGAGGCCCAACCCACCGCTTCCGTTTTCCACTATGGAGGTATCCTGGGAGGTTCGGCTCCAGAAAGGGGGAACTAAAGGTCTATGTACACAAAGTCGGGTGGGTGAGTTGCAGTTGCATGATCACATCATGGCATAATTGTATTTCATAGTATAACCATTGCATATAACCCCGACACCTATTGTATAAGTGGTATGGGACGCTTTATACAATAGGCCCTGCAAAATGACCCCTTGGTTTATAAGTTCGTGTGAGCGTTCTTATAAGTTAAGGTTTTCATTCAGTAATATAAATATATGCTTGCTAGAGAACCGACACCCTATCGTATAAATTGGTATGGGACTTTTTATACGATAGATCCCTGCAAAAGATCCCTTGGCTTATGTGTTTTCATATAAGTTAAGGTTACTTTCTTGTTCAGTTTTCATACCTTATTTACTGCCATATATACTATTGAACTTCTATATTAGTTCCGCCGCCACCTGTATATATTTGTTATTCTCCACCTTCATTTCCTCTCCTTTCCTTCTCCCCGCTCAGTGCCTAGGAGCCATGAGGGAAGGGGCAGGGGATGATAGGGCTTAGTCTAAAAGACTAACGGTTTTCGAACCACATCATTTTAGGGGACCATGGAGCCAAGCATGGAGGAGCAGCCCCGGAGGTCGGCACGCTTGGAGATCGGGCAGTCTAGTACCAGAGTTAAGATGACAGGGACTGTGAGTCGTATTCTCTACCAGTTGTTTTAGTTTTGCTTCCGCAATGAGAGATTTGTAGTGAGGCATTGATGTACTGGGCATGAGCCCAAGATTTTAGTATTTCATTATATCTGTGTACACTCCCATTGTGGAGTTTATTTACTATTTATGTGATTTCTATGGACTTGCCTTTATTATTTTGCTACAGTTGTGATCGATTTGGCCGGCAGGATCGGCGTTTTGTAGTGATGATCTTCCCGGGTGCGAAGGTGTCACCGCAAAGCGACGGTTTTGGGCCTAAGACCCCGGTGTTATTAAAGGAAAAAAGGGGGGGTCTTACACAAACGGTCTCGCTCGAACGACGACAGAAACTTATTCAGCAAAAGCTCTTGAAGACTTCCCATGAACATCCATCCTTCAAGTTCTCCTTTTTCCTCAACCACCAGCTCTTTGCAAATCCCTTGAGCTGATAAGCAGCGACCATCACTCTCTGGTCGACAAAAACTCCCGAGTACGAAAACATCTCCTTGATGGCTATAATCCAGTTGTCCAAAGCCATGAAGTTTGCCCTACCATCATAGGTAGGGGGTCCTAATCGCTGGAAATGCGAGATGAAATTCATCTCTGGCGGCAGCATAATTGGGGGCACCAGAGGAGCAGGGGGAACTGGAACACCTTAACCCACCACAGGGTCCTGAACTCTAAGAGACTATCCTGCAACGACAATCAACAAGGCTTGGATCTGCGGCTGCACATCCAACATTTGCCTAGACAAAGCTTCATGGCTCTGTCGCAATTCTTCTATCACGGCCTCATTCTGAGCACCAGACGACTCGCCCTCTGATTGGAGAGTCGATCTCATCGTAGGTCGTCTCGACATTATAATAACACAATAAACAACTAATCAAAACCTAGCTTAACCGCTAGAACCAAACAACCTAGTACAGATAAAACATACATAAGTACTTGCTCATGCTGCTAACTTGCTCTGGGAATTTTATAAATGATGAAATTCTTAAACCTATGATGATATACCATCATCCTATTAACTCATGTGCATAGACCATGAATGCATGAATTTTCATTCCTTTTACCTTAAAACCATGTGTGTACATATATCATCATGTAAATCTTTAGCTTGGTACGTATGCTGATGCAATGTTATGTCATGCATGTTGTGCTATGCAATCTAAAAGGGTATTAATGCATGTTATGATCGGCGTACACATGAAATGTTATGCATCCCATACTACATAACATTGCATGCAACAAAAAAAGAAAACGTGATAATGGTCACCCATGTGATGGTGGTTATGCATCCCATACTACATAACTGCCACATGTTGCCACCTATAGTGGATCCATATACAAACACATATTATGCATCCCATACTACATAATATGCCCTATATACTTCTTATCATGCTTAAGAGTGTAGTGTTCGTGCTTCAGCCAAGACGTACTGATGACACATCAGTGTGTGTATGAAATGACGCTAGATAACTAACACTAATTAGAGACAGTTGCTCGACCAATTGTCTAACAACAACCCGTCCCTCTGATACCAACTGTCACAACCTGCATTTTCTCAACATCAAAGTTATATTATAGTAAGAGAAAATACGCATCGTGATGCCATGCCATGTAGTGGATAACTGCAGGCGCTCAGACAATACTCCAAACTCTACAGTTCATATGAAACCCATAAGTTATTAAGAAAAAACCAGTTTAAGTTTAGATGTTCGTATCACTCGGCACTGTGGATCAACTAGTCCACTAAAAAATTATAGTTATACACTGCGAAAAATACTTTAATTATGTTGATTAACACCCTACATGAGTATAAACATCCCCAAAGGACAACTCATGGTATGCAAGACTCTAGGTTTAGTATAAGTATGAAAATAGTCTTTACATTAGCTAGAAGATAGTGACTTTGGTTTTAGAAAGATGGACTGTATGAAATACTAGTAGTAATGCTTTTTATAAGTTAAAATTTCAAACATGCAACCTAGCATAAAACATTCCCATAGAACAAGTAAAACACTCGCAAAATAAGTAAACTAGCAGCTTAGCCAAGTAATTAGCATTTCCAAAAGAAAACCACCAGTGGGCGTAAACAACCTGACACAAACACACTGGTGATCATGTATGTCTGTACTAATAAGAAAATAACAAAACTACCTCACAACGGTGAGAAAAACCTCTACAACACAACAGTCCACTAACAACACCAACCTAGCCGCTCAACCGACTACTACCCTGAACCTGAGGCATTCACAAGAAAAGAATACCTCAGTAAGAAAATAAACAAGTGGTAACAAACTTATCAGTAAACAAAATGGGTAGTAAGATTACCAACCCAACCCAGAATAGTTGTCAAAAAAAACAACAAACTAACGAGAAGCAAATAAAGAAAGAGTTAACTTATAATATTCAAAGGTAAACAAATTTGCACCAAGTGCGAACAGAGTCATGCTCCGAGAACATATGCGAGCGTAGGCAGATATAATATAAGCCTAACCATAAGAAGAAGAAAATGACACTAAACTCTCACCAACACGTGAATCATTAACATTGGTATAATTACCGGGTCAGAGTGGGACCAAACTGTCCAAACTGAACTAACATACCCAAACGTCTCAAAATGGCACTGCGCTGGTGGCCACCTGGTCCAACACAACCCAACAGTCCAAAAACAAATCAAAACATACCCAGGTGCAATGATTCACGAAAACAAGCCAACCAAACCCAACCTTATATCCAAACACCCATAGAACTCAAACTGGACGGATTCAACCGAAACACGATGATTCTAACTTAACAAAACTATACTATTAGAGGAAATATGTCGAATTGGAGAAATTTTCCAAGTTTACGGGAAAGGCATCGAGTACACTCGACGCCGCGTCGAGTGCACTCGACGCCATATCGAGTGCAGTCAACACACTCGACGCCGACCAGACTACTCAATAAAAATATCTTCACTCAACGCCGCGTTGAGTGTATAACACTCACTCAATGCTTTTACACAGGCAGAATTTTACAGGATGGCATTGAGTGTATTCAGCTCACTCAATGCCACGTTGAGTGCACTCAACGTTTTTTAACTTAAGACAAAATTTTCATTGGATGGTGTTGAGTGCATTCAGCTCACTCAATGCTATGTTGAGTGTACTCAACACACTCAACTCTTTTTAACTTAAGACAAAATTTTCACTGGATGGCGTTGAGTGCATTCAGCTCACTCATTGTCGCATTGAGTGCACTCAATGCACTCAATGCTTTTTAAGTTGGATTCCAAGATTTTTCCTCATGGCATCGAGTGTATTCAACACACTCAACGCCTCATTGAGTACACTCAATGCACTCAATGCTTTTACACTTAGCATCACAGACCTCTCAGGAAGGCGTTGAGTGCATTCAACACACAAAACGCCGCATTGAGTGCACTCAACGCACTCAATGCTTTTGGACTTGGGCTAAAAACTGAACTTTAGTACTAAGGATATACTCAACACCCAACCTACCCGACGAAATTGCCTAAGTCTAAGCCTCAAATTCGACGAATTAACCTACCGTCCTCAAGGATTAATTTCTGACTTAGTCAAATCAGCCATATAATAAACATTTGACTTAAGCGAAATGCCAAACCCGATAAGATTTCCCTAACCAGACTATTCCCACATTCAACTAAATTTTCTCAATTATCTTCTACTGTTCAACAGGTCATGATGGACATACTCTACCCAAAACCCCATTTTTGTACAGGAAAGGATACAGACTTCTACTTCCCCTAATTCACACCAACCATAGATCATTTTATCTAGATGGAGGGGGCATGAGGGACATGGCTTAACAGTAAAAAAATGACAAGAATCAGATTTTCTTCCTCTTCATCTTCCTGACTATGATGACGATCTCGGCCATGACTAATATTCAAATCATAAATATTTGACAGATCTAGGACTAGATTAACAGTCAGTCCTACCCTTAACGAATTTTCCTAGATTAACAAATGTTTAGATAGATGGCCCTTTGAAAGATAGGGGATAGATCTGTATACTCTAGATGGAGGCTGAATAGAGTATGTTAAAACTTTTGGCTATTTTAAATATTATTAGAGTAAATAAAATAGGTGATACCAGTAGTAGTAAAAGAAAGAAAAGATAATCTAATCTAATCTATCACAGCACAACTACCCTATCACAGCCACAACAAGAACAATTCAGAAAATGAACAACCAGACGACACAAGAATTTTATAATGGTTCCCCAACCTGGGTACATCCACTCTTTTACCACCCTGGTAGGAATCCAATAGCCGGTTTTTGATCAAGTGACTTCCACCAACAGGTTTTTGCTCAGGTGCCCTATCACCGCAATATCTATTTCAAGGGAGATCTCACAACCCTTTGAGTTTTTGATCAGGTGCCTAAAAACCAAGAATAAACTTTTGAAGGGAGTTAATAAACCCTTTTACAAGTGGGGGGAGAGAGATTTGATGGTGTCTTCTCTTTCTCTAATCAATAGAGAAGACAAGTGGATTGTTGTTGTCAAGAGCTCCTTTCAAAGTCACTTGGAGCCTTCCACATGGTGTAGGTCTTTAGCCTTCACTTGAAGTATTCCAGAAACTTCTGATTGATTCAGAGTTTGTTGTCCTTGAAAGCTCCTGGAGTTGAAGTTGAAGAAGACTCTTGATTGTGATTGTTGTTCTTCTTCTTCTTCAGTAAGATCAAGGAGAAAACAGGATTTTTCTGCACAGAGAATGTCTGAGTATGTTTCTCTGTATTTTTTGGTTCTGTATCTTGTTATCTCTCTTACTATATCCTTGCTGTCTGAAAGAGAAAATCTCTTCTATATTCTCAGTGAATTCTCCTTTGAATTTTGAATTCCTTTCATTAATTGCTGATTGCCTGGAGAATGAAAATCGACTAGAGAATATTTACTTTAATGAGTTTCCCAACTGTCCCAATAAATTAAGCAAGTAATTAACCTGATGAAGACCATATTTAATGCTGCCAATAACGACTATATTCTAAGAATTTGAGCATTAATTACTCAGGAAATTACTGCTAAATAATATATGGAATAAGGACAAAAAAGAGGAAAAAAACTCTAAGTCTGCCTGGAACGAAAATCGTCGACCTCTGAACAGATTTTGTCGACCAGAGATCCTGGTTCATCGAGCTGAGAAATCTTGTTTATCAACCAGAGAAAACCTATTCGTCGACCTGAGCTCAACGAACTGCATTCTGGAGATAACTTGCCTAATATGCGCTCCATGTTCGTCGAGCTGATAATCTGTCTTCATCGAGTTGAGTTCAGCGAAAGTAATCACGAGAGAATGTGTTGAAGGCTAAACTCCAGACATCGTCGACCTGAGATCGAATATCGTCGAGCTCAACTCAGAGAATTAACTCTGAGTTTGTCGAGTAGATCATGACTATCGTTTAGCTGAGTTCGACGAACATCGAACTTAAATTCATAACTTTGATTTCTTCTAAGTCTTGAGTCAATATGAGGTCTTCTGCTGGCATGTCCATGTAACGTTGAACCTAATAACTTAACCTAAACTCTATGACTCAAATACATGTCCCTGACTATACATTGTGGGTCAGACATCCTAATTAGTGAACCTAGCCCAAATCCAACTAGGGATCCAACAATCTCCCCCTATTTGGGTGAGGTCACTAATAATATAAAAAGAAAATAATCACAAAGCAAAGTAAAATATATCTGGCAGAAATTTAAAAGATATCTAGCAGATATGTACATGATAGTAGCTTTATGACAGATATAACAAATAAAGTTCAGACAATATAAAGACTAAATAGAATGTTCATTTGTTCTACTTCTGCTTTTCCTTATCAGCTTTGGCTTTCTAAGATGGTTGTGTGAATTTGATTTCTCTATTAGGATTTGTTGCTTCTCTTCTAGACATAGTCATGTTTGTAGCTCCAATGATATTGACAGAGGTAGCTCTTGGTACAACAGCCTCTGGATGCAAATTCATGTAAGCATCAACATTGAAAAATTTGTTAGCCTTTTCATAACTTTTCAGCTCTTCTTTTCAGTAGGTTGACATGGTAGAGTACTGTGATGGATCTCTGCCTTTAGCTTTGACCTTATTTATCATAGAGAGTCCCACTAGCTCTTGAAATCTGGACATTCTTGATGTATTATCTTATTTTGGATCTACAAATGGAATTGGTGGTGATACTGGCCTTTTTGGACTTTCAGCTTTTTCAGTTTCAGATATTTTTTGCTGCTCCTATTGATGTCTGCTACTAGAAGAATATATCTGCTGACTGCTTCCTTGAGATTTTGAAGATCTACCTTGATGTCTTTGATAAGTTTGAGCATAGGAGGTAGATCTTTGAGAACTGCTTCCTGAAGCACCAGCTGCTGGAGGAGGAGGAGGACCTCTCCAGTTCCTTTAAGAAGGAGGAGGAGGAGAGTACCTTCTACTCTTCTTCCTGACTTTTTGCTCATTATTGGATTGCCACATCCATATAGGCATCCCTGGATATGGAGTAATATTCTGTAGAATGTAGTATAGAGTATCATGAGTGGGATTTGGTTTGGGAGCAGCTTTAGGAACAACTTTCCTTTTCTTAACAGCTTTCTTCTTAGCTTTAGTATTATCAGAATCCTCAGAGTCATCATCATCATCTTCATCATCAGAAGATCCTTGAGGATTATCATATAAGTCATCAAGTGCCTTCAGAATATCTTTAGATATTTGTTTCTCAGCATGAGGATGTACTGGAGGTTCTGCAACTTTTGGAACAACTGTCTCAGCAACACTTTCAGAAATTAACTTATGCTCTTCTTCAATATCAGCCATAAAAATTACATCTAAATCTGGTAGGGGACTATCATCCATTTTATATATGGGAGGTGAGATAGCCTTTGGAGAAGAAATAGCCTTAGGAGAAGAACTGGCCTTGGGGTCTGATACTTTTGGAGGCTCTGCTACAGCAAAACTTGCCTTGAGTTGTTTAGCAACTGCAGGACTTATTGGAGCAGTGTGAGGGACTATAGCCCTAGATTGCTGATAAGAAAAACTAGGTAGAAAATCTCTGTAAACAAAACTGAATAAATCTAGCAAAGAATCTAGGTTGACTGTGGGATTTAAAGTGTAATCACCAACAGTATTTATTTCTGCTACAACTGTGTCATCCATGTCTATATCAGAATCAATTAAATTAATTATATCCGCTAGAATTGTTGCTTCTGCAGAATCATCTAACATCTCAGAATCTGTTGTTGCTGTTGCACAGGGGGAACTAGAGCTTCTACACAGAGCATCTCCCCCTGACTGGGTTCAGAGGGTCCTGAAGCCAGTCCTCCGGAAGAAGGGACAGAAGATAAAGCAGCAATTCTGGAAGAAAGAGAAGTGATGGAAGCAGAAAGAGGAGCAATAATAGTAGCTATAATTTTCTCAAGAGAGGGAGAAATAAAAGTAAGAAGATCTTAAAGTATATCAGAAAAATTGAGGTATAGAGGTTCAGAAGCTGAGGAGGAGTAAGTAGTGTGATGTCTATAGTTTGAACACACAGAGAATGCATTGGAGAAATCTGTGTTTGTGTAGTCTGGAGTAGTGGAGGGAATGTCAGTGTGGATGACTGGAGGGATAGGAATAGAAGGAGTTGTAGTGATAGAAAGGGGAACTGTGGTTATGGGTGAGGAGACAGGTTCCTGGATTGGAGAATTATGTGGAGATGGTTGAGTGGATAGTAGATTAAAAGATAGTAGGGAGGTAGATGGAATTTCAGAGAGATTTATTTGAGGTGAAGAATGAGGAGGTGGAGATGGAGGTGGTGTAGTAGGTTCTAGAGATGGAATTGGTGTTGGAACGGGTATGGGTTGATGTTGTTGTTGAGTTGGTGGAGTATGAGCTGGAGAAGATGATGGTTGTTGTTAAGGAGTAGGTGAAGGAATTCTTGTAGAGGGAAGGACATCTTCTGGAGGTGGAGGAGTGGCTGTCACTTCCCTAGTGCTCTCAAAAGTCCTAGAAGAGGATGAAGCCTTGTATGGCTTTGAGATTTTCCTCTCCCATCTGCCAAAAAGTGCAGATATAAGCCTCTTCGAGACGTTAATGAACACTGTTGTGGAGACCAGTAGTTCAGGAGCCTTTTCTTGAAGGAAGATTTTCAGAATTCTTCCAAAGCAGACTTCTTTATTATTATTTTTCTTCTTTATTAAATCGAGTAGCAGTGAAAGTTAGGGTTAGATCTGATATAATCTAGAGGGGGGGGGGGGGGTGAATAGAGTATCTTGAAACTTTAAGGCCTTTTTGCTGTAAATAAAAACAGTTCTAAGATAAAGTGATCTACCACAAGCACAACAAATATAAACTAATATCACAGACACAACAACCTAACTAGCACAGCCATAGTAAGAGAGAAAGAAAAACATGGCAACCAGACAACATAAGAATTTTATAGTGGTTCCCCAACCTGGGTACATCCACTCTTCTACCATCCTGGTAGGAATCCACTCAGGTTTTTGATCAGGTGTCTGCCACCAATGAGCTTTTGATCAGGTGCTCAAAAACCAATCCCAAGTCTTTTGATCAGGTGACTTGAAACCAGGAATAACTTTTGAAGGGAGTTAAAGAACCCTTTTTACAGTGGGGGTGAGAGAGTGATGTTGTCTTCTCTTTCTCAAATACAACTGAGAAGACTTAGTGGATCTTTGATGTTAACAATGCTCCCCTTGAGATGTTGATTTGTTCAGGAAGGTTGGAGCTTTGCTTCTGGGTGAGTAGGCCTTCAATCCTTTAGGCTTGACCAAAAGATATCCAGGAACTTCTTGACTGATAGAGTTGTTGTTGTTCTTGAAGAATCCTGGAATGAAGAAGGAAGAAGACTCTTGATTTTTAATGGATGTTATTCTTCTTCTGTATCTTGTGTTCTTTCTCTGGTCCGGGCTTGTTCTTTTCTTTGTTACTGTAAGATTGCTTTCTATGTCGTGCTCTGCTAGCCCTATTCATTATATTCTCTGTATTCTCTCTAGAGAAGGAAGAAGAAAAATCCTTTTATATTTTTGGTGAAATCTTCCTTCTGAATTTTTGAATTCCTTCTAACATTAATTACTGACGGCCTGATGAATATCTGTATTGATTGATTTCCCCAACTATCCCATTGAAAAATAACAAGTAATAATCCTGATGAAGATCATAATCAATGCTCCATCTAACGATAATATTCAGAGAATATTAAGCATTTATTATACAGGAATTACTGTATTAAAATAAGGGACAGAGGGAGGAAAAGTCCATGTCTGGAACTACATAAAAATCATCGAGGGAAGAAAGGAATTCGTCGACCTCGGTCTTGAGTTCATCGAGCTGAGAAGTTATGTTCGTCGACCAGATAATTGTTGTTCGTTGAACTGAGATCCAAGATCGTTGACCTAAGAAAAGATAACCGCTTTCTCTAGAACCTTGCCAATTCTGAGCATCAAGATCGTCGAGCTGAGAGCTAAGTTCGTCGACTAGAGTTCAGTGAAAATGTTTCTTGGACTTGAGAATGTAGAAGTAAAGTGTCCAGAAATCGTCGACCTGAGAATTGATTTCGTCGACCTGAGAATTGCTAACAGCTACCTAATACAACTTGTCGAGACTGTGGTCCAAGTTCGTTGAGCTGAGAACATGAATTTGTCGACTGGAGTATGATTCTGGACTTAGAATATTTGAAGTGGAGTATCCATAAATCGTCGACCTGAGAACTAAGTTCGTCGAGCTCAGCTCAGAGAATTGTCTCTGAGTTCATCGAGCTGAGGATGACTTTCGTCTAGCTGAGTTCGACGAACACAAACTCATTTCTTGAGTCTTTGAAATTTCTCTAAGTCTTTAGTCTTCTACAGTCTATTGATGGCTGGTCCATGCAATGTTGACTTTAAGGACATGGCCTAGACTCTAGGACATAAACATGATCCTAGCTATACATGTTGGGTCAAATGATCCTAATTTAGTGAACCTAGCCCAAATCCAACTAGGGATCCAACAATCTTCCCCTATTTAGGTGAGGTCACTAAATACAGACACACAATTATTACTAAGCAGGAAAAAATATATCTGGCAGGAAATTTTTTAAAACATGCAGTAGATATATATGTACAGAGAGCTTTGTATTAAGAATATAAACAGATAGTTTTTAAAATAATCAAAGAGACTAAACAGTTTAAAGTTTATTTCTTCTTCTTGGGCTCCTTTGGCTTAACCTCCTTAGCTTTGTCACCAAGCTGTGTAAATTTGATTTCCCTATTTGGATTTACTGCTTGAGTTTTTGTCATTGTCATATCAGCAGCTCCAATGATATTAAGGGAGGTAGCCCTTGGCACTACAGCTTCTGGATGCAGTTTCATGTAGTCATCAATATTAAAAATTTTGTTAGCTTTAGTAAGCCTGTTGAGTTCTTCCTTCCTGTATTTGTACATGGTGGTGTATTCAGAAGGATCTTTTCCTTCAGCATTTGCTTTGTTGATCATGGATAGGCCATCCAATTCCTTGAATCTGGCCATCCTTGCAGTTGTAGCTATTTCTGGATCTTCAAAAGGTACAGGAGGGGAGGCAGGTCTCTTTGGGCTTTCAGCTTTCTGTTGTTCAGTGATTTGTTCCTGTTCTTGTTGATGATGCTATTTGCCTGATGAATAATGCCTCTGCTGGCTGCTTCCTGAAGAAGAAGATCTACCCTGCTGCCTTTGATATGTTTGGTATTGGGTAGTCCTCTGAGATGAAGTGCCTGAAGCACCAGTAGCAGGTGGAGGAGGAGGAGGGTCCTTTCTATAACTCTGAGGAGGAGGTGAGTACTTCCTACTTTTCTTTCTCTCTTTTTATTGGTTCTTGGACAGCCATATCCATGCTGGCATGCCCTTTTATGGTGTGATTTTTTGAAGTATATAATAGGGAGTATCATTTGTTGGATTGGGTTTTGGAGCAGGGGGTGGAGGAGCTTTTCTCTTCTTGGAGACATTCTTCTTAGGCTCATCATCAGAATCCTCTTCATCATCCACATCATCAGAGGAGTCTTGAGGAGTATCATATAGTGCATTAATCTCTTTTAGAGCCTCTACAGATATCAATGGTTTTTCTGCCTGGGAAGGGGCTGTAAGAGGAGCTGGAGCTGGAGTAGGAGAGCTATACACAACAGTGCTTTCAGCAACTGTTTTATTCTCTTCTTTTAAATCAGCCATGATCAATGCATCAAGATCAGACATTAGAGAGTCATCCATGACAAAGGTTGGAGCAGAATGTCTCTATGAGGGGATGCAACAATGAGGGAATCAGATTTTGGTGGAGATGGAATGGCTGGAGCCTCTGTAATGGCAAAACTAGCCTTTAGTTGCTTGGCAACCTTGGGGCTTATGGGGGAGGTGTAGGGGACTATAGCCAAAGATGGCTTTATGTTGTGCTCTGGCAGAAAGTTCAAATGAACTCTATCAAAAATGCACAACAAATTCAAAAGATCAACTGTGGGACTTATAACATAATCACCAACAATATCTATCTCAGCCAAAATAGGCTCATCCATATCAGTATCTGATTCTATTAGATCTATTATGTCAGAAGAATCTGCTACATCTTCTGAAGAGTCAGTCATGAAAGAATCAAGTTCTGCTGATGTTGCTGCTTCTGCTTCTACTACTGTTTTTCTGATGTTGCTGCTGTTTTTGCTGCTACATTCACTGGAACTTCTTCATCATGAAGCATCTCCCCCTGACTAGCTGCAAAAGGTCCTAGAACCAATCCCCCGGAAGAAGGGACGGGGGATAGAGCAGTAACTGTGGTAGAGAGAGTTTGGATGGAAGTAGTGAGAGGAGCTAGAGCATTAGTTAGAATATTTTTAAGAGTGGGAGAGATGAAAGCAAGCAAATCCTTAGGAATATCAGAGAAATTTAAATAAAGGGATTCTGGAGAAATGGATTAGTAAGGATTGTGGTGACCATAATTAGAACAAACAAAAAAAGCACTAGACATATCTTGGTGTGTGTGGTCAGGTGCAAAAGATGGAATTTCAGTTGTGGGGATGGATTCTTGATGTGGGGATGATGGGGGAATCACTATATTGAATGTGTGGGAGGAGATAAAGGTGTCAGGATCTGTGATAGTTAAATGAGGTGGAAGGGGGGATTGATGTGGGGATGGTTGTGGTGATTCGGAAGGAGAGTGTTGTATGAATTCCTGAATGGGGAAAGATGGGATTTCAGTTGATTGGATTGTAGTGAGGTTTAGTTGAGGAGAGGACGGAGGTGGAGAATGTGAAGGATATGGAACTGGTGTAGAAATGTGAAGTGGTTGTTGTTGATGCGGAGGAGAAGTAGGGATTTTGGAGGTGGAGGGGGCCTCTTCTGGGGTTAGAGGAGCGGCTGTGACAGCCCTAGTGCTTTCAGAAGGCCTAGATGAGGAAGAAGCCTTGGTTGGCTTGGTGATGTTCCTCTCCCACCTGCCAAAGAGTGCACAGGTGAGCCTCTTGGAGGCATTTATGAATATGGTCGGGGTGACTAGGGATTCAGCAGCCTTTTCCTTAAGGAAGATTCCTAGAATCCTTCCAAAGCAAATCTCCTTTTTAGTGTTCTTTTTCTTTATTAGTTCAAACATAATATGAGCCCAATTCACTGGCTTCTTATTCACCACTGCACACATCACTAGGAATTGGTGCCTGGTGATATAGTCATGGGCTATGTGCTTACCCAACAACACTTTGCCCACAACATCTGTAAGAAACTTATACTCGGCAGATAGGTGTTTCTTCAGCAGTTTATTTGGAGTGTCTCCAGAATAGCCCATTTTATTCAACATTTCATTGAATTCCTCACTATCAATTTCCAATTCTTCTGTGCCATTAGCTAATCCAACAATTTCAGTCAGGACGGCGGGGGTAAGAGAGACGACGTTACCTTATATTGTCCCGGTCATGGTGTTCTTATCTGTTGTGGAGGACGTATAGACCCATTCCCTGATTTCTGCACTGGCGAGCTTGATCCTGGTGGTCATCAAATTTTTCAACTGCTGATCTTCAAGCAGTTACAAGATATTCAGGAAGATTCGATCGGAGTGTTGAAACGATTCAAAGTCAACATCAAATACGATATCAAATTTCATGGCCGCAAGACTGCCCGCTGGAATCGCCATAGTGCACCTACAAGAGAAAAATGAAGATCAAGTTCTATAGAACTCAAAGCGCGGGACGAAGGTCGAAGAAAAACCTAAATATAAGATTTTTCAGAATATGAATCGACAAACTCCATTCCACGAAAAAAATAAAAGAATTCTTCGATCTGAGGTCGACGAAAGATTTTGTAGTTAAATAATTCGTCGAGCTTAGTCTGAAGATTTGAGAACATTTCATCGAGCTCCGTTCGACGAAAGTTTTCTGAAGCAGATTCATCGATCTTCGTTCGACGAAAATAACTTCACTCACAGAGAGTTCGTCGATCTTCGTTCGACAAATTTCTCTAGAACTTTTCTCTGTTCATCGATCTTCGTTCGACGATCTTTAAAAAATTTGTCGACTGCAGACAGAAATTAAAATAAAGCTTATCCATTGATCATTCCAAGCTAATTTATAAAGAACAAGTGATTTCTTTCATCCAAGGATCTAGTGAAAATATCTGCTCTTTGTAAATCAGTGTAGAGATAGGCAAGTTTAATTTTGTTTTTGTCTACACACTCTCTAATGAAATGATGCCTAATGTCTATATGCATAGTCCTACTGTGATGGACTAGATTTTGTGCTATGGATATAGCACTTATGTTATCACATAAGAAAGTTGAATTATTTAAGTTGAACCCATAGTTCAGGAGTTGGTTTTGAATCCACAATATCTGGGAACAACAACTGCCAACTGCAATGTATTCTGCTTCAACAGTTGATGTAGACATAGATGATTGTTTCTTGCAGAACCAAGACACTAATCTCGTACCAAGGAACTGGCAAGTCCCTGAGGTACTTTTTCTGTCTACCCTGCATCCAGCAAAGTCAGCATCTGAGTATCCAGTTAACTCAAATTTTGACTCAGTAGGATACCAGAGTCCTAGACTAGGACAACTCTTTATATATCTCAAAATCCTTTTTAGAAAAATTAGATGAGATTCTTTAGGGTTCACTTGGAACCTAGCATAAAGACATGTGGCAAATATTATGTCAGGTCTACTTGTTGTAAGATATAGTAGGGACCCAACAATACCCCTATATAATTTCTGATCAACAGGTTTCCCATGTTCATCAGTGTCTATTATAGCATTAGTGGCCATAGGTGTTTTCTTTACTGAGGCATCATTCATCCCAAACTTTTTAATAAGCTCTTTAGCATATTTAGCTTGGGAGATGAAGATGCCATCAGGCAGCCGCTTCACTTGGAGACTAAGGAAGTAGGAGAGCTCACTCATGCTACTCATTTCAAACTTAGAATGCATGAGGTCAAAAAACCTCTTGCATAGTTTAGAATCAGTAGACCCAAATATAATGTCATCTACATATATTTGTACTAACAAAGTTTGATCCTATGGTGCCTAGTGAATAATATTTTATCTACTATGCCTCTAGTGAATTTATGCTCTATCAGGAAGCTAGCTAGGGTCTCATACCAAGCACTTGGAGTTTGCTTTAGACCATAAAGAGCTTTATGCAATCTAAAAACATATCAAGGATGGGTTGGAGAGATAAAACCTGGAGGTTGTTCAACATAAACCTCTTCTTTCAGTACTCCATTCAGAAAGGCACTCTTTACATCCATCTGATAAACTTTGAACTTCTTCTATGCAGCATAAGCAAGGAAGATCCTGATTGCTTCTAACCTTGAAACTGGTGCAAAAGTTTGGTCATAGTCTATCCCTTCTTCTTGCCTATAACCTTGAGCAACAAGCCTAGCCTTGTTTCTTACAATTACACCATGGGCATCTAGTTTGTTTATATATACCCATTTAGTTCCAATGACTGGGTAGTCTTTGGGTCTTGGAACTAAATCCCAAACTCTACATCTCTCAAATTGGTTGAGTTCCTGTTGCATTGTAATGATCTAGTGGGGATCTTGCTCAGCATCTTTTATGGATTGAGGCTCAACTTGAGAGAGGAAACATGCATGCATCACATTTTGGTTGAGTTGATGCCTTGTCTGTACACCTACTGATATGTCTCCAATCACTTGAGATCTGGGATGATCCCTTAGTGTGACAAGATCAGTGGGTGGAGTTGGTTCAGCAACAACATTTCGAATTAATTCCTCTTGTGGAATTATGTCTGTTGTTGAATGAAGTTCAACCACTTCTGTGCTTTCTTCTTCACTGTCTTCATCAACCTGTGGAGGAGATGGTGATGTAATCTCTTGTGGAAGGTTTAATTCACCCAATTTCTCACACAAGTGAGGTACCTGCAAGGTGCTATTGGTAGAAATCTCTTTCTCCTTATAAGACATGTTAGTCTCATCAAAAGTAACATGAATTGATTCTTCAATTTTTAAAGAAGATTTGTTAAACACCCTATAAGCATTGCTTACTTGGGAATATCCTAGAAAAATTCCCTCTTCAGCCGTAGCTTCAAACGTTCTAATATATTTCTTGTTATTATTATGTATATAACATATGCAACCAAATACTTTAAAATAGGTGATTTTAGGTTTCTTCCCTTTGAGTAATTCATAGGGAGTCCTATTCTTAAGTTTATGTATTAGACTCTTGTTCAGTATATAGTTTGTTGTGCTTATAACCTCTACCCAAAAGAATAGGGGCATGTAAGCATCTGTAAGTAATGTGCCTACAACTTCAATTAGGGTTATGTTCTTCCTTTCAGCTACCCCATTTTGTTGGGGAGTTCAAGGAGCTGAGAAGCAATGCCTGATACCTTTCTTCTTACAAAACTCATGTATAAGAAGAGACTCAAACTCTGTACCATGATCACTTCTGATCAATGCAACATGTGTAGAGTACTCAATCTGTATGGTCCTAAGAAAATATGTAAGAACTTTGAATGTATCTGACTTAGATTTCAGAAAGAACACCCAAGTGAGTCTTGAGAAGTCATCTATAATAACTAGGGTATAGGAATTCCCTCCTAGGCTTTGTACAACAATAGGTCCAAATAGGTCCATGTGTAGCAAGTACAAAATCCTAGGTGAATCACTTTTATTCACTGATTTAAAGCTAGGTTTAGTTTGCTTGCCTAGTTGACAAGCCCTGCAGAGGCCTTCCTTCTTATAGGGACCAGAACCTCTCACAAGGCTGTCTTTAGATAGCCTAGCAATGTTTTTCATATTTATATGTCCTAGCCTTTTATGTCATAGTTCATTTTGATTGCTGACAATATTAAGTAGACAAATGTCTGAAGGTGCAGAAAGAAAATCTACTATATATATGTTGCCTTGTCTATTTACAATTAAAACAGTTTGTTTTTCTTCATTAGAAATAATACAAGAAGTTGAGTTAAAGTGTACCTGATAACCTTCATCACATAATTGGCTTATGGAGATAAGGTTATGCTTGAGTCCACTTACATAGGTCACCTTTTTGAAAGTGACTGCTCCAATCTTTACTTCTCCAAAGCCTTTAGACTGACCACGCTTTGAATCACCAAAGATCACCTTGTTCCCAGCTTGGACTTGTAGTTAATTAAATTGTCCTTGCTGCCAGTCATGTGCTTGGAGCATCCACTATCCAGATACCATCTTTGATTAAATGCTGGACAGCTCTTTTCCTGCAATGAAAATAGTTAGTTGTTCTTAACCCAGGTTACCTTGGGTCCTTTATATTGTTGATAAAAAAACTAGATATTACTAAAAATTCAGGTTGTGATTTATGCCCTAAGTGGTGATATCTTCTAGGAGGAATTATCCAATCAGCTAGTGGATTAAAAGGTTTCCTAGATTTATTAGAGTTGCTTTTATAGTTATGACTTTTATTAAGTCTTTCTGGGTTTGACGAAATGTTGTGAGTTCGTCGACCAGAGTTCGATGAAATGGGATGGGATCATCGATCTCTTCTTAGAGAATGAACATATTCATTTTCTGTGGCCCAAATTCGTCGATCTCTGCTCAACGAACCATGCATACTTCGTCGATCGCAGTAAGATGAATGATTATTATATAGATTTGCGTTCAACGTTCGTCGACTTGAGTTTGACAAACTGGCCACATTTCGTCGATCTGAGTTCGACAAAATCTACTGAACTTTGTTTTTATCTATGTTTTTCTGTTTTCTATTATTGTGATTTTTAAAGTTAGTTACTTCTTTTGTGGTTTGGTTGTTGTTCATTACTTCTTTACCCTTAACTGACACAAATTTAAGGGGGGTTGACCATATGTTCTTCTTGAGGATGGGGGGTAAACTTGATGATGCACCCAAGCCCAGTTTGTCATTCAGTCAGGCATTGACTGTACTTGTGATGTCCATCGGCTTAAGGCTTCTCCCATTGAGAGATTTCTCAAGTTGTTTGGCCTCACATAGCTCTGTTTTTAAAGACTTGATTTGTTCATTAGCTAGAGTTAGTTCATCTTTCAATTTATTGTTTTCAAAAATTAGATTTTCTTGATTGCCTAGTCTTTCCCTAAGTATTTTAATTTCTTTCTCTGAGTTAATTAGATCAATACACATGGTTTTAAACTCAGTTTTGAAAGTATCAGATCTATAATCAAATGTTAAAGTATCTGATCAGCTTCTGATTCTGAAGTTCCTTCATCTTTAGATTCTTCTTTATCTGATTGACTTCTGGAGGCATCAATGGCCATGAGGCAAACTTCCTTGGCCCTTGCCTCTTCTTCCTCTTCACTTGAACTGGAAGATGTGGATTCATATTCAATGTCACTCCAATTTTCAGCTATAAAGCCCTTCTCCTTCTTCTTGTATTTGCTGGAGGAAGGCCTTGAGCTTTGTTGTCTTCCGGTGTCCTTCTCTTTTCTTCTTTCTTTCTTTTGATTCTCTGGACACTCTGAGATAAAGTGTCCAGGTTTCCTGCAGCCAAAGCAAACTACTTCTTTAGTGGGGGGTTTTGTCATACCTTGGCGTATCATCCTGCCTGGATGATTTTCTTCTGAAGTCTTTCCTTGCCATTTTGTAAAATCTTTTGGCAAGGAGACTCATTAGCTCTTCATTTATTGTTGAAGCTTCTGTCTCTTCAGCAGCCTTGAATGCCAGGTTGTGCTCTTTCCTTACTGGTGGAGGAGTCCTTTGTTCAGGTGCTTCTCTGGACTTGATTAGCTGCTCATAAGACTTGAGCTTTCCCAATAGAGATTCAGTGGAAATCTCACTTAAGCTCCTGGCCTCCTTGATTGCCCAGATCCTTGAATCCCATGAGCTTGGGAAGCACATGAGGATTTTGTCATTCACCTCAGTGAGGGTGATGTCTTTATCCAAGTTTTTCAGCTCATTGATTATTGAGCTTAATCTGTTGTACATGTCTGCAACAGATTCTGCTTCATCCTTCTTAAAATTCTCATACTGGGATATGAGATTTTGACTTTTGTCCTTCCTTTTATCAGCAGAGCCAGCCACCATTTGGTTGAGAGAGTCCCAAATGACATTGGCTGAAGTGCACTCAGCCACTTTCTGTAAAATGTCATCAGATATTGTTTGGGCCAGAATGTTCATGGATTTAGCATCAACAACTTTTGCTTTCTTCTAAGCATCAGTCCACTCAGGTGGTGGAACTGCATTATTGCTGGAGGTTGATGTGGATGTAGAAGCAGTTGCTTGAGGAGGACCTATCAAAATAGAGTTGTAGATGTCCTCATCAATAGAATTCATATACAGTTTTATTCTTGCCTTCCAGATGGCAAACTTATTTAAGTTGCACACTGGAGGACTAGTGCTTGCATAATCTTTGTTCTGTGTCATACTGTGAATATAATCCTAATAGAAATAAATAATCAGATCTACCAAAGGATCTTTTGGTTCAAGGCTTAGCTTGCACAACCAAAGGAACCTGCTCTGATATAAATTGAAGGTTAGGGTTAGATCTGATATACTCTAGAGGGGGTGAATAGAGTATCTTGAAACTTTAAGGCCTTTTTTGCTGTAAAAAAAATTATTCTAAGATAAAGTGATCTGCCACAGGCACCGCAAATATAAACTAATATCACAGACACAACAACCTAAGTAGCACAACCATAGCAAGAGCAAAAGAAAAAGATGGCAACCAGACAACACAAGAATTTTATAGTGGTTTCCCAACCTGGGTACATCCACTCTTCTACTACCCTGGTAGGAATCCACTCAAGTTTTTGATCAGGTGACTGCCACCAATGAGCTTTTGATCAGGTGCTCAAAAACCAATCCCAAGTCTTTTGATAAGGTGACTTGAAACCAGGAATAACTTTTGAAGGGAGTTAAATAACCATTTTTACAATCGGGGTGAGAGAGTGATGTTGTCTTCTCTTTCTCAAATACAACTGAGAAGACTTAGGGGATCTTTGATGTTAACAAAGCTCCCTCTGAGATGTTGATTTGTTCAGGAAGGTTGGAGCTTTGCTTCACGGTGAGTGGGCCTTCAATCCTTTAGCCTTGACCAGAAGATATCCAGGAACTTCTTGACTGATAGAGTTGTTGTTGTCCTTGAAGAATCCTGGAATGAAGAAGGAAGAAGACTCTTGATTTTGAATGGATGTTCTTCTTCTTCTTCTTCTTCTTCTTCTGTATCTTGTGTTCTTTCTCTGGTCTGGGCTTGTTCTTTTCTCTGTTACTGTATGATTGCTTTCTATGTCGTGCTCTGCTAGCCCTATTCAGTATATTCCTTGTATTCTCTCTAGAGAAGGAAGAAGAAAAATCCATTTATATTTTCTGTGAAATCTTCCTTCTGAATTTTTGAATTCCTTCCAGCATTGATTGCTGACGGCCTGGAGAATATCTGCATTGATTGATTTCCCCAACTGTCCCATTGAAAAATTACAAGTAATAATCCTGATGAAGACCATAATCAATGCTTCGTCTAACGGTAAAATTCAGAGAATATTAAGCATTGATTATACAGGAATTACTGTATTAAAATAAGGGACAGAGGGAGGAAAAGTCCATGTCTGGAACTGCACAGAAATCATCGAGTGAAAAATAGAATTCATCGACCTGGGTCCTGAGTTCGTGGAGCTGAGAAGTTATGTTCATCGACCAGATAATTGTTGTTCGTCAAACTGAGATCCAAGATCGTCGACCTAAGAACAGATAACAACTTTCTCTAGAATCTTGCCAATTCTGTACATCAAGATCATCGAGCTGAGAGCTAAGTTCGCCGACTGGAGTTCAGTGAAAATGTTTCTTGGACTTGAGAATGTAGAAATAAAGTGTCCAGAAATCATCGACCTGAGAATTGGTTTCATCGACCTGAGAACTGCTAACAGCTACCTGATACAACTTGTCGAGACTGTTGTCCAAGTTCGTCGAGCTGAGAACATGAATTTGTCGACTAGAGTATGATTCTGGACTTAGAATATTTGAAGTGGAGTATCCATAAATCATCGACCTGAGAACTATGTTCGTCGAGCTCACCTTAGAGAATTGTCTCTGAGTTCGTCGAGCTAAGGACGACTTTCGTCTAGCTGAGTTCGATGAACGTCGAACTCATTTCCCGAGTCTTTGAAATTTATCTAAGTCTTGAGTCTTCTGCAGTCTGTTGATGGCTGGTCCATGCAATGTTGACTCTAAGGACATGGCCTATACTATAGGACACAAACATGACCCTAGCTATACATGTTGATTCAAATGATCCTAGTTTAGTTAACCTAGCCCAAATCCAACTAGGGATCCAACAAGCAGTTTAGCCCAGTTAACTGCTTTCTTCACAACCAGAGCACTCATAACCAAAAATTGGTGCCTGATAATGTAATCGTGGGCGATATGTTTTCCCAATAAAACCTTGCCGACAACATCAACCAAAAATTTATATTCAGCAGATAAATTTTTCTTTAGTATTTTATTTGGGTTTTCGCCAGTATGTCTCATTTTTATTAGCATATCATGAAATTAAGAATTATCCATCTCAATTTCTTCATTTCCATTCATCAGACCAAAAATCTCAGTTGGTATTGCGGGGGAAAGGGAAACTTGATTATCGGATATAGTGTCGGTCATAGTATCTGCATCGGGTGTGGTGGAAGTGAACACCCATTCTCTAATCTCAGTTGCTGCTATCTTTATTCTTTGAGTCATGAAATTCTTCAGATTTTGTTCCTCAAACAGTGTCAGAATATCCAGAAAGATTTGGTCCAAATGTTGGAAGGATTCAAAATCAATGTCGAAGCCCATGTCAAACTTCATCGCTGCCAGGGAGTTCGTCAGAATCGCCATTAGTTCGCCTGCAAAAGAAAATAGAGAGATCAAGTGCAAGGGAACAGAAAGCGCGGGACGGAGCTCGAAGAAAACCTAGATATATGATTTTCAGAATATGAAGTGGCAGACTCCGTCCGACGAAAAATAAAAATACTACGATCTGGGTTTGACGAAATATTTTATTGACAAAAGAATTCATCGATCTCAGTCAGAATAAGTGAAAACATTTCGTCGAGTTCAGTTCGATGAAAATTTTTTGAAGCAATATCATGTAACGCAACGAAACTCAAAAGAGGGATGGGTTGCGTTTTGAACCAAGTTTGAGACTTGGTAGGGTTCACACGGCCTGGGACACGGGCGTGTCCCAGGGCTGTGTCATGCTCGGGTTCGACGATCTGTCCGTGTGGTCGATGAAATTGCAGTCGATGATTGTCAAGGCAACGAACACGACCTGAGACACGGGCGTGTCCCAGGCTGTGTCCTGCTCGGGCTGTGAATCGTGTTGTGTTGGGGGTGGAACACGGCCTGGAGCCCAGGCATGTTCAGCCTGACACGGGCATGTCAAATTTGACACGGGCGTGTTAAGTACCTGTGTTATCTTCGGGTTGGTTTTGGACCTATGTCGATGGAGGAACACGCCCCGCTACACGGGCGTGTACTGGTTGACATGGGCATGTCCAGCCTGACACAGGCGTGTCGAGATCCCGTGTTCTTTTCGGGATGCGACAGTTTCAGCGTAGATTGAGGCACACAGCTTTGGACACGGGCATGTCACAAGCCGTGTTCGGCCCAGGTTTTGGATTTTAAGCGCGAATTGTGGCCGTCCGTTTCCTTATTTTGGGATCCAAGGGTCCTGGCTGCTCCTGACAGTGTTTAATCCGGGAATAGGGTTTGTATACCCTCATTTCACTCAAGATTTCTCTTTCTAAAGTATTAGAGAGAGGGGAGAGCAAGGAAGAAGAAGGAGGAGAGTTTCGACCGCCGGTGGAGCTTCGGAGCCCCAAATCGCAAGCCGAGTTCGGATCTACAGAGGTGAGGCCGTTGCGGTGCTTTTCATCCGTTTAGATCTCAATGGCACCAAAGAGAAATTCTAGGGTAATGCATCTCATCTTGTACATTTGAAGTCCTCTTTCCTTTTACATAGGAATCCCGCTCTCACGAGTATGCGGTGAGTGTGAGGTGTTCCTTCAGGTAGACATGAATAGTCCCTGTTGTTTTGTATGTAAACTCCGCAATCGAGAAACGGACATAGGCACGGTGTATGAAGGCTACCCGGCAAGTTAGTCTAGATCGTTGATGTTGCATTGCATGAATGGCCGGAGAAGACTCCACACCGATGGTTGTTTTTTGGGTTTTCTATGCTGTAGATTGCAACAGGGAACCTTGGGGACTAACTCCGTGGTGCACCCAAAAAACTGGGCAGATGCGTGATTCTGCCAACATGGTGGCCTGGGAGTCAACTTGCACATAAATGAGTTATGTAAAGTGTGTGATCGTATTGGGACTTGGGGAATCTTGACCCGTGCATATGGCTTAAATTGATGTTGCAGTGTGAGCAACGGGTCAGGCGGAACTGTACCCTATCTGTGTCGTTCGGTTAGAGAGATCTAAGGTACGTGGTACTCACCATTGGCATAGATGGAGGGTCTTAGGCATAGGCCAGAAAGACCATAATGCTCAAGAGAATTGCCGTCCAAGGGGCGGTGGTGAGATCGCGTATTTTGACCGGGTTCATCGAGAATATTCCCTGAGAGCATGGGGTGTGTGGCCGTGCGAGCCTACGCCTGTGATGATGTGTAATTTCACTACTGTTAAGCTATGCTAATAAAGTGCATGGAAGGAGCATCACTGCCCCAAGTTTAGGGGCAGGGTCGTTATAATTTAGTCAGCTTTAGTTGACCGTTGCTTTTGTTTGTCACCGCTTCGGTGGATTGTTGCTTTCAGGTGCTGCGGATCATAGTGGAAAATAGCGGACAAAATCCCTTATTTTTGAGCCGGCCCTCGGAGGCCTAAATTTGAATGTTTACTTTTATTCTCATGTGTGACCGGCCTACGAGCCGAGGTTTGGAAGACACTTTTATTTGAGTAAACTCTTGTAAGGTCATAAGGCCAAGTACTTTTGTATTTGTACGTTCATTTCTTTTGGGTTATTATAGTGGACATTCATGCTGTGGATGGGTTCTTATTTTGCAACTTTTAAATTGCTTCCGCTAGAATATACTCTGTGTAGGACGTTAGTTATTGGAAGGATGGTTCCATTGTGTAACCATTCGGTCTGTCTGTGGTATATGGCATCGGGCCCCAACCGGACCTACTATTATATGCTATGCGATGGATAGAGGGTGTTACAATTTGGTATCAGACTACTGGTTTCGGTCAACTTAAATGAATTCGTGGACGAATTCTTTTAAGGGGTGGTGAGCACATGTGTGTGTGTCATCATTATAACATAAAAAGAACCCGTGAATGTCCACTTAGGAATGAAAATACACATGTTTGAGCAACCTGCACGTTCCTATAATTCCTTTTTGTAATATTGTTTGGTCGTTTAATGGTGTTTTGTGTAACAACCCCATCCATTCATATCGTATATACTAGAAGGTCCGGTCGGGGCCCCACATCATATACCACAAAACGAGCGGTGAAGTCACGGTATGGCACCAGAGTAGCGCAGCGCACCCTAACCCATTGCATTCTAGCGGAAGCCTATACAATACACTTGAACTCCACACCTGAATGTCCGACATATGAAACCCCATATTTTATATATTCATAGGAATGTCTTACAACACATACAAGACAAAGAGTTGGCCTTAAGGCCTTACAGGGCTTTCATACAAGTGGCCATAAACAATGGCGCGCAGGTCGGCCACACAAAAGAAAACATCATACTTTCATTTCTTTAGCCTTCGAAGGCTAGCGGCGGCAGCAGCAGCAACAACAGGGACTTCAGCCCTTATGCGTCTCGCTTGGCTCTCCAACACCTGCACAGGGATAGGCCACCCAATGGTGGCAAAAGAGGCAACGGTCAGCATTCCGCTGACCAAATTATAATGACCCTACCCCTCCTCTCGGGGTAGGGGTATTCTTCCCTACAAAGCATAGCATGTACAAGCATATATATCCATGTGCACTCGCGCACATCCATTCCATCACAATCGTCAGCCATGCGGCCCAACGATCCGTGCACTCAGGGCACATTCTTGGTGTACCGGCGAACCGGTTGCCCACCATCGTATCAGTGTCGCAACCCAACGACAAATCACTTGAGCATTTAATCCATGATGTGTAGCCGGAGTTCTAGTCTTAACGCACCGGGATGGCCCGTAGCCCCCCATTGTGATATGGCTCGAAGGCCTAAGACTCTCACTATGCGCTCCAATAGACCATACTTTCAGGTCTCACGTCAGACGGACATAGCGCAGGTCAGATTTTCCACCCCCCGTTGCTCAAATCGCCTTTACCATCACCGAGTACCACGTACTCTCGGCGACATAAAAGGCGCGGGTTGGTCTCACCGATCCTGTTTGACATTACAGCCTGGGTATCCTATGACACGCAATTCTAGCACAACATTGGCGGTTCTTTCCTGGGCACACCAGTACTTCCTTCCTTAACAGGTACCACATCACAAAGATCACAGCGTCGGCGAGTCTTTCCTGGGCACACCAGTACTTCCTGCTTTTGCAGGTACCACACCACGTATATCACAAATGTCAGGGGTATTTCCCGGCTTACCATGTCAGTACTTCCTGTTACTCTCTTCACAGTTACCACCTAAACATTCAGCATTACAATAGGCCTTTCCCGAACTTCCCTCTGGTACTTCCTGCTATTATCTTCACAGGCATGACCCAACAGCACAAGCATGATACGGATATTTTCCTGGACTACCACTCCAGTACTTCCTGCTACTTCCTTCACAGGTCCAATCCGTCGACTCCTAAACTACACGTTTATCATGGAGTCTTCTCCGGTTCGTATGCAACATCACCAATCCAGACCAACCTGTCCAGATGGGCTTCACACAGCATGCCTATTCCGTACTTTCATTTCTGGATCTATATGCTAACCACTTGGGGATTTCATGAATCAACCCAATGATCCCCATAACCGACCACCCGCTGGTGGGGGAATCATGTGAATATGCAAAAAGGGATCCTTCACATGGCTATGAAGAAAATTCGTTACCCTTGAAGACCGCTTCGGTGCCATAAGCTCCAAGATCACTTGAAAGAATTGCAATAGTGTTTCCTCCGCAAAGATGGCCTCGGATCACCGCTTGCTACTCACAAGCTCAACCACCGAACAACCCCTCTCCTTCTTCCTCTATCTTCCTTTCCCTTTCTCTCTCTAGAATAGAAGAAGAAACATAATGTCCAACAACAAAAATGAGACTTTCTGTCCAAGTCTCGGCCTTAAGGAAGCAGGAAAGAACCTCAGCCCTTGAATCCCAGCTGAGGGAATGGACGGCTACGAAAAATCGGGAAAATCGATTTTCGTGTCCAACACGCCCTGTGACACGCCCGTATCACAGGCCGTGTACTCAAAGCGGTGCTCAACCCGCCTTCTCCCCAAAATAGGTCACAGCCACGAGACACGCCCGTATCAGCCAAGTCACGCCCGTGACACAGGTTTGTGCTCGACGATCTGCGTTCGACGATCAGGCAGCGATCATAGAGCTCGCCAGCGATTGTCGATCTCACCAGCGATCGGCGAACAGCACGTTCGACGATTTACGCTCGACGATCAGCGCATTCTACGATTTGTGCTCGACGATCAGCGCGTTCGACGATTTCCGTTCAACGATTTGTCGGCGCTCGTCGAGTTGGCCCAGCGCTCGACGATTAGCCCAGTGTTCGACGATTTCCGTTCGACGATTTGCCAGTGCGCGAAACCTTTGCATAATCGTCGACCTGAAGCCGAACCCGAGCAGGACACGCCCTGGGACACGCCCGTGTCCCAGGCCGTGTCACCCAAAATTTTGCCTGCTGAATAAATTGGGCTGTTACAACCCTCCCCTCCTACAAGAAAGTTCGTCCTTGAAATTGGAATAGAGGTTGTTAACCAGCAAGCAAAATGTTATAACATTAAAATTGGCATGCTATAACACGGTTGTTTACTTTACAAAAATAACTCAGGAAACTTAGCTCGCATGGTCTGCTCTCGCTCCCATGTAAGCTCTTCACAGCCGTAGTTGTCCCACCAGACTTTAACCATTCCGACCGTCTTGTTCTGCAGCTGCTTCTCGGCTCGATCCTCGATCTAAATGGCTTCACTTTCGTCGTTAGCCCATACTCCACCGGCACCTGATCATCCGTGATCACTTGGGCTGGATCCTTAACTGCTTTTCGCAGCACAGAGATATGAAACACAACGTGCAAGCCACCCAAGTCCGCCGATAGAGCTAGCCGATACGCAGCTTCCCCGACTCGCTTAACCACTTCAAAAGGACCCAAATATCATGGACTCAACTTTTTCAACCGTCGAATCCTGGATACACCTTTGAATGGTTTGATCTTCAAGTAGACCCACTCGCCTACCGCGAACTCCACGTTCCGGTGTTTAGCATTGTAGCACTTCGCTTGTCGATCGTGAGCAATCAATAATCGTTCCCGAATCGTTGAATTCACTTCATCGACTTCATATCGTTTATACACTTTGGCTTCGCCTGCCTCTACCGAAGCTAACGGAGTACGTCACTTTCGTCCAGACAGAGCCTCATACGATGCCATACCGATGCTCGCCTGGTAGCTGTTATTGTAGGCAAACTCCACCATAAAGAGATGATCTTCCCATATCTTTCCAAAGTCTAGGGCGCACATCCTAAGCTTGTCCTCCATAGTCCTGTTGGTTCTTTCAGTTTGGCCATCCGTCTGGGGATGAAAGGCCGTACTGAATGTCAACTTCGTGCCCAACAGTCGGTGAACTAGCTTCCAGTCATTTGATGTGAATCGCCCATCTCGATCACTTATGATGCTCAGAGGAATACCGTGCAGCCGCACAATCAGGTCAACATATAATTTTGCCAAACGTTCAACCGAATCATCTCGCCTGTTTGGGAGAAAATGTGCCACTTTAGTTAGCCGGTCAACAATCACCCAGATGGAATCATTTCCTCGCTGAGATCTCGGCAACCCGTGCACAAAATCCATGGAAATATCATCAAACTTCCACTCTGGAATCGACAGCGACTTCAAAAAACCACCCGGCTTTTGGCATTCCGCCTTGACCATCGCACATGTTTGGCATTTGGCAACATAAAGAGCCACATCTCTCTTTAACCCTGGCCACCAGAATAGCTTTTTCATATCATTGAACATCTTTGTGCTCCCGGGGTGAATGTAATACTTTGTATAATGCGCTTCATACATCAGTTATTCCCTCAATTTACCCACATTTGGGACGCACAAACGGCCCTCTTTCCACAAAAGACCGTCATTCCAGGAGAATTTGCCCTCTGACACCTCTTTAACATAGCGGAAGAGATCTTCATCTAACCCCGTTTCTCGTCGAATCCGGTCTGCAAGGTCACATTGCACCTCCGTCCAGTTCAGACATGCATTGGCGGTAGAATTCTTGTCAATACAATAAATCTCTAACACTTCTAGCTCCTGGATGAGACGTTCATCATGCTGCTGCAACCAATTCGCTCTAGCTGGAGCTCTCCGACTCAATGCATCTGCGACTATGTTTCCCTTCCCGGGAGTATAGTGGATCTTGAAAGTGTAGTCCCCAAGGAACTCCAACCACCTTCATTGTCGCATGTTCAAGTCCTTCTGCTCCAATAGGTACTTTAAGCTCTTGTGATCTGTATAGATCTCCACCATCACTCCATAAAGATAGTGTCGCCACAGCTTTAGTGCAAATATTACCGCCGCCAACTCTAAGTCATGGACGGGATAATTTCGCTCGTATACCTTCAGCTGGCGTGAGCCATAAGAAATTACCTTTCCATTCTGTAGAAGAATGCATCCTAAGCCGCTCCCTGAGGCATCACTATAGATTACAAATCCATCGGTCCCACATGGCGAAGACAACACCGGCGCCGTGGTCAACCGAACCTTCAGCTCTTCAAAAGCTCGTGCGCACTCTGGCGTCCAGACGAACTTCTAATCTTTTCTCGTCAGTGTGATTAATGGCAAAGCGATCCGCAAGAAATTCTCAACAAATCTTCGATAGTAGCCCGCAAGTCCAAGGAAGCTCTGGACCTCGGCCACTGAAGACAACACCGGCCACTCCTCTATGGCCCTTATCTTTGCAGGATCCACTGTTATGCCCGCTCCACTCACCACATGGCCTAGAAAAGTCACTGACGATAGCCAAAACTCGCACTTCGAGAACTTGGCATAGAGCTTGTTCTGCCTCAACGTGTTCAACACCAACCGCAAGTGGGTTTCATGTTCAACTTTCGACTTTGAGTACACCAGGATGTCATCAATGAACACTATCACGAACAAATCCAAGTACTCTCGGAACATACGGTGCATCAAATTCATAAACACTGAGGGCGCATTACACAGTCCAAATGGCATCACTGTGAATTCGTAGTGCCCGTAACGCGTTCCAAATGCGGTTTTGGGAATGTCACCTTCCCGGATTCTCAATTGGTAATAACCAGATTTCAAATCCAACTTGGAATAGACGGTCGATCCCACTAGCTGATCAAACAGCTCATCAATCCGTGGAATCGGATATTTGTTCTTTTCAGTGAGCTTGTTCAGCTCACGGTAATCAATACACAACCGCAAACTCCCATCTTTCTTTTTCACAAAAAGTACAGGGGCGCTCCAAGGTGACATACTGGGGCGTATATAACCCTGCTCCAGCAACTCTTGCAGTTGGACTTTCAACTCCGCCAGCTCCTTTGGTGCAACGCGATATGGCGAGCGGGCCACAGGTTTCCCACCTGGCACCAGCTCTATTGTGAAGTCAATCTCTCGTTGGTGTGGTAGCCCAGGGAGATCCTTGGGAAACACATCTGTAAACTCCGATACGATTGGAACATCACTCACACTGGCCTTAGGATCCACCGCCTGAATTAGCGTAAAGTATACCTCTGCGCCCTTCTGAACAGCTTTGACATCTTGGAGGGCAGACATCAACGTCCCTCCAACCCCTTGCATACCTGCGAACTTCGTCTCCTGCTCGGTATTATGGCCCAACATGACCTCTTTGGACTGGCAATCAATCAAGGCATGCTGCTTCGCAAGCCAATCCATCCCAAATATCACGTCAAATTCCGATATAGGTAATACAGATATCGTCAAACAGAAATCCCGACTTCCTATATGCACTGCCACATCGCAAGCTTGATCCGCAAGCATCATACACCCATTTGCCAACAACACTCTGACGCTATCTGCCATTACACGACTGGGTATCCCAAGCCACGCTATAAACTCTCAAGACAGAAAAGAATTCGACGCACCTGTATCAAACAGTGCTCGCACCAGCGTGTTCTGAATCAGTACAAAGCCTGTGGTAATCACATTACACACAAGCCACATACACATATGCAATAAACAAAGCATACAAACAAAAGAATACTCAAAACTAAACTCATACCTGTAACGACGTCACTTTGTTTCATGGCCTCATGCAGGACAAGATTGTAGACCCGGGGCTGCGCCTGAGATGCAGAGGATTCCACCACTGCTTTGCCCTTCTCAGCATATGACGCTCCCGCCTTCTTTTCATTCTTTGGCGACACCCGACAGTCACGGGCGATGTGCCCCACCCGTCCACACGTAAAACACGTACGAGTCTCCGGCTTTGAGGTGGCCCCCGATGTTGCTCCCGAGGCAAATGAAGAAGGAGCTTGTCCAACCGTCTTGGGCCTCTTGCCCCACTTCTTCTTATAGAATGACTTTGTCGGTTGGGGCATCTTGAACTCTGGCTGTGTCACAGCCAAGGCCCTCTTCCCCTGCACACTCTTCATGTCTTTCTCCAGCACGCAAGCAGTGTCTACTAATGCCTGGAAGCCCTGGTTCACTGAACTCGAAAGCAGGAACCTCAGCTCATCCCGCAATCCTTCGTAGAACCAATTTGTCTTCCTCTGCTCATCAGCAAATATTGAATCCGCATACCGTCCCAAGCGAGTAAACTCATGCAGGTACGCGTCAACACTGCCTTCTCCTTACGTTAATCTCTGGAATTCATTCTCCATGGCTATATGCTGTGCCACGGGAAGGTGCTTCACCAGGAAGAGTCGAGAGAATTCCTCCATGCTCACTTGTGTCAACGGTCTCCCCGCCAAGTGATGCAACTCCATCTCGTCCCACCATAATCGCGCTTCTCCTTCAAGTAGGAAGGTAGCTAAGGTAACTTTCTGATGTTCCTCCGACCCGATCGCCGTCATAATCCGCTTAACGCGCGATAACCAATCCTCAGCCTGCATAGGAGATCCTGCTCCCGAGAACGTAGGCGGATGGAAACTCATAAACCACGTCAACCGTCGTTCAGCCACTTGAGGATCTACAGCTGCAACAGGTTCTGGGCTTGCCGCCACCTGTTCTGGTCTCAATACCGGCTGTGCCTGCCCAATTGGTTGGCCTTGCATCATGGTAAATATAGCCTCATCAACTAATCGAACGGTTTTCGTAGCTGGTGGAGGTGTAGGCACCTCAGCTGGTGCCATACTTTCTTCAGAACGCTGGGGCTCCGACGCCCCAGCTCCATTACATGTCACCTATAGGTGGATAAGACACACACATTACGACCGTACACAAGTACTTACAACAAAATAGGAACACGCAGGTTGCTCAAACACATGCATTTGCATTCCTATAATGGAGATTCAGGAGTTCATTCGTGTTAATGTGGTTTGCACAAAGATGTGCTCGCTACCCCACAAAAGAAGTCGACCACGACTTCGAGAGGAAAAGACCGAGACAGCGGATACAAAAAATGTAACAACCCCATCCGTTCATATCGTATATACTAGAAGGTTCGGCCGGGGCCCCACAACATATACCACAAAATAAGCAGTGAAGTCACGGTACGGCACCAGAGTAGCGCAGCGCACCCTAACCCATTGTATTCTAGCGGAAGCCTATACAGTACACTTGAACTCCACACCTAAATGTCCGACATATAAAACCCCATATTTTATATATTCATAGGAATGTCTTACAACACATACAAGACAAAGAGTTGGCGTTAAGGCCTTATAGGGCTTTCATACAAGTGGCCATAAACAATGGCACGCAGGCCGGCCACACAAAAGAAAACATCACACTTTCATTTCTTTAGCCTTCCAAGGCTAGTGGCGGCAGCAGCAGCAACAACAGGGACTTCAGCCCTTATACGTCCCGCTTGGCTCTCCAACACCTGCACAGGGACAGGCCACCCAATGGTGGCAAAAGAGGCAAAGGTCAGCATTCCGCTGACCAAATTATAACGACTCTACCCCTCCTCTCGGGGCAGCGGTATTCTTCCCTGCAAAGCATAGCATGTACAAGCATATATATCCATGTGCACTCACGCACATCCATTCCATCACAATCGTCAGCCACGCGGCCCAACGATCCGTGCACTCAGGGCACATTCTTGGTGTACCGGCGAACCAGTTGCCCACCACCGTATCAGGGTCGCAACCCAACGACAAATCACTTGAGCATTTACTCCATGACGTGCAACCAGAGTTCTAGTCTTAACGCACCGGGATGGCTCATATCCCCCATTGTGATATGGCTCGAAGGCCTAAGACACTCACTATGCACTCCAACAGGCCACACTTTCAGGTCTCACATCAGACGGACATAGCGCAGGTCGGATCCTCCACCCCCCGTTGCTAAAATCGCATTTTCCATCACCGAGTACCACATACTCGCGGCGACATAAAAGGCGCGGTTTGGTCTCACCGATCCTGTTTGGCATTACAGCCTGGGTATCCTCTGACACCGAATTCTAGCACAACATTGGCGGGTCTTTCCTGGGCACACCAGTACTTCCTGCCTTAATAGGTACCACACCACAAAGATCACAGCGTCGGCGGGTCTTTCCTGGGCACCCCAGTACTTCCTGCTTCTGCAGGTACCACACCACACATATCACAAATGTCAGGGGACTTTCCTGGCTTACCATGCTAGTACTTCTTGTTACTCTCTTCACAGGTATCACCTAAACATTCAGCATTACAATAAGCCTTTCCCGGACTTCCATCCTGTACTTCCTGCTATTATCTTCACAAGCATGACCCAACAACACAAGCATGATACATATATTTTCCTGGACTACCACTCTAGTACTTCCTGCTACTTCCTTCACAGGTCCAATCTGTCGACTCCTAAACTACACATTAATCACAGAGTCTTCTTCGGTTCGTATGCAACATCACCAATCCAGACCAACCTGTCCAGATGGGCTTCGCACAGCATGCCTATTCCGTATTTTCATTTTCGGATCTATATGCTAACCACTTGGGGATTTCATGAATCAACCCAATGATCCCCATAACTGACCACCCGCTGGTGGGGGAATCATGTGCATATGCAAAAAGGGAGACTTCACATGGCTATGAAGAAAAGTCGTTACCCTTGAAGACTGCTTCGGTGCCATAAGCTCCAATGTCACTTGAAAGAATTGCAACAACGTTTCCTCCGCAAAGATGGCCTCGGATCACCGCTTGCTACTCACAAGCTCAACCACCGAACAACCCCTCTCCTTCTTCCTCCGTCTTCCTTTCCCTTTCTCTCTCTAGAATAGAAGAAGAAAGATAATGGCCAACAACAAAAATGAGACTTTTTGTCCAAGTCTCGGCCTTAAGGAAGTAGGAAAGAACCTCAGCCTGTGGAAACCACCCGTCACCACACATCTTCCCAAAACCCCGAGGTGATGGTAAGGGGGGACGGGGGTACATAAACACCAAGGACCACCCGCTGCAGGCAATGTGGGACTAATCCAACCACGGGATGACGGGGATATTCCGCCACACGGGGGGCCCACCGGGGTCAACACCCAGACCTGGAACGCGATGGGGAAGCCCAAATATGCGGTCCCACACACACCCAATCCCGCTGGACCTTGGTCCTCAACACACCCCCGCAGCGGGATGGCTTTGATACCATGTGGAAACCACCCGTCACCACACATCTTCCCAAAACCCCGAGGTGATGGTAAGGGGGGACGGGGGTACATAAACACCAAGGACCACCCGCTGCAGGCAATGTGGGACTAATCCAACCACGGGATGGCGGGGATATTCCGCCACACGGGGGGCCCACCGGGGTCAACACCCAGACCTGGAACGCGATGGGGAAGCCCAAATATGCGGTCCCACACACACCCAATCCCGCTGGACCTTGGTCCTCAACACAGCCCTTGAATCCCAGCTGAGAGAATGGACGGCTATGAAAAATCGGGAAAATCGATTTTCGCGTCTGACACGCCCTATGACACGCCCGCGTCACAGGCTGTGTACACAAAGCGATGCTCAACCTGCCTTATCCCCAAAATAGGTCACCGCCACGGGACACGCCCGTATCAGCCAAGTCACGCCCGTGACACAGGTCTGCGCTCGACGATCTGTGTTCGACGATCAGGCAGCGATCGTCCAGCTCGCCAGCGATCGTCAATCTCACCGACGATTGGAAAACAGCGCGTTCGACGATTTGCGCTCGACGATCAGCGTGTTCGACGATTTGCGCTCGACGATCAGCAAGTTCGACGATTTCCGTTCGACGATTTGTCAGCGCTCGTTGAGTTGGCCCAGCGCTCGACGATTGGCCTAGCGCTCGACGATTGGCCCAGCGTTCGACGATTTCCATTCGATGATTTGCCAGCGCACGAAACCTTTGCATAATCGTCGACCTGACGCCGAACTCGGGCGGGACACGCCCGTGTCCCAGGCCGTGTCACACAAAATTTTACCTGTTGAATAAATTGGATTATTACATTTTGCACGACTATAGGTGACCAGGAGTAGTGCATGGCCGTCAAAACGTCCAGTTTCTAAGGTAAGTAGCGCACCGAATGATGTGTCTGCAACACCTCCCTCGGCAGAAACCATACAATTGGAGGCTGAAGCAGTGTTTGCTACGATAAATGCGCAGCCTGCATGGCAAATGCAGCAGCCTGTTCCTGCGGTGGAGCAGGTACCGCTTCAAGCAGCGTAACCGAGAAGGGTGGAGCAAGTGGTGGTGGAGCCTTTGGTGCCTAGGAGACTAACTGAAAGACAGCTCAAGCATGTTATGGGCTTCAATCCTCCGGTGATCTCGGGGACGGGAACCCCATCCCAAGCTGAGGATTGGCTCTCCCGAGTAAAGAGAGTATTGACAGCTACCAAAACGAAAGAGTGACAGATTACCATCATAGCTACGTTCCTGTTGGACGGAGATGCAAGGCTGTGGTGGGAAGGTTTAAAGATACATCATCTGAGGGGAAGGCAACTCACGGACGTCTCGATGGAAGAATTTTTGAGACTCTTCTTGACAAGGTACCTTCCCTCGACTCAGAGGATCGCGATGGAGAATGAATTCCAGAAACTGACGCATGGGGAGAGTAACGTGGACGAGTATCTCTGCGAATTTACACGGTTGGTTCGGTACGCTAGCTCTAAATTCGCTGATGAGGAGCGTAAGACAAACTAATTCTATGAGGGTCTAAGGGATGACCTAAGGATACTGCTCTCGGGGCCTATGACGCAGGGCTTCTTGACCCTGGTCAATACGGTCCGGTCGTTAGAAAAGGATTTGAGGAATGTGCAAGCAAAGAGAGACTCTGGTGCTAAGAAGACAGAGTTCAAAGTGTTGACTACCTCATAATCTCGGTATCGTAAGTTCCATAAGAAGGCTAGGACTTCAGGTCCAGCCCTTCTTCCGGTGCTTCGGGGGGCAACTATAAGCCGAACTCCGAGCGCATGCTATAATTGTGGAAAGCCGGGACACTTTGCCCGAGACTGTTGGAGCGGATGTCCAAAGTCTGAGAGGAAGCCGAGAGCAACCTATGAGGAGAAGGGCAAGGCGGTGGAGTCAATCGCATCACACTATGCTCCGGCTCAACCTAAAGTCTATAACCTTGGCCATCAAGAGGCCATAAAGCAAGTAGATGTGGTGACAGGTACGGTTTAAATTTATAGTAAGTTAGCTTTAAATACTTGTTACCTTGTGCATGTTAGCTTATTACTGTTTGTATAGGCTTTGTTTTGATTTGTGATAATCCGACGAGAACACTCTTTGATACGGTAGCTTCGCACTCCTTTTTGTCCGAAGGATTTATATCGCGCATTGGAGTACCTTCTTCAATGGCAAACGACAAACTGGATTTTTTTGTTGCCGAATGGGTGTTCGATGCACGTGGATAGAGTCTGTGGCGTAAATATTCATATTGGGAGTCAGGAGTTTGACTTGCAAGCATCGTTACTGCCGCTGGTGGAGTTCGACGTGATATTTGGTATGGACTGGCTCTCGGAGTAACAAACATATATTGATTGCAATCGCAAGGAGGTTAAGTTGGGAACTGGTCATGAGACAACATTTGCGGGCTTGAAAGGGTCAAGCAAGAATTTGATGTCTGCTCTTCAGGTGTTTAAGGCAGTTCGTGCTGGTGCAGAGTTGTTCTTCACGCTAGTGGAGGCTTCGAAGCCTAAGCCTTCTTTGGACAGCATCCTAGTGGTATCTGAATACCCTGATGTGTTCCCTGGCGATCTCCCTAGAGCCCCACCTCAGCGGGAGATAGACTTCACTATCAAGCTAGTGTCATGTGCCAAACCTGTGTCACGCTCTCCATATCGATTAGCACCTAAGGAGATGGCGGAACTGAAGGTTCAACTTCAAGAACTTTTGAAATAGGGTTATGTGCATCCAAGTTCGTCGCCTTGGAGCACACCGGTCCTTTTTGTGAAAAATAAGGACGAAAGTTTGCGGCTCTGTATTGAATATCTAGAGCTGAACAAGTTAACGGAGAAGAACAAGTACCCGATCCCAAATATTGATGATCTTTTTAATCAGTTAGTCGGGTCATTGGTGTACTCGAAATTGGTTCTTAAGTCTGGGTATTATCAGCTGAGGATAAGGGAAAGTGATATCCCCAAGACAGCTTTTAGTACGAGATACGGGCATTATGAGTTTACGGACATGCTGTTTGGGCAGACTAATGCGTCGTCAGTGTTCATGGATCTAATGGACAGAACTTTCAGAGAGTACCTGGACCACTTTGTGATCGTCTTCATCGACGATATATTAGTGTACTTGCAGAGTGAGGAGGATCACTTTAAGCATTTGCATTTGGTGTTGGAGACGCTGATGAGGAATCAACTGTACGCCAAGTTCTCCAAATGCGAGTTTTGGTTGTCCTCAGTAGCGTTCCCTTGTCACATAGTTAGTGGAGATGGAATTGCGGTGATCCGGCGAAGATTGTTGCTATACGAGAGTGGCCTGTACTGTCTACGGTAGTGGAAGTACAGAGTTTTTTGGGGCTTGCCGGCTATTACAGGCGCTTCGTGGAGAACTTCTCACTGATAGCGTTACCCCTCACGACTTTGACGAGGAAAGAGCATAAGTTTGTTTGGACGCAGGAGTGCGCACAAGCTTTCTAAGAGTTGAAAAGTCGGTTGACCACAACACCTGTGCTGAGTTCACCGAGTGGGACCGAAGGCTTTGAGATCTACAATGATGCTTCAGGCAGTGGATTGGGTTGTGTCCTACTGCAGCATGGAAGTTTGATAGCATATGGCTCGCGTAAGCTGAAGGTGTATGAGAGGAATTATCTGGTCCATGACTTGGAGTTAGCGTCCGTGATATTTGCCCTGAAGTTGTGGAGGCATTACTTGTACGGGGTGAAGGTTGATATCTATACCGACCACAAGAGCCTGAAGTACTTGTTGTATAAGAAGGATCTAAACATGCAACAGCGGAGGTGGATGGAGTTCCTGGGGGACTACACCTTCAAGATTAATTATGTGTCTGGGAAATGCAATGTGGTTGCAGATGCGTTGAGTCGCAGGGCCCTAGCTCAAGCCAACTGGCTGTCGGTTCATGACGAGCATTTGGTTCGGGAGTTGCAGGCGTTGGAGATCTCTTGTGTTGACAAGCAGACTAGTGTCAAAGCGCTATTGAACTGGACAGAAGTTCAGTGAGACCTAGCTGATCGGATTTGGCGGGCTCTGGATTTGGATGGCCACATGAAGCAAATCATGGTTGAGGCTTTGTATGGGTCAAAATTCCCAATTTGATGTTGTAGATGGATTGCTATGGAAGGACGGTCGTCTATGCGTCCCAAATGTGGGCAAAATGCGAGTGGAATTGATGTACGAGGCTCATCATACCAAGTACTCGATTCACCCGGGGAGCACGAAGATGTACCGTGATATGAAGAAATTGTTCTGGTGTCCAGGACTTAAGAAGGATGTGGCAATTTATGTGGCGATGTGTCAAACATGCGCCTTAGTGAAGGCAGAGTGCCAAAAGCCTGGAGGATTCTTGAAGTCCTTGCCTATCCCGGAGTGGAAGTTCGACGATATTACAATGGACTTTGTGCATGGTTTGCCAAGGCCGTAGAAGGGAAACAACACCATCTGTGTGGTCGTAGATCGTTTGACAAAAGTGTCACACTTCATTCCGCATAGGAAGGATGATTTTGTGGAGAAATTGGCAAAATTGTATGTGTATAACATTATTCGGCTTCACGGTGTGCCCCACAACATCGTGAGTGACCGAGATGGGTGGTTCACGTCCAATGACTGGAGGTTGGTGCAGCAGATGTTGGTAACGAAGCTAAGTTTCAGCACGACCTTTCATCCGCATACGAATGGTCAGACCGAGAGGGTCAACAGGACGATGGAAGAAAAGCTTTCCATGTGCGTCCTGGATTTCGGGAGGCAGTGGAAAGATCACCTGTACTTGGTGGAATTTGCTTACAACAACAACTACCAGGCGAGCATTCAAATGGCGCCCTTCAAGTCCCTTTATGATAGGAGATGTCGCACGTTGTTGTCATGATTGGAAACGGGTGAGTCGAAGCTATACAAGCAGCAAGAAGTGGAAGATACAATCTCGTTAGTACAAACCATTCGAGAAAGATTGCTAATCGCTCAGGACCGGCAAGCTAAGTACTATAATACCAAGCATAGGAATGTGGATTTCGCTGTTGGCGACTGGGTGTACTGATGCTAAAGATCACGACAGTGAACCGTTCGCACAAGTAATATAAAATGGGCGAGTTTTCCCAAGTATCAATCTCCCAAGGAACACAGTAAGGTGGAGTTAATGTCGAGGATGACTTGAGATTGAAGTCCTCAAGGTCGGAAGAAACGATGGGGGGTTTTGATATTTGCGATAAAAAGAAAGTAAAAATCTAACAACTACTCCTATGCAACGCCGCTATGTGATGCTTCACCAGGCGGGATGGAAGACTAGTCGGGCCGCTATGCACCGAATCGCTGGGCGGATGGACGAGTAGGCTTGCGGATGAGGTGGTTAGAACGGAGGAATGAGGGTCGTGAGCACCTCTTCGCTATGCACGCTTCTAGCAATTGCTAGAACGACAAGAACAGATGGATGGTGGATGGACAAATAGGCGCACCTCAAGCAAATATAATGAAAATACTAATCACAAAGACATAATTTAATATAAGCGTTTTACAACTAAGCGCACATCATCTATAAATAAAGTTTACAACAACACATAAACAACAATAAAGGAAGAATAAGGCAAGAGATCGATCGAATCCGAAGTCTTGCTGAGGATTCACGGTTGGAATCGTCGAGTTGTCAATCCGCGCCCAAGCTCGGTCCTCAACTGCGTCCGGGGTAGAGAAGGGCTGTCACCACCTTCCAATGGCCCGTCTTCTTAGTGTCACGATAGTGGACGAAAGTTGCAAGCTTCCCTTTGCATGATGGCTATGGCGTTGAAGCTTGAAATGAGCCCAAGAGATGGTGGAGGAGGCCGAGAGGAAGCTCCGGCTTGGATTTGGCGGTGAAAGCTTGCCCGGAGCACCTCCCTAGGGTGGAGATTGAAGGAGGACGGCGGAATCCCTCCCCGGAGACGAAAACAGCAGAGAAAAATGAGCTCTCTCGGATTAGGGTGGCACCTGCATATTTATAGAAAGCAGAATTGAACAATGTGCGCAATCACGGGCGCACGACCAGTGGTCGTGCGCACTATGTCCAGTGATCGTGTGCACTGGCATGGCAGATTAGGAAGAAGAACTGAGGTTATTTGATGAACTGTAAATATGCGTATTTTTATGCACATTAATTTAGTCATTTTCATTTATTTTCGTCGTTTTTACTTATTTTTGTTCAATAAAATGTTCCTATTCTTGTAAATTTTCTCCTCACTTGTTTTATTTTATTTTGCAGAAAAATTTCAAAAACTGCCAAAATTTGGGAAGTACACGCCAGTGACACATGGGTCACGCCCGTGACCGAGCCGTGACTGTGCATTTCCCGTGAAATTACAAAATTTCTGAAGAAAAGGCTTGACACGCCTGGCGACACGCCCGTGTCACCCGACACGGGGCGTGACCCAAGCCCGTGTCCTCTCCTCTCGACGAATTCCGCTCGACGATCGTCGAGTGTCGACACCAACTGTCACGCCCATAGTCACGCCCGTGACCGAGGGCGTGACCCAATTTCAGCTCAACGATTTCGACTCGACACTTTCCGCTCAACATTCGTCGAGTGTCGACCCCAACTGTCACGCCCATAGTCACGCCCGTGACATGGGGCGTGACCTTTCCAGCTGGCCCGACAAGATGCTGCCGAGGACATTTGACGCAACCCGCGCCCGGTTCTACCTCCCCGACACGCCCATAGTCACGCCCGTGACCTAGGGCGTGACTGCTGCGAACTCAGCCCGAAGTCAACTTTGCTGTCCAATCGCCAGCCGCCTTCATGAATAGTACTGTCACGCCCCCCCTACACGCCCGTGACCGAGGGCGTGTACTTAGAAATTTTTTCCTATAAATAGCCCAGTTCTGTTAGGTCCAAGGGTTCAGATTTTTGGGCCAAGTTAGTGTCTTTTTGTGGGCTTAATCCGTGGATTCTAGTGCTATGTAAGGAGATTTCTCCCTTCTTATTTCATGTTTTGTTTTGCTTTACCTTTTAGCTTTGTAATAGTTTGAAAATTTTAATAAAAATGTTAGATTTTCTCTCTTTATTTAGCATGAAAAATTCATTTGGATGGCTCACCTCTTTCCCTTTTTATCCTTGGTTTTATCTTTGTTCTTCACTTGTTCTTCATTTATAAAAGGTGTGTGTGTGTATGAGTGTAATGTATTCACTTTCCATGTCTTTTTTTTCCCTTAAACTTGTCTTCATGCTTAGGATTTTGATTTCATCCTTATGATTTTATAAAAGAGATTTTAAAAAAAGTGATTTTGTTCCTTTTTTTTACTTAGTTTTCTTTTAGGATTGTAAAACCCATTTTGTTCTTTTCAACTTCTTTTTCACTTTTTTATCACTTTCATAACATCATAAGAATGAAAATTTTGGTATTTTGATTTTCCAAAAACTTTGATTTTTAATTTGCTTTGAAAAACTTTAGTCTTCTAAAAATTGTAATTTTTTCTTTTTATTTGTTTTTGGCAAAACCTAAGCATGAAAAAGTTAAAGTTTTAATTTTTGAGCACCTTTGATTTTGACTTTATTTTGTAAAACTTTTTGCTCATTCTCTTTTTGTTTGTTCTTTTTATGTGTTTTGGGTAAGTTTTAGGAGTAGAAATCTTGTTATTTTCATTTTTAGGTAACTTTGATTTTTCTTTGTTATTTGTGTGTGTGAGTGTATGAGAATAAACTTTCTTTTGTTCTTCTTAAATTTCCATGTAGAGTGTGTGAGTGTAGGTGTATAATTTTTATGCTTTGATTTAAATTGTGTAGAGTGTGTGAGTGTAGGTGCTAAATTTTCATGCTTTGTTTTAATGCTTTCTTTTAATGCTTTGTTCAATTTTGTAGAGTGTGTGAGTGTAGGTGTTAAATTTTATTGCTTTCTTGAATTTCATATGGAGTGTGTGTGTTCGTGTGCATTTATTTCCGCCTACTCGTTAAGAGTTAAATGGCGCATCGTTTTCATTTTCAGTCCTACTCGTTCGAGTAGGACTTGTAATTTTTCTTTCTTTATTTTTCCGCCTACTCACTTGAGTTAAATGGCCGGACTTTTTAGCCCTGTAATCGCATTTATTTTCTCCTACTCATTTGAGTAGGACTCGCTTTCATTTCAGTCCTACTCGTTTGAGTAGGACTTGCAATTTTCAGCCTTTATTTACCGCCCCCACTCGTTTGAGTGGGACTCGCAAATTTGAATATGCAATTTTCTTTTATGTGTAACTTAGTTTCTGTTTAATTTATAATTTGGAGTGTGCGTGAGTTCTCGTTTTAGTTAACTTTTTAGCTTTCTAAATATTGTTATTTTTCTTGTGTCCCTTTCTTATAATCGTTTAGCATTTAATTTCGAACTCGCGCCTCACTAAATTATAAGCCGTCCCCATACCGATGTGTGGCTAATCGCTATTAGCCTCGGCATCGAAGAGCATTGGGACATTTAAAATGATTTATAATAATTAAAGTTCTTTATTTTCATTTTAATTTAAGCACTTAGGGTTTACCCCGGGTTTACGACGCGTAGGACCACATAATCGATGTGTGGGCCCTATTTCCGTAGTCCATATGCTAGCTAGCCGAGAGGCCGTGCATATGGACCGATCACCCCTGGGTAAATAGAGTTGCGTGCATACCCTCGAGAGAGGACTAGCGTAATTCTACCGGATTGGGTTCCCCACCCAATAACGGGGTTCTTAGCGTAAAGCGGGAGTTAAGAGGAATCCTTCGTCGGACTAACGTTCGGTCGAATAGTCTTAACGTTCAGGTGAGCAATATTCCTAGAGATAAGTGCGCTCACATTTGTGGAACCTCCACGGCCAAGTTGCCTTATTATTAATTTGAAAACTAAGTCTTTTTATTATTAAAAATTGTTTTAGTCTAAATCCGATTCGATGCCGAGCGTTAACCCTTCATCGAATATTTTATAAATCGTTTTTTCGCTCCTTTGCTTTTCTGTCTTTGATTAAGTAAAAAAAAATCCATCTTTCTTTTAGTAAAATAATAGTCCTCCCGGAGGAGTAAGAATAGTCAACGCGACCCCGAGAACAATACGACCTCGGTATTCCCCCGAATATCGAGTACTACTTGCGATAGGTGCACTTGCCTACCCGAGCAAGCCCGCGGCGATCGACTCACCGAACCAACCACAGTAAGAGTCTGTTCGCGGGCACATCAAGTTTTTGGCGCCGTTGCCGGGGACTCTCTTTTCGAGTTGCTATTTCGAATTCCGGAGTCTATTAATTTTACTTATTTTCTATAAAACAAAAAAAAACTAAAAACTTTATTTTAAAAACAAAAAAAAAATTTATTTTTGTTTTATTTTTGTTTGGGTGTATGACCCGAGGACAACCCTCAGAGTCTGAAGATTTAGACTTCGACCCTGAGATCGAACGCTCTCTTGCGCGTATCCGATCTCATCGCCGAAATCCTTCTTTAGATCCCGAGGAATCTATCGGAGAACCCACTGTTGTAGTTATGGCCGCCCCTAACCTTCCCCCGGCGGCCGAGCGTACTATGTCTTATTACGCCCGGCCTAACCTGGATGATTCTGGGTCGAGTATTGTTCGACCTGCGGTGGCCAATAATAATTTTGAAATAAAGTCAAGTGTCATTCAAATGGTCCAAAATGCCGTGCAGTTCGATGGACTGCCGGATGAGGACCCGAATGTCCACTTGTCCAATTTCTTGGAGATATGCGACACCTTCAAGATCAATGGCGTCACTGATGACGCCATTCGTTTGCGCTTATTTCCTTTTTCCCTTAAGTCCAAAGCCAAGGCGTGGTTGAATGCCCTCCCGCGAGGATGTATCACCACGTGGGCTGAGTTGACGGAACGGTTCCTAACGAAGTACTTTCCGCCCGCCAAAACTGCAAAGTTGCGGGCGGACATTTCTTCGTTTGTGCAGAACGATCCTGAGTCTCTATACGAGACTTGGGAACGGTTTAAGGAATTCCTCCGCCGTTGCCCGCACCACGCACTGCCAACGTGGTTGCAAGTTCAAATTTTTTATAATGGGCTGAATTTTCAGACGCGTCAAATGATTGACGCGGCTGCCGGGGGAACGCTTAACAACAAAACCCCCGAGGCCGCCCAGGCTTTATTCGAAGAGATGGCTATGAACGCCTATCAATGGAACATCCCGCGGGGACGGCCAAAGCCGGCGGCTGGTCTTTTTGAAGTGGATGCCACTGCTCTCTTGACCCTTCAAGTTGAAAGGTTAACAAAGCAGGTGGCGGAGATGTCTGCTGCCTCCTCCACTCCGCCTTGTTTTATTCCCCCTAACGTCTGCGTAGCTGAAGAGTTCGTGGACTTCATGGGAAATTCGGGTCGTCCTCCCTTCAACCCCAACAACAACCCTTATAGTAATAACTATAATCCGGGTTGGAGGAATCACCCCAACTTCTCATGGAGCAACCCGAATAATGCTCAGCGTCCCCCTATTTCTTATGCGCCCGGATTTCTTCCTCCCCCTCCTCTTCCGAAACCCTCCCCGATGGAGGAAAATTTTTCGAAGTACATTGCGTCCAACGAGTCAAATATCCGGAACATCACCGGATCGCTAAAAACACTCGAACAACAGGTTGGACAGCTGGCGAGGATGATGTCCGAGCGCGCGCTCGGGGCACTGCCGGGAAACACGGAGCCCAATCCGCGGGAGAACGCCAACGCTATAACCCTCCGTAGCGGAAAGGAGGTGGTCGATCCAAAACGGACCGACCCTCAGGTACATATTTCACCTCCGACCCCTCTTCCCCTTTCTTCGCTCATGCCGCCTTTACCTATTATAAAAGAAAAAATTATTTTAAACAAGGCTCTCCCGTATCCGCATAAGTTAGAAAACGAGCGTAAGGACGCGCAATATGAAAAATTTATTTTATTATTAAAACAAATTCACATTAATGTTCCTTTTTGCGAGGCTATCTCGCAAATGCCCAAATATGCGAAATTTTTAAAAGAACTACTTTCTAATAAACGCAAATTAGAGGATATTTCGCATGTATCTCTCAACGCTGTCTGCTCGGCGGCCCTTACTAATAAACTGCCCACAAAACAAAACGACCCGGGACGGTTTTCCATCCCGTGCCTTTTTGGCGATATATTAGTAAAGTACGCCTTAGCTGATTTAGGGGCTAGCATTAATCTGATGCCGTTCTCGCTCTTTTCGCGTTTAGGTTTGGGTACTCCTAGTCCTACGAATATGCGCATCCAATTAGCGGATCGCTCGGTTAAGTTCCCTATCGGGGTAGTGGAGGACGTCCTTGTCCGAGTCGACAAGTTTACCTTCCCGGTAGACTTCGTCATCTTAGATATCGAGGAGGACGCCGAGGTACCAATAATACTCGGTCGCCCTTTTCTCGCCACCTCCCGCGCACTAATAGATGTTAGTAATGGTAGCCTTCTCCTCCGAGTAGGCGATGACCAAGTTACTTTCTCTATTAATCCCTCGATGGACAATTTGTCATCGAGCGACGATTTCTGCTATTCTTTAGATACCTTTTTTGGAGATCGTTCTTCTCCCATTTTCGAGTCCATATTTTTAAATGACGATATTTATGCGCTCGAAAATTTTAACTGCGATGAGGATACGTCTATAGACTTTCCTTTCGAACCAATTGGTAAGAAAGACATAGGAATTAAAACCTCACTAGAAGAACCGCCCATCCTAGACCTCAAACCCTTACCCGCCTCGCTCAAGTACGCTTTTTTGGGAAAAGGTGATACGCTCCCCGTTATCATTTCTTCGGACTTGAGTGATTCGGAGACTTCCGATTTATTGGAAGTTTTATTTAAACATCGCCACGCAATTGCGTGGCAAATCTCTGACCTAAAGGGGATTAGCCCCTCCTTTTGCACCCATAAGATTTTCCTAAACGATAATTGCCGCAAAACGATTCAGCCGCAGCGTCGTCTTAACCCAAACATGAAAGACGTCGTTAAAGCCGAAATCATTAAGTTATTAGATGCGGGGATTATCTACCCTATTTCGGACAGTGCATGGGTTAGTCCCGTGCATGTCGTGCCCAAGAAGGGCGGTCTTACCGTAGTGGCGAATGAGCATAACGAGCTTGTCCCAACTCGTACTGTTACGGGTTGGCGAGTGTGCATCGACTATAGGAAACTTAACGACGCCACCCGCAAGGACCATTTCCCTCTGCCATTTCTAGACCAGATTTTAGAGCGTTTATCCGGTCATCCGTATTATTGTTTTCTTGATGGTTTATCGGGGTTTTTCCAAATCCCCATTTCCCCCGATGATCAAGAGAAAACAACTTTTACTTGCCCGTTCGGCACCTTCGCATATCGAAGAATGCCATTTGGACTCTATAACGCGCCAGCTACATTCCAAAGATGTATGCTAGCAATCTTTGGTGAGCTAGTAGAAGACATTATGGAAGTCTTTATGGATGACTTTTCTGTTTTCGGACGCTCTTTTCCCGATTGCCTTAACAATTTAGATCGTGTCCTTCAACGGTGCGAGGACACAAGCCTTGTTTTAAATTGGGAAAAATGCAACTTTATGGTTCGAGGAGGTTTGGTCCTCGGCCATATGATTTCGTCTAAGGGGATAGAGGTGGATAAGGCCAAGATAGAAATTATAGAAAAACTTCCGCATCCAACAAACGTAAAATCTATTAGGAGTTTCTTAGGCCATGCGGGCTTTTATCGACGCTTTATTCAAGATTTTTCAAAAATAACAAAGCCGCTAACTCACCTCTTGGAAAAGGAATCACGCTTCATCTTTAGTAGCGAATGCGAGTCTGCCTTTAATTTGATAAAACAAAAACTTATCTCTTCACCAATTTTAGTGGCCCCTAATTGGTCCCTTCCGTTCGAAATAATGTGCGACGCTAGTGATATTGCCTTAGGTGCCGTTCTTGGCCAACGCGTAGAAAAACATTTTCATCCTATTTATTACGCTAACAAGACGCTCACTTCCGCACAAATAAATTACACGACAACGGAAAAGGAACTCTTAGCCGTCGTTTTCGCTTTCGATAAGTTTCGCTCGTATATAACGCTATCTAAAGTTATCGTTTTTACCGATCACTCCGCGCTTAAGTATTTATTAGCTAAAAATGATGCGAAGCCCCGCCTTCTTCGATGGATTCTCCTCCTACAAGAGTTTGATTTGGAGATCCGAGATAAGCGGGGAGCGGAAAATCTAGCGGCGGACCACCTCTCCCGTTTAGAAAATCCGGGTGCGGAAGCGCTCGTCGAATCTGAAATAAATGACAGATTCCCCGAGGAACGCCTTCTTGCCATTAATACATCTTCGTCATCTTCGCCTTGGTTCGCAGATTTTGCAAATTTCTTAGTAGCGCGGGTCCTTCCAAAAGAATTTTCCGGTCACCAAAAGAAGAAATTCTTTTCTGACTTGAAAAATTTCTTCTGGGAGGACCCATTTCTTTTTCGTATCTGCGCGGACCAAGCAGTTCGACGATGCGTTGCGGGTGTGGAGTGCTTACAAATTCTTAAGCACTGCCACGAGGGTCCAGCCGGTGGGCATTATCAAGCCAACCAGACCGCTCGGAAGGCGCTAGAGGCGGGCTACTTTTGGCCCACTCTCTTCAAAGACGCGCATAATTTTGTGCGCGCATGCGATAGCTGTCAGCGGTCGGGTAACATCTCTCGTCGCGACGAGATGCCCCAAAACATGTTTTTAGAGTGCGAAGTCTTCGATTTATGGGGCATAGATTTTGTTGGCCCCCTACCTCCGTCTTTCAAAAATATGTATATTTTAGTGGCGGTCGACTACGTATCGAGGTGGGCGGAAGCGCAAGCTCTCCCCACCAACGATGCGCGAGTCGTCGTTACATTTCTTAAAAAATTATTTTCTCGCTTCGGCACGCCTCGCGCAATTGTTAGTGATAGGGGAACGCATTTCTGTAACGCCCTTGTGGCTAAGACGTTAGCTAAATACGGAGTCACGCACAAGCTTGCCACCCCCTACCACCCGCAAACAAGTGGCCAAGTCGAGGTAGTAAATCGAGAGATTAAGCGAATTTTAGAAAAAAACCGTTTCGCTAAATAGGAAAGATTGGTCCGTTAAACTCGACGATGCGTTGTGGGCATATCGGACGGCATACAAAACCGCTATTGGATGTACGCCGTTCCGGTTAGTCTACGGCAAAGCGTGCCATTTACCCGTAGAATTAGAACATCGCGCACTTTGGGCTTTAAAACTCTTAAACCTCGACTCCAACTTAGCCGCTCAGAATAGAAAACTGCAACTAAACGAGCTCGATGAATGGCGTGCGAACGCTTACGAGAGCAATAAATTCTATAAGGAGCGCTCTAAGTTATATCACGATCGACATTTAAAGTCCCCAAAAATATTTTCTCCGGGCAATCTTGTCCTTCTTTATAATTCACGCCTTAAGCTTTTTCCGGGTAAACTAAAATCTAGATGGTCCGGTCCCTTCTTAGTTGAAGAAGTCTTTCCATATGGGACCGTACTCGTCTCCCACCCGGAAAGAGGTTCGTTTAAAGTAAACGGTCATCGGCTTAAGTTATACATCGCGGGCGACCCAGTGATCGAGCATTACAAAACCATAACCCTCCTAGATTTATAAATCCGCCAAAATAAGTCAAGCTACACGACTATAAACAAAGCGCTCCTGGGAGGCACCCCTCGCTTATCTTTCTCGCCCTTTCCTCATTACATTTGCTGCTTTTTCTAGTAAACGCAGGGTTTCTGATCGGCCTCCCCCTCCGCGTTTCAGGGAAGCTTCTACCCCCTTCCCTTTCTTTTCTTTGTACATATTGTCTTTCCTTTCTGTTCCGCATACTTACGATACAACATTGGGGACAATGTTGGACTTAAGTATGGGGGTATTTTCGTGCTTTACTTTCTGCACTTCAATTTTTCTGCATCTCCAAAAAAAAAGAAAAATACAAAAAAAGTACATATAACAACAAAACAAAAACAAAAAAATTAAAAAACATCTTAAAATGAAACAAAAAAACTTTTAAATGAAAAACCAAAAAAAAAAATTTAAATGAAAAAACAAAAATCCAAATTTTTTTTTACTTATTATTTTGTTTAGTTTCACTTTGTATATATTTTTTGTTTTTTCTCTCTCCCCCTTCCTCATTCTTGTACAAACCTTTTTCTTTTTCTCCCTTATTTTTGTACATATTATGAAAATTCTCTTAAAAAATACAAAAAAAAAAGATAATAGTTCAAAAAAAAAAATTTTCAAAAAAAACAAAAAAAATTGAGAAAAACAAAAATAATAAAAAAAGATAATAAATGAAAAACAAAAAAATGATAACAAAAACTATAAAAAAATGATAACAAAAACTATAAAAAAAATGTTTTGCAACAAATAAATCAAATATTCCATACTTAACTTTTCTGCTATCCAAAAATTCTGTTTTGAGTTTATTTATATGTGAATACTATTAATTCTCTGTTTGCTACCTGTTTGTTAATTATTGATTGAAACATTTAAATAGCCGGGGTTAAGTTTTAAAGAATTCATTATACTTTGTTAAAAATAGCGAACTCGTTTTAGGCACTACTTCTAATTTTTCATTAATAGGAGCACGTATATTATGTTAGGAAATAACGACTATAGAATTCAATTATACTTACTTTTAGCTTTCTGAAAAACATTGGAACGTACAAATTATTAAGGTTGCTCTCAAAAATTTTTAGGATTACAATCTAGTTTTCCTTTCTCCCCTTACTTTTCATGACCTACTTGGCATGAAAAAATTTATCCTTAAAAGATCTTATGTCAATGGGAACAAGATTTCGTTCCGTAAACATAGGCACCCAATAATTTTAAAAGATTATATAGGGAGTAAGAGGATAAAATTCATTACTCCTACAAATATACATTGGGTTAATTTTTCTTATGAAGTTGAAAAACAAAAATCATATTAGGAAAATAAGATTTCGTTTTCCTAATAATCCAAAAGAAAAAAAAAACATGGAGGTTCGAGAAAAAATTACCTCACCTCAAATATCAAAACCCTCTTCATAAACCCACTACCCCCTTAGCCAATTACACGATTCTAGAATTAATTCAAAAATCTTTTTGAGAGCATAATTAGTAAATTGTATTATTTCCGGTAGCACTCGTATAAGCTAGAATTCTTATAATTCCAAACTATTTTCGTTAACCTAACCATTACAAATGTTGCCTTCTATTTGATTACATCAAGAAGTCTTTTGGCCAAAACTCACCTCAAATATCAAAACCCTCTTCATAAACCCACTACCCCCTTAGCCAATTACACGATTCTAGAATTAATTCAAAAATCTTTTTGAGAGCATAATTAGTAAATTGTATTATTTTCGGTAGCACTCGTATAAGCTAGAATTCTTATAATTCCAAACTATTTTCGTTAACCTAACAATTACAAATGTTGCCTTCTATTTGATTACATCAAGAAGTCTTTTGGCCAAAACTTTTGCGCTATTTAAATCATCTACATAATTTTAGGACTTAACTCTTACACCCCGTATATTTATTTCGATCTCTCTTATAATTGATTAAGCGATAGCCAAAACTTAGAGTTTTTTTTATTCCTTATAGATTCACCTCAAACTTTTGCTCTGGAATAGCAAAAGCCTAAGTATGGGGGTATTTGATGAACTGTAAATATGCGTATTTTTATGCACATTAATTTAGTCATTTTCATTTATTTTCGTCGTTTTTACTTATTTTTGTTCAATAAAATGTTCCTATTCTTGTAAATTTTCTCCTAACTTGTTTTATTTTATTTTGCAGAAAAATTTCAAAAACTGCCAAAATTTGGGAAGTACACGCCCGTGACACATGGGTCACGCCCGTGACCGAGCCGTGACTGTGCATTTCCCGTGAAATTACAAAATTTCTGAAGAAAAGGCTTGACACGCCTGGCGACACGCCCGTGTCACCCGACACGGGGCGTGACCCAAGCCTGTGTCCTCTCCTCTCGACGAATTCCGCTCGACGATCATCGAGTGTCGACATCAACTGTCACGCCCATAGTCACGCCCGTGACCGAGGGCGTGACCCAATTTCAGCTCAACGATTTCGACTCGACACTTTCCGCTCAACATTCGTCGAGTGTCGACCCCAACTGTCACGCCCATAGTCACGCCCGTGACATGGGGCGTGACCTTTCCAGCTGGCCCGACAAGATGCTGCCGAGGACATTTGACGCAACCCGCGCCCGGTTCTACCTCCCCGACACGCCCATAGTCACGCCCGTGACCTAGGGCGTGACTGCTGCGAACTCAGCCCGAAGTCAACTTTGCTATCCAATCGCCAGCCGCCTTCATGAATAGTACTGTCACGCCCCCCCTATACGCCCGTGACCGAGGGCGTGTACTTAGAAATTTTTTCCTATAAATAGCCCAGTTCTGTTAGGTCCAAGGGTTCAGATTTTTGGGCCAAGTTAGTGTCTTTTTGTGGGCTTAATCCGTGGATTCTAGTGCTATGTAAGGAGATTTCTCCCTTCTTATTTCATGTTTTGTTTTGCTTTACCTTTTAGCTTTGTAATAGTTTGAAAATTTTAATAAAAATGTTAGATTTTCTCTCTTTATTTAGCATGAAAAATTCATTTGGATGGCTCACCTCTTTCCTATTTTATCCTTGGTTTTATCTTTGTTCTTCCCTTGTTCTTCATTTATGAAAGGTGTGTGTGTGTGTATGAGTGTAATGTATTCACTTTCCATGTCTTTTTTTCCCTTAAACTTGTCTTCATGCTTAGGATTTTGATTTCATCCTTATGATTTTATAAAAGAGATTTTAAAAAAAGTGATTTTGTTCCTTTTTTTTTACTTAGTTTTCTTTTAGGATTGTAAAACCCCTTTTGTTCTTTTCAACTTCTTTTTCACTTTTTTATCACTTTCATAACATCATAAGAATGAAAATTTTGGTATTTTGATTTTCCAAAAACTTTGATTTTTAATTTGCTTTGAAAAACTTTAGTCTTCTAAAAATTGTAATTTTCTCTTTTTATTTGTTTTTGGCAAAACCTAAGCATGAAAAAGTTAAAGTTTTAATTTTTGAGCACCTTTGATTTTGACTTTATTTTGTAAAACTTTTTGCTCATTCTCTTTTTGTTTGTTCTTTTTATGTGTTTTGGGTAAGTTTTAGGAGTAGAAATCTTGTTATTTTCATTTTTAGGTAACTTTGATTTTTCTTTGTTATTTGTGTGTGAGAGTGTATGAGAATAAACTTTCTTTTGTTTTTCTTAAATTTCCATGTAGAGTGTGTGAGTGTAGGTGTATAATTTTTATGCTTTGATTTAAATTGTGTAGAGTGTGTGAGTGTAGGTGTTAAATTTTCATGCTTTGTTTTAATGCTTTCTTTTAATGCTTTGTTCAATTTTGTAGAGTGTGTGAGTGTAGGTGTTAAATTTTATTGCTTTCTTGAATTTCATATGGAGTGTGTGTGTTCGTGTGCATTTATTTCCGCCTACTCGTTAAGAGTTAAATGGCGCATCGTTTTCATTTTCAGTCCTACTCGTTCGAGTAGGACTTGTAATTTTTCTTTCTTTATTTTTCCGCCTACTCACTTGAGTTAAATGGCCGGACTTTTTAGCCCTGTAATCGCATTTATTTTCTCCTACTCATTTGAGTAGGACTCGCTTTCATTTCAGTCCTACTCGTTTGAGTAGGACTTGCAATTTTCAGCCTTTATTTACCGCCCCCACTCGTTTGAGTGGGACTCGCAAATTTGAATATGCAATTTTCTTTTATGTGTAACTTAGTTTCTGTTTAATTTATAATTTGGAGTGTGCGTGAGTTCTCGTTTTAGTTAACTTTTTAGCTTTCTAAATATTGTTATTTTTCTTGTGTCCCTTTCTTATAATCGTTTAGCATTTAATTTCGAACTCGCGCCTCACTAAATTATAAGCCGTCCCCATACCGATGTGTGGCTAATCGCTATTAGCCTCGGCATCGAAGAGCATTGAGACATTTAAAATGATTTATAATAATTAAAGTTCTTTATTTTCATTTTAATTTAAGCACTTAGGGTTTACCCCGGGTTTACGACGCGTAGGACCACATAATCGATGTGTGGGCCCTATTTCCGTAGTCCATATGCTAGCTAGCCGAGAGGCCGTGCATATGGACCGATCACCCCTGGGTAAATAGAGTTGCGTGCATACCCTCGAGAGAGGACTAGCGTAATTCTACCGGATTGGGTTCCCCACCCAATAGCGGGGTTCTTAGCGTAAAGCGGGCGTTAAGAGGAATCCTTCATCGGACTAACGTTCGGTCGAATAGTCTTAACGTTCAGGTGAGCAATATTCCTAGAGATAAGTGCGCTCACATTTGTGGAACCTCCACGGCCAAGTTGCCTTATTATTAATTTGAAAACTAAGTCTTTTTATTATTAAAAATTGTTTTAGTCTAAATCCGATTCGATGCCGAGCGTTAACCCTTCATCGAATATTTTATAAATCGTTTTTTCGCTCCTTTGCTTTTCTGTCTTTGATTAAGTAAAAAAAAATCCATCTTTCTTTTAGTAAAATAATAGTCCTCCCGGAGGAGTAAGAATAGTCAACGCGACCCCGAGAACAATACGACCTCGGTATTCCCCCGAATATCGAGTACTACTTGCGATAAGTGCACTTGCCTACCCGAGCAAGCCTGCGGCGATCGACTCACCGAACCAACCACAGTAAGAGTCTGTTCGCGGGCACATCAGTAACGCGCACGAGCAGTGGCGCACGACCAGTGGTCATGCACACTATGCCCAATGGTCGTGCGATTACCACAGACAGGACACCATGAAAAGAGGAATCAATGCACACGATCAGTGGCGCATCACCGGTGGTCATGCGAACTATGTCCAGTGGTCGTGCGATTACCCCAGGCAGATTCTGGAAATTAGGGTACATTGCGCACGATCATCGGTGCACGACCAGTGGTCGTGCGCACTATATCTGATGATCGTGCGCAGTATTCCTACTTCCAAACGTCCCTGGAACACGCACACGAACCCTAAACCCAGCACTGATATGTGCAGACATTCCAGACAAGCACAATAAGGAGTACAAAAATAAAAGTACAAAAATACACAACCACGGGCCAAAGTGTGCACTTCCTATGGAAATATAGACAAGATGAAATATGAACGATATAGAACTAAAAGTGAAGTGCAAACGCGTGAAAACTAGCCCATATGAGTCCAAAAAATCCTATATAAATCGGACTCATCACACCCCGAGACTTAACTGTTTGCGCGTCCCGAGCAAACAAAATCTAAGCAGATAGGGAAAATTACTAGCTAACAAAGAAATTGAAAAACAAAGTACATGCGAAGTCGCATGCTCGCGTACGAAAAAATACAATAGAGAAAATTTCTAAGTATGCAGAATAGTTTATATTTTTCACAATGCGTATCAAAATTTTATTACTACTCAAAAATAGAATCACGGTGAATCAACCTGTCATGCATAGGAAGAAAGTAGGCAGGCCACTAAGGTGAGCTTTGCCAAAGATCGGGGCTCAGGATCACCTCCAAAGGAATCCACCAATGTTGGGGACCATACGCTTGCATGTTCACACTCTCTCCACGGTACTAGTTAGACTCAAGCGCAAATCCGTAGGACTTTAGGGTAATCACGGGGCTTGGGTTACGGTGAGGTAAACAATGATAAAAAGAAAGGCTATACACCTAACCAAAATGAGCTAGCCTAAAAAGAATCCAACTGCAAACCACAATATATGCAGGTACACCACACCTCTAGACTTAAATTTTAACATATGGGTGTGTGCACTGCCTACTCCAAATATAATCACATTTCCAAAAAGATTTTCAATTTAAACTTTTTCTTTTCACTTTTTTTCTTTACAAATATTTTTCTTTTTTTTCCTTTTGCTTCATTTTATTTTCACAATTCAGCAGATATAAACTTGGGAGCACTTCCACAATTTCACAAATAATAACACCACATCACATCTCAACATGAAAATATAAAACACTAAACTCGACTTGGGTGTGCGACTAGGATAGGCTATGGGGCTTTGGTGAATGAAGGTGGAGCTGAATCAAAAGAAGGGTAGGAACAACGGGGCTAGCGAGGATATGACGTTAGGAATGGTACAAAGCTCAATCGGGCCAAAATGATGGCCTACATCACGCTTACGCTAGACTAACCAAGTACCCATGCTTCGAGAGTAGCTTGGGGCAAGTTCTTAGCCACCGAGAAAGATGATCCTTCCTCCCGACTCGAGCAAAACGAGTCTAGTGACGGCTGCACACATTCCTATACTACCATTTTATTCATACCGGATTCACCAACTTTTGAGTAGAATAAAAATATCTTTACGCAAATAGAAAAGTATAAAACTATAAGCATACAAAAAAATTAAATCTACTCGAATTTCTACACGAGACGAGAGCAGTTGACTAGAAACACAATAAGGTCAACATTTTACTCTGTCTCACAATCCTAAGCCTGCACCATAATTTTCCCAAATCTAACGAAGAAATGAGTTTAACTTGCGGCACACTAATCAGCTAAACACACGCTTAAGTGGGTGCAGTGGTGTGCAGTGCAATGAACTAATCAAAATAAAACTATAAAAACTTCTAGTATGCACATGAGATGTACACGTGAAAAAGGTAACAAAACTGGCTCTCCCCCAGACTTAAACTAAACTACACAACATATGATAGAGAAATTAAAATCATAAAGAGCTAAGGAAAGAGGTTACCCAATGCTCAGCCAGTGAGCATACCAGAAGACGCGTGGAAACCTGAAGCAGGACCGTCATACGAAGAATCACAACCCCGCCAATGCAATTTTCCACGAATACCTACAGGGGTGAGCTCCGCAAAAATAAAAGAAAAATAGAAAATACAAAGAAATGCTAAAACTAAGCTAGACATGAAAAATAAAAATGCAGGAAATATAAGATAACTACTAGGGTTATTATCATCCCAGCACGACTTATTAAATTCTATACAGTTCTAGCTAATGGGCCTATGAAAAGAAAAATGCACAGGCAAATGGCCTAATATCTGTTGCGGTAGCAAGTACAATTACGGAGATAGAGCAGTTACCCCTCTACCTAAATAGTAATACCTGCCCAACATAGGTAGAGGAAATAAGAAATAAGAAGAGGATGAGTACTGGTCCTCGCTCATCTTATCACAAAATAAATCCTTGCCTAGCAATGTATCGTCTACAGGGAGACTGCAGGTTGAGAAAGCAATGAATGGAGCTTCCTCAACAGAGGAGGAATCAACCTCCTCGCAAAAGAGGATGCTATCATCCATGACTAGAGCTGAAAGCTCCAAGTCCTCCTGAAACACCTGCAAAGACTCAACCCGCACAGGCTTAGATACAGAAATGGGATTAATAAATAAAGGATATGAATAACTAAAAGAATCAGAAATAATGAGAGTGGTACCGATCTCACTCCCAGTGAGATCCTAGCAGAGATCATTGTCAGTATAATATGAGTCGTACCGAGGGGAATTCGAGAACTCGAGGTCCGCGGTGGTAAGAGGGACCGCCTCGTCCAATAAGGAGGTGCAAACCTCCGTATCAGAAAGAGGATATTCCTCATCACACCAGGGTGCGTAAAAGTGTTCCGAAGATCCACCATCTCTGTCGGAGATAATAGAGTCATCATCCCACTTCGGCGCAACCTCGAGCACCGAATCATCCACAATCACGGCATCATCAATCGACCCACAAGAAAGAGGAATAGCACAATCCAGAAAAAATTGCGGAGGGGCAAGGCTGCTCTCAAAATCAAACACTGAATGAGCAGACCCCCTCGCACAGTCATTCGCAGACGCCACCCCGTCGACAAGAACAATCTCTGCGTCCCATACAGGAGAGTCCATGAGTTCCGGCTCCTCTTTTTGTTGGCTAACACCAGAATGATCTTCATCACTCAAGGGAAGCTCGTAAAAAGGGATCGAGGGACCCATGAAAGATCTGTATGCGGCTAGAGATTCTTCGGTAATCTCAACGGGTAACGAACGAGCAAGGTGTGCTATGTCAATGTATGGGCCAGGCAACACCCTGGTAGGCCTGTCCACAACAGTCTTCTGCGAATGGGAGGTTGTTGTGCATACGCCCACACCTTGACATAGCAAACACCGAATACAATGCTCGGCATTCATAACAGCAATGACATCGATGGATCGGTGCAAAGTGTCAAGTAGATGGCACTCAGCATCAGAATACATCACGAATGAAAATATTTACCAAAAATATGCTACACCCTAGAATAAAAATAACACAGATCTGCTGTCTAAACCAAAAATTAGAAAAGGCAAAAATAAATAAACAAAAGAAATGGTAAACAACTGAAATAACTAGAAAAGGAACAAAGAAAAATGTAATGAACAAATGGAAAAGGTCTTCTATCTCGTATCTCCCTCTCCAAAAACTCACACGACTGTGTTCCCCGGCAACCGCACCAAAAACTTGATGCTAAAGATCACGGCAGTGAACCGGTCGCACAAGTAATATAAAATGGGCGGGTTTTCCCAAGTATCGATCTCAAGGAACACAATAAGGTGGAGTTAATGTCGAGGAGGACTTGAGATTGAAGTCCTCAAGGTCGGCAGAAACGATGGGGGGTTTTGATATTTGCGATAAAGAGAAAGTACAAATCTAACAACTAGTCTTATGCAATGCCCTATGTGATGCTTCGCCAGGCGGGATGGAAGACTAGTCGGGCCGCTATGCACCGAATCGCTAGGCGGATGGGCGAGTAGTCTTGCGGATGAGGTGGTTAGAACGGCAGAATGAGGGTCATGAGCACCTCTTCACTACGCATGCTTCTAGAAATTGCTAGAATGGCAAGAACGGATGGATGGTGGATGGACAAATAGGCGCACCTCTGGCAAATATAACGAAAATATAAATCACAAAGACATGATTTAATATAAGCGTTTTACAACTAAGCGCACATCATCTATAAATAAAGTTTATAACAACACATAAACAACAATAAAGGAAGAACAAGGCAAGAGATCGACCGAATCCGAAGTCTTGCTGAGGATTCACGGTTGGAATCGTCGGGTTATCAATCCGCGTTAAAGCTCGGTCCTCAACTGTGTCCGGGGTAGAGAAGGGTTGTCACCAACTTCCAATGGCCCGTCTTCTTCGTGTCACGATAGTAGACGAAATTTGCAAGCTTCCCTTTGCTTGATGGCTATGGCGTTGAAGCTTGAAATGAGCCCAAGAGATGATGGAGGAGGCCGAGAGGAAGCTCCGGCTTGGATTTGGCAGTGAAAGCTTGCCTGGAGCACCTCCCTAGGGTGGAGATTGAAGGAGGATGGCGGATTCCCTCCTCGGAGACGAAAACGACGGAGAAAAATGAGCTCTCTCGGATTAGGGAGGCACCTACATATTTATAGAAAGTAGAATTGAACAATGTGCACGATCACGGGCGCACGACCAGTGGTCATGCGCACTATGTCCAGTGATCGTTCACACTGGCATGGCAGATTAGGAAGAATAACTAGGGTAACGCACACGAGCAGTGGCGCACCACCAGTGGTCGTGCGCACTATGTCCAATGGTCGTGCGATTAACCCAGACAGTACTCCAGGAAAAGAGGAATCAATGCACACGATCAGTGGCGCACGACCGGTGGTCGTGCGCACTATGTCCAGTGGTCGTGCGATTACCCCAGGCAGATTCTGGAAATCAGGGTACATTGCGCACGATTATCGGCGCACAACCAGTGGTCGTGCGCACTATATCCGATGATCGTGTACAATATTCCTGCTTCCAAACGTCCCCGGAACACGCACACGACCCCTAAACCCAGCACTGATATGTGCAGACATTCCAGACGAGCACAATAAGGAGTACAAACAATAAAAGTACAAAAATACACAACCACGGGCCAAAGTGTGCACTTCCTATGAAAATAAAGACAAGATGAAATATGAATGATATAGAACTAAAAGTGAAGTGCAAACGCGTGAAAACTAGCCCAGATGAGTCTAAAAAACCCTATATAAATCGGACTCATCATGTACTTGAAGATTAAGCCATTCAAGGTTGTCTCACGGGTACGGCGCTTGAAGAAGCTAAGCCTGAGGTACCTTGGACTGTTTGAGGTTCTGGAGCGGATTGGAGAAGCAGCTTATCTAGCTATCAGCGGAACTGGGTGGTCTACACGACGTATTCCACATATCGGTATAGCGAAAGCCGGTGTAAGAGCCTTCGTAAGTGATTGTGGGCAATCAAGTACCGGTCGGTAATGGGTTGACGACGAAGGTCGAGCCCATGCGCATTGAGGACTCGGAAGTCAAGCGATTGCGTAACAAGGAAATCAGGATGGTCAAGGTCCGTTGGGACAACTGCGGTCGGGAGGAGCTCTCGTGGGAGCGAGCGCATACCATGCTTGAGGAGTACCTAGAGTAATTCCACTCAGGTACTGTTTAAGTTTTGTTATTATCTTTTCCTTTCTATAATTTTGGGACGAAATTATTTTAAGAGGGAGAGAGTTGTAACGCCCCAAAACTCAAAAGAGGGACGTGTGACGTTTTGAGCCAAGTTTGATACTTGGTACGGGTCACACGGCCTGGGACACAGGAGTGTCCCAGGTCCGTGTTGTGCTCGGGTTCGACGATCTGGCCGTGTGGTTGATGAAATTGCAGTCGACAATCGTCGAGACAGCGAACGCAACCTGAGAAACCGGCATGTCCCAGGCCGTGTACTGCTCGGGCTGTGAGCCGTGCTGTGTCGGGGGTGGAACACACCCTGGAGCCAGGCGTGTTCAGCATGACACGGGCATGTAAAATTCGACACGGGCATGTTGAGTACCCGTGTTCTCTTCGGGTTGGTGTTGGACCTGTCTCGATGGAGGAACACGCCCCGCTATACGGACATGTACTGGTTGACACGGGCGTGTCAAGCCTGACACGGGCATGTCGAGAGGCCGTGTTCTTTTCGGAACGTGACGGTTTCGGCGTCGATTGAGGCAAATGGCCTTGGACACGGGCGTGTCACAAGCCGTGTTCAGCCCAGGTTTTGGATTTTAAGCGCGAATCTTGGCCGTATGTTTCCTTCTTTTGGGATCCAAGGGTCCTAGCTAGTCCTGGCAGTGTTTAATCCGAGAATAGGGTTTAGATACCCTCATTTCTTTCAAGCTTTCTCTTTCTAAAGTCTTAGAGAGAGGGGAGAGCAAGGAAGAAGAAGGAGGAGAGTTTCGGCCGCCAGTGGAGCTTCAGAGCCCCAAATCGCAAGCCGAGTTTGAATCTACATAGGCGAGGCCATTGTGGTGCCTTTCATCTGTTTAGATCTTCATGGCGCCAAAGAGAAATGCTAGGGTATCAATTCTCATCTTGGACATGTGAAGTCCTCTTTCCTTTTGCATAGGAAGCCCGCTCTCGCGAGCATGCGGTGAGTGTGAGGTGTTCCTTCGGGTAGACATGAATAGTCCCCGTTGTTTTGCATGTAGAGTCCGCAATCGAGAAACAGACATAGGAATGGTGTGTGAAGCCTACCCGGACAAGTTGGTCTGGATCGTTGATGTTGCATTGCATGAATGGCCGGAGAAGACTCCGCACCGATGGTTGTTTTTCCGGTTTTTTATGCGGTAGATTGCAACAGGGAACCTTTGGGACTAACTCCAAGGTGCACCCGGAAAACTGGGCAGATGCGTGATTCTGCCAACATGGTGGCCTAGGAGCCAACTTGCACATAACTGGGTTATATAAAGTGTGTGATCGGATTGGGACTCGGGGAAGCTTGACCCATGCATTTGGCTTAAATTGACGTTGCGGTGTGAGCAACGGGTCAGGCGGAACTGTACCCGCTCTATGTCGTTTGGTTAGAGAGACCTAAGGTACCTGGTACTCGCCGTTGGCATAGATGGAGGGTCTTATGCATAGGCCAGAGAATTGTCGTCAAAGGGGCAGTGGTGAGACCGCGGATTTTGACCGGGTTCACCGAGAATGTGCCCTGAGAGTACGGGGTGTGTGGCCATGCGAGCCTACGCCTGTGATGATGTGTAACTTCACTACTGTTAAGCTATGCTAATAAAGTGCAGGGAAGGAGCATCGCCGCCCCGAGTTTAGGGGCAGGGTCGTTATAATTTAGTCAGCTTTAGCAGACCATTGCTTTTATTTGCCACCACTTCGGTGGATTGTTGCTTGCAGGTGCTGTAGAGACTAGTGGTAAATAGCGGGCAAACGACCTTGTTGCTGAGCTGGCCCTCGAAGGCATAAATTTGAATGTTTACTTTTATTCTCATGTGTGACCGGCGTGCGAGCCGAGATTTGGAAGACACTTTTATTTGAGTAAACTCTTGTAAGGCCATAAGGCCAAGTACTTGTGTATTTATACGTTCATTCCTTTTGGGTTATTGTAGTGGACATTCATGCTGTGGATTGGTTCTTATTTTGTAACTTTTAAATTACTTCTGCTAGAATGTACTCTATGTAGGACGTTAGTTTTTGGAAGGATGGTTCCATTATGTAACCCTTCGGTCTGTCTGTGGTATATGGCGTCGGGCCTCGATCGGACCTACTGATATATGTTATGCGATGGATAGGGGGTGTTACATATCGTCGATCTCCGTTCGACGAAAAGAGCTTCACACACAGAGAGTTCATCGATCTCAGTTCGACGAATTCCTCAAGAACTCTTCTCAGTTCATCGATCTCCGTTTGACGAATTGAGGCAAACTCTTCGACCGCAGACAGAAATTTAAATTAAGGCCTCTTCATTGATCTCAAGCTGATTTATAAAGAACAGATGGTTCCTTTCATCCAATGGTTTGCTGAAGATGTCTGATCTTTGCAAATAAGTGTAGATGTAGACAAGCTTAATTTTATTTTTGTCCACACACTCTCTAATGAAATGATGTCTGATGTCTATGTGCTTAGTTCTACTATGATGTACTGGATTTTTGTGCAATGGGAATTGCATTTGTGTTATCACATAATAAGGTTGAATTATTTAAGTTGAAGTCATAATCTAGGAGTTGGTTCTGAATCCACAACATCTGGGAACAGCAACTGCCAGCTGCTATGTATTCTGCTTCAGCAGTTGAAGTAGACACAGATGACCGCTTTTGCAAAACCAATACACTAGTCTCATACCAAGGAACTGACATGTCCCTGAGGTGCATTTCCTGTCTACTCTACATCCAGCAAAGTGAGCATCTGAGTATCCAGTCAACTCAAACTCTGACTCAGTTGTATACCAGAGTCCTAGACTAGTACAACTCTTTATATATCTTAAAATCCTTTTTAAGAAAATAAAGTGAGATTCTTTAGGGTTCACCTAGAACCTAGCACAAATACATGTGGCAAACATAATATATTGTCTACTTGTTGTAAGATATTATAGGGACCCAAAAATGGCCCTATATAACTTCTGATCTACAGGTTTCCCTTGTTCATCAGAATCAATTACAACATTTGTAGCCATAGGTGTTTTCTTGGCTGAGGCATTTGACATCCCAAACTTTTTGATTATCTCTTTAGCATACTTAGACTGGGATATGAAGATGCCATCAGGTAGCTGCTTCACTTGGAGACCAAGAAAGTAGGAGAGCTCACCCATCCTACTCATTTCAAACATTAAATGCATGAGGTCAGAGAATCTCTTGCATAGTTTGGAATCTATAGACCCAAAAATAATGTCATCTACATAATTTTGTACAAATAAGATTTGATGCTTATGGTATCTAGTGAATAATGTCCTATCTACAATGCCCCTAGAAAATTTATGCTCTAGAAGAAAGCTAGCTAAGGTTTCATCCTAAGCTCTTGGAGCTTGCTTTAAACCATTGAGAGCTTTATGAAATTTAAAGACATGAGAGGGATGAGTTTGAGAGAAAAAACCTGGTGGTTGCTCCACATAAACTTTTTCTTTAAGTCCACCAATCAAGAATGCACTCTTGACATCCATCTGGTATACTTTGAGCTTTTTGTAGGCAGCATATGCAAGGAAGATTCTGATTGCTTCCAGCCTTGCAACAGGTGCAAATGTATGGTCATAGTCAATCCCTTCCTCTTGTCTATAGCCTTGAGCAACCAGCCTTATTTTGTTCCTTATGATAACACCTTGGGCATCTAATTTGTTTTTGAATACTCATTTAGTTCCAATGACTGGGTAGTCTTTTAGTCTTCGAACTAAATCCCAAACTATGCATCTCTCAAATTGGTTGAGCTCCTCTTGCATTGCAATAATCCAGTGTGGATCTTGCTCACCATCTTTGATGGATTGTGGCTCAATTTGAGATATTAAGCAGGCATGCATCAAGTCTTGGTTGAGTTGATGTCTGGTCTGCACACCAACTGAAATGTCTCCAATCACTTGAGATACAGTGTGATCTCTAAGTGTGACAAATTCAATAGGTGGAGTTGGTTGAGCAACAGCTTGGGGAATTAATTTCTCTTGTGGAATTATAGTTGTTGTTGGTTCTCCACCAATTTCAGTGTCTTCATCTTCACTGTCTTCATTAATTTGTGGAGAAGGATGGCTAAGAGCCTCATTGGTGAGGGTTAATTCATTCAGCTTCTCACACAAATTTGGTTCCTGCAAAGAGTTACTGGTAGAAATTTCTTTCTCCTTGAAAATCATGTTAGTTTCATCAAATGAAAGATGGATAGATTCTTCAATTTTCATGGTAGATTTATTATATACCCTATAAGCCTTGCTTACTTGGGAATATTCAAGAAAAATTCCCATTTTAGCCTTGACTTCAAATTTTGTAATGTGTTTCTTATTATTGTTGTGAATGTAACATAAGCAACCAAATATTTTAAAGTAGTCTACTTTAGCTTTCTTTCCTTTAAGTAGCTCATAATGAGTCTTATTCTTAAGCTTGTGTATAAGACTTCTATTTAGTACATAATTTGATGTGCTCTTAGCCTCTATCCAAAAAGATAGGGGCATGTAAGCATCTGCAAGTAATGTGCCTGTAGATTCAATTAGGGTCTTATTCTTTCTTTCAACAACCCCATTTTATTGAGGTGTTCTAGAAGCTGAGAAGTAGTGTCAGATATCTTCCTTCTCACAGAACTCTTGCATAAGAAGAGACTCAAACTCAGTACCATGATCACCTCTGAACAATGCACCTGGAGTAGAGTACTCAATCTGTATGTTCTTGAGAAAATTTGTAAGAACCTTGAAGTTATCTGACTTAGATCTCAGAAAGAATACCCAAGTGAATATAGAGAAGTCATCTACAATCACTAAAATATAAGATTTCTCTCTTAGACTTTGTACAGCAATAGGGCCAAAAAGGTCAATATGTAGCAAGTACGATATTTTAGGTGAGTCACTTTTATTTACAGATTTAAAACTACTTTTAGCTTGCTTGCCTAATTGACAAGCCTTGCAAAGGCTTTCCTTCTTGTAGGGGCAAGAAGGCAATCTTCTAACAAGGTTGTCCCTAGAGAGTTTAGCAATATTTGTCAAGTTAACATGAGCTAATCTCCTACGTCAAAGGTCATTATTATTGTTAATTTGATTAAATAAACATATTTCAAATTTAGCTGACTGGAAGTTAACTATGTAAATGTTTCCTAATCTAGTGTCAGTCAATACTACATGGTTATCTATAGAAGTAATAATACAGGAACTTTTATTAAAGGATACCTGAAACCTTTCATCACATAACTGTCTTATGGAGATGAGGTTATGCTTCAGTCCACTTACATAAGCTACCTTCCTGAAGGTGACTGCCCCAATCTTGACATTTCCATAGCCTTCAGTCTGGCAACAATTGGAGTCACCAAATATTACTTTTGGTCCTAGCTTTGACTTGTAATTGATTAGATTGTCCTTGCTTCCAGTCATGTGTTTAGAACAGCCACTATCCAGATACCACTGTTGCTCTGTGGTGAGATAGTCTTTCACCTGCAATGAAACAGATTAGCTATTCTTGACCCATGCTACCTTGGGTCCTTCTTTCTTCACATAATTAAAATTGGAGATATAAGAATATTCATGCTGGCATTTATAACCTAAAGGATGACATCTTCTAGGTGGAATAATCCATTGATTAAATTGATTAAAATAAGATTTTGGTTGATTGTGAGTTTTAGAAAAATTAAAGTTTTTGTTAACTTGAACTGGGTTCGACGAATTTAAGTAAGTTCGTCGATCTGAGTTCGATAAATGGGGATGAGTTCGTCGAACTCCACTCCGAGAATGAGAATATTCATTCTCTGGACTCTAAAATCATCGATCTTGGTTCGACGAACCATACTGGTCTCGTCGATCGTAGTTCAATGAATAATTATAATAGAAATTTGCGTTCGGAGTTTGTCGACTTGAGTTTGACGAACTGTACATATTTCGTCGATCTAAGTTCGACGAAATCTGTTGAACATTGTTAAAGTTAGGAATTTTCTTATTCTTTTTCCTTTTCTTATTCTTTTGTTTTGATTCAGTTTGTTTAACATTATTATCATTTTCTATTTTCTCTTTTCTCTTTTCAGAAACAAATTTAATTGGAGTTGTTAGTATATTCTTCTGAATTAGTGGAGGTTGGCTTGATGAAGAACCTAAGCACAGCTTGTCATTTATTCTGGCATTCACTGTGCTTGTGATGTACATCAACTTGATGCTTCTCCCATTTAGGGATTCTTCAAGTTTCCTTGTCTCAGCCAATTCAGTCTTTAGTGATATAATTTGTTCATTGGCTAAAGTCAAATCCTCTTTTAATTTAATGTTTTCATAAGTCAGGTTATCTTGTTCAAATAAATTTTCTCTAATAGTTTTACTTTCTTTTTCAGAATTAATCAAGTCAATACACAAAGATTTAAATTCAGTCTTAAAACTATTTGAATTATAATCAAAGGAAGACAATACCTGATCTGCCTTTGATTCAGATGTTTCATTGTCTGACTCTTCTGTTTGTTCCTTAGCATCAGATGGGTTGCAAGAGACATTGATAGCCATAAGGCAAACTTCCCTTGCCTTAGATTCTTCTTCCTCTTCACTGGAGCTAGAATATGAGGATTCATCTTCAGTATCACTCGAGGTCTCAGCCATGATGCCCTTCTCTTTTCTTCTGTGCTTGCTAGAGGAAGGCTTGCTGTAGTGATGCTTCCTGGAGTCTTTTTCTCTTCTTTTCTCCTTCTTTTGATTCTCAGGACGCTCTGAGATAAAGTGTCCTGGCTTCCTGCACCAAAAAAAACAACTTCTTTAGTGGGTGTCTTGTCATACCTTGGTTTGTCATCATGACTGGATGACTTTCTCTTTAAGTACTTCTTTTCTATCTTATAGATTCTCTTGGCAAAGTGACTCAGAGGTTCTTCACTGGCAGTTGGGGCTTCTATCTCTTCTGAAGCTTTAAAAGCTATGTTCTGCTCCTTTTTGTTGTTGTAGGAGTCTTTTACTCTGCAACTTCTCTGGACTTTATCATTTGCTCATATGATTTGAACTTACCAAGAAGAGATTCTGTAGAAATCTCATTCAAACTTCTGGCCTTCTTAATTGGCCATATCCTGGAATCCCATGAGCTTGGGAAGCACATGAGGATCTTGTAATTCACTTCAGTGAGAGTGATATCCTTATCCAAAGTCTTCAGCTCACTGATAATTGAACTTAATTTGTTATACATATCAGTGACAGACTCAGATTCATCCTTCTTGAAGTTTTCATATTGGGAGATGAGAGTTGATCCCCTGTCCTTCCTCTCATCAGCTGAACCAACAACCATCTGGTTTAGAGAGTCCCAGATTGCCTTGACAGATGTGCATTTAGCCACTTTTTGGAATATGTCATCTGACATAGTCTGTGCTAGGATATTCATGGCCATTGCATCTCCTATCATGGCCTTTTTCTGAGTATCTGTCCACTCAAGTGGTGGAACAACATGAGTGCTTGAAGTAGAGGTAGATGTAGCAGTTGTAGGTTAAGGAGGACCTGTCAAAATAGAATTATATATGTCCTCATCAATTGAATTCATATAAAGCCTAATTCTTGCATTCCAGATGGCAAGCTTATTTAAGTTGCAAACTGGAGGTCTGGTGCTTGTATAATCCTTATTTTGTGTCATGCTATGAAAGTAATCAGAAAAACTATGAAAAAGAAGATCAGATCTAATAAGGACCTTTTGGTTCAAGTGTTAACTTGTACAACCAAAGGAACCTCCTCCAATACCAATTGAAAGATATAGGGGATAGATTTGTATACTCTAGAGGGGGGGGGGGGTGAATAGAGTATGTTAAAACTTTTGGCTATTTTAAATATTATCAGAGTAAATAAAATATGTGATACCAGTAGTAGTAAAAGAAAGAAAAGATAATCTAATCTAATCTATCACAACACAGCTAGCCTATCACAGCCACAATAAGAACAATCCAGAAAATGAACAATCAGACGACACAAGAATTTTATAGTGGTTCCGCAACCTGGGTACATCCACTCTTCTACCACTCTGGTAGGAATCAACTAGAAGGTTTTTGATCAGGTGACTGCCACCAACAGGTTTTTGCTCAGGTGCCCTGTCACCATAAGATCTATTTCAAGGGAGATCTCACAAACCTTTGAGCTTTTGATCAGGTGCCCAAAAACCAAGAATAAACTTTTGAAGAGAGATAATAAACCCTTTTACAAGTGCGGGAGAGAGATTTTATGGTGTCTTCTCTTTCTCTAATCAGTAGAGAAGACAAGTGGATTGTTGTTGTCAAGAGCTCCTTTCAAAGTCACTTGGAGCCTTGCACAGGGTGTAGGTCTTCAGCCTTGACTTGAAGTATTCCAGGAACTTTTGAATGATTCAGAGTTTGTTGTCCTTGAAAGCTCCTGGAGTTGAAGTTGAAGAAGACTCTTGATGGTGATTGTTGTTGTTGTTGTTCTTCTTCAGTAAGATTAAGGAGAAAACAGGATGTTTTTTGCACAGAGAATTTCTAAGTATGTTTCTCTGTATTCTTTGGTTCTGTATCTTGTTATCTCTCTTACTGTGTCCTTGTCATCTAAAAGTGAAAATTTTTTTTATATTCTCAGTGAATTCTCCTTTGAACTTTGAATTCCTTGCATTAATTGCTGATTGCCTGGAGAATGAAAATCGGCTGGAGAATATTTACTTTAATGAGTTTCCTAACTGTCCCAATAAATTAAGCAAGTAATTAACAGAAATCGTCGACCTCTGAACAGATTTTGTCGATTGGAGATCCAAGTTCATCGAGTTGAGAAATCTTGTTCATCGATCAGAGAAAACCTGTTCGTCGACATGAGCTCAGCGAACTGCATTCTGGAGATAACTTGCCTAATCTGCGCTCCAAGTTTGTCGAGCTGATAATCTGTCTTCGTCGAGCTGAGTTTAGCGAAAGTAATCATGAGAGAATGTGTTGAAGGATGAACTCCAAACATCGTCGACCTGAGATCGAATATCGTCGAGCTCAACTCAAAGAATTAACTCTGAGTTCGTCGAGTAGAGCACGACTATCGTCAAGCTGAGTTCGACGAACGTCAAACTTAAATTCTGAACTTTGATTTCTTTTAAGTCTTGAGTCAATCTGAGGTCTTTTGCTGGCTAGTCTATGTAAGGTTGATCCTAATAACTTAGCCTAAATACTATGACTGAAATACATGACCCTGGCTATATATTGTGGGTCAGACATCCTAATTAGTGAACCTAGCCCAATTCCAACTAGGGATCCAACACCCTTCACCGGAAATTATATGGCCAAACCCTATGCAAAATCTCAATTTCTGTACAGGGAGAGAATCAAAATAAAAGGGATGGAGAACAAGCAAGGGGAAAACCACCACTTGTCTTAAACCTTGCCGAAATTGGCAACACCAGCACTCCACACGGATCTGCTCAAAAACCACCTAAGCAATAATTCCTGAAAATTTTTAGAATGAAAGAGGGTCAAAACGAAATCCGTAACACCCAAAATTTCATGAAACAGGAAATACTTACCGTAGAAACGTAGATCTAGGTGAGATCTACCCGGATCTACTCTCCAAAGATGATTTCGAGCACCAACACCCCAGAAATCGGTGGCCGAAAGCTTAGAATAGACCGCCGCTCTCGCTCTTCCTGTAATAACCGACGGTTTCAAGAAGGAGATGATGAATAGGGTTTGTCTATTCACAAGACTATTTATACTTAGAAATATAAGTATTAAAATAATAGTTTATTATTAAATAATGGTCCAAACGACCCAAAATTCGCGCCAACATGGATTTCTACAAAAATCACACCGTAGCTAAATACCGACGCTACGAATCCAACGACGCAGTCAAAATTAAGATTCGACGAACCAAACTTGGGCAAAAACCTTTCGAAGACAAAACACAAGCATTCCCAAAGAGGCTCCACCGAGTCACCAAAACAGACCCGGCTCGCTAGGGAATCTCGCAAACAGGCTAAACCCGGCCACACATAGAAAAACCTGAGAGCTAAAACCACGCTATAACAACGGCATATGCAAAAAACATGTCAACGCAACGTCCTGACGTCATAAACATGCCAGATAACGAATTAAACCAAATATCAAAAAATCAGGGGTGTTACACTTAGTCTCTTGTGACTATCTATAATTTTATTGGTGTTTTAGGTGTGTTGAGTTAGCTTAGTTAGCTTGATTTCAAGAACACAGCACAACACATAATGTTTATAGTGGTTCCCTAGATTATTGATACGTCCACTTTTCCTCCTACCTATCTAACAGCTTGTCAGACAAGACACTTCTCCAATCTCGGTTCCTAAGAGCTTACAACACGATCCCACATGACCACTCAGTTTCCTCCAATACCTACTACTCGGGCACAAAGCCCTACAACTCACTTATCTAAAAGTCACATACCTTAGGTACAATGGCCCTACAACTCAGGCTGGGAGGATAGCCCTACCTCAGAGAGTATGACTCTCCTAAAGCTCAGGAACAAAGTCCCTACCTTAGATCCAAAGTTTCGTACAACTCAGGCACAAGTGCCCTAAAACTATGAGAGAATGAATCTCCTACCTCAGGCTCAAAACCCTACCTCAGATCCAAAGGATCCTACTCCCAGGCCAAAGCCCTACCTTAGATTCTCTACAAAATCCTACCACTCAGGACAAAGACCTACTTCTCAGATCCATACAAGGATCCTACACTCAACCTTTATAATTTCAGGCTTACAACTTAGATCCAAAGGATCCTAAAGATAGAAAGGTTGGATGTTGTAGTTGATTGGAACTCAGAGAAATGTTCTCTAAGTCCTCCTCCTACTGTCCTGAGATTAGTCAGTCTAGATTACTTATACACAGCTCCAGAAATTGATCTTTAGGATTTGCTCTGCTTGAACTGTGAAGTGATAGTAGATAGGGTTAGTCCTATACTACTTCTATCTCAAAGAAATATCTCTGAACTGTTGTTGGTGATGAAGATGTCAAAAGCTAACTTCTTTCAGTTTCTAGATGTTGCAGCTAGGTTTAGACCTTGTTGCTTCCTCTTCTTCATAGATTTTCTCTTAACTTGTTGGTGCAGGAGTGAATGCCACCAACTATCTTTCTTCAGCTTCCAGCTGTTATAGCTAGGGTTAGAACTTGCTCTTCCTGAGCTTGGATAAACTCAGCCCTAACTTTTCTTCTTCTTCCTTAGAAAGTGAACTTTCTAATCTTGTTGTTGAAGACAATATGTATCATGTAACTTCAACCAACTAACTATCTGTGAATCACGTGCCACATGAGAGCAGGTTATTCTTCCTTCTGTGCTGAGCAAACTTAGTTTTTAATTCTACTTCACAGCCTCCAGGAAAAGTTCTTCAGAAAATTACCTGCTGGAACAGTGAAGTAACTGCAGTTAGGGTTAGCCCTTTCTGCTACTTATTTCTCAGATAAATGTCCCTGAACTTGCTGTTGTTGGCGAGGATGTCAACAACTAACTCTAGAACTTTCAAATCAGTTGTCTAGAACTCGTTCTTCAAAGCTTTGAAACAATGGTCGAGGAAGAAGACAAAGCCCAGTTGTTTTTAAAAAGCTTATTTCTTCGATCTGATCTCCTCCTTTTCTATTATGCCGATCAATGGATATTTTGAATCGTGGGCCCCACTGAAATTGACAGCTGCAATGTTACTTTAACAGCCAAAAGTCGTACAGTAGGCATGTGGTACCGTTTGTCGCGTACCATAGCCATCCCTCCACATTTTGAATTCTGTTAACTTTTGCTGATGTCAGCATCTGTGGACTTGGTCAAATTCAAGATCTTTAGTATAGGCGTTGAGTGAATAAGCTTCATTCAACGACAAAACACTTAGAAAAATTTATGTCTTACTCAGGCATTGAGAGCATAGAGTGAACAAGCTTCACTCAATGCTTTTGGCCTTAGGCAATCTTTCTATACCAGTAGGCGCTGAGTGCGTTGAGTGAATAATATTCACTTAACGCTTTTGGCCTTAGCCAATCTTTCTGCATCTCATGCGTTGAGAGCGTTGAGTGAGCATTCATCACTCAACACTTTTTTCCTTAACCAATCTTTCTATACCAGCAAGCGTTGAGTGAGCCTTCATCACTCAACGCCAAAGTAATTAGACAGTTCTCTATCACTAGTCATTGAGTGAGCCTTCATCACTCAACGCCAAAACCCTTAGTCGCATTCCTGAATGAAAGCGTTAAGGGTAGCTTCTTCACTCAATGCTTTATTCTTTAGCCTATTATCTTGATGAGGGGTTGAGTGAATAGCCTTCACTCAACGCTTCTGTACTTAGACAAATTTTCTATCAGCTTAGGCATTGAGTGCGTTGAGTGTGTCTTCATCACTCAAAACCATCTAGACTTTTAAAGTCTTAACTGCTTAGGCGTCGAGTGAGCCTTCATCACTCGACGCTTCTGGACTTAACCAGATTTCATTACTGTCAAAGATAAAGCTTTGACTATCTGAGCTTTACTCAACATTTTTTGTAGTATGGCGTTGAGTGAACAGGCTTCACTCAACGCCTGTGGACATAGCCACTTTTCTGCCTTGAAAATAGTCAGGCTTTGAATAACTTGTCTTCTCTCAGCGCTTTTTTGCATCTGGCATTGAGTGAGCTTGCTTCAGTCAACGTCTGTGGACTTAGTCAATTTTCTGCCATGTAAATAGTCAGGATTTGACTGACTTGTCTTCTCTTATCACTTTTTGGCATATGGCATTGAGCGAGCTTGCTTCACTCAATGCCCGTGGACTTGACCACATTTCTTTGCATCTGGCGTTCAGTAAGCTTGCTTCACTTGATGCATGTGGACTTAATCACATTTATTTGTATCTGGCTTTGAGTGAGCTTACTTCACTCAACGTATGTGGACTTAACCACATTTCTTTGCATCTGGCGTTGAGTGAGCTTGCTTCACTCAACGTCTATGGACTTAACCACATTTCTTTGCGTTTGACATTGAGTATGTTGTCCTCACTCAACGCTTGTGGACTTGCGCAAATTTTCTCTCTCCACCTGCCTACCTTGTTACCACCTGTCACCATCACTTAGATTACCTGTCTAACCTTGTTTAAAGGAACATCCTGTACATGATGAGCTTAACAAACATCAAATACAATTATGCTCTTAGTGTTGATGGTTATGCCTCTTCAAATCAAATCTAGGGAACATTGAGGGCAATATTCCCAACAACTCTGCAATCATGTGTCCTGTCTTATTACAACAATAACACGCAATGTTAGAGGAAGAATGTTAGTTCGGTTTAGATTTATACATTTCCTCTCGGTTGTAGCTTTTCATCGCTCGGTCACCATCACAATGTGATCTTTTGAACTCAGAGGAGGATGACTGATTCTTCATTTGTCTCCTCTTGTTGAGCAATCTTTTAAACTGCTTAGACAGGAGTAAGAACTCTCCATCAGATAGCTCAGAGCCTGAAGTGTTAGGCTTAGAGTCTTCTATGGTTTCTAGAGTACCTGTCCTTACTGGTGACACAGCTTTAGACTTTCTCGATCCTTCAGCCTTCAGAGCTACCAACTTCTCTTTGCTTAAAGTTCGACTGCTTTGCTTCTCCTTCTGTCTTGTATTCATATGAAGCTCGTAGGAGAGTAGCTTTCCGAACAAGTTCTGAGGATCAATCTCCGAAAACTTCCCAAGCTCTCTAATGGCTACAAATTTTGTGTCCCAGTCCTTTGTCAAGGATCTCAGAAATTTGTCGTTGAGCTTGCCATTGGTGAATGTGTGACCATAGTTTCTAAGGCTGTTGACGATCTTGAAGATTTTTTCGAAGCTGTCTGCAATAGTATCATTTGATCCTTGCTTGAACGCCTTGTATTCTTGATTGAGCAACGATCTGCGATCATCTCAAACTTCTTCGGTACCTTCTATGAGCACACCAGATAGTCCCACATCTCCTTGGCAAATTTGTAGTGAAATAAGTTTTGAAGCATAGAGTCGACCACTATACTGGCTATAATATTCTTTGCCTTTTTGTCCAGGGAGACAAGGGCGATTTGATCTTTGGTTAGATCCATCATTTTCTTGTGGATCATAACTGCAACATTCAGAGCAGAGGCTTGTATAGGAATATGAGGTCCTTCCTCCACAATTTGAAATATCATCGAATCTGTTGCTTCCATGAAGAATCTGACTCTCTCTTTCCACATCGGGAAGTTCTCTTTTGTGAACACAGGTAACTTTATAGAAGACATTTCCTTGCTCTTATCCACAGCCACAAAGCGAAATCTCTTGACACTAGATGGGAGTTCTTGTTCAAGGTGTTAACCTTATATCGAACAACCTCCCTCTGATACCAATTAAAAGTATCTAGTGTATACCTAAATCATCTAGAGGGGGTGAATATGTGATGTCTGTGTCTTTTCGTGGAATAAAAATACTTTAAAAATTATAGCACACAAATACAGAGATTTATAATGGTTCCCCGAGTTGGGTACATCCACTGTCCCGCCTCTCCTATCTACCAAGAAGTGCTAGATTAGACTACTTCTCCTTTCTCAGATTTCAACAAATCTTACAGCTCGGAGCTGTAACTCCTACAACTCGGAGACAACGTTCCTACCACTCGGAGAATAACTTCTCCTGCAACTCGATCCACAACCATATCTACAACTCGATCCACAAACGGATGTACACCTCAGAGGTAAAACCTCCTAAATATGTAACAAGAGATTTATACAAAATTATTACAAATAAACCCAATTCAGATCTAAAGTCTTTTGTCCTTCGTTCTTCGAAAAGTTGATCTTGAAAAACTTGGAGAATACGGAAATGTTGAAAGCTTTGAAGAATTGAATCTAAATCCATGGAACGACTAGATCAGAATGGATAAGAATCTTCAGAAAGCAACAATCCAATCGATTCGGTGGAGGAAGATCGAATCGTGCAACATGCTTGCGTCGGTCGAGAGTTGTCGTGTGAATCGTACGGAGCCGAAGTTGATTTCTTGATCGGTAAGTTCTTGAAAATATTCGATTAGCACCATTAGGGTTTTTGATTAACTCACCCTAAATATATATAGAGATCTTCAATTTCAATGGCTAGAAGAGCTAATTGACGATGGAAAACTAGCAGGTCACTGTACATGGCTGTCAACAAGAGCGAACCGGATTTTGAAATCAGAAAGAAGAAATAACCCTAAGTAATATTCGTCGAGTATTATCGAGTATCGTTGAGGATACTAGCCGAACAGCAATGAAATTCAACAAATTTTACCGGAGAAATTCAGCCCAATCGAATCATAATACTCGACGTTATATAGAAGAATCACTCGACGAATTCGACGAGTATCGGCTTGTTGACTCTACGCAATCGACGCCTAATAGAAGTCATACTCAACGAATTCGACGAGTATCGGCTAGCTGGCTCGACGCACTCGACGCCTAACAGAAGTCATACTCGATGAATTCGACGAGTATCGGCTATCTGACTAGACGGACTCGATGCCTAACAGAAGTTATACTCGACGAATTGTACTTAGAAAATCAAGAGAAGTAAAGTCAAAATGACTCCGCGAATTCGGCGAGTATCGACATGTATATTCGATGAATTCGATGAGTATCAATAGATACATTCGACAAATTCGACGAGTATACATGATGATACTCGATGATTTTTACTTGATGGATTTTCCAACTTACAGAAATTTTACCCTAAGTACAGATGATGAATTTGTCGAATGCTAGTAAGTATATATGACAAATTTGACGAATATGCCTTACGATACTCGACAAATTTTACATAGGTAAAATTCCTCTTCTTTTGAATTACATTCCTTGACCTTCCTTGATCTTTCTCATGCACTTGGGATAAAAGTACACCCTAATAGAGAGATTACATGTGATTCAACACGTTGGTCTACACAATGAGGGATTACATTTTATAGTCCCGTGTTTCATGACCCACTGTAACCTGACATTGGTTTATACTTAGCAATACAGTCCTGCAAGCACATAACTAGAACACAACATCAAATACAAACTCAATTCATCTTAGCTTAATGGGACCATTCTTCAAATCAGGGTTATTGTGGATACAATATCCAACACCTTAGATGGACTGTTTAACAAGAATAATGTTGCTCGACTACAGTTCATGGAGAATGAGTTGGCGAATGCCACTCGGGGTGATCTGTCGATATCATCCTTCTTTTTGAAAATCAAGAATCTTTGTGCTGAGATATCAGCATTGGACCTGGAAGATCCTATCGCAAAGGTGAAGCAGAAAAGGCATATCATATGCGAGCTATGTAAGGCGTATATTATCTTCATGACTTCTGTGCTGGGTTGGACCAATCAGTCGTCTTTGATCGAGCTGGAAAACATGTTAGTTTCGCGGGAAAGCTTAGCGAGGAAGATGGTTAGAGTATCTATCTCAGGGAGAGATGGAGAGGTTCTTTTCTCTGGTAGAAAGAATAGATGAGATAGGAAGAAGAAGTCACCTGTTAGCAATGATCCGTCATCTTCATCACAGCATGAGAGGAGTAAGGCTCCTAAGCAATATAATGGGAAGAAGAGATGGGGTCAGTGTTCTACATGTGCAACAAGCTTGGTCACATTCGAAAGGACTGCAAAGTCAAACTTCAGTCGGGGCATGCTGCAGGAAAGGGAGAGGCTGAATCCAGAGCTGTGATAGTTGGACAGGGAATAAAGTGCTTTTATGACTAGCACTCGTGTTTGTGCGCTCACCTCCATCAACTATCAGGAAGACTGGATCGTGGACTCGGGGTGCGGTTATCACCTCTCCGGAGATGAGTCGAAGTTCTCTTCTCTGCAAGATTACAAAGGTAATGATTTCATTATTACTGCTGATGATACTGCACATGTTATAAGGAAGGAGGGGATGGTTTATTTAGGCAGTGATTGGGGGCCACTCACATTGAGGAGTGTGCATCAAGTGCTAGGCATGAAGAAAAATCTCTTCTCGGTGACCAATGTTGTAGATGTTGGGTGTCACATTCTATTCTGCTCGACAGAAGTGAAATTTCTCTAGAATGTGCTAGTTGTGAAAGCTGACGGCACTCATTAGAAGGAGTGTTAAGTACTTGTTCATGTTGGCAGTAAAATGTTATATTAAGAAGATTAGGGAGAATGACAGCGTTGATATCTGGTATGAGATATTACGGCATGTTTGAATGGATAAGCTGAAGGCTATTGCGGCGAGAGGCCTGATGCATGGCTTGCCTAGCATTTCATCCTTTGGAGACAGCCATATATGTGCGGGATGTTAGTATAGAAAGGTTCATCACCTTCTATTTGAAAAATCACAGACGAGATGTAAGGCACCGTTGGAATACATCTATGGTGATCTGACGGGACCAACCATCACCCACAATCTCGGAGGTAGCATGTATATGCTAGTTCTTATTGATGACTTTTCAAGGTGTATTTGGGTATGCTTTATGAAGGAGAAGTCAGAAGCAATCAGTAAGTTTGTGGAGTTCAAGGAGCTTGTGGAGCGCCAGCTTGGTCTGCGGATCAAGAAGGTGAGAACTTACAATGGAGGAGTGTTCAGCTCAAATGAGTTCTCCAACTTCTGCAAAAAAAGAACGGATTCCGGAGGGAGCTTACTTGTGCGCATACTCCATAATTGAATGAAGTTACAGAGCGGAAGATCTGTCATTTGATAAAGACTTGCAAGTGTTATCTTCACGCCAAAGGCATTCCCAGGGCCTTCTGGGCGGAGGGAATGACCTATGCAGAGTATATCATCAATCGAATGCCCCTCGGTCAGAACAATATGATGTCTCCACATGAGCTGATGTTGAAGGAGAATTCCAGTGTGGAACATCTTCGAGTGTTCGGGTCAACCTACTACGTGCATGCTCCATACGCTCTCAGAACAAAACTAGATGTGTAAGCACGAAAACTAGTCTTCATCGTCTATGATGAGAGGAAGAATATCTAGAAATGCATGGATCTAGAGACACATAAGCTTTTTGTCTTACAGGATGTGGTATTTGATGAATAACGTCATACCAATTAGCTCATTTATGGAGCTATATGAGAGCAGGTCTGACAGAGGGCAATGTGAAGCTGCTCGGGATCTTCTGGTGGAATTGCCTGTGTTACAAGGTGCTCCAGTTTCATGTAGCTCAAGGTCGGAAGCTTTTGGATTTGGAACTAGGTGGAGCAATGCTCCTGGTGTGCTTGAGAGGAGAGCTAGTTCAGAATAAGCAAAAAACTAATGGATCAAGGTCAACCCCATGTGGAGGTCCAAAAGTACCATAATTCCATCGAATCGATATAGGGATGGAAACATGGTGAGTTTTGTCTCATATTTCTTCACAGGTCCCTTGGATGAGCGGGAGACGTCATGCTTTGAAAATGCAACTAGCATTAAGGAGTGGGAAGATGCTATGAATGAGGAGATTACCGCCCTCAAAAAGAATGAGACTTGAGACCTTGTGCCCAAGGTCGAAGATATAACACTTGTGATATATAAGTGGGTTTACAACTGAAGAAGAAGGTCGATGACATCATCGAGCAGTACAAGGCTCGCCTTGTATCTCAGGGGTTCTCACAGCATTACAAAGAAGATTATAAAGATACGTTCAGTCCGGTGGCCAAGATGACTTCAGTTTGGGTGGTGATTTCTTTGATGGCTTGCTAAGGGTGGAGGATTTGTTAACATGGTTATGTTTCTGAAGAACATCCAAGACACGTCTGTAAGTTGAAGAAGGCCCTCTATGGTCTGAGGCAGGCGCATCTGGCATTGTATGGGAAGATCGTAGAATATCTCTAGTTCTGTGGTTACTTTGCTTCAGACTCAGATTCAAGTCAATTTATTAAGAATGGGAGAAACTTCAAGTCTTGGTACTGCTGTATGATGACGATATGATTATTACCGGGAAATATAAAGAAGAAGAAGCTAGGCTCATGGTTGAGCTAGCTATCAGGTTCGAGATAAAGGATCTTGGGGAGCTCCACCATTTTCTTAGACTCGAGGTAGAAAAGAAGAAGAGCGTTGTGCTCCTTTCCTATAAGGGCTATGCAGAGAGAATCGTTAAGCGGTTCGGCATACAGGAGGGAAAGAGTAGCTCTACTCCTCTAGAGGTTAGTCTCAAACTTTAGTGCGATGAGGCAAGGGTTCTTTCAGATCCCTTAGTGTTTTGGGCTCTCGCGATGAGTCTCATATATCTCACTATTACAAGGTCGGATATTGCCTATATCGTGGGCCAAGTAAGTCGGTATATGATGGAGCCGCGATAGCCTCATATAGTGGCGGCTAAGAACATTCTGAAGTACGTGAAGTCCTCCTCGGACATGGGCCTCTTTTACGAGAAGGACACAAGCTTTAAGATACATGACTAGATGGATGGTGATTATGGGGGAGATTTTGATTACTGAAAATTGACATCAGGATATGTATTATTATGCGGACCGGTAGCTATATCGTGGTGCAGTAAGAAGTAGGATTTAGTGTCTATCTCCACTATGGAAGCGGAGTACAAAGCTTCAGCCTTAGTAACTCAGGAAGGCATCTGGCTCAAGAGATTTGTGGAGGACATACATGCGGAGGTGCGGGGTCCTACTTTGTTGTGTGATGAGAGGGATCTCAAAATAGTCAATAATCCAGTTTGTCACGTACAAACCAAGTACGTTGAGATCGAGAATTACTTTGTCCGAGAGATTACGCTGAGGGGGGGGGGGGGTCTTTGATGGTTGAGTATGTGCAAAGTCATGACAACATCACAAACATCTTCACGAGGCTATTGTTAAATGGAACGTTTACACAGTTACGAGGTTTTCTCGGGCTAGTTTTCACTTCCCACTTCAAGGGGGAGTGTTGAAATTGTTAAAGTGGAGGTGGACGGTCTTATTGGGCAGACCGCACTAATCGCTCAGACTGTAACTAGTAAGGCGGCTAGATGTTGGCAGATAGCCAGGTTCCGACTTCTGTTCTTCTTTGTTGCAGTATAGACCAGTAAGCAGCCTCGGAGGTAACCAGGGTTAATATTGGGCTAACCACGGCTATTGCACTCTGGTTGGTGAGACCGCAAAATCAGCTTTGAGCATGCAGGTTCTCTAGCATGCGCAGAGGCAGGGATTTAGACCGGATAGCGGAGGCTAACCGCATAGTTTGTTGTGTTCTGCTTACATGGATAGAAGCCCTAGTTTGATGGTTTTGTGGACCTGGTTATGGTGTCGTGACAAGTCTAGTTGGTTGCTTAGTCGCAGGCTGCAGTGTTGTGCGGTCTGGAAGCAGAGACCACTGTACTTCACGGTCTGGTGGCGGAGCGCGGAAGATCTTCATAGGAGCGAACTTGGCTCAGAATGCGTGACTGTATTTTACAAGTCCACGCGGACTGAGGAGAGTGTCCACACTTCTATACAGTTTGATGGTTCTTTCCGCATTTACGGTTAAATTGTTATCATTGGCGTACTGACACTGGTATCTACACCTATGCAGATAGGTGGTTCTAGCTGCAGGATGTCGGGCAATAATCCCATCGCTATGGGAAGTGATCACACTCCCCCTTTCGTTTATAAATAAGGGTCCCTGACTCGTCATATAAAATGAGAACAGTGAGATCTCAGCTTGCGCTTGAAACATGCAGATAGATTTTTCTAACAGACGCGACTAAGTTGACTTGTACTGTGCATGCTATGCGGTAGCAGCGGGCAGCTAGAAAACTAGTTGGAATGCTCAGTGTGAAAAAGTTTGCGATTTACAATTAGTGGTATATAGAATGTCGCGGTCTAGACAGCCTGAAGTTTCTTCCTCAGGGATGCCGATAGTTCGAGCAGTTCGCCCAATCTATCAACGAGTAGGCTATTTCTTCATTCAGCAGTTCTATTCGCGGTTAGCTTTGCGGTCAGGCGACCTCGCGATCAGAAGAGCTGAAGTAGCGGACAAAGGTGTTTTCTCAGTAGTTCAATAACAGGCAGTCCACACGGCTTGGTTGGGGTTTGACAACTTAGCAGATTCGAAGGGCAGCCATGGCGGTTAGCAGCTAGTGCAGTTTCTGTTATTAGACTGCGCAGTTTCTCATGCTTGTAGTTGTTGCTTCCATTGGGTACATTGTGAATCATGTCTCGCAATAATCTCGCGAAAAGTTATAAAAATAATTATAATATTTTGGCCTTTTAATCACAATCATGGTGGTTATGGGCTGTAGATTTCCGCTTAACCTCCATAACCACATGTGAAGCCTATAAATAGGGCCCTAGACCCCCCCCCCCCCCTTTAATTCTCATTCTTCTCCTTCATCGAAAAATCTTCCTACGGATTTTCTCCCTCCTTCCTCCTTCATCTCCTTCTACTTCTTCGAAGATCTTCAAGCGCTCCATGAAGATCTCCTTCATATTCGACGTCTCCTTCGAAGATCTTCATCTTTTTCGTCCAGGAAATCCTCCAACGGAATATATCTCTCCTCCATTTCTCTTCCTTGCGCACTCCTGCGCGCGTTGCCTTCCTTGCGCGCTCCCGCGCGCGTCCTCTTCCTTGCCCGCTCCTGCGCGCATCGCCTCCTTGCGCGCTCTAGCGCGCATCTCTTCTTTGCGCGGTCTCTGCTAAGAAGTATGATGTCGCGGCCCCTCCGCCACTACTTGATGATGACCCGGTTGCCGAGGCACAACGACACAAAGATCTTAGGTGCCGTGATGATGATGAAGGACGACCGCGTTACAACCTCCGCCCGCGGCGTGCTAAATCCACCGTGAAGAATTAATTATCTTATTTCATGCACTTTTATTTTATATTATATTGATGAATATAAAATTATTTCATGTTTGGATGATAATTTTATATTCATAAATGTTATGTAATTTTAATTTTGGACACCTTATATTTTGTGGTGTGTATTTAACCATACGGATGGATTAGATTACATCTCCATCATGGATGGTTAAGGGCTTGTTTTAACCCTATATAAGGAGGCTCTTATGAGGATTTTATTATTGATTGAAGAAGAAGAAAGCCCTAAACTCCCTTGTGAGAATTTCGGCCAAGTGGTTCCCCTTGCCGCCGCCCCCCTTCGGTGTGAAGCCTCCCCTTGCTACCTCCATCCCAATCGGTGTGACTCCGGCGTGGCTTCCTTCGGTGCGACTCCAAGGAAGAAGGTTCCAGCCCCATTCGGTGTGAAGCCGGGGGTTCCGTGGAGAGAGTGAATCTCCCACCTTATCTTGTGTGATTGATGTTCTTGGTTGGGTAATCTCTTCCTCTCTTAGTGATTCTTGCTTTGAGTTTGTGGAAGTTTTGCGAACCGTCTTTTCTGTGGTTTTTAAATACATCGCTTGCAAAATCTGATTCGACTTCGTTGCTATTGAATCTCTTGTATTCCGTATTGGGAAGATCCGTTGCGGGAGCGAGGCTTTGTCTAGCCTTGACATGCTCCAAGATCGGTACACTTTGTGTTAACAAGGGAGTTAATCTCAACTGGAACTCGACCGCCATTTGAAGTTTGCCGCTGCTCCGAAATAAATTATTGTTGCGTTTGAAACGACTCAAGTTGATAAAATATGTGCTTGTGTAGGTGCGGTGAGTTGTGTGCTTTTTGGAGAGGTAGGTCTTAAGGACGTTGTATCGAGTCCGGCTTACAGTGAGTTGTGTGCTTGTTGGAGAGGTAGGTCTTAAGGGCGTTGTATCGAGTCCGGCATTTTTCTCCTTCTGATTTGGGAGCCAACCTGACCCCTTTTCGCACGCTTTTGGTTGGAGCCCTCCCATCTTGCTTTTATGTTCTGTGACGATAGTTTCCGTTAGCGTAATCGAGTACGTATCATGGTCAACCCCTACATTCAATTTGATTTCAGAGACGGTTGTTTCAACTCCCACGTTGCAAACATCCTTGCTGCGTTCCTTGTTGGTCAATCTGATCTTTAGAAAACAAAAAAATTTATTTTTGGTGGTCTGCCAATAGCGGGCTAAAATCTTTATTTTGCAGTGAAATTTCAAAAAAAAAATTTAACGATCTATGTGTTACTCACGTCGGGAATCTATAAAAATATCATATTTCCAGTATAGCTACAGCCCTAGAAAAAATCATCTTTCCATGATTTTTCTAAACCTGAAAGCGCACTAGGCTAGGATCGGAATACACGACACCGTCTACGTCTAGGATGGCTGCGAGTGAGCGTGGGGATCCCAACACCGAGGCCATAGCAGGGCTACGTAACAAAATGACAGAGCTTAGGAACATGTTAGCACAGATCCTGCAAAATCAAGCAAGGCCACCCCTGCCACCCGTTAATGTTGAGCAGCCCAACCGACGCCAACAAACTCCTGATTCGGACTCTGATGGGGACACTCCACGAGTGCCCCCTTGAGACCACCGCCCCGATCGTGGTTTCGATATTACTCGGGCCATTAAGATCGACGCCCCCACTTATGATGGCATGGGAGATCCCCAGATCTTCCTTACTTGGGTGGTGGATATGGAGTACTACTTCGAGTGGCACACCCTTACGGACCCTCAAAAAGTTCAAGTTGCCAAGAAGAAGCTAACGGGGCGTGCCAAAACTTATTGGTTGAATGAAAAGCGTAGGCTAGGAGCCGGGAACGGGGTCCCACTTATTGGATGGGCCGTGATGAAGAACCTGTTGACCGATCAGTACGTTCCCGCGTACCATCAGACACAGACGTTCGACGAGCTTGCCACACTGCGGCAGGGCTCAAATTCGGTAGCTGAGTATATGGGAGAACTGAAAGACCGTATGGTGCGTTGTGACCTGAGGGAGATCCCCGAGGTCACCCTATCCAGATTTCATAAGGGGCTTCAACCCGATATTCAGCGGAAGCTCTTACGATATGGTCATACGGATCTGAACACGACATTCCATACCGCCCTCGACATCGAAAAGCACTTAGCCTCTAAGGCTCACTCCTGTTATTCCCATGCGAAGGGAAAGTCCACAGCTGGAGCATCTTCCTCCACATATCCGAACAAAGGGAAGTTTCGGTCCACCGAGTAAAAGTCTGTCGTGATCACTGCTAGGAATGCTAAGAACCCCGCAAGTGAGCGTATCCCCATTGGGAAAGTCAACAAGTCTAACGCTACATGTTACTCTTGCAGCATTCAAGGTCACTACTCCTTTGAATGCCCAACGAAGACTAAAGCTATAACCCTATTAGAGTCGACTACCAACCTTGCTGATTACGTATATGAGGCTGCTGAGGAGAGTGACCCAGATGGGGTCCCAAGTGATTTAGAGGATGATCACCCCCTTATGGTGATGCGTTTTATCTTGACCACTCCTCGTCCATTATATGACTAGAAGAGGGCGAGTATATTTTCCCTGATCTTTAAGAGTGACGAGAAGTTGTGCAAGTTGATCATTGATAGTGGAAGTTGTGTAAACATCATCTCTGAGAATGCCGTTACACGTATGCACCTGACTACGCAGCCCCACCCGACTCCCTATCAAGTAGCTTGGATTAATAAGGTTACCATCCCGGTCACCAAGCGATGCCTTGTACCCCTCTCGATCAAATCCTATACTGACGAGGTGTGGTGTGATGTCCTTCCTATGGACGCTTGTCACGTGTTGTTGGGCCGCCCTTGGCTTTACGACCGCGACGTGACACACTTTGGGAGAGCCAACATGTACGAATTTAAATTTCATGGTAAGGTCATTACGTTGAGGCCGACCGTCCCGAAGGAGCCAGTAGCTTTGGCTAAGGACACCACTGTTCCGGTCGAGAGGAAGACGTTGCGTCTAGTGGGTAGAAAAGAATTTGTGAAGGATCCCATTCTTGACGGGATGATGTACACACTAACTCTTATGAGTGTGAAGGGGGATTCGAGAGCATTGGACGATTTGCCTGAAGAGTTACGGGTATTGTTCGTACGAATATAAGGATGTGTACCCGGATGAGCTGCCTTCGGTGTTACCACCGCTGAGGAATATACGGCATGAGATAGACCTTATCCATGGTTCCTCCTTACCGAACCAGCCCCACTATAGGCTTCATCCCGCCGCCCATAAAGAGTTACAGAGCCAGATCGAGGATTTGATGAAAAAAGGGTTCATTAGGACTAGTATGAGTTCATGTGAGGTACCAGCCCTTCTTGCTCCCAAGAAGGATGGTATGTGGCGAATGTGTGTTGATAGCCGTGCTATCAACAAGATTACCATCAAATATAGATTTCCTATTCCGCGATTAGATGACCTTCTAGATGTCTTATCTGTCACTACCATTTTTTCAAAGTTAGATTTACGAAGTGGCTATCACCAGATCAGAATCCGTGAGGGGGACAAATGGAAGACTGCGTTTAAGTCAAAGGATGTGTTATACGAATGGCTTGTGATGCCCTTTGGGCTATCCAATGCCCCCAGTACCTTCTCCCGGATGATGACACATGTTTTTCATCCTTACATGGGGAAGTTTGTGGTCGTCTATTTCGATGACATCTTAGTCTTTAGTACCACCACTGCTGAGCACGTCTCCCACATGAGGTCGGTTCTTTCCACCCTGCGGAAGAAAACCTTATTCCTTAATCTCAAGAAGTGCACATTCTATGTCACTGAAGTGGAGTTCTTAGGCTATATAGTCGGTTCGGAAGGCATTAGAGTTGACCCTAACAAGGTTAAAGTCATTAAGGATTGGCCCGAACCGACCACATTACGAGAGGTGCGAAGTTTTCATGGGTTAGCTACTTTTTACCACCGTTTCATTCGAGACTTTAGTAGCATTATGGCCCCCATTAGTGATTGCATGAAGAAAGGTGAGTTCACTTGGACGAAGTCCGCCACTATTGCTTTCCAATGCAATAAGGAACTTATGACTGAGGCACCTGTCTTACGTCTACCTGACTTCACAAAGGTCTTTGAGCTTACGTGTGATGCTTCTGGCGTGGGAATAGGAGGTGTCTTGAGTCAGGAAGGACACCCTGTGAGTTATTTTAGTGAGAAGTTAGCGGGAGCCAAATTGAAATACTCAAATTACGATAGGGAGTTTTATGCCGTCATTAGATGTTTGCACCATTGGAGGCACTATCTCCTCTCTAAGGAGTTTGTGATCCTCTCCGATCACGATGCACTGCGGTTCATCAATGGACAACATAAAATCAGCCCGTGTCACGCTAAGTGGGTATCTTTCCTACAGGGTTACACTTTTAATCTCAAACACCTTAAGGGAGCTGACAATCGAGTCGCGGATGCTCTTAGTCGCCTAACCCTTTTACTCACCACTATAGAGGTTAACGTGGTAGGATTCGAGTGAATCAAGGATGAGTACGCCACATGCCCAGATTTTCAGGATGCATATTTGTCTGCCCAAGATATCTCCCCCACGGTTATAACTACGTTTGTCATTAAGGATGACTATCTATTTAGACATGGGAAGTTGTGTATTCCGCAGTCATCGTTACGCCTCCATATCATTTGGGAATTGCATAGTGGAGGGTTGAGTGGTCATTTAGGTAGGGATAAGACCATTACGTTAGTTGAGGAAAAATTCTATTGGCCAAAACTTAAGGCAATGGTGGGGCGGGTGGTGAGTAGTTGTCGTACTTGTTAGGTATCCAAGGGCACCAAAACCAACGTCGGATTATATACACCGTTGCCTATACCTTCTACACCATGGGAAGACCTGAGCATGGACTTTGTCTTATGCCTACCCACTACTTTACGTCATCACGATTCCATTCTTGTAGTTGTGGATAGGTTCTCAAAAATGGCATACTTTATTTCGTGCGCTAGAACCAACGATGCATCTCATATTGCAAAATTATTTTTTAAAGAAGTAGTTAGTCACCGGGGAGTGCCAAAGACAATAGTCTCGGATAGAGATGTTAAGTATACGAGCTATTTTTGGAAAACACTTTGGGTTTTAATGGGTACCAAGTTATTGTTTTCCTCCGCCTATCACCCTCAGACCGATGGGAAAACGGAGGTGGTCAATCGGAGCCTGGGAAGCCTTCTTAGATGCCTAGTGAGCGATAACAAAGGTACGTGGGATCTTCTTCTTCCCCACGCCCAGTTGGCCTATAATAATTCCAAAAATCGGTCCACCGGTCTGTCTCCAAGCGAGATTGTTCGCGGGTACAAGGCCCCTGTTCCTCTTGACTTGGTTCTGTTGCCCCCAAAATACAAGACAAGTCAGTTTGCACAATCCTTCTCCCAACATATTCATGACCTACATGCACGTATACGAGCTACCTTGACTGCTCAATACGAGTCTTATCAAATGCACGCTAATCTACATAGGAGGGTGTCGCACTTCAAAGTCGGCGATTTGGTCCTAGTCCGGTTAGTTCCCGAACGCTTGTCATCTGGCACCGTTAAAAAGTTGTCACCAAAGCGCGCCGGCCCTTTTCGGATTATAAAGAAACAAGGTGACAATGCTTTTGTGTTGGATTTGCCAGCTGATTGGGGTATCTCCCCTATTTTTAATGTCTTGGATTTGACGCTGTTTGTTTCGCCTCCACCTGAGTTGAATTCTTTGTCTTCTTCTCCCTCCACTAAAATTTCTAATGGGTTGGGGAGTGGTCGTTCGGATGACCTCTCTCTTTCGGTCCCCGCAGGTATAACATCGGATGGTACGTTGCCCTCTTTTATTCCTACTGCTGACATGTTTTCCGGGTTTCCCAAGACATTTCTAACTCCAGATATGATACTTGATGCTGCGCCACTTACTACTCCTGATGGTGCTACCTACCGCTTCCTCATCCGTTGGCGTGACCGCCCCCTTCAGACGACCCATGGGTACTCGCGCCAGAGCTTCAACATTTGGATGCCGAGCTTCTCCGTCGCTATCTCTCGGACCACGCATCGGAGATACGTGATTTTGAGTGGGGGAGGATTGATACCGCGACCCCTCCGCCACTACTTGATGATGACCCGGTTGCCGAGGCACAACGACACAAAGAACTTAGGTGTCGTGATGATGCTGAAGGACGACCGCGTTACAACCTCCGCCCACGGCGTGCTAAATCCACCGTGAAGAATTAATTATCTTATTTCATGCACTTTTATTTTATATTATATTGATGAATATAAAATTATTCCATATTTGGATGATAATTTTATATTCATAAATGTTATGTAATTTTAATTTTGGACACTTTATATTTTGTGGTGTGTATTTAACCATACGGATGGATGAGATTACATCTCCATCATGGATGGTTAAGGGCTTGTTGTAACTCCTATATAAGGAGGCTCTTATGAGGATTTTATTATTGATTGAAGAAGAAGAAAACCCTAAACTCCCTTGTGAGAATTTCGGTGAAGTGGTTCCCCTTGCCGCCGCCCCCTTTGGTGTGAAGCCTCCCCTTGCTACCTCCATCCCGATCGGTGCGACTCCGGCGTGGCTTCCTTCGGTGCGACTCCAAGGAAAAAGTTGCAGCCCCATTCGGTGTGAAGCCGGTGGTTCCGTGGAGAGAGTGAATCTCCCACCTTATCTTGTGTGATTGATGTTCTTGGTTGGGTAATCTCTTCCTCTCATAGTGATTCTTGCTTTGAGTTTGTGGAGATTTTGCAAACCGTCTTTTCCGTGGTTTTTAAATACATCGCTTGCAAAATCTGATTCGACTTCGTTGCTATTTAATCTCTTGTATTTCGGATCAGGAAGATCCATTGCGGGAGCGAGGCTTGGTCTAGCCTTGACTTGCTCTCCAAGATCGGTACACTTTGTGTTAACAAGGGAGTTAATCTCAACTGGAACTCGACCGCCATTTGAAGTTTGCCGCTGCTTCGAAATAAATTATTGCTGCGTTTGAAACGGCTCAAGTTGATAAAATAGGTGCTTGTGTAGGTGCGGTGGGTTGTGTGCTTGTTGGAGAGGTAGGTCTTAAGGACGATGTATCGAGTCCGGCTTACGGTGAGTTGTGTGCATGTTGGAGAGGTAGGTCTTAAGGGCATTGTATCGATTCCGACATTTTTCTCCTTCGGATTTGGGAGCCAACCCGACCCCTTTTCGCTCGCTTTTGGTCGGAGCCCTCCCATCTTGCTTTTATGTTCTATGACGATAGTTTCCGTTAGCGTAATCGAGTACGTATCACGATCAGCCCCTACATCAAAGCACCCCGCGCGCTCTCCACCAACAAGCGCTCTGCGTGCTCTCCTCCAGCAAGCGCCCTATGCGCTCCACATAGTCCAGATCAACGTGCGCTTTGCTGTCAAGTCCGCCCCAAACACACCTCCATGTGTTCCTCTCTCAATACTGCTGCAATTGTTAAACGCCTACAACTCAAAAACAAGCCCACCAAGCATCAGTAAGTCAACAATTCTCGTCTCCTCCACGTACAACAAGAGACAGGCCACAAAGGATAGGACGCGGTCGACGCGTCGCACAAGCTCCCAAGTCCTGGACATCAGAGCGAGTACAACAAGCTGCCCCCGCCTCCAGGAATTATTAGAAGACTCAAGAATACAACGAACGCATCGCTCCCCGCAGCACACGAGGAAATAATAAGTCCTGCGAGCGGTGGGTTGTCACCCTCCAGGTTCTTTCTCTCTCTCGAATAATTGTAACGAGAGGCGGTTTGTCACACTCGAGTTCTTGAAAAAACCATGTAAAACACTCAAATCTAGTGGAGGTTTGGACGGCACAGATCCGGTCACGTGGTTTTTCACCTCTTTCTGCGGTTTTCCACGTCAAAAAAATTACCTTGTCAGTTTTCTATTTTCATTGACTTTGTGCACGCTCGACCGTTCCTAGAGCTAAGACGGTTCAAGTTATTGCGGTCCAACCGGGATGTCGAGTCAGACCGCAACAATGCATATATGATTTTAGAGCGAATGTTAGCATAAAAGTTGTTCACATATTGAATGAATTCTTTTTTTTTAAATGTCCATTTCCTGTCATTAAGATTTGGTTCCTGCGAATTAGAATTAATTTGGTCCTATACTTTACATTTAATTTCATGGAGAAGAACATTACAACCATAAATCAACATGGGGCCTAGATAGAGAAGCTGAGAAAGGAGTACATAATATTCATGAAAGGAGTACTCTATGAGCTCCATTAAATCTTCCTGAATTTGCATATTTGAAAAGTTCCAAGGCATGTGAAATTATTATTTTGCTGACTAATAATTCTTGTTAAAGAAAGAGTAAGATGCTATCATAAATGTTTCAGAATGCTTCATAGGTCTTAATAAATAACTATATATATAATTTTTTAAATATTTTTATTTTTCTTTTCACTTGGTTAGAAGTTGTTTTTATTAAGGTGGATATACACATAATTCTGATGCAGTATTGTAAGGTATTTAGAGTTCATTGTATGAGACTGACAGTCACCCACACTTGACGAACTTAGTCACCCCCCATGATAAATGTCATCCTCATAACAAATGTCAATACCGCCCGATCTCTGGAGAAAGATATGAAGAGAGTTCAAGAGAATAATATAACGGGGCTCTAATTGAAGATTCTCTTCTAAAATTGAAGATTCTCTTCTAAAATTGATCTATACTTCTAGCATTTTAAGGCTCCACCAGAAGTTTGAGAACTAGAGGTTCAGAGCTTTGAGGAATAATGTACTCCTTATCAACAGCCTGCAGATATATGATGATGAGTACAAATTTCACGGTACCTGTTTATTTACTGGATTCTTCTCCTATTATATGATCTGGCTCCAAAAGAGAGAACTTCAGTAAAGTATAAGACCCTATAAGTTTAGCAAATAATTATTGAAAACGAAACACTTACTGAAACATACAAAATTACAAATCCTATCATGTGACCAATGAATCAACATGACATTGAAAAATGAAACAAATTGAAAGTAGGTACGAGAAAATGTCTTTTCAATTCTACATGCCCGTGTGAGCAGATTGGAAGCTACTATCAACAGCAGGAATGGCGAGATAGTGCACCTCTTCCCGGTAGAAACCTGTAACCGGAAAACAATAGAAGCGAGCAAGCTGGAAGTAGAACCACCAGCACTTTCCGATAGTGCTCTGCAGGATAGTTTCCAATTTCTTGTCCAAAACTCCCGAATCCCCGTTACAACAAGCCCTAAATAGCAAAACCCCACCTAGGGAGAATTCCCCAAAACACCCCCCAACTAGAAAAGAACAAAGGAACAAACAGGGCATTAAGGAAAAAAGAGAGCAAAGAAAGCAGGCAGGGTCTGCTGGCTGCATCACTAGTGTTTGCTGGGTGCATCATCCTCCCCCACTTGAAGCAATAGGCTCCTCCTTGCTGGAAGTAATAGGCTCCTGCGGCTCATGCGGCTCATGCTCACAATGGAAAGGGCTCAAATCGGCTACGTTGAAAGTGCTCGACACATTGTACTTGCCGGGGAGTTCAATCTGGCATGCATTGTCATTGATTCGCTCTAAGACTCGGAAAGGTCCATCCACCCGGGGTTGTAACTTGCCTGCACGCCCCCTGGAAAATGCTCCTTCCGGAGGTGCACCCACACTAAATTGCCTTCCTTAAAGATTACACGCTTTTTGTTCTTATCCACGCGATCTTTGTACCTTGCGTTCTGCTCAACAATGCATTGCCGGGCCTTGCAATGTAATTCTTTGATCTTGTGGGCGCTTGCTTCGGCATCCGGGTGAGGGTGAGTAGAAACTGGTAGGGGCAAGAGGTTCAAAGGTGTACTAGGGTTTCGACCGTAAGCAACTTCAAATGGACTTCTTCCTGCCGTGCCGTTCAACGACCGGTTGAAAGCAAATTCATCATGGGCTAGCAACGTGTCCCACTGTTTTGGATGATCGCCGACTAGGCTCATCAGTAAATTTCTCAGGCTCGGATTCACCACCTCCGTTCGTCCATCGGACTTAGGATGGTACGTCGAACTAAACTGTAATTTTGTGCCCATAAGCTTCCACAGAATTCGCCAAAAGTGATTCATAAATTTCACGTCACGATCCGACGTGATGGATTTAGGCACGCCGTGTAATTTAACCACTTCCTTCATAAATAGCTTCGCGATCCGGGATGCGTCGAAGGTTTTGTTGCAAGAAATAAAATGTGGCATCTTGGAGAAACAATCCACAACTACCATGATCGAATCTTTGTTGCTTTGTTTCCGCAGCAGCCCGAGAACGAAATCAATGCTAAGGTCTTCTCAAGGGGCGGTTGCTTTGTGTCCGCAGCAGCCCGAGAACGAAATCAATGCTAAGGTCTTCCCAAGGGGCGGTAGGAATCAGTAGGGGAAAGTAGAGACCAGTGTTTGTGCCCTTGGTCTTCGCCACGTGACAAACACCACATCTTTTAATGTAACGTGCCACATCCTGGTTTAGTCGTGGCCAGTAAAAATGGTCTCCAACTAACGCCTTGGTCTTGTCTTCGCCAAAGTGCCGCCTGGTGAGGCCCCCCACATGGTACTCGTGAATGAGCTTCACAAAGGGAACAATAAGGAACACACAAGTGATTTCTCATGAAGAGGAAATCGTCCACCAACGAAAATTCTTTAAAAGGTTCGTCCTGACATTGAGTCCAACGATGACTAACATAAGGATCATCAATATATAATTCTTTGAACGACTCAAACCCCAAGATTTTCACGTGCATTGTGGCGAAAAGGGCGTGCTTCCGACAGAGTGCATCAGCCACCTTGTTGAGTGTCCCGGCGGTATGCTTGATGGAGAAGTTGAAGGTTTGTATTAACTCAACCCATTTGGCATGTCTCATGTTTAAACGATGTTGCCCACTGATGTACTTCAAAGCCACGTGGTCTGAAAAAAGGACGAAGTCTTTCTCCATGACTATGAGGTAGTGGCACCAATGATCCTTTCTACGCATAATGGCGTAAAATTCCTTGTTGTATGTGGAGTACCGTTGACATGTGGCGTTCAATTTTTCACTGAAAAATGCAACCGGGCGGGTATGTTGGCTGAGAACGCCACCGATGCCTGTTCCTGACACGTCGAAATGAACCTCGAACATCTCATCAAAAGTCGATAACTGAAGAATTGGAGCTTCCGTAATTTTGCTCTTCCGGAGCTGGAATGAGGCCTCAGCGGCCGGCGTCCATGCGAGTTTGCCGCCCTTGATGGAATCTGTGAGGTGCGAGATGATGGTGCTGTTATTTTTGACAAACCTCCGCTAGAAGGACGCCAAACCATGGAAGTTGCGCACTTCATTAATATCTTGTGGTGTCCGCCAATTTGTAATGGCAGTGACCTTCTTGGGATCCATCTGAATGCCTCCGCCGGAAATAACATACCTATGGAGTTGACCCGATCAGTCAGGAATTAGCATTTTTTTCTTGTTTGCAAACAGCCGTTGTGTGCGGAGAACCTCAAAAATCTTCTGTAGATGTTCGTTGTGCTGCGCCGTGAACGAGCTATACACCAAGATGTTGTCGAAGTAAATAACCACAAACTTGCCCGTGAAGTGACGAAAGATTTGGTTGATTAATCTCATGAGTGTACTAGGTGCATTTAACAGCCTGAACGGCATTACCATCCATTCATATAAGCTGTCTCGAGTTTTGAATGTTGTCTTCCACTCATCTCCAGGGCGTACTCGGATTTGATGATATCCACTGCGTAGATCGATATTCGAAAAAACCATTGCGCCGTGCAACTGATTAATCAAATCTAGGAATAGGAAAACGATAACTGGTCGTGATTTTGCTGACTGCTCTACTGTCAATGCATATGCGCCACGAGCCCTCTTTCTTCGGAACAAGAAGCGTCGGGACTGCACATGGGCTTAGACTCTCCCGTATGCCCCCCTACTGATCTAAGAGCTCCTGCACTTGTCGTTGTAACTCGGTTGTTTCTTGGGACTCATTTGATAGGCCGCCTTGTTTGGTATAACTGCTCCTGGAATGAGATTGATATGATGCTGGATGTCATGCATGAGCTGTAATCCCATAGGCAATCTTCAGTTAGAACATCGCTGAAATCATGCTAAAGAGGCAAGAGTTCAGGCGGTATACCATGTACGGTAGTGTTTGCCTCCAACACAATTAGGGCAAAGATTTCACCGGCCTATTCTGCCTTCTCCGTTAATTTGCCCTTGTTAGGAAAGCAGGACCCGACTCTTTCCTCCTATCCATTTGGGCAAATGTGATATGTTTGCCATCTTTTTGAAAAGAATAGGTGTCCTTAAAGCCATCATGTTGTGTCTGACGATCATATTGCCATAGACGGCTAAGGAGAATATGACATGCATCCATGGGAATGACGTCACACCAAACCTCATCTACATACGTTTGTCCAATTGAAAATTTTACAAGACAGTGTTTGTGTTGGAAGCGATAAAGTGGGCACACAAAAAGGAGTAAAACAACTTCTCGATTATAACAAACAAAAATTACAAGGCTACAATACAACTCCGCTATGAGTTACAACTTTTACATTTCACTAGACAAGCACGCACACAATCTCCTCTTTTCAAAAACTCTCCGCTGCACTAGAGCTTGACCGACCAATACTTGATGTCCGCAAATGATGTTCACATACTACTGTTCGCAGCTCTTGTTTTGGAACAAATTTGAGGCCGCAACTTCTGAAACAACTGTTCACGGTTCGAGTCCACGCTCTGTTGTTTCTTTGTTCGCACAGTGCTAGCTGCAACTAAAACTTCTGCTTTATAGTGCTGTCCGCAAAGAGGAGTCCGAACATATCTTCTATCCGTCTGATTTTGTTCACAGGTAGCTGTCCACAAATTGTAGCCGCGGAATATGCTCTTGTGCGTGTGCACTTTATTGCAAGGCTTCCGCACCCAGATTTACCTCCTATTCACGCCAATATATAGGCAACACCATCAAATAGGCATAAGCCACGTGGCCTTTCTTTCACGAAATTATTAAAGAGTTTAAAAACTGTCAGCCTCCACACAACTCTTCACGCCATTATTATTATTATTATTATTATTATTATTATTATATAATATATATTTGCTTTTGACACCTCATTATTTCCGCCTTTGACTACAGTCAAACTCCAGGAATTTCGCCAACAATCTCCCCCTCAAACACAGCAACACATGCCTTGTTTGCTCTTACACTTCATGAACATCTCAGCCCTGAACGCCTTTGTGAAAATATCCGTCATCTGCTCTCATGTGGGGCAATAAACCAACTCTACTACCTTCTGTTGCACTTGCTCATAAAGAAAGTGGTATTTTGTCTCGATATGTTTGCTGCGCCCATGCAGCACTGGGTTCTTTGATAGATGAATCGTAGACATGTTATCAACATACACCGTCACAGGACCATCCTGTGCATGGTGTAACTCCAGTAGGAGATTTCTCAACCAAATTGCTTGACAAGTACAGGCTGCCGCTGCGATGTACTCAGCTTCGCAGGTGGACAAAGCAATTGTTGTCTGTTTCTTTGAACACCATGAGAACACAGTTGTTCCCATATGAAAAGCGTATCCAGAAGTGCTCTTCTGGTCATTCACATTTCCTCCGTAATCACTATCGGAGTACCCGACTAGCTTCAACTCCTCTGTAGTTGAGTACATCAAACCATGATCTCTCGTCTCATTCACATACCTCAAGATCCTCTTCGCTGCTGTGAAGTGATCTTGCTTCGGCTACTCCATATATCTACTAACAACTCCAACCGCATACATGATATCGCCCTTGTGAAAGTCAGGTAGCGTAGACTTCCAACTAGACTCTTGAACAACGTTGAGTCAACTGCTTCTTCCTTTGAATCCTTCCTCAGCTTCACTCCCTAATCTGCAGGATTAGAGATAGCCTTGTTGTTCTCCATCCGAAACTTATTCAGAATCTCCTCCGCAACTTCTTCTGAGAGATGAAGATCCCTTCTTCACTCTATTTCACTTCTATGCCCAAGAAGTGAGTTCACCCAAATCTGTCATCTCAAACTCCTTCTTCATTGTCTTTCTAAACTCCTCGAACATAAGAGGGTTATTGCCTGTGAATATCATGTCGTCAACATACAAACATACGACCATGATATCACCGTTATTCTCCACCTTTGTATAGAGTTCATACTCATACGGGCTCTTCATGTACCCGTTCTTCTGAAAGTATGCATCTATTCTTTCATTCCAAACACGAGGCACTTGCTTCAACCCTTACAACGCCTTCTTCAATTTCTAGACCTTCCTCTCTTGGCCTTTCACTTCATATCCAGGAGGCTGCTGGGCGTACACATTTTCTTACAGATAACCATTGAGAAATGCGGACTTGACGTCCATCTGATAGATCTTCCATTTATATTGAGAAGCTAGTGCAATGATCAGTCTGATAGTGTCTATCCGCGCCACTGCAGCAAACACCTCATCGTAGTCCACACCTTGGACTTGTCGGTAGCCTTTAGCGATGAGTCTTGCCTTGTGCTTCTCCACTTTTACATCCTTGTTCTTCTTCACTCTATATACCCATTTCACACCAATGGGCTTATGACCTGCCGGCAGAGTGACCAACTCCGAAGTATCATTTCTTTTGATGGATGTCATCTCTTCATCCATTGCTTTCCTCCAAGTCTTCTGTTGAGTAGCTTCATCATACGAGTACGACTCACAATCTGCTAAAAGATAATATAAAGAAAAGTTAGCATGAATTGGCTCTGTCTCCTCGTAGATCTCCTCCAACCTTCTCATCCTAGGTTGAGAACCATCAGAGATGCTCCTGCAGGTGCTTGCTCTATTAGAAATGCTTCTGTTGGTGCTTACTCCACTCGAGCAGGGAGTCAAAGCTCCCCCTGAATATCTGCTCAGTGGTGATGGTGGTTCAGCTCCATCATCCGCATCTTCAGCTTCATGACCACCTTCTTCTTCATCATCATCATAAAATATCCCCTTGATGCTTCTCTCTTTCTCATCCCAACTCCAACAACTGTCTTCCTTAAACAAGACATCTCTTGAGATGATTGCCTTCTTTGTCACAGGATTATATAACTTGTAAGCTTTACTCATCGGAACGTAGCCTATAAATATACACTTCTCGCACTTGTCATCAAGCTTCTTCCACTTTTGATCAGGGATGTGAGTATAAGATACACACCCAAACACTCTTAAGTGTTGCACACTTGGCTTCCATCCACTCCATACTTCACATGGAGTCTTGAACTTCACACTCTTAGTCGGACATCTGTTCAGCAAGTACACAGCACATTGTACTGCTTCAACCCAGAACATCTTCGGTAACTTCTTCCCCTTTATCATACTTCTCTCCATATTCTGAATCGTCAAGTTCTTTCTCTCAGCAACTTCATTCTGCTGAGGAGAGTATGTGGCTGTCAACTGATGAACATTCCCTTGCTCTTTGCAGAAAGCATCAAATAACTTAAAGGTGTACTCCCCACTTCTATCAGTCCTGAGCACTTTTAGTGGTTGTCCACTCTCCTTCTCTGTCATGGCCTTGAACTCCTTGAACTTGTCAAGGGCATCAGACTTCTCTTTCAAGAAGTGAACCCAACACTTCCGACTAAAGTCATTAGTGAAGGTAATATACTATTTGCTTCCTCCAACTGAGGGAATATCAAACGGACCAACAATGTCCGAATGAACCAGTTCAAGCTGTCTCCTTGCTCTACGAGACTTTCCTACTTCAAAACTCTGCCGCTTCTGCTTTCCCTTCGAACAAGCTTCACATATCTTCTGTGGCAGTAAGATCTTAGGCAAACCTCCACCATCTTTGCATGTGACAGAAGCTTCAGACCACTGAAGCCTAAGTGACCCATCCTATGGTGCCACAACCAAACTTCTTCTTCCTCTTTAGTTCTTGCTAGGCATGCCGTCTCCTCGGCATCCATCTTCAAAGTAAAGAGATGATTCGTCGTCATCTTTACTTTCACCACCTCTTTTCCTTGCTAGTTCTTCATAGCCAACAAACCATCCTTCAACTGAATGCAGTAACCTTTCTCCACCAACTGTCCATGGATTAAGATGTTACTCTTCAAGCTAGGAACATAGAACACATCATTGAGATGCACCTTCATGCCATTGGGAGTGACCACTATCAACCCTTTGCTTTCTACTGAGATCTTTGAAGCATCACCAAAGCTAACCTCACCAGCACTTAGTTTAAGGTTAGCGAACAACTCCTTCTCACCACATGTCGAAACCGGAAATCGGTCTCCTGTGGAGCTCGCCCTTGGGGAAGGGGGTGATCTCGCGCCTACTTCGCTCCTGCAAGAAAAACAACAAAGAAGGCAAGGTGAAACAGACCCAAGGGCTCGGTAGGGAGGTCCCACCACAAACTCGGAAGATCTCAGAGTGCTTCCCCTCCTTAGCCAGAAGTCGAGCTAAGGTACCCTCAGAAAGCACTTGAAGATTGGAGCAGGAGAGCACAGAGAAGAACCTACTTTCTGGGGTACCCCTTGGGTCCTATTTATAGCTTTTGAAATCCGGACTGCCAATAACCAAAAGAACTGACCTGAAATTACCAGAAAACCCTTGGTTGGGTCTGCCAACAGCCAAACTCCGCTGTTTTGAGGGGCTATGGGCAGACCAGCGGGGGCAAAACAGTAAAAAGTACCTCAAACATCCAGGCGAGCTGGGGTGCTTTGGCCACCTCGGCACGTTCTGCTCGCCCACTGCTGCCGAGCTCCACTGCGAGGACGCGAGTCGTGTCTCGCTCGGCATATACCGAACTCGGGGTCGCCGATCGTCGATCTCTGGTCGACGGATGCCGAGCTCAGGCTCGCCCACTTTGCTGCCGAACTCGCCCCCTTTACTGCTGAGCTCGCCTATTGTCCTTAGCCCGATTTGCCTAGTCCCTAGTGACCTTGCTCGCCGGACACGAGGTTGTACACAATCGCCGCTCTTTTTGAGCTTGTAAAAGCTCGGAAAGAAACATCCAACCCTGAGTGTGCGGTGAGCACTGGTTGGCGAGTTGGAGGGAATCTTCTGGTGGGGGCCACACTGTGGCTATATATATGTGCACTCACCTGCCCAGCTGCCTGGCTCTTGCCATTCCTCCTGCTGCCTTGCCAAGATTCCTCTTCCCAAGGAGATCCAAGAGCACATAGACCGAGCCCGCCAGGCCTCCGCGGCTCGCGTCGCCGCCCTGACGGTGGTCCCCGCGAAAACTCCCCAAACCGATCCTGCCGAGCCCAGATCCAAGAAGTCAAAGCCATTCCCTGAAGCGGCCGAGCCCATTTTCAATGACCTGAGGGCCACCCTGGCTCGCGAGACCGGCTCTTCCACCCGAACCATTCTTGAGAAGGACAGAGAGATTGTCGTGGTTGGCGACAACCTGGACGGTCAACCAGATGGCGAGGGCGTCGTGCCGCGAGACCCCACCCCGCGGGGCGAGACCACGCTCGCCACCTCGCGATTCTCGGCGCCGGACAGCCATCCCCGGGATCTGCCGCTTCTCTTTGGGATCCTGTCTGTGAGCTCGCAGAGGCCAAATTCGCCAGCGGGCTCCCCCACTCCATGCCAAATTGATGCGGCCGCAGGGGAGGGCCTGGGGACCATCCCCACCCCGGGATTCGAGCTCATCTCGCCGGGGGCTCGCGGCCCTGGTCGCGGGAAGGATTTGAGGTTCATCCCTCCCCACATCTCTTTTGAACTGCCGAGCTCTTCAGGTCAACCTCGCTTGACCCTTCGCTTCATGAGTTTTTGCTCTTCTTGCTAATACCTGTCTTCACAGCCCTTCCCAGTCAATCGGCTGCCGAGGAATCCTCGCGGGCAGCCCAATACTCCCCCCTCCCTTCCCCGAGCTCGCTGGACTCTTACCTGGGTCCTAATGTGGATCAAGGCGAGTTGACGAGGAGGGAGGTCAAGCTTCTCAAGAAGCTGGTGTGCGGAATGCGCGAGGTGCAGGGGGTCAACGAGACGCTGCAACGCGACTACGTGCGCCTCGCCGACGAGGTGCGCCGCGGCCAAGCTGGCGAGCTGATGTCCCCCTCCCGGCTCCTGGACAAGATAGGCAACGGCCTCTCGGTTGCGCAGAGGAACTCCGGAAGGATTCGCGAGCTGCTCTGCGCGCGGCAGCCTGGGGGACGGGGGTCGCGAGGCCGAGGTAGGTAAATCAGCGGCTCCTTTGCCGAGCCGACCGACACTCGCATTCCGATGCCCTCCCTGCTTGCGCACCCTGCTGTTTTAAATCCCGAACTTTATTTCTGTAATGAATAAATCTTAGAATATTCTTAATCATATTACTGAATAAAATGTCGCGATGTTCGACTTAGCCTTGGTCGGGATGCGCCGGAAGTCGGCGAGCTGGGGTGGCGAGTTGGGGCGGCGAGCTGGGCCGGCGAGCTGGGGCGGCGAGCTTGGTTGATTTGACGGCCCGCCCCAGATTCCTTTTCCTATAAATAGCCCCCCACCCTCACCTACCCCCGTACTGTGCCTTTATTGCTTTTGCTTCCCTCTTTCTGCGTTCTCTTCTTCCCCTGCTCGCGTAGTGCTTTTCTCTCGCGAATATGGGCAAGACCAATCCAGATGCTGATGGCCGCTCCAAGTGCGCGCAGCACTTTACTGATTATTGCTTCTTTGAGGGGCACACCAGCGAGGAGGAGCTCGCGGAGTTCAAGGCTGGGTATGTGACGCCGGGTTTCGAGGCGCGCAGGCCGAGGATGGGCGAGGCCATCAACACCTTTTATGAAGATGAGCTCGCCTTCCCCATCTCGCACTTCGAGGTGGGTTTGCGCCTTCCCTTGTGGCCGGAGATCCGGCAGATCTTGAAGTACTACGGGGCCGTCCCCGCGCAGCTGAACTCCAACGCCATCACGATGATGGTGGCGTTCGCGAGCTACCTCCGGCGGGAGAAGATCGAGTTCAACCTGACGGTGTTCAGGAAGCTTTTCTCCTACAAGGCGACGCCGTAAGGGGTCGCCTACTTTGGCGGCTCCTTTATCAAAGTTCGCGAGATCACGAACAAGCACCATACCTGGATGACCAAGATCGCCTTCATCAAGGGCGAGCTCGGCAACATCCCCTACTCGCCGCAACAAAAGGGCTAGGAGGTGTACCGCCCGCCGGTCGTGTTCGGCAACGACGTCGAGCTCCACAAATACTTCCTCCATAAAGACTTCGAGGTCGCCTTCCTGCGGAGGGGCCTCGATGCGCTCCCTCCCGTTCTGCCCGGCGAAGGTATGATTCCCTCCTCACCTTGCCGAGATCGCCTGCCCGCCGAACTCGGCACATCATCTCTGAATTCCTAACTTTTCTAAGTGTTTTCCTGCAGGGGAGCGAATAATCCCCGTGAACACGCTGTTCGCGGATCCGGGGCTCCCCACCGACCCTCTTGCTCGCGAGAGGGCGGCGGCGCTGGCCTGCCGGGATGAGGCGGCCCTCTCGCAGCCTTCTTCCAGCAAGAGGCGTCCTGAGGATGCGGGGTCGAACCCGCCATTCGGCCACCGCCAGGTAAAGAAGATGCGGAGAGCCCTGCTGGCTCCGCGGGGGCAACAGCAACAGCCCAGCCCCAAGTACATTAGTTCGTCGGCGACCCCTCCCGACGCGTCGCCGGAGAGCCCGGTGAAGGAGACAACCAGCAAGGGCCGGAAAGGCGGCGAGGGCCCTTCCTCCACGGCAGCGATCTCTCCTCCTCCAGTGGCGAAGAGGACTGCCCGCGAGCGCGCGCTGCCGAAGCAACACCCCCTCTTCAACTTCGGCGCGCGCTGGAAGGATTCGGCGGGCGAGCCCATGCTGTAGTGGGACGAGCTCGCTCATCGAGTCTCCGTCTCCACTCTTCATCCCTCCTGGCATGACCGCGAGCCCTCCACCGGTCACGCCTACGCCCTCGGCTTCCTCCTATACGGCCGGGAGGATGCCGAGGCCTACAAGAAGATGACCCTTCGGTAGCTCGGCCATGAGGGCATGCAGTCCCACCTGCGGACCCTGGAGCTGCATCACATGCTGGCACGCCGCAGCTTTTCCATCAGCCACCAACTCAAAAAAGCTGAGCAGGCTCGCGACCTCGCCAAGGACAAGGTCACCGATCAGGCGAGGCGGCTCGGCATCGCGGAGGGTCTACTCGCCCAAACCGCCGGCGGGTTGGTAAGTGCCAAGCGCTGCTCCCCTCTTTTACTTAGAAAATTTTGTGCTGCCGCTAAATGGACTCTTTTCCAGGATGCCAAGGAGGTGGGCGAGCTTCAGGCTCGCAACACTGAGCTGGGGGAGGAGGTCAGTCAGCAGCGCGCACTACTGGCCGCGGATGCCGACGCTGCAGGGGAGCTTCGGGCTCGCAACACTGAGCAAGGGGAGGAGATCGGCCGGCTGCATGCACGCCTTGCCGAGCTGGAGGGCGCGAACACAAAGCTGAAGGGGGAGAATCAGCACCTCCTTGGCGAGGTGCGCCGCCAGGCCGAAATCTTCCTCCTGCCTCACAACATCGATCCCACTCTCCCTTACAAGAGTCCGCGAATCTTTGGCGAGGCCGACCTTGTCGAGAGATTGCGGATCAAATCCATCCAATCCGCCGAGTGCACCCTCCAGATGATGAAAGATTCTGCGGTGCTGGTGGAGGGGTGCGAGGGGATCTCGGCTCGGGACCTGATGCCGAGCTTGTTTCCGACGACGCCGCCCAGCGAGAAGGAAGACAGCCTAGACGCTATGTTTGGGAAGAGCTTCCAGGATCCTTCGGGTGACGACGAGGATCAGTCTGGCGGAGGGGATGAGGCCTGAGGGTAGCCGGTGCTTTTGTTTTCTTCTTTTTCCTTTTTCTTTGTTCACTCGCCGAGGCGAGCCCCCCCCCCCATGTAACTACTTTTACATGTAATGAAAGTTTTTTGATCATACCGGTTTCACTTTTTTTCTTCACTATGCTTGTTGTGCCCTGAGTTTATGCGAGTGCTTCTCCACGCGACTTCGTCGAGACGGGTTCCGTGAGGAGAGCGGTTATGAGAGCGCGCCTGCGAGTGGAATCGTTTTGAGTGTTCGCCGACCCCCAAACGATTCGGGGGCGAGTTGCTCTCTGCCCTTGTCACGCTACCATAACCCGCATGCGAGCCAACCAGGTTGAGCCTGAAAATTAGGAGAAAATTTTTCCAAGTCTAATGGTTAAAGGGGGCGAGGTGCCCCCGGTACTGCTTGCTTTCCTTTGGAGAGCCCTGGGCTCGCATCCCGCTTGCTGATGCTGAGCCGGGAGTGACGAGTGCACACTCGCTCATGCCGAGTCCCCCGGCCTGGCTTGCCTTCTTGACCTTGCCGAGCTGGGCTTGCTGAGCCTGAGCTCGCCCTAACAGAACCCTTTTCCCTTTGCTCCCTAGCACTGAGACTTTGACCCGTATCAGACGACTTTAAGGCCGACACCATCGAGTGACTTCCAGCCCTGTCAGCTAGGTGAGAGCCTGACAACGGGATCTGCTCGAGGCTAAGGATGACACCGAGTGACTTCCAGCCCTGTCATCTAGGTGAGAGCCTGACAGCGGGATCTGCTCGGGGTCCACTATTAACACCATCGAGTGACTTCCAGCCCTGTCAGCTAGGTGAGAGCCTGACAGCGGGATCTGCTCGAGGCTAAGGATGACACCGATTGACTTCCAGCCCTGCTAGCTAAGTGAGAGCCTGACAGCGGGGTCTGCTCGGGGTCCGCTACTAACACCATTGAGTGACTTCTAGCCCTGACAGCTAGGTGAGAGCCTGACAGCGGGATCTGCTCGAGGCTAAGGATGACACCGAGTGACTTCCAGCCCTGCCAGCTAGGTGAGAGCCTAACAGCGGGATCTGCTCGGGGTCTGCTACTAACACCATCGAGTGACCTCTAGCCCTGTCAGCTAGGTGAGAGCCTGACAGCGGGATCTGCTCGAGGCTAAGGATGACACCGAGTGACTTCTAGCCCTGCCAGTTAGGTGAGAGCCTGACAGCGGGATCTGCTCGGGGTCCACTACTAACTCCATCGAGTGACTTCCAGCCCTGTCAGCTAGGTGAGAGCCTGACAGCGGGATCTGCTCGAGGCTAAGGATGACACCGAGTGACTTCCAGCCCTGCCAGCTAGGTGAGAGCCTGACAACGGGATCTGCTCGGGGTCCGCTACTAACTCCATTGAGTGACTTCCAGCCCTGTCAGCTAGGTGAGAGTCTGACAGCGGGATCTGCTCAAGGCTAAGGATGACACCGAGTGACTTCCAGGCCTGCCAGCTAGGTGAGAGCCTGACAACGGGATCTGCTCGGGGTCTGCTACTAACACCATCGAGTGACTTCCAGCCCTGTCAGCTAGGTGAGAGCCTGACAGCGGGATCTGCTCGAGCTTAAGGATGACACCGAGTGACTTCCAGCCCTGCCAGCTAGGTGAGAGCCTCACAGCGGGATCTGCTCGGGGTCCACTACTAACTCCATCGAGTGACTTCCAGCCCTATCAGCTAGGTGAGAGCCTGACAGCGGGATCTGCTCGAGGCTAAGGATGACACCGAGTGACTTCCAGCCCTGCCAGCTAGGTGAGAGCCTGACATCGGGATCTGCTCGGGGTCCATAATACATCATATTCCACCATGCATGCTAGTTATGATAATATCAGAGAGTTGAAGGAATTTATTATAATCAAAGTGCTGCTTACATGTTTCAGGGGAAAAATCATTTGAGGTCGTCACCACTCCAGGTGAGACTCAGGGTCTCGCCCTCTACATTTTGGAGTCGATAGCCCCCTGACCCCAAGGCTACCTTTACAATGAATGGTCTCTCCCAGCTGGGATTGAGCTTCCCTACGGATGCTGAACTCCCTGCCGCATCTACTTTCTTCAGCACCAAGTCCCCCTCCACGAACTGCTTGACCCTGACATGCTTGTCAAAGTACTTGGCCATTCTTCTTTTCACCTCCTCCTGCCGGATAGCGGAAAGGTCTCTTACCTCTTCCACCATGTCAAGGGAAAGCCTCAGTTCCTCCTCATTCTCTGCTTGCCATTCCTCACGGCCTTCTTTCGCTGCCATGACTCGCGGTGTTTGGACTTCGAATTCAATGGGGAGCACTGCCTCGCACCCGTGGGAGAGTTTGAATGGGGTCTCTCCCGTAGCTGTATTGGGGGTGGTCCTTAGGGCCCAAAGAACCGCAGGAAGCTGCTCCACCCAGCTCCCTTTCAGGTTCTCCACCTTCTTTTTGAGGAGGTTGACGATGATCTTGTTTGCGGCCTCCACCTGGCCATTACTCCTGGGGTGATGGACCGAGGCGAACCTGAGATCGATCCCAAGCTGTTCGCAGAAGCTGGTGAACTCGGCACTGGCGAACTGGGGCCCGTTGTCCGTGACGATGGCCTGCGGCAGCCCATGGCGACAGATGATTTCCCCCCAAACAAAATTCCTGATCACCTGGGAGGTCACCTTGGCCAATGCCTTCACCTCCATCCACTTTGAGAAGTAGTCAATCATCACTAGGAGGAACCTTCTCTGGCCGCTGGCTTGGGGGAACGGCCCAACCAAATCCATTCCCCAAATTGCGAAGGGCCATGGGGCCGTGATACGTCTGAGTCACTGGGCCGCTTGCAGCTGGAGAGGGGCAAATAGCTGGCACTTATGACATCTTCTTGCGAACTCAGCAGCGTCTCGGCCCAGGGTGGGCCAGAAATACCCTTGCCTGACTATCCTCCCCTCCAGGGTCCGACTCCCGGAGTGACTCCCACATTCCCCGGAGTGGACTTCTTCCAAGATTCTTCGCATTTCTCTCTCGGTTACGCAGCGGGCTAGCATCCCTGAGAGGGTCTTCCTGTATAGCTGCCCGTCCTGGAGGAGGTAATACGCTGACTTGTGCCTCAGCTTCTTCTTGTCTACCCCCTCCGGATACTCTCCTATGGAGACAAAAACCACCACTGGATCCATCCATGAAGCTTGTTGATCGATTTCCATGAGCTCTCCTTCCTCGATGGAGGGGCGGAACAGGTCGGTGATGGTACCCCCAACCCGGGGACCATGCTTCGCTAGCTGATCTGCTTGTTCATTCTCTTCCCTTGGTACGTGTCGGATGGAGAAGGTTTGAAAAGTGCCAATGACCCCCTTCACCTTGGCCAAGTACGATCGCAGGGTGGGTTCCCTTGCCTCGAACTCCCCGTTAATCTGAGAAGCCACTACCATGGAGTCAGTAAGGACCTCCACATCTGATACCCCCAGCTCCCTTACCAGACGCAACCCTGCTATCACGGCCTCGTACTCGGCCTGGTTGTTTGTAATGGGGAAGTGCACCACCACCGTTTGCTCAATACGAGTCCCCCGAGGGTTCTCCAGGACCACCCCCACCCCTAGGGAATGTCTTCCCGAGGCACCATCCACCCTCACTTTCCAAGGGGTCGGGCGGGTGAGCTCTTCCTCCACCACTTCAACCACGTAGTCGGCCAGGAAGTCGGCCATCGCCTAAGCTTTGATTGAGAGCCGCGGAACGAAGGAGACGTCGAACTCGATCAGCTCCACCGACCACTTAGCCAACCTGCCTGAATACTCCACCCCCTCGAAGATGTTGCGGAGGGGATGGTCGGTCACCACCCGGATGGAGTGTGCTTGGAAGTAAGGTCGCAGCCTCCGAGCCGAGATGATTAATGCGAAGGCTAGCTTCTCCAAAATCGGATACCGGAGCTTGGCCTTCCTCAGGACCCGGCTCACGTAATATATAGGGAGTTGCCTCTTTCCTTCTTCACGAACCAAGACGGAGCTCAAGGCCTCCGCCCCGACCCCAAGATATAGGAACAGGTCCTCCCCTTCCTTCGGCCCTTGGAGCAGCGGGGCCTGTGTCAACTGCACTTTGAGGGCCTGGAAAGCCTCCTCACACTCCTTGGACCATTCAAACCTCTGACCACCCCTTAACGTTTTGAAGAAGGGGGAGCACTTCTCGCCTGCCCGAGAAAGGAAACGACTTAGCCCTGCTAGCTTCCCCGTTAGCCGTTGGACCTCCTTAGTGTTCCGCGGGGATCCCAATTCCACGATTGCCCGGACCTTATCTGAATTCGGCTCGACCCCCGCAGGGGTGAGGAGGTGCCCCAAGAACTTCCCCCTGCTGGCCCCAAAGACACATTTTAGAGGATTCAATCGCATCTTGTATTTGCGCGGGGTGGCGAAGGTCTCCTCCAAGTCCCGGAGGTGGGAGTCCACATCCCGGCTTTTGATCATGAGGTCATCTACATACACCTCCAAATTCCTCCCCTTTTGCTCCTTAAAGACCCTATCCATCATTTTCTGGTAGGTCGCCCCAGCATTCTTCAGCCCGAAGGGCATCATCTTGTAGCAGTAGCACCCATCCCCTGTGATGAACGAGACATCTTTGATGTCTGGGGGGTGCATCCTGATCTGATGATAACCTGAAAAAACATCTAAAAAACTCATTACAGAAAAACCGACGGCTGAGTCAACCAGCGCGTCGATCCGAGGCAAAGGATAACAGTCCTTAGGACAAGCTTTATTAAGTAAGGAAAAGTCGATACACATCCTCCACCGGCCATCTCTTTTTTTTATCATAACCACGTTGGAGACCCATCCGGGGTACTGAATCTCAGACACGAAGCCGGCCTTGAGGAGTTTCGCCACCTCCTCCCTGATGGGCTCCGCCAGCCTGTCGGCAGTGGACCTCTTCTTTTGCTGAACGGGGCATGTTCCCGGGTTGAGGTTGAGGCGGTGGCAGGCCACATCCGCGTCAACCCCCGGCATCTCCGTGGCATTCCAGGCGAAGATGTCCACGTTCTTCTGGATGCACTCCAGCATCCTGCCTTGGTCCTCCGGGGTCAGCCCCCCGCTGACGCAGATCTTTTCCATCCTTCCCCCTCGGGTGAGCACCTCCAGCTCCACCACTTCCTCTGCTGCCTCCAGCCTGGATTGCTCCCCCCATCCCTCGGCATCCCCTTCCTCCGGAATGAGGACCTCTACCTCCATCTCTCCTCTCACGGCCCTCACTTCGGCCACCTCCTCCCGATCTCCTCCTGCCGCCTCTTCTGCGCAGTCCTTCACTCCCAGCTCCTCCCCTCCTGCTTCCTACTCGACCTCCTCCATCCTCCACCCCATCTCCTCGGCTCCCTCCTGCCAGGATATGGTGTTCACCGCAGTGACATAACACTCCCGCGCCACCTTTGGGTCCCCCCTGACCCTGACTTGGACCCCCTCAGCGTTGAACTTCAAGCACTGATGAAAAGACGAGGGGACGCAGCGGAAGGCGCTGATCAGGGGCCTCCCGAAGATGGCGCTGTAGCTGCTGGGCGCGTCCACAATGACGAACTTGCAGTTTCGGGACTTCCCCCCCCCCCCCCCCCCCAAGGTGACATGGAGACCAACTCCTCCCTCTACTTCCTTCCTTTCTCCTAAAAACCCGAACAAGGGGCCATCTGAGGCCAGCACCCTCTTTGCCTCCACACTCATCGCGTCGAATGCCTTTTTGAAGACAACTTTGACGGAACTCCCATTGTCCACGAGGATCCGAGAGACGGTGAAATTCTCGATGGCCGCCTTGATGACTAGCGCATCACAGAACGGATCCTCGTGGTCTGGCATATCGCACCTGGAGAAAGTGATCCTATCCTCCGGGGGTGGGGTTTGGGACGTGGAGGCGACACATCGCCGGTACATGGTGTGGAGACTTGCCTTGCGGGAAGCCTCGATCCCCACTCCCCCGTGGATCACTCCGATCCCTCCTCGGGTCCCCACATCCACCCGGTCTTCGCACCGATCCTCCTACGCCCGAGGTAGGACCTCCTCAATCCTTACTTCCTGCCGCCCTTGCTGCTGCCGCTGCTGCTCCCTATTCCCCCTCATCTCGAGGAACTCCGGGCAGGTGGCCGTGGCATGCCCCTCTTCCTGATGGAAGTCGCAATAGGGCAGCTCCACCCTGACCTCTCTTCTTCTATTCCTCCACGCTCCCTTCCTTGCTCCCAGGGCTATGGCCATGGCCTCTTCTTGATCGGGGAGCCGGGGACTCTGGCCCTGCCTCCAGCCCGGGGGGTGGAACTGGTCTTGCCTCCCCTGGTAGTGATCCCTTCCGTAGTTCCCTCTCTGGGGCCCCTGCCCCTGCCACTCGGGTCTTCATCCTAGCCATCGGTCGGGCTCCTGACGCCCCCACCTCGGCCGTTGCTGCCCTTGGAGCTGCCTTTGCTCCCTCTGCCTGGGCCCCTCTTCTCTCCTCCTGTGCCTTTCCTCCTCTCAACTCTTTCTCTTCCTCTGTGGCCCATCTGGCCAGCTTCCTTGCAAATTCCGCTTTGACGCCTCCCCGTCGACCTCTCTTGCCGCCCTCTCCATCAACTCTTCATAGGAGAGGGGGGAACTCTCTTCAGCTCCATCCAGAAGAAACCCTGTTGCAGGCCCAGGGTAAAGGCCATCATCAGACTATGGCCCGATATCTCCTGGACTTGGGTAACTTCCTCCTGGAATCGGTCCACATAGCTCCCTAACGTCTCGTTCACCCCCTGCTTTATGTGGAACAAGGACCCGGACTCCTTCTTCCTCTTCTTCGAAGTAGTGAACCTCATCATGAACCCTCGGCGCAGGTCCTCGAAGCAGTAGATGGAGCTGGCCGGTAGCTGGTGGAACCACTCCCTTGCCTTCTCCCGGAGGGTGATGGCGAAGAGTCGGCACTTGAATCCGTCCGACATCTGACGGATGGAGACCACGTCCTCAAACCATTGGACATGCTGGACCGGATCTCCCTTTCCGGTGTAATAGGACATCTCGGGTTCCTTGAACCCATCTGGGACTGGAGCTGAAGAGACCAGTTCGCTGAAAGGACTTCCTCCCCCCACTGGGCGAGCTGGCGAGTCTCGCGGGCCCAGCTCGCCAAACCGACCTCGGCCACCCGAGCCAGGGAAAAGCTCGCGCCCGGGGAGATCGCACCCTCGACCTTCCTCGGCCACTTCCTTCCCAGCTCGGAAACCAGAAATCGGTCTCCTGTGGAGCTCGCCCTTGGCGAAGGGGTTATCTCGCGCCTACTTCGCTCCTGCAAGAAAAATAACAAAGAAGGCAAGGTGAAACAGACCCAAGGGCTCGGCAGGGAGGTCCCACCACAAACCCGGAAGATCTCAGAGCGCTTCCCCTCCTTAGCCAGAAGCCGAGCTAAGGTACCCTCAGAAAGCACTTGAAGATTGGAGCAGGAGAGCACAGGGAAGAACCTACTTTCTGGGGTACCCCTTGGGTCCTATTTATAGCTTTTGAAATCCGGACTGCCAATAACTAAAAGAACTGACCTGAAATTACCAGAAAACCCTTGGTTGGGTCTGCCAACAACCAAACTCCGCTATTTTGAGGGGCTATGGGCAGACCAGCGGGGGCAAAACAGTAAAAAGTACCTCAAACATCCAGGCGAGCTGGGGTGCTTTGGCCACCTCGGCACGTTCTGCTCGCCCACTGCTGCCGAGCTCCACTGCGAGGACGCGAGTCGTGTCTCGCTCGGCATATGCCGAACTCGGGGTCGCCGATCATCGATCTCTGGTCGACGGATGACGAGCTCAGGCTCGCCCCCTTTGCTGCCGAACTCGCCCCCTTTACTGTTGAGCTCGCCTATTGTCCTTAGCCCGATTTGCCTAGTTCCTGGTGACCTTGCTCGCCGGACACGGGGTTGTACACCATACATATGGTTGCTCGCTCCTGTGTTCAAGTACCAAACTTCATTTCTACCTCCTTCAGCTCCTCTGTAAGTCAAGAACATCATTGGATTACCACCAGTGTTTCTTGCTTCAGCATAGTGGTTGGTCTCCTCATTCCTCTTCGGAAGTCTGCAGTCATAACTCATGTGCCCAAACCTTTTACAGTTGTAACATTGGACTTGGGCCATTCCACCACGATCTCTGCCTCGGCCTCTTCCACGACCTCTTCCTCTTCCTTCTTGCTCTCTACCTTGAGGTTGCTCCGCCTCTCTCTGGAAGTTCTGATGTCTTCCTCCTCTTCTTCCTCTGCATCTGCCTTGATAGCCTCGACCTCGCTAGCCACCTCCTCTTCCTGAACTCTCTCCAAAATTCAGCTGAGTCTGAAGTGCTTTCTCTAAGCCACTTGACTCTTCATCTTATAGCATGCGGTATTAATGAGCTTGTAGAGAGCCTATGAGTTCAACAACAGATATCTGAGTGAGATCCTTCGACTCTTCTATCGCCACTACTATATAGTTGTGTTGGGTACATTGGAAAATGTGTACCAGATTTGGAGAAGTCTCACTTACCTCAATGATATTCATCAAGGTGTATTTGATGTTGTTTTGAGTTTATATGTGCAGGTTAAGAATATGCAGGAAAAGTTTCTAAGTCCATGAGTCGACACCAGAAGAAGCTGTGTCGACACTTGTGAAGACTTGTGTCGACACTTGAGAAAAGCTGTGTTGACACCTGGAGTCAACTGTGTTGACACCTGGAGTCAACTGTGTCGACACCTGGAGTCAACTGTGTCGACACTTGGAAAATCTGTGTCGACACCAGAAGAAATTGTGTCGACACACAGGACTTGTGTCGACACACAGAAAGTTCAGTCGACATCAACTGTGTCGACACACAGGACTTGTGTCGACACACAGAAAGTTCAATCGACATCAACTGTGTCGACACACAGGACTTGTGTCGACACAAACACCAGAATTTCTCCTAAGTTAATTATGTCAAGACAAGAAGTGACTGTGTCGACACACAGGACTTGTGTCGACACATTCTTACAGAAGCTATGTCGAGAAGCAGTGTCAACACTATGAGAGCTGTGTCGACACCACCAAGGATTGTGTCGACACTTAGTCTACTTGTGTTGACACATGTGAAGTTCAGACTCGACACTTTGCTGACAGAGACAAAATTTCAAGAAGTGACTGGAGACTTGACAGCTATCATAACCAACAAGTCTACTGTAACTGTCAGATCTGTCAGAAGTTGGTTAGCAATCGGATCAGCCAGTAACCTTGGATGAAGTCTATATAAAGACAGATTCTATCAATTAAGAATGAGGAAGTACACAAAAAACATAATTACAACAGAAGATCCAACATACATAAGAAAATACAGTCAGAGATTTCAAGTGGATCTAAGTGAAGAATTTTAACATATCTTCAGAAGAATTTGTAGAGAGAGAGAGAGCTCCAACAATTCAAGTGAAGAAAGAGACTATCATCAACTAGTATCTTAAGAGCAGATCCTGAACTAATCTGCAAATAAGAATTCAGATTAATTTTTGGATTTTAAGAAGAAAGCTGATTGAAGATCAACTTCAAGAAATTCAACCTTACTGTGTTCAGATTCAAGATGCTTTGAAGAAAGCCAAAAACAGGTTGATTTTTGTGTAATCAGATTCTTCAAGAACTGATCAAGAAAACTTTCTAACCATTCTCTCTCAACTTGGGTGAAAGATAAAACTTATTTTGTATCATTTTTCTGTAAGATCATTATTGATCTGAGTTGTAAGCCTAATTTATAAAGGCTGAGGTAGGGCTGAGTGCCTGAGGAAGGAGATTTACATCTCTGAGTTGTAGTCCTTGGGAAGGCTGAGGTAGGGCTGTGTGCCTGAGGTAGGAGATTTAATTCTCTGAGTTGTAGGCCTGGGTGAAGGCTGAGGTAGGGCTTAATTGCCTGAGTTATAGGAGTGCGCACTCACTCTGAGTTGTAGGAACCTTGACTGAGTTCTGAGCTGTAAGATCTGTGGATCTAAGAAGGAAGGAAGAAGTTAGGCTGAATCTAACACACTGCTAGATAGGCGAAGGGGGAAAGTGAATGTACCTATCATTTGGGGAACCACTATAAATCTGTGTGCCATCTGTGATTGTGTGTGATAATATGATTTCTGTGATATGGTAGCTGTAGAACTATTTGATTCGATTTGATTAACTGAATTAATATTCTGCCTTAGAGTAAAAAGGAATTAAATCGATTCACCCCCCCCCCCCCTCTAGGTGTTTAGGTTATCTTGAAACAAATTCTTTCAAGTGGTATCAGAGTCAGGTTACTCAAAGATAGACTTAACAGTCTGAGTAAGATCTGTGAGGAAGAATAAATTAGAAAAGATGTGTTCAGGAGAAAATCATAAGGAACTTGGTTCCATGAAGTTGCCCATATGAAGGAAAGAAATCTTTGGAATATGGAAATAAAGGGTCAGATTGTTTATGGAAGCATCTGATCCAAGAATATATATAACTGTTAAGGAAGGGCCTTATATTCCTAATGAAAGTCTCAGTCCTTGATGTTAATCAGAGGACACAAAAAGACTTTTCAGAAATGACTAAGGATGAGATTATCTTGGCTACTATGGACAAGAGAGCTCATAATGTTATAGTGAGTGCCATAGATGACTCAACATTCCAAAATCTGATTCACTGTAAGACCTCCAAGGAGATGTGGGACACATTGATAGTCTACATGGAGGGATCAGAAGAAGTTAGGCAAGATAGAAAGTCAATGCTTAATCAGGAATATGAGAGCTTTAGATAAAGTAAATCAGACAGCATCAATGAATGTTACAAGAAGTTCTTCAGAATTGTGAATGAACTAATGTCATATGGAAGGGTCTTTAGTACATATGAGTTGAATGATAAATTCCTTAGATCTTTGACTAAGTATTGGGACACCAAGATCTGTGCCATCAGGGAAGTGGCCAGACTGGCAGAAATCTCTCCTCCAACACTATTTGACAAATTGCTTTCTTATGAAATGCAGCTCATGGCCAGAAAGGAGGAAGAGAAAAGTACTAAAGTTGACCATAGAGAAAAGTCAGTGGCCTTCAAGGCAGAAGCCACAAGAAAGGACAGGAGGATGTCTCCATCTCCTCCTAAGAAAGGTGCAGAAGTGATCTCTGAAAGTTCTGATAGTCACACCTCAGACAGTAATCATTCTGATGAGGACTTTGCTATCTTCACAAGGCAGTTTCAGAGATTTTTGAAGAAGAAGCAGTGGAGATGTTTGCAACAGAAGAAGAGACTGAGTTCTTACAATTGCTGGACTCAATAAATGAAACTGAAGATCATCAGTGCAAAGGGCTGATGGACCTGACTGATGAAGATCACTACTAGGATCAGCCTGTTCCCAGTAAGGTAAAAAGCTTATCTGAAGACTCTGATTATTACACTGGCTCAGAATCAGAAGCATCTGCATCAAGAGATGTGGATAGATCTGAATCTGAAGGAGATATTCATCAACTTATAGATGAATATGGTGATTTGCTGCAGGAATTTAAGAGATGCAAAAACCTGACTAAAATTCAGGCTATGGAAATTGCAGCTCTTAAGTTGGCTACATCTGATTCAGAAAATCCGCTGGATCAGAAGATGAATGAAATTGCCAAGCTGAAAAACATAACTGTTATTCAGATGGGAACAATAACATACAAGAGTGATCAAATCAAAAGTCTGGAAGTCAGACTTCAGAAGGAAAAGGATCTAGTGGCTAGTTTCTCTAAGCCAAAATCTATCCTACCCTTAATTGATGACTTTATGTCTCAAAAGGATTAGGCATGATTAGGTTTTAAGGGAAATACTAGGGCAGCTAATTCCAAAAGAAAAAAAGGAAAGCTCCAGTTAAGCCACTTGTCTTCAATCCCCTCATTGCTCTCAGAAAAGTGCAACAACCTACCAATAGATATGATCATGATATCATACATGATCATGGTAAGCCTGATATTCTAAATGACAAGTGGTATCCAGCACTCAAGCAAAGAAACACTGTACCTACACTATTAAGAATAGCTGACAGCAAAGCTGTTAAAACTGTACCTAAAAAGAGGTATAATAGATATGAGTGCTTGTGTTGTGTCAAGGTGGGACACTTTGTCATTAACTGTTGGCACAACACTAGTGTCAGGATGAATGCCAGCTTACCTGGAAGAAGGGCTGCTACAAATTATGCTAAATTTCAGTCTAACCTGAACCAAGGACCCAATAATAATTGGGGTTCTAAGGTTAAGTAATTATTTGTTGCAGATAAGTCTAAGTGGCCATGCCCATTTATGGTACTTGGACAGTGGATGTTCCAGACATATGACTGGAACAAGAGGATTGCTAAAGGACTACTCACCCATATTGAATGGACCTAAAGTAATCTTTGGTGGTTCTAAAAAAGGAGTCATCAAAGGGTTTGGTAACATTTCTAACAGCTCAATTACTATCACTCAAGTGACTTATGTGAAGGGTTTGAAACATAACTTGATAAGCATAAGTCAACTGAGTGATCTTGGATATGACATTTTATTCATTAAGAATGGTTGTCATATTAAAAGGTTAAGTGATCAGAAGATCATGTTGACTGGTTATAGGAAAGGAAATGTGTATTGCCTAAACTTTGTGTGTGAGAATAAAGATTCTCCTATTTGTCTGGTAGCTGAAGAGAAAGTCTCTCATTGTGTTAAATGACACAAGAGGCTAGATCATCTAAACTATAAGACTATTGGTCAACTCTTTAATAAAGAGTTAGTGAGGAATGGTCCTCAAGTTAAGTGCATTAAGGATGGAATATGCTCAGCTTGTCAAAAAGGCAAGCAGACCAGATCCTCCTTTCATAGCCTAGAAACCAAAGACTCAGTGAGATGTTTATACCTCTTACATATGGATTTATTTGGTCCAATACCAGTTCAGAGTCTAAGTAGGAAAGTCTACACATTTGTGGTTGTAGATGACTATTTTAGATTTTCATGGGTTTTCTTTTTGAGGCAGAAATCTGAAACCACAACTGTTTTCTGCAACTTTGTTAAGCAAATTCAAAATGAACTGAACAATTCAGTGGTCAAAATCAGAAGTGACCATGGAACTGAATTTTAGTCTGAAAATATGACAAAGTTGTGTGAAGAATTTGGGATTCATCAGGAATTCTCCTCACCTAGAACTTCTCAGCAAAATGGAATTGCTGAAAGAAAGAATATGACTCTTATTGAGGCTGGTAGAATTTTATTGAGTGACACTTCTCTCCCAGAATATTTTTAGGCTGAGGCAGTAAACAGTGCATATCATGTGCTCAATAGGGCTTTCATCACTAAGAGCTACAAAAAGACACCCTATGAGGTTATGAAAGGCAGAAAAACAAACTTATTCTATTTTAGGATCTTTGGTTGCAAATGCTATATGCTTAACAATGGCAAGTCTTACCTGACAAAGTTTGCTGCCAAATCCCAAGATGGGATATTTGTTAGGTACAACAACAATAGTAAGGTATATAGAGTCTATAACTTGACTACACAAGTTGTAGAAGAGTCTGTTCATGTTATATTTGATGAATCAAGACTTATTAACAGTGAGTTGTCTAGTAGTTCTTGTAGCTCTACAGGTATAAAAGAGAAGATGGACATGCTGACTATCAAAGAAGATCAAACTGCAAGGCAGGAAGAAGAAAATGATGATTGCTGTCCAAGGGGAGTACAAGACTCACAAGATGCTGATGAAGACCATGAAGTACAACAGAATGAAGAAAATGGAGAAAGTCAAACTGTAGACAGACTTCCTCCAGCAGTTAGACATTTAAAAGATCATCCTATACACCAGATTATTGGTAATCCTAGACAAGGGGTTCAAACTAGAAGCCACATCTTGAACATTGTACTATGATCAAGCTTCTTGTCTCAACAGGAACCTAAAAGATTTGAAAAAGTTATACAAGACCCACACTGAATTGATGTTATGTAGGAGGAGTTAAATCAATTCAGGAGATGCATGGTCTGGATGTTAGTTCCTAAACCAAAAGACCACAATGTCATAGGGACTAAGTGGATCTACAGGAACAAGCTAGATGAGAGTGAGATCATAATTAAGAACAAGGTAAGGCTTGTTGCCAAATGATACAGGCAGGAAGAGGGCATAGACTTTGATCAAACATTTGCCCCTGTGGCAAGGTTTGAAGCAATAAGGCTATTCCTAGCCTATGCAGCTTATCAGGGTTTCAAAGTGTTCCAAATGGATGTTAAGTCAGCATTTGTGAATGGAGACTTAAAGGAGGAAGTCTATGTAGAACAGCCATCAGGTTTTATTGATCTACTCTATCCTAATTATGTGTATAGGCTTAGGAAAGCCCTATATGGTTTGAAACAAGCCCCAAGGGCTTGGTATGAAACCTTGTCTACTTTTCTCATTGAGAACAAATTCTCAAGGGGGAAAATAGACAAAACTCTATTCCTTAGGGAATCCAAAGGGAAGATAATCCTAGTCCAGATATATGTTGATGATATAATATTTGGTTCTACTGAAAATAACCTTTGTAGGAAGTTTGCTAAACTTATGCAAGGGAAGTTTGAGATGAGCAGCATGAGAGAACTTAAGTTCTTCTTGGGACTCCAAGTAAGACAGACTGATGATGGCCTGTCCATATCCTAGTCTAAGTTCACCCAGGAGTTAATTAAGAAGTATGGTATGGAGTCATCCACTACCATGAGAACTCCAATGGGGACAAGTATGCCTATAAGCAAAGATGATGTAGGAAAACCTGTAGATGAGTCTTTGTATGGAGGGATAGTTGGCTCCCTCCTTTATCCTACTGCTAGTAGACCTGACATCATGTATGCTAAATGTGTCTGTGCTAGGTACCAATCTTGCCCAAAAGAATCTCATTATACTGCTGTTAAGAGGATTTTGAGATATCTTAAGGGCACACCTAATCTAGTCCTTTGGTACTTTAAGAATAGAGATTTTCTACTAACTGGATATTCAGATGCAGACTTTGCAGGATGCAAAGAAGATAGGAAAAGCACAACTGGCACCTGTCAATTTCTAGGAGGAAGATTGGTGTCATGGAGCTGTAAGAAGTAGACTAGTGTGGCAATCTCCACAGCTGAGTCTGAGTATGTAGCTGCAAGGAGCTGCTGTGCACAGCTATTGTGGATACAACATCAGCTTAAAGATTATGGTATCCATGTAAGTAGAACCCCATTATTCTGTGATTCTACAAGTGTTATTTCTATTGCTAATAATCTTGTTTCTCATAGTAGAACAAAGCATATAGAAATAAGATATCATTTTCTTAGGGATTATGTAGAAAAAGAGGATATATATTTAGAATTTGTCAATACAAGTTTTTAAATTGCTGACATGTTCACTAAGCCATTGGATGAAACTAAATTCAATAATATTAAAATTGAATTAGGTATGCTGAACATAGAATAGATTGACAAATTTGTCTAAGTAATTTTGTGTCGACACAAAAAGAGATCTATGTCGACACAGAGAAGTTGTGTCGACACATCTAGAAAATTAGTGTCGACACTTCAGAGAAGTTGTGTCGACACTTAGAATTAGAGTCGACACAGAATTTCTGTTGAACTAATAAGTATGTCTGTGTCAACACATCATCAATTGGTGTCGACACATCGAAGTCAACACTTCTGTCGAGACGTTAGGAGTCTGTGTCGACACCATCTCAACAATGTCTACACACTAAGTAAATTTTGACGCGCCTTTTGACCTTCTATGTTTAGACACATATAATTAGGTCAAGAACAAACCCTGTCGACACGCTCTCAAGATTTTTGAGACTAGATTCTTGTGTTGACAATCTCTCTCTTCTCCATTCAAGATTTCTCACCATCCCAATGGCGCCGAAACTTGACGAAAATGTGAACGAGAGATATGAACTGGTACGGAATTCTTTTGACGATGCTGAACCAGTGATTAAAGCTGTGATAGCTCTAATTGTAGAAAATGGCTTGGAGTATTTGACATCAGAACCTACAAAGATATGGAAGAAGGAAATCCTTGAGTTCTATGGAGCTGCAACTCAGGATTCAACTGGAATAAAAATTAGGTCTTCAGTGCAGGGTAATAAAATCAAACTCACCATGAAGAGCATACAAAAAACTCTTCATCTGCCCAAAAATCAAGAAGACGAAGAAGTTACCTTTTCCAAGACCAGGGAAGCACTCCAGTGGTGTGGATTAGATCCCACCATGAAAATTGGATCATCCATGAATAGAAAAGGAATGAATGTACAAGGAAAATTCCTTTCTGAAGTAGTTGGCAAAGTAATCTTATGCAAACTAGGTGGACATGATAGGGTCTCATCCTACATGTTCTGCCTCATGAGCAGGATCATCTACAAAATCAACACAAATTGGTCTGCAGTCATATGTGAGAAGATTAGAGAAAGCATCAAGAAACTGAATCTGGGAAGGATATTAAGTTTATACTTGGCTGGAGCAATTCTAGAAGTGAAACAAGCTACTGGATCCAAGATCAATCACATGAGGAGAATAGACCTAAGGATAATCTCTAGATGGGATAGAGTGCTGATAAAAGACATGGCTAATGAAGAGAGGCCAGAGAATACCGAGAAATCACCTGCTCAAGACATTAGACATGATGATCAGATGCAGGGGAGCCTCATCTTGAGGAAGAGCCAACACACTTAGAAAGTGAAATGGCTAATCAAACTATTCTTGAGGTAATCCAAGAAGTTAATCAAACAATTTTCAATAATGAGTATGAAGCACTAACTGTGCCCTTGAGTGATGTTGACCAGACCACTCAACTCAACAATCAAGCACAGAATGTTATCATGGAGGATACATCTACATCTGCTGATGCTCTAGAGTTAGTGGTGCCTCCAATACAAACTCAACAAGAATTTACTCTTGAAGAGTTGTTCCCTGATATAGAGATAGCAAAAACTGAGGGGGAGCAAGCCATGACTGAGGTGGAGCAAGCCAGGACTAAGGGGGAGCAAGCTGAAATTGAGAAGGAGCAAACTAGGACTAAAAAGGAACTGCCTCCTAGTCCTCATGAAAGAGTTGATATAGCAAGTACCTCAGCTTCTAAAGATGAAGCAAAATCTCAAGCGAAGAAGAGAAAGCTGATGATTTTCAGAAGAAGAAGTCAAAGTTATAAAAAGGCATTACAAACTGCTCCACAACCAGTTCCTGCACATGATTATAACTCCTTACTGGTATCTTTGCAAGTAAAATTAGATGAACAAAGAATAGCCATGGAGAAATATATGGATGAAACTCATAAAGATTTGCAATTATCCTTGGCTCAAGATATAAAATCAATTAGATTTGAGGTAAAACAGAATAAAAAGGAGATGGCAGATTGCTTCCATAATGGAGGTAATGCTGTAGTTTTTCTGGCAAACAGCAACAAGAGGCAAGGACACAAATTGATGATATAGTGGTCAAGCAAGGCTATGTCCTAGAAAATCAACTAAGGATGAATGATAATCTTACTGAATCACCTAATGTGATTGTTACAGAATTCAAGAATACTGCAACTGCACTGACTGAGGCAAGGGCTAAAGAAAAATCAGAGTTTGATAAGAAACTTCAAGAGGATTTAGCCACTTTCCAATCGGCACTTCAAGCCTCTCAGAAGATTATATCTGCTCAGCTTCAAAAGTTTAAAGCCTATTATAAATAGGGAACAAATTATCTGGTTAATCAAATAAGGTTCCAAAAGAATGATCTCAAGGATCATATTGAAAGAGAAGTCATAAAGGGGGAGAGGTTGTTAGTCAAAGCCTGCTCAGATCATGCTAAATGGATATCAAATAGCATCAGAGCCACTCTTGGATATCCACCCCTATGTGATGATGACAATGTTACTGAGTCTGGTGTGCAACCTGCCTATATTGAAGGTGATCAACCTGAAGTTGCTCAAGTCATTTACCCTCCAGCTGATTTTGACATGGTTCAACAAGAAGTTCAGTCAATGTACAGCCCTCCACAGGAGGTTGATAATATTATTCTTGAGAAAGTGGAAATGTCTGTGGCTGCCAAGGAAGCTCAGAAGGAAGCACAACTGTCCAAGAAAAGGTTTAGAGAACAGGCTGAGTTGAAGCCTGATTTTGAGCAATGGAGCCCTACTTCCAGGAACATTATATTGACTGCCTGGAAAAATGTGAAGGACAAGACCCACAAAAGGGGTAAATGGTATACTAAGAAAGAATGGAACAAGTATGAAGACAGGCAGGAAGCCATTCTTCAATACAGAAGGAAAGCAAAAGATGGGAAGTTACCTGCTAATGCTCTGGAGCCTAGCAAGTACTTCCCAAAGCCTTTTCATTATTTTGAAAGGCAAAAGATAAGGGTTGAAGAACAGAAAAGGAAAAATCTGAAAGGAAAGAAACCTTCTGATGATGTTGAACCTACTGTGCAGGCTCAGATCAAACCAGTAAAAGGCATAGTCATCAAGGAGCCTGATCAACCTTAGAATAGATTAACTAGATTTTACAACAATGTAATCTTTAGTTGTTAAAAAAAACTATGTAAACTAATTGTTGACAAACTTTTGATAGTTTAAACAAAACAATGATTCATGCTCACTGTGTTTGCATCATTCTGTAATGATATATTATACATGTTTTGTTTATATGTTACCCTGCCATGTAATGTTTATACACATCATAATGTGTGTTTATTATAAATGGTGTATAACATTGACTAAGGGTTATGGCTTCTCCAAATAGGGGGAGATTGTTGAGTACATTGGAAAATGTGTACCAGATTTGGAGAAGCCTCACTTAGCTCAATAATATTCATCAAGGTGTATTTGATGTTGTTTTGAGTTTATATGTGCAGGTTAAGAATATGCAGGAAAAGTTTCTAAGTCCATGAGTCGACACAAGAAGAAGCTGTGTCGACACTTGTGAAGACTTATGTCGACACTTGAGAAAATCTGTGTTGACACCTGGAGTCAATTGTGTCGACACTTGGAAAAGCTGTGTCGACACTAGAAGAAATTGTGTCGACACACAGGACTTGTGTCGACACACAGAAAGTTCAGTCGACATCAGCTGTGTCGACACACAGAAAGTTCAGTCGACATCAACCGTGTCGACACACAGGACTTGTGTCGACACACACACCAGAAGTTTTCCTAAGTTAATTGCGTCAAGACAAGATGTGACTGTGTCGACACACAGAACTTGTGTCGACACATTCTTACAGAAGCTATGTCGAGAAGCAGTATCGACACTATGAGAGCTGTGTCAACATCACCAAGGATTGTGTCGACACTTAGTCTACTTGTTTTGACACATGTGAAGTTCTGACTCGACACTTTGCTGACAAAGACAAAGTTTCAAGAAGTGACTAGAGACTTGACAGCTGCCATAACCAACAAGTCTACTGCAACTATCAGATCTGTCAGAAGTTGGTTAGCAATCGGATCAGCCGGTAACCTTGGATGAAGTCTACATAAAGACAGATTCTATTAATTGAGAACGAGGAAGTACACAAAAAACACAATTACAACAGAAGATCCAACATACACAAGAAAATCTAGTCATAGATTTCAAGTGGATCAAAGTGAAGAATTTCAACATATCTTCAGAAGAATTTGTAGAGAGAGAGAGAGAGCTCCAACAATTCAAGTGAAGAAAGAGACTATAATCATCTAGTCTCTTAAGAGCAGATCCTGAACTAATCTGCAAAGAAGAATTCAGATTAATTTCTAGATTTTAAGAAGGAAGCTGATTGAAGATCAACTTCAAGAAATTCAACCTTACTGTGTTCATATTCAAGATGCTTTGAAGAAAGCCAAAGACAAGTTGATTTATGTGTAATCAGATTCTTCAAGAACTGATCAAGAAAACTTTCTACCCATTCTCTCTCAACTTGGGTGAAAGATAAAACTTATTTTATATCATTTTTCTGTAAGATCATTATTGATCTGAGTTGTAAGCCTAATTTATAAAACCTGACGTAGGGCCGAGTGCCTGAGGTAGGAGATTTACATCTCTGAGTTGTAGGCCTTGGGAAGGCTGAGGTAGGGCTGTGTGCCTGAGGTAGGAGATTTAATTCTCTGAGTTGTAGGCCTGGGTGAAGGCTGAGGTAGGGCTTAATTGCCTGAGTTGTAGGAGTGCGGACCCACTCTGAGTTGTAGGAACCTTGACTGGGTTCTGAGCTGTAAGATCTGTGGATCTGAGAAGGAAGAAGTTAGGCCGAATCTAGTACACTGCTAGATAGGCGAAGGGGGAAAGTGGATGTACCCATCATTTGGGGAACCACTATAAATCTGTGTGTCATCTGTGATTGTGTGTGATACTGTGATTTTTGTGATATGGTAGCTGTAGAACTGTTTGATTCTATTTGATTAACTGAATTAATATTCTACCTTAGAGTAAAAAGGAATGGAACCTATTCACCCCCCTCTAGGTGTTTAGGTTATCTTGAAACCAATTCTTTCAAGTTGAACTTCTTTGACATCGATCACAGAAATTTCTCCATGAAACTCACATCATCAATTATCTCTCCGTTGCGCTTCATTTCGTTTGCAAGTGTCAGCAGACGAGTCACATAGTCACCAACTTTCTCAGAGATTTGCATCATCATAACTTCATACTCTGCTCGCAGAGATTGCAGCTTCACTTTCTTTGCCTTGTCAACTCCTTGCAAGGAGCGTTGCAAGGTTTTCCATGCTTCTTTAGAAGTTCTAACACCCGAGATCTTCTCAAAGGTTGCTTCATCAACCCCTTGATATAACAAGAACAATGCCTTATTGTCTCTCTTACTTGCCTCTCACAGTGCCGTCTTTTGTGCGTTAGTCAACGCCGCCTCTTGCTCAGTAGTCTGCTCTTCATACACATCATCAATTATCTCTCAAAGCTCCTTTGATGCTAGCAGCACTCTCATCTGGATGCTCCAGTTCCCATAGTTCTTCTACGTCAAATTGGGAACTTGACCCAGCATAGTATTTACCATCTCCATTATTGTGATCTCTTCACTTCTTCTGAGTGACTTCCAAGGTTCACAATCTGGCTCTGATACTACTGTTGGAAGCGATAAAGTGGGCACACAAAAAGGAGTAAAACAACTTCTTGATAATAACAAACAAAAATTACAAGGCTACAATACAATACAACTCCGCTATGAGTTATAACTTTTACACTTCACTAGACAAGAACGCACACATTCTCATCTTTTCAAAAACTCTCCGCTGCACTAGAGCTTGACCGACCAATACTTGATGCCCGCAAATGATGTTCACATACAACTGTTCACAGCTCTTGTTTTGGGACAAATTTGAGGCCGCAACTTCTGAAACAACTATTCACGGTTCGAGTCCACGCTGTGTTGTTTCTTTGTTCGCACAGTGCTAGCTGCAACTATAGCTTCTGCTTTATAGTGCTGTCCGCAAAGAGGAGTCCGCACATATCTCCTATCCGTCTGATTTTGTTCACAGGTAGCTGTTCACAAATTGTAGCCGCAGCATATGCTCCTGTGCATGTTCACTTTATTGCAAGGCTTCCGCACCCAGATTTACATCCTATTCACGCCAATATATAGGCAACATCATCAAATAGGCATATGCCATGTGGACTTTCTTTCACGCCATTATTAATGCGTTTAAAAACTGTCAGCCTACACACAACTCTTCACGCTATTATTATTATATATATATATATATATATATCTTTATAATATAAGCAAACACCATTTCAGCAATGGTGTAACATTTTTGGGACCAAATTACTCTTAACAATCGTGTAACATTTTTGGGAGCAAATTACCCTCAAAATATCCCTCCTACACTCCACCATTTCATGTTTTTTTGTCATTCAACATTTATTATTTAATAGAAATTTTTATTAAACCATTTTATCTTTATTATATAGCGTCAATTCCTCCCGTCAGGTCAATCCTCCCGCCAGAGCGACCCGCATCCCCACGCACTTTAATGGATTTGACGCCTTCATATCTTCTCCAGCACACGGCAATGTCATCCCGCGTCCACTCTTCCTCCATTACCACCCGCTGAAAGCACCCTTACCTCACCGCGACATCCACAGAGCCTTGCCGAAATGATGGCAGCTATACTCGAGGCCTTCTTGCAAGTTTCCTCCTCCACAGCCGGTTCTCAAGAACTCCTCCATTGTTGCCGTCGTTGTGCACTTCGAGTCAGAGAAATCCTCGCAAACTCCTCCTCCAGCCGTTGTGCACCTCTTAGCAGCGCTTGCACCTTCGTCTTCCTCTGCACCATCCTTGAAGGTATCAATTTCGTTAGTTAATTTATCCATTTCTGCCTTCAAAGTTGCTTTCTTAACAACACTTACTTTCTTCTTCGTCTGCCTCTGCTCCATCCTGGAAGGTTTTTTTGTTCGTTTGCTCCCACCATGCTCAGGTTGACCTTCTCCTCTCTAATTTTTTGGTGCAGGTTTTTCCGTTTGGGATCTGATTTCTTCTTGAGCATGTCTGTTTGTGATCTTCTCCTAATTTTTTTGATGCACTTATGATTTAACTTTTTTTTGTTTGTGACAGGTTTTTCTATGGAGCCAAAAAGTGGGTAGGTTTTTTTATTTAATTTTTTTCGTTTGTGATCTCATTTTTCGGTGCAGATTTTTCTATCTGCGATTTAATTTTTTTTGTTTTTGATCTGAATTTTGGTGCTGGTTTTTCTGTATGTGATCTGATTTTTTTCTTGAGCGTCTGTTTGTGATCTTTTCCTTTTTTGCAGGTTTTTTGGTGTAAATTTTCTCCTTTTAGGATGTCTGATTTAATTATTTGATGCAATTATGATTTAACTTTTTCTGTTTGTGCAAATTTTTTCTATGGAGTCAAAAAGTCATGTAAATTTCTATGATCATCTTTAAAATTGATGAATGTCCAAATTTTCATGAATGTAAAGAAGGGAGTGAAGTAATGCTATGCATGATAAAGATGGTGGCATAATAGTTAGTGTTCTCATTGGCAACCTGTGATCACATTTTGCTAATAATTTTGACCACAATTTTGTTGCTCTCCTCATGTTTGTATCTTTCATCAATATATAATCCATGCAATGTTCACAAATATGTTGACTAAAATAAAAGTCATAAAAAGAAGGTTGTCATTTTATTTTTTTGATTGGCATTCCACTTGGAACTACCTCTACTGATTGAGTTGATGGAAATAAATCTGTTGAGAAAATTATTGCATGTCGCCGCCCACGAGTCCACGACCGATGTCGCCGCCCACGATCGATGTCGCCGCCCACGATCGATGTCCCCGCCCACGACCGATGTCCCCGCCCACGACCGATGTCGCCACCCATGACCAATGTCGACCCCACGACCAATTTCGTCTGCTTCCAACAACCATTATCGCTGCCCTCGGCGAATGTTGCCTCCCCCGGCCAATGTCGCCGTCACCAATCAATGTCGGCCCCCACGATCAATCTCGGGTCCCACGACAGGTGTCACCCCCACGATAAATGTAGCACACCCATGACCAATGCCGCCCCTCAATAAATGTCGCCCCGACAACATTTGTCGCCCCCATGACATTTGTCGCTCCCACGACAAATGTCGAACGCATGACGAATGTCTCACCCATGACGAATGTCGCCCCCACGACGAATGTCGCCCCCACGATGAATGTCGCATCCACGACGAATGTCGTCCCCATGACGAATTTCTCCCCCACGACCAAGGTTGCCCCCACGATCAATGTCGTCCCCAACGAATGTCGCCCCCGCCGAATGTAGCCCCTCACGATGAATGTCGCCCCCACGACGAATATCGTCATCACGATGAATGTCTCTCCCACGACAAATGTCTTTCCCTCGACAAATCTCGCACCCACAACGAATGTTGCCCGCACGGGGTCCCCGGTGCACGACTGCTTGTATAATATATATTTGCTTTTGACACCTCATTATTTCCGCCTTTGACTACGGTCAAAGTCCAGGAATTTCGCCAACAGTTTGGTCACTTTTTACTCCGATCCCTTGCTGAGCCACGACAGTTTGTATGCCGGAGTGCTGGCTTCAGTAGGCAAACCCAACTTGTCCACCGTGATCGTGAACACGATTTCACAACTACCTCCGTCAATGATGAGGGTTTTGCCGCCACTTGTACATTTGGTGCAAAAAAAATATTGTCGTAGCCACACTGCATCTTCTAGTGTGGTAGTGTTGAGAAGGCGTCAGATCACTAGAGATTCTCTGAAATCGCCATAGAGTATTTTTTTCACGTTTCGTGTTAGGTTTGACTACCTCCTCGTCAGATTCATCGAAGATGGCCCCACCCTCCGTAAAGGAGATGTATTGTTTATTTGGACAGTCATGGCGAAGTGCCTCAATCCCTAACATTTAAAACACTGTTTAGCCGCCGAGTCTTTGCACCTACTCGACGCTTCCGCGTCTTTGCAACCCTCTTGTGTCGGCGTCTTGTTTCCCGTTCCTTTTCCGGTTGGAGATGTAGAGTCGCCGTGATTGCTGCTTGCAGCTTTTCCCCGGAAGTCCTTCACTTGCCAATGGTTCGTGGATTTGGTAGTGCTGCACTTCCACTCCAACTTCTTCTCCACCTTGACGGACAAGTGGCAAACTTCCTCATAGGTCCAATATTGTTGTAAATAGACAACATCGGAGATTGTTGTGCGCAGCCCCGCTAAATATTTGGCAATTGTTTGTTCTTCTTCCTCCACGACGTCGCACTGCATCCGTAACCGGTCAAATTCCGCAATGTATTTTTCCACAGAGAGAGTGTTGTTTCACAGAGTGGTGTATGATGAATGCCTCCTGTTGGTAGTGGGTAGGAATTTTTTTTGCAGCAGCTTTTTCATCTCATCCCAACGATCCACGCTGGCTTTCCCTTCCCGTAGTCGCTGTTTCTTCACATGCTTGCATCATATCGAAACATGCTTTTGAAGACAAATTGCTACAAGTTTTACTCTGTGATCTTCCGCGAGCTCCTTGATGTCAAACACCCTCTCCATAGTGAGCAACTAATCAATGAACTCATCTGGGTGGGTTTTGCCATCGAAGTCCGAAATCTCGACCTTCATTCCCAGATGTCGGAGCGGCGTCCCTTCACCTATGTGCGCTCTCCGGCCTCTGCCCCGAGGGTGAGCTGGAAAAGGGTTGATGTCATCCTCCTCCGCTGAAGAACGGTCGGTGTCCAGGCCCTCCCCGGGCATCAGGTGTTGAAATTTCTCAAGCTGATCAACTGGTAGTTCTGGTATCAAGCAAACACTTCCAGAGCTATCAAGCTGATCGCTTGATCAAGCGAAAAATGAGAACTAGGCGCCTGAACACTCCAACCATAAACTGAGCAATGTAATCAATAACAACAGAAAACAACACAGATCTTTTATTCATCAACTATCAATTTTTACAAGGCTAGCTATACATGGTGAGACATGATTTCGCGAAGTACAAATGAGAAGTAAACAAACAAGAGAATCTTCAAGTCGGGCGGACTGCCTCAGAGACCGCTGAGTCCGCCAAGTCCGCCGAGACCGCCAAGCCTCTGCTGCTATCAAAGATCTACGGAGTCCGCACAAACCGCGGACAACCCATTATTCTGCTGACGCCCGCTCTACAAGCCGCCGCCGAACTGAAGGAATAGACCGCCAAGTCCGCCGAGACCGGCGAACTGGTTATTGAACTTGAACTTCAACTACTGGAGAGAAGACTGGTTGGCCGCCAAGTGCGACCTGCTGCAAACCGCCGTTTGTAAACCGCAAGCTTCACTACTTACTGACCATGATCAGAACCAAACTTCTGGCTTCACAGTGCTAGCCGCACAACCTGCAAACAGCAATCAGTTAATCCTTCTCAATCCGCGCGGACTACAAAACCCAAGCCGCAACAGTTAATCCGCGCTCAAATTATTGTTCATTCAGTTACTATAGAAGTGTCGGGAGGGGGGGGGGTCTATTTATAGGCGAGGTGAGGAGTGTGATCACCACCCTAGTGAATAGAATCACCACCACAGCTCGCAGCTAGCACAAACCGAGTCCGCCGAGTCCGCAAGGACTAAGCCGGACCAGCCAACTTGCCAGGCGCCGTCAGGAAGCCAGTCCGCCACCAGGCGGACACCGCACAAGTCTACACACATCGCAACACGCGGACACAACAACTTCCCACTCACTGCGACAGTCCGCATGCTACAAGCGGACATGGCACCAGCCCACACAGCTCGCAAACACCGCTTCAGCACGCCACATGAGTCCATGACTAACATACAGATCACCCGGTGAACAACGGACTCTGCGGACACTGCGAACACCCTGGACTTGTCACAAAGTGTGACCAAGTACATCATCTCACCAAACAACTGGTGCGTGCTCGACGGACACAAAACCAGGCCGCTAGCCCCAAGAACAGTTCGCCAACATGAATGCGGCTATCACTCGCCACATCACAAGTGATCAAGGCAAGGACCAATGTCAATCTCACGACCTCCACTCTATCTGCCACAGAGGACTCCGCGGACTCCAACTGAGACTGCCACATTCTCACGGACTCACTGCCAATCCGCCCAGTTATATGAAGAATAAGCTATCCGCGGAATCGCAGGCCAAGCTGTCTGAACATGCCACCAGTCCGTCATAGATAGGCCGCCCAGGCAGCTCCAATAGTCCCAGGCCACTGTCCACCCAGGCCGCAACATCAGTCCGCCCAGGCCGCGGAGTCAGTCCGCCCAGTCCGCGTGGTCTGCTTAATCAACCACTTCCACTTCATAATTTTCAACACTCCCCCATGAGGGGAGAAGTGGTGATCAAGCCCAACAGTCCTCGTAACCGTGTAAAAGGAACCTTCGGCAACGGCTTCGTGGAGATGTCCGCAATGTTGTCCTCACTCCGCACATGCTCCACCATCAGAGATCCCTCCAACACCTTCTCCCGTATGAAGTGGTGCACAATCTCGATGTGCTTGGTCCGTTCATGACAAACTGGATTATTTACCAGTTTTATGGCACTTTCATTGTCACCGCACAGCAGTGTAGGACCACGCACTTCTTCATAGATGTCCCCTGCTAATCTACTGAGCCAGATGGCTTTCCGAGCTGCCATGGCCGAAGCCTTGTATTCCGCTTCCGTAGTAGAGATGGTCACTGAGTCTTGCTTCTTGCTACACCAAGAAATACTCACTGATCCACAAGTGAAGACATAACCGGATGTTGACTTCCGGTTGTCTGAATCTCCCCCGTAATCAGCATCTGAGTATCCTTGAAGAACAAACTTTGTGACTCTCCTATACAGGAGACCTATGTAAGAAGTGACCTTCACGTACTTCAAGATATTCCTAGCCACCATCAGATGAGGCTTCCTGGGTTCCGGCAAATACCGACTTACTCGGCCAACCACATAAGTAATGTCTGGCCTTGTAATCGTCAGGTAAATAAGACTCCCAACTAGTGCCCGAAACACTAAAGGATCCGGAAGAAACCTCCCCTCATCCCGACGAAGTTTGATGCCTGAATCGAATGGAGTAGAGCTACTCTTCCCCTCTTGCATGTCGAATCACTGAATGATCTTTTCCGCATAGACCTTCTGGGACACGAGTATGCCGCGCTCCTTCCTCTCCACGTCAAGTCCAAGGAAATGGTGGAGTTCGCCCAGATCCTTCATCTCGAACCTGATAGCAAGCTCTACTCTGAGCCTAGCTACTTTCTCCTTGGAGTTCCCCGTGACGATCATGTCATCAACATACAACAGCACCCGGACTAGAAGCTCCCCCTTCTTTTTGACAAACAAGCTCGAGTCTGAGTTTGAAGCCAGATAACCGCAGAACTGTAGATATTCTGCAATCTTCCCACACAAGGCTCGAGGGGCCTGCTTCAACCCATAAAGCGCTTTTCGGAGCTTGCAGACATTGTCTGGATGTTCTTCAGATATGTACCCGAGCGGTTGATCCATGATGATGTCCTTGTCAACCTCCCCGTAAAGAAAAACATTCTTTATGTCCAACTGCCACATCTTCCAACCCTGGCAAGCCGCCAAAGCTATCACCACTCAAACTGAAGTCATCTTCGCCACATGACTAAACGTCTCCTCATAGTCCTCGCCGTACTGTTGCGAAAACCCTCGAGCTACAAGACGATCCTTGTACTGCTCGATGCTTCCATCTGCCTTCTTCTTTAGCTTGTAGACCTACTTGCAAGTAATAGGAGTAACACCATCCACCTTGGGCACCAAGTCCCAAGTTTCATTTTTCTTGAGAGCAGTCATCTCCTCATCCATGGTATCATCCCACTCCTTTACTCTAGAGGCTTCTTCAAACTTTGAAGGCTCCCGCTCATCCAAGGGGCTTGCGAAGAAACAATAAACGAAGCTCACCGTGTTTCCTTTGCAATACCGAGTTGGTGGCTTAATGGTCCTCTTTGATCTCCGAAGAGGCTGCTCCTTGCTCACCACCTCCGCTGCTTCTTCAGCACCTACTCTGTTCCCGGGCACACTTGGAGCATCGCTCCCCCTGCTTCCCGAACCAGAAGCTTCTTCCCTAGAGCTTGAAACAACCGGAGCTCCTGGTGACACAGACAGCTCCACCTGAAGATCTTCAGCAGCTTCCTCCTTCCCTTCATCAACCCTGATCTCCTGTAGCTCAACAGTGCCACCTCCATACGACGTCAGCTCATCAAAGACAACGTCTCTTTAAACAAAGAACTTCCTTGTCCCAGGATCCACGCACTTCCAGCCCTTCTTCCGCTCATTATAGCCTACAAAGACGAGCTTCCTTGCCTTTGCATCAGGGATATGAACATAGCAGGTTGATCCAAACACCGGAAGGTGTTCCACACTGGGTTTCTCCTTGAACATCATTTCCACGGGATACTTCATATTGATCAGACTTAGAGGCATCTGATTGATGGCATAAGTTACGCAGACCATTCCTTCCGCCCAAAAGGACCTGAGAATGCCCTTTGCATGAAGCCAACATTTGCAAGTTTCCTGTCAAGTGACAGATCTTCCTCTCCGCTACTCCATTTTGTTGTGGAGTATGAGCACAAGTAAGCTCCCTCTGGATCCCGTGCTTCCTGTAGAAATTAGAGAACTCAGATAAGACAAACTCACCACCGTTGTCTGATCTGAACTTCTTAATTCACAAGGCAAGCCGACCCTCCACCAGCTCTTGAACTCCACAAACCATTGGAAAGCTGCTGACTTCTCCTTCATAAAATACACCCAAGTGTATCTTGAGTAATCATCAATCAATACTAACATGTATCTGCTGCCTCCAAGACTAGTTGTAACTGTTGTCCCCATCAAATCACCATGAATGCATTCCAATGCTGTCTTGCTCCTCGTTTGTGACTGATCAAACGGAAGGCAATGAGCCTTACCGTACTGACATCCCGCGCAAACATGGCCATCTTCGTAGGAAGACAACTTCATTAAGCCTCTCACAGGGCTCCTTATCGACATAACTTTTAGCTTCTCCATCCCTACGTGCCCTAATCTTTCATGCCAGATAGCCGGTCTATCATTAGCCCTCATCCGATCAACATAAGAGCTTGATGATAAAACAAACAAGTCTCTTACTCTTCTCCCTACATGAGCAACATCATCCTTAACCGCTGATACGTTGCGGAGAAACCTTACTTCTATTGGGTCAAACAGAACATGAAAGCCCTCGTCAACTGCATTAGTTACTAAGAAGAGGTTCTTGTTCATGTCAGGAACGTGGTACACACTCCTTAGAGTAAGCGGACCCTGAGCACTATCCAAGGAAACAACGCCCTCCCTCTCTACAGAATGAACAGAATCATCAGCTGTAATAATTACTTCATTATCTGAGAACGGTTGCAGAGATGAGAACTTCGACTCGTCTCCAGCGAGGTGATAGCCACACACCGAGTCTACTATCCAGTCATCTTGGTAGTCAACTGTGGTAAGAGCACGAACACACATGCTTGTCAAGAAAGCTCCGCCCCACCCGGCTTCCCCAGTACTGGGACAAGATCCTTCCTTGCCTGCAACATGCCCATGTTGTAACTTGACCTCGCAGTCGCGCTTGAAGTGGCCTACCTGATTGCACCTGTAGCACTTCAACTCTTTCTTCCAGTTCTTCTTAGGAGCAGAGCTCCTCTCTTACTGATAAGAGGTTGAAGGCTTATCCTGAACAGCGGGCTTCTTCTTATTCTCCCATCTCTCTTCTTCTTCTTCTTCTCAGTGAAGAGAGCTTCACTACTTCCTTCAGAGATAGTTGCTCCGGCCATCTGCCTAGCCAAGCTCTACTGTGACGCTAGCAGATTTTCCAGCTCTAGTAAAGAAGGTTGAGTTGCCCACCCCTGTACGGAAGTTACAAAAGCAACATTCTCCTTCCGCAAACCGTGAATAATGTGCCTCTTCAAATTTGCTTCAGAAATGGGCTCATCAGGATCCAATGCTGATATTTTAACGCACATGTTCTTCATCTTGAGGAAAACCTTTAAGATGGAAAGATCACCTTGAGTTGCCTTAGCCAACTCATTCTCCATAAACTGCAGCCTTGCCACATTCTTCCAGTTGAACAAACCATCAATGGTTGTCCAAATCTCCGCAGCAGACTCACATCCTAAAATATGATCAAAGAGCTCATGTGAGACAACCCGTTTGAGAGCAAACTCTGCCTTTGCATTAGTTCTTCTCCAAACTCGCACCTCCTCAGCAGTACCAATAGCAGCAATTACCTCTTGCTTGTCGTCACCACCGACGACCTCCCACAACTCCTCGACCAAGAGAAAGCTCTTCATACACGACTTCCACTTCTTGAAGTTAGTCGCTGTAAGAAGTTCAATGCCATTACCTCTTATGTAAGCTCCTTCCATTGCACAACCACCACTGATCACAAAGCTTCCAGAAGCGCCGAGCATAATCTGAGGTTGATCATAGCTCACTGCTCAAGCCACTATTCCCTCTGATACCATGTTGAAATTGTTGAAATTTGTGAAGTGGAAGTGGGTGACGGGACAGGCCGCGCGGCCTGTGGCGGACAGCCTTGGCGGACTGGGCGGACTGGGCGGACTGAGGTTTGCGGCCTGGTGAAAAGTCTGGTGGAAGCCGGCTGTGTTCTGAGCGGGTTGTTGCATGGAGTCCGCGGTTTGGTGCGGCCTGGTATCTGCGGATAGAGAGGCTTGCGGACTGGTACTTTGCTCAGTGGCCGCGGGTGCAAGCTTGCGCTGTTGGCGGGTTGGTTCGAGTTCGCGGGAAGCCTTGCGGACTGGAGTGTCCGCGGTATTGGCTGTTGCGGACTGGGCCTAGAGCTTGGCTGAGGCCTTGTCGAGCTCTGGTGTTACAGCAGGTCTTGCTGTGGAGACCGGTTGGCGGACTGGTGTTTGGAGTCCGGGAGGAAGCTGCTGCGGACAAGTGCGAGGAACTCGCGGACTGGTTGCGGTCTTTGCTAGGGTGTTTGGCGGACGAGAACTTGTGTCCGCCATGCTCGCATTGTTCCTTGATGGTTTTGGGCTTGGTCACACCTTGTGCCAAGTTCATGGTGTCCGCTGTATCCGCCAAGTTCGCTGTGACCGGGCGGACTGTTGCTGTCTGTCTTTGGTCGTGGACTTGTGGCGGATTGAGGTGTGGGTCTTGCGGACTGCCTCGGGTTGGTGCGGACAGCCATTGAAGGGTGTTGCTGTCCTGTAGTGGTTGGAGCTTTGCGGGCTGATGCCTTGTCCGCTTAGCTCAGGCGAACTGGAGAGGGTTCATCAATGGTTGCCTAGCTCCTGGGGTTTTCCTTGGTATCCGGCTAAGTCCATGCGGACTCAGCGGATGGTGGTTGTATTCGCGCGGACTGAGGGTGGTGTCGCTATCTCTTGGGCGGTGACCACACTACTCACCTTGCCTATAAATAGGACCCCCCTGGCACATCTACAGTAACCTAAGTAACTTGAGTGAACAGTAAGTTGGGGTGTGCGAAGTGCTGCGGTCTGTGTTTGCCAGTCCGCGCGGATTGTTTCAGGCTGACGGTTTGCTGTGTGCAGGTCGCGCGGATAACTTCAAGGAGCCAGGAGTTTGGCTGTGACTTCGGTCAAGTGCTTGGAAGTGTGCGGTCTCTGCGGACTCAGCAGGAGGTCGCTCTGCGGCTTGTCAGTTCTATTTCAACTTTGCCAGCTTCAATAACCTGTCCGCCAGCTTCAGGCGGGTAGGGGAGTTCCTCAGTTCAGGTTCAGCAGGAGGCGAATAATGGTGTGTCCGCGCGGCCTCGCGGCTTCGGCGGACTCCGTGGTATTCGGCGGATTGCAGCATAGCTTGGGCGAGCTCAGCGGTCTCGGCGGTCTCGGTGACCTCGCGGTCTCGGCGGACTCCGGTGCTGTCCGCCCGGCTTGTTTTTTGTGTTCTTTCTGTTTGCAGCTGTAATACTAGCGAAATCATGTCTCGCTATGTATGCTCGGATTGTAAAGAAGTGAATGCATAAAAAGACCTTCTTGTGCTTCCATTGTTTTGTTGGGTGCAACCTCTAGTCCTTGGGTTTCCGCAGGTTCAACGTGCGAACTGGGTAGTTCCGAAGATATTAATTTGACGTTTGGGCTATCTTGCTGACCACGTTGAGAAAATTTAACATGGTATCAGAGCCAGGCTGCTGAGGTTACGGAGGTTCAGTTGCGTGAGCGGAGGTCAACCAGCGTTGTTACTCAGTGATTGAGTGGGGATCAACCTGTGTTGTTGCTCGGAGCTGCTGAAGGGTACCAACAGGTGGTTGCAATGGAAGGAAGCTTAGCAAGAGGTCTGGGCATTGAACTCTTAACGCCGACTAACTACAAGAAGTGGAAGTCGTGCATGAAGAGTTATCTTCTGGGCGAGGAGCTGTGGGAAGTTGTCGGTGGAGACGACAGACAGGAAGTAACTGCTGCTTTCGGTACTGCTGAGCAGGTGAGGCTCTGGAGAAGAACAAATGCTAAGGCAGAGTTCGTTCTGAAGAGAGCTGTCTCTCCGGAACTGTTTGATCACATCATTGGATGTGAGTCGGCTGCTGATATTTGGACAACCATTGATGAGTTGTTCAATAGGAAGAATGTGGCGCGGCTTCAGTTCCTGGAGAATGAGTTGGCCAGGGCAACTCAGGGAGACCTTTCCATCTCCAAGTACTTCTTAAAGATGAAGAGCTTGTGTGCTGAGCTGTCGGCACTGGATCCTGATGAGCCTATCTCTGAGGCAAAGATGAAAAGGCACATTATCCGCGGCTTGCGGAAGGAGTATGTGGCCTTTGTTACATCTGTTCAAGGGTGGGCTACTCAGCCGTTGCTGCTGGAGCTGGAGAATCTGCTTGCCTCGCAGGAGAGCTTAGCAAGGCAGATGGCTGGAGTGAATCTGAATCAGGAAGGCAGCGAGGCTCTCTTCTCAGGCAAGAAGAAGGGATGGGAAGGGAAGAAGAAGAAGAAGGTGCAGGCCACTGTTGAGAAGGAGACTTCATCTTCATATCCACCGGAGAGGAGCAATGCTCCTAAGGACTGGAAGAAGAATCTGAAGTGCTACTGGTGTCATCAGCGAGGGCACTTCAAGCGGGACTGCAAGGTCAAACTGCAGCCTGGGCATGCTGCGGGAAAGGAGGAAGCTTGCTCGCGAAGTGAAGAAGCAGAATGGGGAGGAGCTTTCTTGACGGGCACTTGTGTCCGGGCCTTTTCTGCTGAGGACTTCAACAGCGAGTGGATCATCGACTCCGGGTGTGGTCATCACCTCACCGGAGACAAGTCGAAGTTCACCTCCATGCAGGCTTACTCAGGTAATGAAGCTATTATCACTACTGATAATACGGTTTATGCAGTAGAGAAGGAGGGGGTCGTGTCTTTGGGTAGTGATCAGGGGCCACTCACGTTAAGGAGTGTGTATCACGTGCCGCGCATGAAGAAGAACCTCTTCTCGGTGACCAACGCGGTGGACGCTGGGTATCACGTTCTGTTTGGGCCAACAGACGTGAGGTTCCTTCGTAACGTATCAGCGGTGAAGGCTGATGTTGCCCATGTTGGGAGGAGGGTGAAGAACTTGTTTGTTCTTTCCACCAGTGCTTATGTTGATAGAATGAGGGCCAATGATAGTGCGGCTATCTGGCATGAGAGGCTGGGGCATGTTGGCATGGACAAGCTGAAGGCGATGGCTAGTAGAAGTCTGGTGAGGGGGTTGTCGATGTTGTCTTCCTTTGGTGATGGGCATGTTTGTGCGGGCTGTCAATATGGAAAGGCACATCGCCTTCCATTTGATAAATCACAAACAAGGAGCAAGAAGCCATTAGAGTATATTCATGGCGACCTGATGGGACCGACGGTTACTGCCAGCCTTGGTGGAAGCAAATACATGCTTGTCTTGGTTGATGACTACTCAAGGTATACTTGGGTGTACTTCTTAAAGGAGAAGTCGGAAGCCTTCCGTTTGTTCGTGGAGTTTAAGGAGTTGGTAGAAGGCCGGCTTGGCTTGCGGATTAAGAAGTTTAGAACTGATAACGGAGGAGAATTTGTTTCCTTCGAGTTTTCTAACTTCTGCAGGAAGCACGGGATCCAACGAGAGCTTACATGTGCTCACACTCCACAACAAAATGGGGTAGCAGAGCGGAAGATCCGTCATCTGACGGAGACCTGCAAATGTTGGCTTCATGCGAAAGATATCCCAAGGTCCTTTTGGGCGGAGGGAATGTCTTGTGCTGCCTATGTTATCAACCGGATGCCACTCAGCCCTATCAACATGAAGACTCCTGTTGAGCTGTTGCTGAAGGAGAAGCCGAGTGTGGGACACCTTCGGGTGTTCGGTTCAACTTGCTATGTGCATATCCCGGATGCTTCACGGACAAAGCTGGATGCGAAGGCAAGGAAACTTGTCTTTGTTGGCTACGATGAACGGAAGAAGGGATGGAAATGCATGGACCCTGTGACGAAGAAGTTCGTGGTGTCAAGAGACGTTGTCTTTGACGAGCTGACGTCATATGGAGGTGGCTCGGTGGAGCTTACCGGAAGTAGCAAGGTTGATGAAGCACCGGTGGAGGCTGCTGAAGGCTTGGAAGAGGAGCTTGCTGTTTCACCAGCAGCTCCTGTTGCTTCGAACTCCGAGGCTGAGCCTTCTGGCTCAGGAAGCAGGGGGAGCACTGCTCAATGCTTGCCCCAGGTAGGAGTGGAGCCTGAAGAAGCAACAGAAGCTGTGAGCAAGGAGCCATGTCTTCGAAGATCGAAGAGGGTGGTTAAGCCACCGGCTCGGTACTGTGATGGGAATGCAGTGAGCTTTGTCTCCTGCTTCTTTGCAGGTCCTCTGGATGAGCGAGAGCCTGCAAGCTTCAACGAGGCCACTGGAGTGAAGGAGTGGGAAGGTGCCATGAAGGAAGAGATTGATGCTCTGAAGAAGAATGAAACATGGGACCTTGTGCCCAAGGTTGATGGCATTACTCCGGTTACTTGCAAGTGAGTGTATAAGTTGAAGAAGAAGGCTGATGGGAGCATTGATCGTTTCAAGGCTCGCCTGGTCGCTAGAGGATTCTCACAGCAGTATGGAGAAGACTATGAGGAGACATTCAGTCCAGTTGCGAAGATGACGTCTGTAAGAGTGGTGATCGCCTTGGCTGCTAGCAAGGGATGGAGGTTGTGGCAACTCGATGTGAAGAATGCCTTTCTTTACGGAGAGATTGACAAGGACATCTTCATGGATCAGCCGCTTGGTTTCGTCTCTAAAAAGCATCCGGACTATGTCCGCAAACTCAGGAAGGCTCTCTACGGGTTAAAGCAAGCTCCTAGAGCGTGGTATGGGAAGATTGCAGAGTACCTGCAATTCTGTGGATACTTTGCTTCCAACTCGGATTCTAGCTTGTTCGCCAAGAAGAAGGGAGAGCTAAGGGTCTTGGTCCTACTATATGTGGATGACATGATCATCACAGGGAATTCGGAGGAGGAAGTAGCAAGGCTCAGGGATGAGCTTGCTATACGCTTCGAGATGAAAGACCTAGGAGAGTTGCATCACTTTCTTGGTCTTGAAGTGGAGAGGAAGGAGTGCGGGGTTCTCATTAGCCAGAAAGGATATGCTGATCGTATTGTGAAGCGGTTCGGCATGGGCGAAGGGAAGAAGTGCTCTACTCCAATGGAATCTGGGCTGAAGCTTCGACGAGATGAGGGAAGGGTTCTTAATGATCCCTTGGTGTTCAGGGCTCTTGTTGGGAGCTTGATCTATCTAACGATTACAAGGCCGGATATAGCTTATGCTGTTGGCCGAGTAAGTCGATATATGGCTGAACCAAGGAAATCTCATCTGTTGGCGGCGAAGGGGATTCTGAAGTATGTCAAGGCTTCTTCTGACATGGGACTCCTCTATAGAAGGGATGCGGAGTTTGCGTTGCTCGGGTACACGGATGCTGACTATGGCAGTGATTCGGATGATCGAAGGTCTACTTCAGGTTATGTGTTCATTTGCGGTTCAGCTAGCATCTCGTGGTGTAGCAAGAAGCAGGACTCGGTGTCGGTTTCAACCATGGAGGCGGAGTATAAGGCTTCGGCCTTGGCTGCTCGGGAAGCCGTTTGGTTGAGGAGACTTATAGAGGATGTTCATGAAGAAGTGCAAGGGCCTACTTTACTCCGGGGTGACAATGAGAGTGCTCTCAAGCTGGTTAACAATCCAGTGTGTCACGCCAGGACCAAGTATATAGAGATTGATCACCATTTCATCAGGGAGAAGGTGTTGGAAGGATCTCTGCTGGTCGGGCATGTTCGGAGTGAAGATAATCTTGCTGACATCTTCACGAAGCCGCTGTCGAAGGGGCCCTTTGAACGCTTGCGCAGCTTGCTGGGCTTGGTCACCACTTCTCACTTCAAGGGGGAGTGTTGAAATTTGTGAAGTGGAAGTGGGTGACGGGACAGGCCGCGCGGCCTATGGCGGACAGCCTTGGCGGACTGGGCGGACTGGGCGGAATTGAGGTTTGCGGCCTGGTGAAAAGTCTGGTGGAAGCCGGCTGTGTTCTGAGCGGGTTGTTGCATGGAGTCCGCGGTTTGGTGCGGCCTGGTATCTGCGGATAGAGAGGCTTGTGGACTGGTACTTTGCTCAGTGGCCGCGGGTGCAAGCTTGCGCTGTTGGCGGGTTGGTTCGAGTTCGCGGGAAGCCTTGCGGACTAGAGTGTCCGTGGTATTGGCTGTTGCGGACTGGGCCTAGAGCTTGGCTGAGGCCTTGTCGAGCTCTGGTGTTACAGCAGGTCTTGCTGTGGAGACCGGTTGGCGGACTGGTGTTTGGAGTCCGGGAGGAAGCTGCTGCGGACAAGTGCGAGGAACTCGTGGACTGGTTGCGGTCTTTGCTAGGGTGTTTGGCGGACGAGAACTTGTGTCCGCCATGCTCGCATTGTTCCTTGATGGTTTTGGGCTTGGTCACACCTTGTGCCAAGTTCATGGTGTCCGCTGTATCCGCCAAGTCCGCTGTGACCGGGCGGACTGTTGCTGTCTGTCTTTGGTCGTGGACTTGTGGCGGATTGAGGTGTGGGTCTTGCGGACTGCCTCGGGTTGGTGCGGACAGCCATTGAAGGGTGTTGCTGTCCTGCAGTGGTTGGAGCTTTGCGGGCTGATGCCTTGTCCGCTTAGCTCAGGCGGACTGGAGAGGGTTCGTCAATGGTTGCCTAGCTCCTGGCTTTTCCTTGGTATCCGGCTAAGTCCATGCGGACTCAGCGGACGGTGGTTGTATTCGCGCGGACTGAGGGTGGTGTCGCTATCTCTTGGGCGGTGACCACACTCCTCACCTTGCCTATAAATAGGACCCCCCTGGCACATCTACAGTAACCTAAGTAACTTGAGTGAACAGTAAGTTGGGGTGTGCGAAGTGCTGCGGTCTGTGTTTGCCAGTCCGCGCGGATTGTTTCAGGATGATGGTTTGCTGTGTGCAGGTCGCGCGGATAACTTCAAGGAGCCAGGAGTTTGGCTGTGACTTCGGTCAAGTGCTTGGAAGTGTGCGGTCTCTGCGGACTCAGCAGGAGGTCGCTCTGCGGCTTGTCAGTTCTGTTTCAACTTTGCCAGCTTCAATAACCTGTCCGCCAGCTTCAGGCGGGTAGGGGAGTTCCTCAGTTCGGGTTCAGCAGGAGGCAAATAACGGTGTGTCCGCGCGGCCTCGCGGCTTCGGCGGACTCCGTGGTATTCGGCGGATTGCAGCATAGCTTGGGCGAGCTCAGCGGTCTCGGCGGTCTCGGCGACCTCGCGGTCTCGGCGGACTCCGGTGCTGTCCGCCCGGCTTGTTTTTTGTGTTCTTTCTGTTTGCAGCTGTAATACTAGCGAAATCATGTCTCGCTATGTATGCCTCGGATTGTAAAGAAGTGAATGCATAAAAAGACCTTCTTGTGCTTCCATTGTTTTGTTGGGTGCAACCTCTAGTCCTTGGGTTTCCGCAGGTTCAACGTGCGAACTGGGTAGTTCCGAAGATATTATTTGGCGTTTGGGCTATCTTGCTGACCACGTTGAGAAAATTTAACAGAAATATCTCAAGCTGATCAACTAGTAGTTCTGGTATCAAGCAAACACTTCCAGAGCTATCAAGCTGATCACTTGATCAAGAGAAAAACGAGAATTAGGTGCAGGAACACTCCAACCATAAACTGAGCAATGTAATCAGTAACAATAGAAAGCAACACATATCTTTTATTCAACAACTATCAATCTTTACAAGGCCAGGTATACATGACGAGACATGATTTCGCCAAGTACAAGTGAGAAGTAAACAAGCAAGAGAATCTTCAAGCCGTGTGGACTACCTCAGAGACCACTGAGTCCGCCAAGTCCGCCGAGACCGCCAAGCCGCTGCTACTATCACTGATCTACGGAATCCGCATAAACCGCGGACAACCAGTTATTCTTCTGACGCCCGCTCTACAAGCTGCTGCCGAATTGAAGGAATATACCGCCAAGTCCGCCGAGACTGGCGAACTCATTATTGAACTTGATCTTCAACTGCTAGAGAAAAGACTGGTTGGCCGCTAAGTGAGACCTGCTGCATACCGCTGATTGTAAACCGCAAGCTTCACTACTTCCTTACCGCGATCAGAACCAAACTTCTGGCTTCACAGTGCTAGCCGCACAACCTGCAAACAGCAACCAGTTAATCCTTCTCAATCCACGCGGACTACAAAACCCAGGCCGCAACAGTTAATCCGCACTCTACTTACTGTTCATTCAGTTAATGTAGATGTGTCAGGGGGGGGGGGGGGGGCGGGGTCTATTTATCGGCGGGGTGAGGAGTGTGATCACCACCTTAGTGAATAGAATCACCACCCCAGCTCGCAGCTAGCACAAACCGAGTCCTCCGAGTCCGCAAGGACTAAACCGGACCAGCCAACTTTCCAGGCGCCGTCAGGAAGCCAGTCCGCCACTAGGCGGACACCGCACAAGTCCGCACACATCGCAACATGTAGACCCAGCAACTTCCCACTCTCTGCGACAGTCCGCACGCTACAAGCGGACATGACACCAGCCCGCACAGCTCGCAAACACCGCTTCAGCCCGCCATATGAGTCCACGACCAACAGGCAGATCGCCCGATCAACAGCGTACTCTACGCACACTGCGAAAACCCTAGACTTGTCACAAAGTGTGACCAAGTCCAGCATCTCACCAAAGAACTGGTGCGAGCTCGACGAACACAAAACCAGGCCGCTAGCCCCAAGAACAGTCCGCCAACATGAATGCGGCTATCACCGGCCGCATCACAAGAGATCAAGGCAAGGACCAATGCCGATCTCTTGACCCCCACGCTATCCGCCACAACGGACTCCGCAGACTCCAACTGAGTCTGCCACATTCTCGCGGACTCACTGCCAATCCGCCCGGTTACATCAAGAACAAGCTATCCATAGAACCATAGGCCAAGCTGTCTGAACACGCCACCAATCTTCCACAGACAGGCCGCCCAGGCCGCTCCAATAGTCCCAGTCCACTGTCCACCCAGGCCGCAACATCAGTCCGCCCAGGCCGCAGACTCAGACCGCCCAGTCTGCGCGATCTGCTTAATCAACCACTTCCACTTCATAATTTTCAACATCGGGTACAACTCAGCATGGGCAAGTCGGCATTCCAGGTCTTCAATCCTGTGCCTCTGGATGTCCAGTTCAACATCTCACAGATCCTGTTGGCGTGGCGGCTTGTTGTCCTCGAGACCGTCCACTTGACCCCTATCGTAGCCTCGTCATCCCAGACCACCACGAACATAGTCGGCCATGTATGCTCTGATACCAAACTAGTGCACCTCTTCTCGGTAGAAACATGTAACCGGAAAAATAATAGAAGTAAGCAAGCTGGAAGTAGAACCACCGACACTTTCTAATAGTGCTCTGCAGGATAGTTTCCAATTTCTTGTCCAAAACTCTCGAACCCCCATTATAACAAGCCTTAAATACCAAAACCCTACCTAGGTAGAATTCCCCAAAACACCCACCCACCCCCCCCCCAACTAAAGTAAGCAGGACAAAACAACATAGCAAAAGAAAAGAACAAACATGGCATGAAGAAAAAAACAGAGCAAGGAAAGCAGGCAGGGTCCGTCGGCTGCATCACTAGTGTCCGCTAGGTGCATCACGAGAGAAGGCATTTTTTCAGTAGGTTTAAGAACATGCAGAGCAGAAAAATCCCAGCCATGGTGGTAGTCCTTTGGAGGGAGAAGATGCAAGCTATAGATGGAGCATGCAATAGATGAGGCATCAAGTTGGAGATTGTTGAGTTGATTCCGCCTCTTCTGAACCGGACGATTCAATTGACTTGTGTCTACGCACACACGCACACACACACACACACACTCACACACACACACACACACACAAGTGACATGCACTGGCCTCCGTCCCTACGTGTGTGCAATGACTGTTGAAATTATTGAAGTGAAAGTGGTGGTTGATCGGGCAGACTGCGGGACCTGGGCGGACTGGTGGTGCGGCCTGTATTTTCGGCTTGGTTGGTTTGTCCTTGGAGGTAGCCTTGCAGATAGGTTGTTTATCCGCGGCTTGGGTGGACTGGTTTTGCGTCCGCAGAGTTCGCTCTATGCGGACTACTGTTGGAGCTCGCGAGATCGGCATTAGCTTGTGCCCTTGATCTCAGATGGTGCGGTTGTGAGGTTACCGCAGAGTTCACAGTTAGGCGAACTGGAGTAGAACAAGCGGACTATGCGAACTGTTGTTCATGTCCCCAGTAGTCCCGCTTAATGTTCACTGGTTGCAGACTTGGTCATGATCTGTGACAAGTTCAGGTTGATTGCAGAGTCCGCAGTGTCCGCTGGTTAACCAGACTGTTTGTGCCTTGGTCGTGGACTTGTTGTTGCGGGCTGGAGCGGTGTCCGCAGGTTGTGCGGACTGAAGCTTTCGGCTGCAGCGTGCCTACTGCTGCGGTGTCCGCAGGGATGCAGACTGGCTTCTATCCGACCTTCCTTGATGACAGACGGATAGGCCGGTGTCCGGCCTTGTCCATGCGGACTAGGAGGACTGCTTTTGTTGGGTATTACATTCACACTAACCCAGATTTGATGAAGTCACCCTGAAACCAAGATGAATTAAGTTGTATTTGATGCTTGGTTTGAGTTATATGATTGCAGGAATTTCACTAGGAAGTGTAGAACAATGTCAGTCCACAGTGGGTCACCAAACACAGGAACTATGCAATGTAATCCCTCATTGCATATTCCAAGGTGTTGACTCATGTGTGGTCTCTCTATTGGGATACACTTCATATTCAAGCTATTGGACCTTAGGAAAAGGATTGGAAGTTGACTACATTAGAAGAAAGAGTTTTCCAACAACAAAAATTCTCTAAGTCTTTTACTCGAGTAGGTCCATAACTACTCGAATAGATTGGTTATAATTTACTCGAGTAAAGAAACTTTGTACTCGAGTACTTAAGTGTATCTCTCGTGTAGCTAAGACATGTACTCGAGTAGACTTAGTCATATACTCGAGTAGCATGTTTATATACTTGAGTAGATCACTCATTATACCCGAGTATTAAAGGCTTCACTCGTCAAAATTCTTCTAAGTCATGGACTCGAGTAAAAACACTCATATACTCGAGTAAGTATACTCACATACTCGAGTAGATAGAAACATACTCGAGTAGTTCATTATACCTACTCGAGTAGATCCTGTCTCACTCGTGTACTTTGTAATTTTCCTAACTACAGAATTTTCTAAGTCTTTTACTCGAGTAAAACTTTCACGTACTCGAGTAGATCACTTCCTCTCGAGTAGTTTAGTTTAACTACTCGAGTAGCTTCTTGCTGTCGTCTTCAGAATTTATTCCAAGTATTCCACTCGAGTAGTCCTTATGTACTCGAGTAGCTTATGTAATATACTCGAGTAGTCTCTCTTATACTCGAGTAGATCCTTCATGTACTCGAGTAAGTCACTATACATACTTGAGTAGTTCTATCTGCTTACTCGAGTAGTTGATTTCTACCTACTCGAGTAGCCTATCTTTATATACCCGAGTATGTTCTCCTTCATGTACTCGAGTAGTTGTTCAACTACTCGAGTAGCACTTCTCTTACTCGTGTATATGGCTGAACTTTCCTGAAATTTTGTCTAAGTCTTTTTCTGACGTGATTTTCAAATCACGCAACATGATTGGTCCACGTGTACATCATTATGACCGATTATGACCGTTATTCTCTTCTATATAAAGTCTTATCAGAAAATGACAAACCCTAAGTATTCTCCAATCCTTCTTGTCATTTTATTTTGAGAAAGTTTTCAGCCGACTCCTCTGTCTGTCTTTCACGGAACGGAAGCCACCGCCGCCACCATCTTCTCCGGCCACTGCTTCTAATTTCAGAGGATTCATTCTGAAGAAAGTTACAGATCAAGATCGACATCACTGTTCATCTTCTCTCTCTGATTCTGTAAAAGCAAAGAAGATCCAGATCTGGGTCGAGATTCTCTTCACCGATTTCTGATAGTGCTGCAAAGTCCATAAGAAGAAGTTTTCTGGCCGTTTCATCAGATCTGATTGGATTTACTGTTTGTATAATTTTTCCAAAACATTATTAATCTTGTAGGAGAAAGTTTCTCTGAGTGTATGAGTTTTTCACTCCGAGTTTGTAGGAAGTGTTATCTTCCGAGGTGTAGATCCCGTTGTTTGGATCAAGTTTGTAGGAACTTTGTTCCGAGGGTAGGATCGGTTGTTGATCCGAGATAGTGGAGTAGCCGAGTCTAGTTGATTGCTAGATCGGTGAGGGACAGTGGATGTACCCAAGGTCGGGGAACCACTATATATCTTGTGTCATCTGTGATATTGGTAGATAGTTCTATGATGTGCTCTAATTATTTTTTATTCCTTAAAAGACGCACAACTTACCTATTCACCCCCCTCTAGGTGATTTAGGTTGACAACTGTTTTCTTTCAATTGGTATCAGAGCGAGGTTGATCGTCAAAAGGTTAACACCTTGATCCGATCCAAATCTGTTGTCTGAAAGATTCTACAATAAAATGGACAAGGGCAAAGATTTCGCCAAGCTTCCACTGTACACCAAAAATAACTTTCCCATGTGGAAAGAAAGGATAACATTTTTCATGGAAGTTGTGGATCCAAGGATCTTCATGATTATTGAAGAAGGTCCTTACGTTCCCATGACTGTGTCCACTATCGACCCTACCAAGAAAGTTCCCAAAAAGCTAATGGATCTCGACAAAGACGAGATTGCACTTGTCTCCCTCGACAAGAAAGCTAAGAACATTATAGCAAGTGCAGTCGATGACACGATGCTGCAGAATTTGATTCACTGTCAATCATCTAAGGAGATGTGGCATTCCTTAGTCACTTTGATGGAAGGAACTGAAGAAGTAAGGGATGATCGGAGATCCCTTCTCAACCAAAAATATGAAGCGTTCCGACAAGGAAACAAGGAAACAATTGCCGACACCTTTGAAAACTTCTTCAAAATTGTGAATGGCTTAAGGGTGTATGGCCGTGTCTTCACCAACGGAGAACTGAACGACAAATTCTTTAGATCCCTAACCAAGGAATGGGATAACAAGGTATGCGTCATCAGGGAGTTCGGGAAGCTAGCTGAAACGGACCCGCAAAATCTCTTTGGAAAGCTTCTGTCTTATGAACTCCAAATCAATACAAGAAAAGCTGAAGAAGAGAAAGGCAGGTCTGCACTAAAGGACAAATATGTCACTCTGAAGGCAGACACCTCCAGAAAGACTAAGGATGCCTCCCCCGTTCCAGCTCCAGAAGTTGATGAAGAAGAAGAAACATCAGAGCCTAACACCTCAGGCTCTGAACTATCTGAAGGAGAGTTCTCCTTACTCTCAAGGCAATTCAAGAAGTTTCTTAATAAAAAGAAACAATGGAAAGGCAAGGATGCCTCATACAGAAGATCGCGGCGCGATGGCGATCGACAAAGAAAAGGCTCAAGCAGCCACGAAAGGTACAATACTAAACATAACAAATACGTTTCAACTGACATCATTTGCTATTGCTGTAATAAGCCAGGTCACGTCATTGCTGACTGCCCTCATAAGAACAAGGAGGGTGGTAGAAGAGAAGAAAAGAAATCCTCACACAACAATAAGAGGAAAGAGAAGAGCCTCATAGCCAAAAAGAGCAAGACTCTTAGCGACTCCGACTCATCTGAGTCAAGCGAAGAAGAAGAAGCTTACTTTGGGCTAATGGCTCAAACAGATGATTAACAAGAGCCCCAGTTCACTGGGAAGGTAAACTCTCATACCCCTCTTTCAGATTCTGAAGTCTCTGAACATGATTGCGAGGGTAGCTCCTCTGATGATGAGTCAGAGTTAATGGCCCAGTACAAGGAGTTAATCATGGCTTACGACAAATGTCGTCGAGTCGTGAAGACTCAGGCTAAAGAGATCAAATCTCTAAAAGCTGAAGAGAGCATCTTGAGAGAGAAAGTCGTAAAGACTGACTCCCTCGAAGAAAACTTCAATAATGCTATTGAAGAATATAACAAGGCTCTTGAGCACCTTAACCTTAAGGAGAAGATCATCAAAAAATTGGAAGCTGAACTTGCGGTTGAAAGGAAACATGTTGAGAGTTTCTCGAATCCCAAAACAGTTCTTCCATTCGTTGTTGAATTCTCAGCAAAGGCCAAGGGAGCTGGACTAGGCCATGAAGAAGATCCTAGTAAATCCTCGAGGAGAAACAAGAATCAACGGAAAAATAAGGCCGCCAAAAAGGCCTTAGCCGAAGAAAAGGGGAAAGCCCCTCAAAATCAAACTACATTCAAAAAGGTCATTTTTCCATCAAATGAATTTGATTTTGACTCATCCTACGGGCACTTTGCTAGGCCTACCTATGTAGAGCCAAAGTCCCGCTATCAAGGATGGACTCGACCCCAAAACTTTGGCGAGAGTGTCTTTAAGGCACCTTATGAAGAAGTTATTCTTCAGAGTTATGGCCCTTTCAATCATGGGCACAACTTCAAGATGGCACCAAAGACAAAGCCTATTGTAGAGAAGCCCATAAAGGAGAAGAAGCCATGTGATTGCCATCATCATGAGGCATCTTCCTCCAAGAATTCTGCCCCTGCTAGACCACAATTCCAAAAGGTCAAGCAGGAGATCTTGAGGCAAAGGTATAACAGATTTGATTGTTGGTGCTGTGGCAAGGTTGGTCACTTTGCCATAGATTGCTGGTTCAATTTCAGAAATGCTGCAATCCCTCATGTCAGCAATATAAGAAAGACCGCTCATAATGCTAACACTCGTAGGGGGAGTACTCTAACCCGAGACCAACGACCCAAACGTGTTTGGGTTCGTAAGGCAAATTGATTATGATTGCAGGGATGTCCAAAGGCCAACAAAACGCCCATCTGGTACTGGGACAGCGGATGCTCTCGGCATATGACCGGGACTAGAAGCCTCATTCAGAACTTTACTCCAGTCGTGAACGGACCAAAGGTCATCTTTAGAGGTTCAGACCGTGGAATTACTATAGGCTATGGTATGATTACTAACGGCAATGTATCCTTCTCGGATGTGGCCTATGTCGAAGGATTGGAACACAATCTCATTAGCATAAGCCAACTCTGTGATAAAGGATACATAGTTGAGTTCCATGCTGATAAGTGATTCATAAAATCCGTTGACAATATGGAAACGATTCTATCCGGCACTCGAAGCAGGAATATTTTCTGTTTAAATTTCATCTGTATAGATTCCTCTACACCAGTGTGTCTTTTAGCAAAAGATAGTTCGTCTCTTGGTGACCAATGGCACAAGAGACTAGCACATATTAATTTCAAAACCATTAATAAACTATTTTCAATGAACTTAGTACGTGATGCCCCAAATGTCAAATGCGTCAAAGACAGGCCTTGTCATGCATGCGTAAAAGGCAAACAAACAAGGGCTACCTTTAAAAGCATTATTGGCAAAGACTCTAACAGATGTCTCCATATACTGCACATGGACTTGTTTGGTCCACTGCAAATTAGAAGTTTGGGAGGTAAGGACTATACATTGGTAATTGTTGATGACTACTCGCACTTTGCGTGGGTGTTCTTTTGAAACACAAGTCAGATACCTTCGACATCATTACTAATTTTGTCAGGCAAGTCCAGAATGAATATAACTGCTCCATAGTTAAAATCAGAAGTGACAACGGAACAGAGTTTAAATCTGGGGCCATGACAGAATTCTGTGAAAACTTAGGTATCTTTCATGAGTTTTTCTCTCCTCGTACTCCACAACAGAATGGAGTGGCTGAGAGAAGGAACAGAACACTCATAGAGGCATGTAGGACCATGTTGAGTGATGCTTCACTACCGGAGTACTTCTGGGCTGAAGCCATCAACACTGCATGCCACGTGCAAAATCGAGCACTCATAAACAAAGACCACAATAAGACATCTTACGAACTTCTGAAAGGCAGGAAACCAACAGTCTCATACTTTAGAATCTTTGGTTGTAAATGCTTCGTACTTAATAATGGTAAGTATCATACCACCAAGTTCAGCGAAAAGAGCTTTGAAGGTATTTTTGTAGGCTATAGTAGCCATAGTAAGGCATATGAGATATTTAATAGAAAAACCCTGGTGGTGGAAGAATCGATACATGTTGTATTTGATGAGACGAGCTTGCTGCAAAGCAATCCGTCTAGTGTGCTCATTGAAAATGCAGGTGAAAAGCTGAAAGAAACTAGCTTGGATGATCCGTCCGAAGACAAAGGCGAGAAGTTCATTAAGATCACCACTCCAACTCCTATTGGAGAGGCTGATGATCAAAATGAACAAGACATCCAGGATGAAGAAATCACTCCAGTGATTGAAGATAATCCAGATGCAAGAACTCTAGAGCTCAGGCATCTGAAGGATCACCCCATGGACCAGATCATAGGAGATCCCCGGGATGGTGTCAGAACTCGAAGAGGTACAACTAATGAGAATCTTCATTTGAGTTTTCTCTTACAGGTTGAACCAAAGAAATTTGAGGAAGCAAACTCAGACGCATCATGGATAATGGTAATGGAATAAGAGCTAAATCAGTTCAAGCGGTGCAATGTGTGGATACTTGTTCCAAGACCCAAAGGAAAGAACATCATTGGAACAAAATGGGTCTACAGGAACAAGATGGACGAAGATGGAACTATCATAAAGAACAAGGCCAGACTCGTCGCTAAAGGCTATCGTCAAGAAGAAGGAATCTACTTCGACCAGACATATGCTCCAGTGGCGATGCTGGAGGCAATAAGGTTGTTCCTAGCATATGCTGTTTTCAAGGGCTTCACCGTCTATCAGATGGACGTAAAGTCGGCCTTCCTAAATGGTAACATAAAGGAGGAAGTGTATGTGGAACAACCTCCAGGTTTCGTTGATCCTAACTTTCCTGATTATGTCTATTTTCTGCACAAGGCCCTATATGGTCTGAAACAAGCTCCTAGAGCTTGGTATGAAACGCTGTCTACCTTTCTACTTGAGAACAAGTTCTCAAGGGGGAAGATAGACAAGACATTATTTCTTAGGGAAATTAAGGGCAAGATTTTGCTAGTGCAAATCTATGTCGATGATATTATTTTTGGCTCTACAGACGACAACCTCTGCAAAAAGTTCTCAAAACTTATGCAAGGGAAGTTCGAAATGAGCAGTATGAGCGAGCTGAAGTATTTCTTAGGGCTCCCGGTGAAACAATCTGAAGATGGAATTTTCATCTCACAGACCAAGTTCACCAAAGAGCTAATTAAGAAATTCGGAATGGAGAACGCAACCTCTATGAGGACTCCAATGGGCTCAACTATGTCTCTAGACAAGGATGAAAAATGGAAACCTTTTGATGAAACCAAGTACAGAAACATAATTGGATCCTTGCTCTACCTTACTGCAGTAGGCCTGACATAATGTTTTCAACATGTGTCTGTGCTAGATTTCAGGTGAACTCTAAGGAATCTCATTACGCTGCTGCAAAGCGGAACCTGAGATACCTTAAAGGCACACCAAATCTTGGCTTATGGTACCCAATAAGTAATGACAACGAACTAATTGGGTTTTCAGATGCAGATTTTGAAGGTAGCAAAGACGACCGGAAAAGCACCTCAGGGACTTGCCAATTCTTCGAAAGAAGGCTAATCTCCTGGAGTAGCAAGAAGAAGAAAAGTGTCGCAATCTCAACGGCCGAGTCAGAGTATATCTCTGCAGGCAGCTGTTGCGCACAGTTTCTATGGATAAAGAATCAGTTCGAGGACTACAACCTGTAGTTCAGGGATATTCCTTTGTACTGTGACTCCTCCATCGCAATTGCAATAGCCAACAATCCAGTCTCCCACAGTCGGACAAAGCACATCGAGCTAAGGTATCACTTCACCCGAGAACATGTGGAGCATGGAGACATAGATCTCCAATATGTGCTTACAGATAGGCAAGTTGCAGATATCTTCACAAAGCCGCTGGACGAGACCAAGTTCGCGTTCTTCAAGACTGAGCTTGGGATGCTCAACAAAAAGGACTAAAGAAGGCTAGATGACTAAGAAGAAAGTAATTCCAAGGGGTTAGTCAAAATCTACATTTTCTAAAAATTTTCAAAGTTTGACTCGAGAAGCATAAGACATACTCGAGTATGTTAATTCACCTACTCGAGTCACTGCAGACCTACTCGAGTAACTACTGACATACTCGAGTACGTTAATTTACCTACTCGAGTACTCTTCTCTACTTACTCGAATATAAGAGTGTGCCTACTCGAGTACCTACTTACCTACTCGAGTAAGTCACTTACCTACTCGAGTAAGTCACTTACCTACTCGAGTAAGTCACTTACCTACTCGAGTATTTTTCTCCACCTACTCGAGTACTTTCGGCAGACCGACTCGAGTAATTTCTGAAGATCTACTCGAGTAACCTCTTATCTACTCGCGTAGTCTATATCTTTCTCGTGTAGTGTTTCCCAGATTTTGAAATTTATTCTATTCGCCACCCAAGGCTAAATGTCGTTTCTTCCCTCGATTTAGTTAATTTCCTTCAAATTAATTAGATGTAATTTAGGGTTATATATATGAATTTCCGAAAACCCCAACCTACACGAAATCATTTCGTTCTCTCGAGTACCCTCTGCCGCTTCGCCTACTCTGCCGTTTCGCCTACTCGCCACTGCCGCTGTTGCAGAGCCGCTTCCCTCCTCACCACTTCCAGTCAACCGCAGCCATGGCCGCTTCTTCCAAGATAGGCGTCGGATCAGAACTCGTCACCGCAGGTATTGCAGAGCTCTCAGATGACTTCCACAACCTTCTCATCCTTCTCGACACCGCCGACCTCTCCTTCATCCTCCAGGAACCCTGTCGAATTTTATTCCCAGAAGTTGCCGAATTCTTTTCCAATCTAAAGGTCAAAAGGAATGGAAAAGTTCTGAAATCCAAGGTGAAGGGTTTGAAACTTAAGCTCACCAATACCTCTGTCTCTCAGCTTCTCCGATTGCCGCTTGTCGATGAAGAAGATCACTTAGTTGCTGAACACTCTGACAGAACAGCCCTTTTTGTGGTTTTTCAACTGATGCTCAGTACTTCAAAAGGTCAGACATGAATGCAGAAGGCAAATTTTTGGTTGATGTTATTGGCAAAATTTTACTGTGCAAGACACACTCCATCAGAGACATTCCATCATATTTCTTCGACATAATGCAAGCAATTGTCTGCCGCAAGAAATACCAATTTGGTATGCTGATTCTGGATAAAATCAAGGACAGTTTAAAATCCCCCAACTACGCCAGAATTATCTCTCTGCTCCTCCATGAAACAAATCCTGAGGTCTTCAACTTCTCCAAAGGGACCCCTCTTCACCACATGAAGAAGGTCTCCATCTCTTCCATTTAGAGATGGGATCTCAAGCTAAAGAATTTTGCCCAAGCTGCAAAGATCTCAGAAGTTCCAGAAGTTCCAGCTATAGAGGACAGGACTCCATCTCCCTCTCCTCATCTTGTGGCCAACTCCTCTGGTGTACTAAGTGAGGGGGAGGATGCTCCTTCTATCCAAGTCAGGTAGCCCTCTCCTCACCCAGCACTTTATTCCCTCCCTCATACTCCAGGAAGTCCAGCTACTGCTTCAGATCAGTTACATCAAGAATCTCTTCTGTCCACAGCTGCTGCCATAGATGCTATGATTGCAGAGCTTTCTGAAGAAGTGATGCCCATTCCTCCTCTATCTCCTCCAGCTCCAACCTCTGAATGTCACAAGGACTTCTCTCCAGCACAGTCTCCTGCCCATTCTCCAGCCAGGACTCCAACACCATCTCCAGATCCCCCAAAAGACAAGCAAAACACCATTCTTATTTCTGATGAGACCTCTCCAGAGCCAGCTGAGGCCCCTCTCAGAAACCTAGATTTCTCCATCCCTCATGATACAGAAGAAAGGGATGCTATAATTCATACCACCAGAGCTCTCAGCTCTGTCATCATTGAAGAAATAGCTCCTTGGGTAACTCCTCCTATCCCTACTACTGCTCCCTCTGCTGCTGCTACAGTCTCTTCCTCCTCAGATTTGCTGCAAAATATTGCACTTCTTCTTCAACAACAGAGAAATTATTTTGACACCTCTCTAAAGGTAGTCACTGACAAGGTAACTGCTCTTGAGACTGAGATGAGCAGAGGCTTTGCTGAAATTCAGCATAATACTGACAACCTCAAGTATTTATTTCAAATTGGTGGCAAAGCCCTTGACCACACTATCAATAGTGTTGGAAATGTTATGGAACAAGGTGTCACCCTGGCCAACACTCAGATAGAACTAGACAAGAGAAATGAGGCTAACAAAATGAAAATCTGTGAAGAAGTTGGCATTTTCAAAGAAGACACCATAGAGAAACTATCTGTTGAAATCAGAAAGGGGGAGGGTTTGATAAAAGAACTTAAAGAACAGGTAGAAAAATCTCCTGCTCAGAAGACAGATGTATGGGAAGCTCATGTGAAGACCATTCATGATGATGTGCTAGCACAGATACAGAGTGTCAAATTTCACACCTATAACACTGTTGTCTGGATGCACAATCAGATTTTGCCAGACCTTGCAGTTGATCCCAACATCATTCCCCATCACTTAAACCCTCTAGCTACAGATGTCACTGCCCCAGCTATTCCTCTACAACCCTCTTTCTCTCCCAGGCCTGGATACACAGTTGACCCTCCAGATTCCTATGCTCCAGAAGACCCTGCTGATATCTTCCTTCAAGCTCCTCCAGAGATCAGAACCTACAAGAAGAAAAGGAAGTATGGTGAAGGCCCCTCTGCTAGCAGGACTGTTCCTTCCAAAGCCACTGAACATGTTGAAGCTTGGTCTCCAACTTCCAAGTCTCTAATTTTTGACACGCTCAGACTAGTTATGGATCTTAATGAGAACAGGAACATTCATTACAGTTCCCAGGAATGGGAGTTATATGAGAAATCTATGCTAAAAAGGAAGATCCATGACAGAGAGTTTGGGAGAAATAATCCTGCTGCTCCTCCAAGGCCTCCTAAATATTTCCCTAAGCCTTTCAGCTATCTAAGAAGACAGCAAGAAAAGATGAAAAAGCAGCAAACCCAAGCCTAAACCTAAAAGATGTTGAGAGATTGAAATGACAAGTTGTAGACTTGATGTTTTTGGAAATTTACATATATACAACTCTAAATTTCTGTCTAATTATCTTTTTCATTGTCTATTGCTTACCTGCTCATGTTTTTCTACTTAGTTTCTTTTATGTCTATAATTCACCTTAGTGTAAATGATTCTGACTTCAACAAATATGGAGAGATTGTTGGGTATTACATCCACACTAACCCAGATTTGATGAAGTCACCCTGGAACTAAGATGAATTAAGTTGTATTTGATGCTTGGTTTGAGTTATATGTTTGCAGGAATTTCACTGGGAAGTGTAGACCAATGTCAGTGTTAGTAGTAGCGAACATGTAGAAACAAACAGATAGAGTTTTGAATAATTGAAACTTTATTATCCAAAAAGTATATTTATTACAAAGGTATGCCCTCCCTTATATAGAATGGAGGAGAGATGAGAGAATACAAATAAGAGATGTGGGACTAAAAATTTACAGGACTAAGCGGACTATACAAAATAAACCGCACAAGCCGCGCGGTAAGACAGAAGGGCTAACCGCACGGCTACCACAAGAGAAGAAGAGAGAACGCCAAGGAAGACCGCTAGACCGCCCGGTATCCAAGCCGGCTGAGACAAACCGCCAGACCGCGCGGTCTTCAACCCGCCAAGACAGACCGCCAGACTGCCCAGTCACCAACTTCAACACTCCCCCTCAAGCTGGAGCATATATATCGATCATGCCCAGCTTGTCGCAAACATGAAGAAACGAGGCGGAAACTGGCTTGGTGAAGATGTCAGCCAGCTCTTTATCAGAAGTAACAAAGGGAGTGCAAATTTGTTCCTTTAAGATCTCTTCACGAATGAAATGACAGTCGACCTCAATGTGCTTTGTTCTTTCATGGAAGACCGGATTTTTGGAGATGTATATGGCTGCCTTGTTATCACAGAACATAGGTAGAGGATGGTTTTAGACCTCTCCTAAATCTAGCATGAGAGCCCGCAACCATTTTAACTCACAAGTGGTCGACGCCATACTGCGATACTCAGCTTCTGCACTGGACCTGGAGACCACAGACTGCTTCTTGCTCTTCCAGCTCACCAGATTTCCCCCAACAAAGGTGCAAAAACCTGAGGTTGACTTGCGATCCCCTTTGTCATCAGCATAACTTGCATCTGAGTAGGCTTCAATCCTCAGATGACCATTCTTCTGAAAAAGTAATCCTTTCTCAGGCGCTGCTTTGACATACTCCAAGATCCGCAGGGCGGACTGTAGATGACACTCCCTAGGAGCTTGCATGAATTGACTCACCTTGCCCACAGCATAGGAAATGTCGGGCCTGGTCACTGTGAGATATATGAGCTTACCAACGAGACGCCTGTACCGCGAACTATCTGAAAGAGGAGGCAAATCATGTGTCCAGGTTTTGTCTTCTCCAGGTGTCATGGGGCATCGGGCAGGTTTTGCTCCAGTCAACCCTGCCTCTTTTAAAAGATCAAGGGCATACTTACGCTGAGAGAGAACTAAGGAGTCGGGCTTCCGAGAGATTTCGATCCCCAGAAAGTACTTTGGAGAGCCCATATCTTTCGTGATCAGATGTTGGCGAAGATGTCGCTTTGTCAGGGCTACCCCTTCCTAGTCATCACCAGTGAGAAGAATATCATCAACGTACACAGCAAGAACAACCAGCCCCGAGGGAGTTTTGCGAATAAAGAGAGAGTGATCAGCAGAGCTTCGCGCAAAACCAACAGCCGCCACGATGCCGCTGAACTTGTCAAACCAAGCTCGAGGGCTCTGCTTGAGGCCATAAATTGCCTTCTGCAGCCGGCATACTCGTGTCTCCCCCTAAGCAACATACCCAGGAGGTTGCTCCATGTAAACTGCCTCGTGAAGATCACCATAAAGGAAGGCATTCTTGACATCCAGCTGGGAAATCGGCCAATCCCGATTGACCGCCATAGAGAGAAGGACTCGGATAGTGCTAAGACGAGCCACGGGGGAGAAGGTGTCAAAGTAATCAACCCCATAGGTCTGAGTGAAACCCTTAGCAACCAGGCGAGCCTTATAACGATCCACAGTGCCGTCGGGGCCAAATTTGACCACAAAGACCCAGCGACAACCAACAACAACAGTGCCGAAGGGAGGAGGAACAAGAGTCCAGGTACCCCGCTCAGTTAGGGTCGCCATTTCCTCATCCATGGTCATCTTCCAAAGAGGAATAGCAAGGGCCTCCTGGTAGGAGCGGGGTGTGGCAGTGGCAGAGATAGCCAGTGCAAATGCCCTGCGAGAAGGGGTAAGACGAGCATAGGAAACAACAGCAGCAAGGGGGTGTAGGGTACACGTCCGCACCTCTTTGCGAAGAGCTATATGAAGATCCAGGTCAGCCGGGCCCGCAGCATCCGGAGCATCCGTGGTAGAGAAAGCTGACCCGGGAGTAGAGAGCAACAGCAGCAGAGAGGAGGGAGAGGGTGGTGGAGAAGGGAGAGAGAGAGGTGGAGGGAGAGGAGGGGATGGAGACGGAGTAGGGGTGGAGATTGTAGTAGGAGGCGAGGGAACGAAGTGAACGGCAGGAGAATCAGAAGCGGGGAGAAGAGGAGAGGAGTCATCCGAGAAGTAGGAGGTATTCTCGAAGAAGGTGACGTCAGCAGAGATGAACTGCTTACGAAGGACGGGATCAAAGCAACAATAGCCTTTCTGAGTGGTGGAGTACCCCAGAAAGACACATTTGGTGGAGCGAGGGGAGAGCTTATCACGGGTGGCAGAAGGGGTATGCACAAAGGCAGTGCATCCAAAGATTTGGAGAGGGAGAGGAAACGGCTCCTTGTCCGGATACAGAATGGAGAACGGGGTTTTGCCGTGGAGAACCGTGGAGGGAATGCGATTGATAAGGTAGCAGGCAAGGAGAACAGCATAGCCCCAATAGGAGCGAGGAACATGCATCTGGGTCATCAAGGTGCAAGCGAGATCGAGGAGGTGACGGTTTTTGCGTTCGGCCACACCATTTTGTTGTGAAGTATAGACACAACTAGTTTGATGAATAATCCCATTTTGCATGCAGAAGGTAGAAAAGTCATGACTGATATATTCTTTGGCATTATCAGATCGAAACACTTTGATAGAAATGCCAAACTGAGTTTTGATCATGAGATAGATGATAATACGTTTGCAGTCAATTTTATTAGGATATTTTCGGGGTTTTAAAGCCAATCATGTCTTGTAAAGTACTTGTTTTGATTCCCCTTTGTATATATTTTTGTCGCTAATGCATTTTTTCTGCTTTTTGCAGGTTTTCACGGCTTTCAGCCGAAGTTTGCTGTGACACGCCCCAAGGTCACGCCCTACCAGGGCGTGTACCTAGGGCGTGTACCCAGAGGAATGAAGCAATTGGTCCGAAACTGCATTCCGTGGAAACTTTGTGTACACGCCCTCGGTCACGCCCGTGACACACCCGACACGGGCGTGTACTATAGGCGTGTCCCCAGGTTCCGAGGAATCGCCGCAGCGCGCTCGTCTTTCCCGCTCCACCGCCGCACTGAAAGTGTCACGCCCCAGAGTCACGCCTGACCCGGGCGTGACATATGGGCGTGTACTTCAGCAATTCCGCCCGTCACCTCCAGTATTCAATTTCAGCTCCCAAAGTCACGCCGCAAAGAACACGCCCCAGGGTCACGCCCTACCAGGGCGTGACCGGTGGGCGTGTACCGCAACAACTCCGTCAGAATTCAATTCCTGCCCGAAAAAGTCGCGCCAAATGTGTCACGCCCCAGGGTCACGCCCGACCAGGGCGTGACAGGGGGGCGTGACCCGACCCGAAAAATTCTATAAATAGAGCCCAACTCCAGGGGTTTTAGGACAACTTTCGCTTTGAGAGGGGAGGTTCTGTCCTTTGTTTTTCTGAACTTTTAAGCATGTATTTTCATTTCTAGTTCGTAGCTCTAGCTTTATGCTTTTCCTGTATTAGCTCCTAGCTTCTTTCTGTAGTATGATGTTAATGATAGTGTAGTTTCCTTTTCATGTTCTTGTAATCTCTGGTTTTCAAGCTGTAAGATCACTGTTTCTCTTAATAAAAAGTGTTGTTTTCTTTTTCGTTTCTGCTCTGTTTTCAGTATTTTTCTTCTACTCATCTCCCTCTTCCACCTCACCATGATTAACTAATCCTCCATGTACTCGATCTAATTGATCCGAGGTTCGAGTGATTAGGTTATGATGCTTTGAATCTTACCTTTTCTTTTTAGGGTTTAACTTTGAATTACTCTTGATTTATCACGGGTTGGAGGTATATTATCGATATATACTCTCCACCTTTGCTTTCATTCTGGGCTAGCCGAGAGGCCGAAAGTTTGAAATGAGCACTCAAGAGTAAAGGGAGTTGTTCGCACCCCTCGAGAGAGGCAGACGATCAAATCTCCCGGATTGGAGTAAAATCCATTAGAGGGGTTCACCGCGTAAAGCGAGTTTTAGGCCTCCGATTTAGGCGAAAGTCGGTCGGACCTTCCTAAACTCAGTTAGGCACGGCCTTCGAGAGAAGCGCGTCAATATTCATGGAACCTCCACGGTCAAAGACCTTTACCCTAATTAGCTTAGGTTTATTTATCGTATTTTTCTAACCACTCTTGCCGAGGTGATTTCTGATCGAGTGCATTTTCCCTTCATTATTACCAAGCTTAAGTTAATCGCTCTTTAGCTCTCTTTATCTTTTCATGCAAGTAGTTTCTTCCTTTAGTACATTTAGCTTAAGAAAACCTTATTTTTCCGTCGATAAAATAATAGATTTCGTGTGAGTAAGCTTACTCAACTGTTCCCGGATTTCAATACGACACTTGTGTCCCCTAGCTGCATTTCGATAGGTATACTTGCCTTGATGAATTGTTAGTTTGGTTATTCTCTCCTTGCAGATATCTAAGAGACAATCAAGTTTTTGGCGCCGTTGCCGGGGAAGCAACGCTTGTTGATAAATTGAAAACGCGAATATATTAATTTTATCACTTCTCTTTCTCAGCCTCCTTCTTATATTTTTTCCGCCTACTCACTTGAGTTAAATGGTTGGATTTTGTTAAGTGTGTGTATTTTTAATTTTTCCGCCTACTCACTTGAGTTAATTGGCTGGATTTATTTCAAGTAAGTGTGCGTATTTTATTTTTTCCGCCTACTCACTTGAGTTAATTGGCTGGATTTATTTCAAGTAAGTGTGCGTATTTTATTTTTCCGCCTACTCACTTGAGTTCATTGGCAGGCTTTATTTCAGTAGAGTGTGTTTACTTTCTGTAGAGTGGGTGTGTTTTAATTTTCTGTCGAGTGCGTGAGTATAGCTTTTAATTTCCGCCTACTCGCACAGAGATAAGTGGCTGGATTTTAATTACCGCATTCGTAATAGAAACCCACATCACAAAATTTTCTACACCACCTAACTCTCTCGAAAAGGGCAAAGTGGCTCTAAATGCCACTATCTTGTCTAGTACCTTGCGAACCCTTCACCGGGTAGCCCTTGGGAAGTTCGGGAGTTAAAATATAAAAAAATCTATTTCAAAAAAAAAATTTTTCCAACTTCATTAGCTCTTTTACTTTTTAGTCTTGCTTCTCCTCTTTTCTTCTAGTGTATGACCTGCGGTAGTCCGTCGGTTACTTTGGACCTGGACCACGAAATTGAGCGTACTCTTCGGAGAAGATCGCGATTTCAAGGCCCTACTACCCAAGTGCCGGTTGAGGATTCCGAGTCATTTTCTACCTTAAGAATGGCAGAACCCAACGTGGAGGAAGTCGTGCAAAGGCCTATGTCCTATTATGCACGACCAAATCTCGAGGGTACAGAAACGAGTATAGTTCGCCCTGCAATAAATAATAATAATTTTGAACTGAAGCCTAGCATAATTCAAATGGTGCAGCAGTATGTGCAATTTGACGGGCTTCAAGATGAAGACCCGAACGCACACATAGCCAGCTTTCTTGAGATTTGTGACACCTTCAAGATAAATGGTGTCACAAATGATGCTATTAGGCTAAGATTATTTCCTTTCTCTCTTAGAATTAAGGCTAAGCAGTGGCTGAACACCCTTCCTAAAAATAGCATAACTACTTGGACGCAATTAACTGAAAAATTTTTGGCCAAGTATTTTCCGCCTGCTAAAACTGCTAAACTTAGGAATGACATTTCTGCCTTTGGACAAATAGACTCAGAGACCCTTTACGAAACCTGGGAAAATTTAAAGAATTATTAAGACGATGCCCACATCACGCTCTGCCTGTATGGTTGCAGGTGCAGACGTTTTATAATGGGCTAAATCAAAGCACGAAGCAAATGATAGACGCAGCTTCTGGCGGTACTTTAAACCATAAGACCCCGGAAGCAGCTCTTGAGCTGTTTGAAGACATGGCCATGAACACTTACCAGTGGAATGTGCCTAGGTCCCGCCCAAACAAACCTGCAGGTCTCTTTGAAGTGGACAACGTCTCACAACTCGCACTGCAAGTTGAAATATTAAGCAAAAAAATTACGGAGATGACTGCTGCCTCCGCCCCTCAGGTATGGGAATCTGCAACTCCTCCCGCTGAACATTTGGATTATGTAAATAATATGCCTAGAACTGCTTTTAATAATTTTTCTGCTGCGAATTATCATCCTCCTGGTTTTAATTTTCCGAATAGTTATAATCCTGCGTTAAGAAATCATCCGAATTTTTCGTGGAGCAATCCATCGAATGCTGTGCGGCCGACACCGCAAAGTGATTTTTCTGCTCCACCACCACCTCCTCCTCAAAGTTTTCCAAAACCTCCAAATTTGGAGGAAGTGTTTTCAAAATACATGAATGCTAATGACGCTACGATTAGGACCTTAACCGGAAGTGTTAAAAACTTAGAAAATCAGGTAGGACAGCTCGCTAAAATGATTTCTGAGCGACCCGTAGGGTCTCTTCCTTCCAATACCGAGCCCAACCCGAGAGAGCAAGCGAAAGCTATAACTCTTCGGAGTGGGAAGAAAGTTCCTGGTATGGTAAGTGAAGAACCCGAGGCAAGCTCCGCTCCCGTTTTTAAAAATCAAAGCTCCGCTCCCGTTTTTGAAAATCAAAGCTCTGTTCCCCTTTTAAAAATTCCATCCTCTGCCGAAGACATTATCACCCCTATCGTAGAAAAAGAATTCACTCCACCACCCACCTTTAAAAATAATCCATCCCCGCCATACCCTTCCAAACTTAATAAACAACGACAGGATGATCAATACACCCGTTTTTTGGAAATGTTTAGGCAAATCCACGTAAATCTGCCTTTCCACGAAGCCATATCCCAGATGCCGAAGTACGCAAAATACCTTAAGGACCTCCTAACTAACAAGAAGAAGTTAGAGAACCTTTCTCATGTCACGTTAAATGCCGCGTGCTCGGCGGTTTTGACAAACGGATTACCGAAAAAAATCAGTGACCCGGGTAGTTTCTCTATCCCGTGTGTCTTTGGTGATCTCTTTGTCAAACACGCTTTAGCCGACTTAGGTGCGAGTATTAATCTTATGCCCCTCTCATTGTTTAAAAAGTTAGGAATTGGTAGTCTCAACCTCACAAGCATGAGTATCCAGCTAGCCGACAGGTCAGTCAAATACCCGTTAGGAATAGTGGAGGACGTCCTAGTCAAAGTTGACAAGTTCATCTTCCCGGTGGACTTTGTCATTTTAGACATCGAAGAAGACGTCGAGGTTCCCCTGATCCTTGGCCGACCCTTCCTTGCCACCTCCCGAGCTATCATTGATGTAAGCAATGGTAAGCTCTTCCTTCGAGTGGGTGACGATGAGGTAACTTTCTCTATCACCCCCTCGATGAAGAACACACTAGCTAATGATGACTCCTGTTTTTTCATGGATACCATAAGTGAAGAATTCTTCTCTCCCACCTCTGATTTTGACAAAGAATTTTCCAATTTTTGTTCCTCTCCTACTCTTCCAACTGAATCTCTACACATAAGTGAAGAATCCTCCACTCGCCCCTCTGATTTTGAAAAAGAATTTAATGATTTCTGTTCCTCTTCTACTTTTCCAACTGAATCGCTGCACGAAGCCTCCATGGCCGCTAGCAACACCCCTTTTAATTTTACATATAAAAAAGTGTACGAGGACATAGTTTTTGAAAAAGAACAAATTTCCAAGACCTCGTATGATGACCCCCCTACCTTGGAACTGAAAGAACTACCAGAGCACCTTCAATACGCTTTCTTAGAAAAGGACTCTAAGCTGCCTGTCATAATTTCGGCCTACCTCACGGATGCACAAAAGGATAAACTTCTTTCAATTTTACAAAAGCATCGCCAAGCTATTGCTTGGCAGATATCTGATATTAAGGGCATAAGCCCATCTTTCTGCACTCATAAAATCTTAATGGAAGATAATTCTCGTAACTCTATACAACCTCAGCGCCGTATAAACCCAAACATGAAAGACGTAGTTAAGGGCGAGGTTATGAAATTGTTAGACGCAGGAATTATCTATCCTATATCCGACAGTAAGTGGGTTAGCCCAGTACAGGTAGTACCAAAGAAGGGAGGGATAACGGTCATAAGTAATGAAAATAATGAATTAATCCCGACTCGGACGGTGACCGGATGGCGAATGTGTATAGATTACCGTAAGTTGAATGACGCCACCCGCAAGGAGCACTTCCCCTTGCCATTCATTGATCAAATTTTAGAAAGACTTTCCGGACATAGCTTTTATTGTTTTCTCGATGGCCTCTCGGGGTATCTTCAAATCCCCATCTCCCCCGAGGACCAGGAGAAAACTACGTTTACTTGTCCCTTCGGCACCTTCGCCTACCGAAGAATGCCGTTTGGATTGTGCAATGCGTCGGCTACATTCCAACGATGTATGCTCGCCATCTTTGACAAGTACGTAGAAAGCATTATGGAAGTCTTCATGGATGATTTCTCCGTCTTCGGGAATTCCTTCGATAGTTGCTTAGAGAACCTTGAAAAAGTCTTAGAGCGATGCGAAGAAACTAACCTCGCCTTAAATTGGGAAAAATGTCATTTTATGGTAAGGGAAGGGTTAGTTTTGGGACATAAAATTTCTGAAAGGGGTATTGAAGTAGACGTTGCGAAAATAGAAGTTATCGAGAAACTGCCGCCACCTACGAACATAAAAGCCATAAGAAGTTTCCTGGGTCATGCGGGTTTCTACCGCCGCTTCATAAAGGACTTTTCCAAAATCACCAAGCCCCTTACCCATCTCTTAGAAAAAGACGCCCCATTCATCTTTGATGACCTCTGTCTAGCTGCCTTCAATTTAATAAAAGAAAAATTAGTTAATGCGCCAATCATGATAGCTCCGGTGTGGGATCTTCCATTTGAAATAATGTGTGATGCAAGTAGTTATGCGGTGGGAGCCGTACTAGGTCAACGTATTTCCAAAAACTTCCACCCCATTTATTACTCTAGTAAAACTCTCACATCTGCACAGAAAAATTACACCACAACCGAGAAGGAGCTCTTAGCTGTAGTATTCGCATTTGACAAATTTCGCCCTTATATTACTCTTTCGAAAATTATTGTTTTTACGGACCACTCGGCCCTCAAATATCTTCTCTCTAAAACGGATGCCAAGCCTCGCTTGATTCGCTGGGTCTTCCTCCTCCAGGAGTTTGACTTAGAGATCCGTGATAAGCGCGGTGCCGAGAACTTGGCTGCCGACCACCTTTCGCGCCTTGACAACCCGTTTATCGAGCAATTAGACGAAAATTCTTTTCATTACTATTTTCCTGATGAGAAGCTGTTCATAATTAACACATCTACTTCTCCTTGGTTTGCCCGCATCGCCAACTATCTAGTGGCTCGTGTGCTCCCAAAAGAGTTCTCATCTCAGCAAAAGAAGAAATTCTTTTCTGAATTGAAGAACTACTTTTGGGAGGACCCGCATCTTTTTAAAGTCTGTGCAGACCAAGTGATCAGGAGGTGTGTTTCCTTTGATGAAGGATTAGATATTATTAAACATTTGCATGAAGGACCGACAGGTGGGCACTATCAAGCTGCTCGCACCGCTCACAAAGTGTTAAGCGCGGGTTTTTACTGGCCCAGCCTGTTTAAAGACGCGCATGCCTTTGTGAGTAGGTGTGATAGTTGCCAACGGTCGGGGAATATTTCGAATAAAAATGAAATGCCACAAAATTATTTCCTAGAGTGCGAAGTTTTCGACCTTTGGGGGATTGATTTTGTCGGCCCTTTTCCTTCTAGCTTCGGGAATAAGTATATTTTAGTTGCCGTTGATTATGTTTCACGTTGGGCCGAAGCCCAAGCTCTTCCTACGAATGACGCCCGAGTCGTAGTTAATTTCCTCAAAAAATTATTTTCTCGATTCGGTACGCCGCGCGCTATCGTTAGTGATAGGGGTTCCCATTTCTGTAACGCACAATTTTCAAAAATCCTAACTAAATATGGCGTTACTCATAAGCTTTCCACTGCCTACCACCCCCAAACTAACGGACAAGTCGAAGTAGTGAATAGAGAAATAAAAAGAATTTTAGAAAAGACTGTTTCAACATCTAGAAAAGACTGGTCCGCCAAATTAGACGATGCTCTATGGGCCTACCAAACAGCGTACAAAACCGCCCTCGGCTGTACGCCATATCGGTTGGTTTATGGAAAATCGTGTCATTTACCCGTAGAGTTAGAGCACCGCGCCTTTTGGGCCTTACGATTTTTAAACTTCGATCCCCACTCTGTCGGCGAGTTTCGAAAATTTCAACTTAACGAACTCGACGAGTGGCGCTCTTACGCGTATGAAAATAACAGACTTTATAAAGAGCGGACGAAGCGTTTACACGATCGACATCTTAGGCACCCTAAAATCTTTAAGCCGGGCGACCAAGTGCTTCTTTATAATTCTCGTTTACGTTTATTCCCGGGTAAATTAAAATCACGTTGGTCTGGGCCTTTTACTGTTTTAGAAGTCTTTTCTTATGGTACTGTTTTAATTTCTCACCCGGATAAGGGTACTTTCAAAGTGAATGGTCAGCGTCTTAAACTGTATTTCTGTGATGATGTCAGTCTCAACCCTGTTAACTCTATCTTTCCGGTCCTGACATTTGATTAATCTGAACTTTATTTTTCTCAAAAACTTTGACTTTATTCGAACTTTATTTTTAAACAATATTTGGGACATTATTATTTTGATGCGTCGAGCTCAAACGACGCTTTAAACAAAGGGCGCTCTTGGGAGGCAACCCAAGTTATCTTTTTCTGTTTTCTTTCTTTTACACTTTTTGCCCCGCCTGGCTCCGGCAAGCTGAAACTTCTGTGATCGCCTGCTCCAACGGTTCTGCTTCCATGCCAACGTCCGCCGGACGACGTTTCATGAAGATCCACAGCACAGGCATGGAGGAGCGGCATCACTCAACTTGCCCTGCAAAATAAAACCGGGGAAGTACCTGCTTTTCAATTCTGTCTTTTATTTCTGTACTTTACTTTTCTCTCGTTCTCCGACCTCCTTCTCCATTGCGGACAATGTAGATTTTAAGCTTGGGGGAGGACTTCCTCCTTCTTTTTGTTTTCTTTTTGTTTTGTAAATTTCCCAAAAAAAAAAATCCAAAATTTCAACAAAATTTCAAAAAAATTATTATATATATATAGCTGCATTTTGGTATTTCAATAAGTACCCTATGTTTATGTTTTGTTTTTCTCAAACTTCTTTATAAACAACGTAGTTAATTATAATTTTTCTAATCATTCTTTTTAATCATATTTCAAAAGTAAAATGTTGGACATGCTGTGTTTCTAATTCACGGTAGCATGTTAAGGTAAAATATTTCTCTAAACCGTGCATTTCTATTATGATTTTCCGTTCTTTATTTTCTTTACTTTCTCTAAAAATTTATCATTCACTATTTTCCTTTTCGTCTTTAGATGATTTTTGTAAGAACATATTTTGAATTACGTAGTAGATATGAACGATCCAAGTGACATATTATTTTTATTTTCAAGATAATTTCATCAATCTTCTTTTATTATCTCGAACCTGCTTTTTGAAATTTATCGACTCCATGTTTTAAATAAATTTAAAAAAAAAATGCGTGAAAATGATTTAGGCCATTTTTGTTTACGTTTGAGCTTTCTTGCCAACCTAAACTCTTTTACCACTAGTTAGCCGCTTTTGAGCCATTTTTCCAAATTCATTTGATAAACTCCACACACATTTTCATTTTCACCAAAGCCCCAATTCCTACCTATCTAATCACGCTAATTTTGTTTGATAGGAAATTTTGTCTTATCTGTGGAGATATTGTTGAAAAAGGTGTACTCAAAAGCAATAAATTGAAAAGAAAAAAAAACAAAACAAAAATGAATGAAAATAATAATAAAAAAATGAGATAAATAATCATAAAGAGAAAAAAATAAATTTATTTATCCATATTTTGTTTAAAATAAATTTATTTTTTTTGAAACTCGTTGTTTTGGTTTAGTGTGATTTTTAAGCCTCCATGTTTATATTTGAATTCCACTCCTATTCATATTCCTAAACCAAACGTTTCGGTCCTATTAAGTCTTTTTGATTCACGCCCTTTTTTTTAAATTTTATTTAACAACTAAGAAAAGAAGAAAAGTAAATCAGTTTTAGTTTTGGATTTAAACTTAGATTTTTGTTATTTAATTGATATAATTATAATGCGTTGCTTGGATGTAGTAATAACTCAATACGTTCTTTTCATTTTCATTGCCTTACTTAAATCTATTTAAAGAATTTCGTCAAAATTCTGGATGATTTATTTTTATTAAGTAAAGTTTATAAAAGTTAAACCATACCTAAATAATTGTTTTAGATTTACGTTTTACATTTTCCCTACCTAGAATTTCGCATAGTACTTGTGTGAGTATGATTAAAACCCTTTGAATTAGTCACTTTTTATGATTAGCTTGTCTTTATATCTTTGCTTGGGGACAAGCAAAACTTAAGCTTGGGGGAATTTGATAATACGTTTGTAGTCAATTTTATTAGGATATTTTCGGGGTTTTAAAGCCAATCATGTCTTGTAAAGTACTTATTTTGATTCCCCTTTGTATATATTTTTGTCGCTAATGCATTTTTTCTGCTTTTTGCAGGTTTTCACGGCTTTCAGCCGAAGTTTGCTGTGACACGCCCCAAGGTCACGCCCTACCAGGGCGTGTACCTAGGGCGTGTACCCAGAGGAATGAAGCAATTGGTCCGAAACTGCATTCCGTGGAAACTTTGTGTACACGCCCTCGGTCACGCCCGTGACACACCCGGCACGGGCGTGTACTATAGGCGTGTCCCCAGGTTCCGAGGAATCGCCGCAGCGCGCTCGTCTTTCCCGCTCCACCGCCGCACCGAAAGTGTCACGCCCCAGGGTCACGCCTGACCCGGGCGTGACATATGGGCGTGTACTTCAGCAATTCCGCCCGTCACCTCCAGTATTCAATTTCAGCTCCCAAAGTCACGCCGCAAAGAACACGCCCCAGGGTCACGCCCTACCAGGGCGTGACCGGTGGGCATGTACCGCAACAAATCCGTCAGAATTCAATTCCTGCCCGAAAAAGTCGCGCCGAATGTGTCACGCCCCAGGGTCACGCCCGACCAGGGCGTGATAGGGGGGCGTGACCCGACCCGAAAAATTCTATAAATAGAGCCCAACTCCAGGGGTTTTAGGACAACTTTCGCTTTGAGAGGGGAGGTTCTGTCCTTTGTTTTTCTGAACTTTTAAGCATGTATTTTCATTTCTAGTTCGTAGCTCTAGCTTTATGCTTTTCCTGTATTAGCTCCTAGCTTCTTTCTGTAGTATGATGCTAATGATAGTGTAGTTTCCTTTTCATGTTCTTGTAATCTCTGGTTTTCAAGCTGTAAGATCACTGTTTCTCTTAATAAAAAGTGTTGTTTTCTTTTTCGTTCCTGCTCTGTTTTCAGTATTTTTCTTCTACTCATCTCCCTCTTCCACCTCACCATGATTAACTAATCCTCCATGTACTCGATCTAATTGATCCGAGGTTCGAGTGATTAGGTTATGATGCTTTGAATCTTACCTTTTCTTTTTAGGGTTTAGCTTTGAATTACTCTTGATTTATCACGGGTTGGAGGTATATTATCGATATATACTCTCCACCTTTGCTTTCATTCTGGGCTAGCCGTGTAAGACCCCCCTCCCCCTTACCAAGGAGGGCTACCAGATCTTATGCCCAGAACCGCCGTCTTACGGTGGCACTAACTCACGGGTTAGTCGACACCGCAACACGCCGATTCTGCCGGCTAGTACGATCATAAACCTGTAGGCCAATATGAGAAATAAGAAGTAAAACTGTGTATAAAATGTCATCAGTCCACAAGTCACAGTACAGTCATATAAAAGAAATGAATAGTACAATAGTCCACAGAATAGTACAGAAGAAAGAGTAAAAAGGGCTTATGCCCAGTACATCAAATCTCTCTCTCACAAAATAGTAAATGCGGAAGCTAAACTAGAACATCAAGACTCGTCCCACCTGAGGACGCGCAGTAGTGGTAGTAGCCTGCTGAAGTGGTATCTGCTCCTCATGCCCTGCCTCCTCGACGTGCTGGTGCTCCATCTCCACGGGCTCCTAAAAATAGTTGGTCACCGACCATTAGTCAAAAAGACTAAGTCGTTTCCTCCGCACCTCGCCCCGCAGCTCCTAGGCACCGAGCGGGAGGACGAAGCGGAGGACAACAAGGGGTAACAAGGTGGAAGCAGGTGACAAGATCTAACTAATGATGCAATAAATACTGTAGATCTACTCTAGCAATTCTATGTACGGTACAAGTAACAAGTAACAAGTAGTGCAGTAATGAAAGGTAAAGAAGCAGCAGTATGAACAAGTAAATAAGCTAAGCTACCACTATGTTATCATCATAAGCGTACCCTAACTTATATAAATGCCCATACAAATATATAAGTTAGGATTTCCAGGAAATTTAACTTATCATATAAAAGAGCCCATACTAATTTATATGATAAGGATCTATGAAGCGTATGACCTAATATGAATGAATGATATGATGCAATTTATGCGCAGGCAAGTGCAACTCACACACAACGACTCTGTGATCACAGACCTTTAGTTCCCACTTTTTGAGAGCTAGCATCACTCTCGGGTACCACCGCTGTGGCTACGGCAGCAGCGGAGCGGGCGTCTCCGCTTCTAGACCGGTATGCACACTACCAAGCCTTAGACCCCTCTCATACGCCTCTGTACACGTCCAAGGTGCACTCTAGAGTCTCGCGTACGTACTTTGCTGACAAACCCGTCAGTCTTGTTGGGTCGGATGTGTGTTATCGGGGGTCGTCCTCCAGACCGCAGTGTAAAACAACCCACTGGCCCCTCTAACTCCCACAACCGCCTGGTGCACCGTACTGCCATCGGTGTGACGAACGGCCAGTACCGCATGCCCCGCCACGATATTTATGCACATGCAAGTAATTCATATCGAGCCTTCCGCTCGCAGGACCAAAACCCGTCCTGAATCCCTCAAACCCAAACCCGGGTGAGAACGCACATCAGTGCCTTTGTGTCAACTCCCTCAAACCCCAAACGGGTGAGCATATATCATGAATCTCTCCAGCCCCCACACGGGCGAGAGGTACAACAATGTCCTAACCTATTAAACTACTCTTGCCTACGGTTTATCATACTTAGAGATTTTAGGTTAATCCCAGGACTGCCCCCGGTATTCCCTGTGAAGGGCTCTCAAGGGGCACTAGGAACTGTGTTGGGATTACGCCCAGCGTTCCCTTTCGCAAGGATATTTATTTTAGTTGATGGCTACCCATGTATCTTCCCAGCTCTCCTTATTGCTTTAGTATATCCCTAGTGACTTAAGTTATTACCGGGAACCGTCGGTCTTCCGCCGATCCCCGCTCCTGTTGCTAGCTAAGACTTGCACTTTTAAATCCCTCACTAAGACAACTCTACCCACCAGGGTTACTCATGTTGAACTCTATCTTATTTCTGCCGATAATCAATCCCCTGGTAATTCCCCTAAGGTAAGACATATTTGTGTTATATGCAGACCATGACCTATGTTTACCCTAGAAATGTGATCTTCCAAAACTTAAGGCATCTTGCCTCTAATTATTTATCCTAAGGTATTATGGACTAAGAGAACTACCCTAAGGATTCTCATAATTTTTCCTGGCCAAATGGTCATTTAATTAATTCTTTTAATTTAAATGCTCGGCCACTTTACACATGAAGTGATTTAATTAAGCATCCTCTGACTTAGGAAATTTTTCCTGAGATGTATATTAACCAAATATCACTGCCTTCAGAATTTCATAATTTTCCTTAAATTATTTATTGTCATTTTCTATTTAATAACAATCCCGTATAAATTCCATTTTACACATGAAGTATAAGCATTATATTCTCAAAAATTCCAGAAACATTACAGAGCCTTTAAGACACTAAATTATGACTATTGGCAGAGAATCATCAAAATTGAATGTAAGATGGCCTATGGGGTTCCATTATAAGTTATTTACCAAAATGCCATTGTACTAATTTAACACAAGTAATGCATCCAATAAATTCTGAGAAATTCATGAAAAACTCATAACAACATTTTATGACAGTAGAATAAATCCCAAATTTTTCAGAGGTATAAATATATCATTTCAAGAATTATCATGATAAGGGTAAAATGGGAAAATTAGGGTATCTACTCCAAGGTTCTTCAAAACAGAGAAATCATAATTTTCCTAAGTCAAATGTGATGTAATCTATGCCTTGGCAAAGTTGTTGGATTTATACTTGAATAAATCCTATTTTCCAATTTTTAATTCCAAAATAGCTATTTTAAAATAAATTCCAATAAATGGAATTTTGATTCCAAAAATTCCCTTATTAATTTGAGGAGTGAAATTTACCCTAATGAACCACTGTAAATAATTTCATGACTCATGCATGTAACTATTGGGCTAAATTCACCAAATTGCATGTTTACTATTTGCACACCAAGCCTTAACATAGGCTAGCACATGCAAGTGGATTCTCCCACATGCAGTGATCCCAAGGTGCTGAAAATTTTATCATGCACCAAGGGTGACCTCACTGACCCACCACCAAAATTTGGGGCCATGGGGAGGAGTAGAACTCCATATATGCCATTAATTTAAATTTTGATATTTTACCAAAAACTATAGGAAAATGTTTTCTAAAAATTCCTAAATTTTGGCAGGAGGTAAGTAAGCCCTAATCATGCATGTGCCAAAACTATGGGGTCATGGTGACTAATATTGAGACTAGGGCATCCAATTTAATTTCTGCCCTACTCTAGGACCAGTCCTAGGAGAAATGTCCTACAGGACTTTACACTACACCAAAATGTAAGTTTAGGGTGGCATATTAAAGGTAAGACCCTAGGATACATTTTTCATTAAGGGCCTAAGTTCTTAAAATGCCTCTAAGAGGCCTAAATTTAACATGCAAAGGTACTGATTAAATGTGACAGAAAATGACACTATTCATATATTAATTAATTTAATTCATTTAACTGTTTGCACGAATCTTGAAGCAAAACCTACGGGATCTGGTCATCGTCCCCGATGAGTTAACGGACACGATTTATTCTACCTGGACGATGTTGGCCGGCCTTTTCCGGCCAGCTGAGCCACCACCACCGCCGGCGGATATCGCCACCACCTTCGTTAAGGTGGGGGCTAGCGTTTCCCGGCGGTGGGGCCGCCGGAGTTGGCTCCTCCGGCGAACCCGAGCAAGAAATGAAAAGCTCGAATTTCTCCATTTCCTCACATGGCATCGGGCTCGATTGAGCCCGATATCTCCCTAGGTCGATCTAGAAAGTTAGTACGGGAAGAGGTGAAGTGAAACGCACCATAATCGGGGCTTGGCTGCGGGTCAGGCGGCGGTTTGCCGTGGTGGTGGTGCGCCGGCGAGCTCCTCCCCGAAAGTTGCATTCTCCACCGTTCTCCATGTGTAAGTAGTCGAATTCCACTCCTCTCGGCCTTCTGAAGCTGATGGTGAGCTCTGTTTGGACTGAGGTGGGCTATAAGTGGAGATATCTCCAATGCTAGCTCGGTTTTGGGCTTTGGAGATTTCACCCAGCTGCCATGTGGCTCTCAGCTCTGGAATTCTGCTGGAAATGAAGAGGGGAGGTCAGCCACTTGGTTTTGGGCAGCCTAAGTCAGCTGATGGGGTGGCCATGTGGCCACCATTTCCTTCATTCCTCTTTCTCTCTCCTCTTCTCCTAAAATTTCCAATTTTACCCCCTTGCATGCCTTCTCTCTCCTGATTTAGAGGGGTAGGGTTGGTCTTGTTCACTTGGGCTGACTATGGGCCAATTTTGGTGGGCTTGGTCCAAGGGGAAATGACTTGGCCTTCATTTCATTCCTTAGGTCAAATTGTTGACCAATTTGACTTTTGGGGTTGACTGGTCAACTATGGTGGGTGGACTGACCCCACCTGGTGGAAATGGGTCTAGTGGCACCACCCAACTTAGTTTGGGTCAAGGGGGGGCCCCACTTAGGTTAATTAGGCCTATGGGTGTGGGTTTGACCAAATTAAGCCCAAGGTTGACCTTGGTCAACTGGGGTCAAAATGTTGACCCAGTGACATACCCTAGGGTCCACTTAGATTGTCTTTAGGGTTAGGGCAATGTGGTGGGGTCATGGTGTGGCTAGGGTCCCCACTTAGGTTAGTTTGACCTAGTTTGACTATGGTCTTATAGTGGGCCCCACATGGCTACCACCCACTACCTGGGGTCAAACCTAGTTGGTCTCCTCAAATTTCACCCCATGCCTAACCCAATCTAAGTTGAGGGGTCTAGAAGTAACATGGGATGTTACAAATTTCAATAAACAAGAAAATAATTTCGTCCCCGAAATTTAAGTTCGGGTCTACGGGGTTCTATTTGCAAGAATTATCAAGAATCTTAAAAGCATAACTTAAATGTACCTGATGCGAATAGCTCCGGGTGTTGCTCCAGCATCAGATCTCTCGGCTCCCAAGTGTGCTCCTCCCGTCCATGGTTGGACCACAGCACCTTCACAAGGGGAACCTTCTTCTTCCGCAACACTCGGATGGCTGTATCGTCAATCCGGATCGGCTCCAATCTCACTGATCTGTCAGGCTCCACCGGTCCGGCTGTAGTAGTGATGTGCTGCTCCGGCCGAAGGAGAGCTCTCCGTAAGGAAGAGACATGGAAGACGTCATGTAGTGCACCCAACTCCGGTGGCAGCTGCAGTCGGTAAGCTAAGGGCCGATCCGCTCCAGGATCAGGTAGGGCCCCATGTATCGTGGACTGAGCTTCTTGTGCCTCCGCACCCGTGAAACACCGTGTACCGGACGTATCTTCAAGAATACCCTGTCTCCAACCTGGAACTCCACCTGCCGGTGCCGAGCATCATAATACTTTGCCTGCCTGCTCTGGGCCTCCAGTAGCCGATCCCTGATCAATCGAATCTGAGCCTCAGTGTCCTCTATATAATCGGATCCCAGAGCCCTGGTGTCCACATCCTGTACCCATGATAGCGGTGTCCGGCATCTCCTCCCATAAAGCGCCTCGTACGGAGCCATCCTGATGCTAGCCTGGTGGCTGTTATTATACGAGAACTCGATCAATGGTAGCAGCCTCTCCCAAGGCCTCCCCGTATCCAATATGCATAATCTGAGCAGGTCCTCCATGGTCCGGATGGTCCGCTCGGTCTGTCCGTCGGTCTGCGGGTGGAAGGCGGTACTAAAGGTAAGCCGAGATCCCAAGTGAGCATGCACGGCCCTCCACTCGCTCGAAGTGAACCGACCATCACAGTCCGAAACAATAGTCCTGGGGATACCATGATACCTGATGTACTGCTCCACAAATAGTTTCACCAGAACTGCAACTGGGGCATCCTTCCGAACTGGAATAAACCGCGCGACTTTGGTCAATCTGTCCACTATAACCCATATAGAATCATGTCCGGAGTGGTAGCCAGGCAATCCGTGTACAAAGTCCATAGCAATGTCCTCGAACTTCCACTCTGGAACTGGCAGTGGCTGTAATAAACCCCCCGGGCTCTTGCATTCCGCCTTCACACGCTGGCAGGTCTCGCAATGGGTCACAAAATCCGTGATCTCCCTCTTCATCCCGGGCCAATACATAGATCTCCGCAAATCTGCCCACATCTTGGTGATGCCGGGGTGCACTGAATATCTCGAGCAATGTGCCTCTCGGAGTATGTCATCTCGAATACTGCCCCCTGCTGGTATGTAGATGCGCCCCCGGAACCGAAGAAGATCATCCTGTAGTGTGTAGTCCTCGACCTTGCCCCTCTCTAGGGCACTGAAAATCGGCTGTAACGCAGCATCCAGCCTCTGATGTGCTCGGATGCGCTCCTGTATATCATCGCAACTGATCACTGAGCTCAAATACTCTCTATATACCACTGGCTCGGTCTCGGACACCACGGTAATGTGCATGTCCTCCATCATCTGAAGCAGCTCTATGGACATCAATCGGGGCTCCGGTCCAGAAGTGCCGGCCCTCCTGCTCAAAGCATCCGCAACCGTGTTCGCTTTTCCCGGATGATAGTGGATCTTGTAATCATAATCACAGAGAAACTCCAGCCACCTCCTCTGTCTCAGGTTTAGGTCCTTCTGAGTATCGATATACTTGAGATTCTTGTGATCTGAGAAGATGTCACAATGAATCCCATATAAGTAATGCCTCCATATCTTCAGGGCGAAAACCACAGCCCCGAGCTCTAGATCATGTACTGGATAGTTATGCTCATGCTTCTTCAACTGTCTCGAAGCATAAGCGATAACGTGTCCATGCTGCATCAAGACTGCACCCATCCCCTGATAAGAGGCGTCCGTGTAAATCTGGAATCCTTCGCTCCCGGATGGAAGCGCAAGAATAGGGGATGAGATGAGCCGGTCCTTCAGCTCCTGAAAAGCCGTCTCACACCGCTCTGACCAAACAAAATCAGCATCCTTCTTCGTCAAGGACGTGAGGGGGAGTGCTATCCTTGAGAACCCCTCCACGAACTTGCGGTAATAGCCTGCTAGTCCCAAGAAACTGCGGATGTCAGATGCGGTCTTCGGCCGTGGCCAATCCCTCACCGTCTCTATCTTGGCTGGGTCCACAGCCAACCCAGCCCCACTGATCGTGTGCCCCAGGAATGCCACCTCCTGCAACCAGAACTGGCACTTCGAAAATTTTGCGTACATCTGTGTCTCCCTCAACCTCTGCAGGACCTGTGCCAAGTGCTCCGTATGCTCCTCCTGAGTCCGAGAATAAATGAGGACGTCGTCGATGAATACTATCACGAAGCGATCCAAGAAAGGCTCGAAGACACGGTTCATCAGACTCATGAATGCAGCAGGAGCATTCGTGAGCCCAAAAGGCATCACCGTGAATTCGTATAGTCCATAGCGCGAACTGAAAGCCGTCTTCGGTATGTCTTCTTCCCTGATACGGAGCTGATAGTAGCCGGATCGCAGATCTAACTTGGAGAACCAGAATGCTCCCTGTAGCTGGTCAAATAACTCATCTATCCGAGGCAGAGGATAGGTGTTGCGGACCGTCAACCGGTTCAGCTCCCGGTAATCTATACATAATCGCAGTGATCCGTCCTTCTTCTTCACAAATAGAACTGGCGCTCCCCATGGCGATGAACTAGGCCGTACAAATCCTGACTCGACTAGCTCCTGCAGTTGAGTTCTGAACTCTGCTAACTCTCTAGGAGCCATCCTGTAGGGTGCTCGGGACACCGGCTTCGCTCCCGGCACTAGCTGAATCCTGAAATCCAAGTCTCTAGCAGGCGGTAGCCCGGGCAATTTCTCCGGGAATACGTCGGAGAAATCCCGAACCACCGGAATATCTGAGATAGTCGCCTCTGTCCCCACCATCTCGAAGCAGACAATATAGACTTCTTCACCCTGCTCATGGGCCTTCACAGCCTGTATAGAAGATAATAGTAGGTGGCAGACAGGCTGGATACCTTCAACGATAACATGAGAGTCGCCATGTCTCAGCGTGATCCTCCTGGACGGACAATCTATCTGGGCATGGTTCCGGTGCAACCAGGCCATGCCCAAGATCAAGTCAAAGTCCTGCAGCTTCAGAATAGTCGCCGGCGCCTCAAAAGCCTTGCCGCCAATCTCGGCCTCCATGTCGCAATGTGCAGTAGTCCGCAGCTCCGACCCATCGGGTAGGCGTACCCTCATCTCTAGTCCAGGGAACCTCTCCACGCCTTCGAGTCCGTCGATGAAGGCCTCGGATACGAACGAGTGTGACGCACCCGTGTCGAAAAGAGTATGGGCAGGCTTGCCGCTGATCATGACTATGCCTGAGGTTTGTTTATGTGAAGGTTAATTGTTATCCTATGGTTCCAGGTACTATATATATATCATTGGAAAAAATTTAAGGAAACTCAAAACTAACTTCAAGTACCTGTAATGACCTCCTCGGGATTCCTCGGCTCTGTGAGGTCCAAGGCGTATATCTGCTCCTGCTCGCGCCTCCGGCCATGATATCCCCGGCCTCGGCCTCGGCCTCGGCCTCGTCCTCGGCCCTGCTGTACCGGGGCCACTGGAGGTGGAGGAGGAGGAGGGGGATGGAATCGGTGCGGGCACTCCGACCTGATGTGCCCTGGCTGGCGGCACCCATAACAAACCACTTGTCGGTGGCCTCGGTCATCCTGTCTCCTCGGATCGTGCATCTGTAGAGGTGGGGGAGCCAAAGCTGGAGGAGGCCCCTGCTCCTGCCTGAAGTTGGGACGACGACGTCCCCCACCCCTCCTGTATCCAATGGTCCTGCCCCTCTGAGAGCCCCTACTGCTCTCACCTGATGTCGATCCATCAAATGGTCTCTTCCCTCCGGCTCGCACCATCAGCTGGTCAGCCTCCAGCTTCTTCGCCATCTCGATGATCTGCCTGGATGTGCCATGTGAAATGAATAACAGAGCCTGCCTCAGATCATCCCTGAGGCCCCGGTAGAACCTCTTTGCGTACCTCCTGTCGTCGGTGTCCTGAATCCCCGCGAACCTGGCCAAGTGGGAGAACTCCCTCTGGTACTCTATCACAGATCTGGTCCCCTGCTTGAGGTTCAAAAACCTCTCCTCCAAAGCATCCCTGTCCGTAGCAGAGACGAAGTGCTCCAGGAACACATCGCCAAACTCCTCCCAAGAAATCTCTGACAACTCAAAGTCCGCATAAGTAGTCTCCCGGACTGACTTCCACCATCTCTTCGCGTGGGCCTCTAGCACGGAGGTGGCTAGAGGTACTGCCTGGCCGACTGGGCAGCTGATGCCCGCTAAGATCTCGTGTATGGCCTCCAGCCATTCTTCCGTCTTCACTGCATCCTCTGTCCCACGGTACGTCGGTGGGGACAGGCTCTTGAATGCACTCAGCCAGCTCGACCCCGGATTTGGCTGTGGAGCCGGTACTTGCTGGGCTCTAAAGGCATCCAAAATCGCCGTCAGGGTCTGCCCCATCTCCGTATGTAGGAATGGAGTGGCAGCTGGAGGTGGGGAAGCCACATTTTGCGGCGCTGCGACCTGTGGAGGTTGCATAAAGGTAAGGTTAAAAAAAAAATCAAAACCGGCCTAACACATTGTACTTCGTGGACCATTTATGTGACTTTATACATGGGCACACCACTGCTTCCGCTGCATAGTTTGTCCGCAAACTAATGTTCGGGCGGGGGTGGTCCCATGTTGTGGACTTCTTTCTCATATGATCGTTGGTCAAGTGATACCAGTTTGTAAGACCCCCCTCCCCCTTACCAAGGAGGGCTACCGGATCTTATGCCCAGAACCGCCGTCTTACGGTGGCACTAACTCACGGGTTAGTCGACACCGCAACACGCCGATTCTGCCGGCTAGTACGATCATAAACCTGTAGGCCAATATGAGAAATAAGAAGTAAAACTGTGTATAAAATGCCATCAGTCCACAAGTCACAGTACAGTCATATAAAAGAAATGAATAGTACAATAGTCCACAGAATAGTACAGAAGAAAGAGTAAAAAGGGCTTATGCTCAGTACATCAAATCTCTCTCTCACAAAATAGTAAATGCGGAAGCTAAACTAGAACATCAAGACTCGTCCCACCTGAGGACGCGCAGTAGTGGTAGTAGCCTGCTGAAGTGGTATCTGCTCCTCATGCCCTGCCTCCTCGACGTGCTGGTGCTCCATCTCCACGGGCTCCTAAAAATAGTTGGTCACCGACCATTAGTCAAAAAGACTAAGTCGTTTCCTCCGCACCTCGCCCCGCAGCTCCTAGGCACCGAGCGGGAGGACGAAGCGGAGGACAACAAGGGGTAACAAGGTGGAAGCAGGTGACAAGATCTAACTAATGATGCAATAAATACTGTAGATCTACTCTAGCAATTCTATGTACGGTACAAGTAACAAGTAACAAGTAGTGCAGTAATGAAAGGTAAAGAAGCAGCAGTATGAACAAGTAAATAAGCTAAGCTACCACTATGCTATCATCATAAGCGTACCCTAACTTATATAAATGCCCATACAAATATATAAGTTAGGATTTCCAGGAAATTTAACTTATCATATAAAAGAGCCCATACTAATTTATATGATAAGGATCTATGAAGCGTATGACCTAATATGAATGAATGATATGATGCAATTTATGCGCACGCAAGTGCAACTCACACACAACGACTCTGTGATCACAGACCTTTAGTTCCCACTTTTTGAGAGCTAGCATCACTCTCGGGTACCACCGCTGTGGCTACGGCAGCAGCGGAGCGGGCGTCTCCGCTTCTAGACCGGTATGCACACTACCAAGCCTTAGACCCCTCTCATACGCCTCTGTACACGTCCAAGGTGCACTCTAGAGTCTCGCGTACGTACTTTGCTGACAAACCCGTCAGTCTTGTTGGGTCGGATGTGTGTTATCGGGGGTCGTCCTCCAGACCGCAGTGTAAAACAACCCACTGGCCCCTCTAACTCCCACAACCGCCTGGTGCACCGTACTGCCATCGGTGTGACGAACGGCCAGTACCGCATGCCCCGCCACGATATTTATGCACATGCAAGTAATTCATACCGAGCCTTCCGCTCGCAGGACCAAAACCCGTCCTGAATCCCTCAAACCCAAACCCGGGTGAGAACGCACATCAGTGCCTTTGTGTCAACTCCCTCAAACCCCAAACGGGTGAGCATATATCATGAATCTCTCCAGCCCCCACACGGGCGAGAGGTACAACAATGTCCTAACCTATTAAACTACTCTTGCCTACGGTTTATCATACTTAGAGATTTTAGGTTAATCCCAGGACTGCCCCCGGTATTCCCTGTGAAGGGCTCTCAAGGGGCACTAGGAACTGTGTTGGGATTACGCCCAGCGTTCCCTTTCGCAAGGATATTTATTTTAGTTGATGGCTACCCATGTATCTTCCCAGCTCTCCTTATTGCTTTAGTATATCCCTAGTGACTTAAGTTATTACCGGGAACCGTCGGTCTTCCGCCGATCCCCGCTCCTGTTGCTAGCTAAGACTTGCACTTTTAAATCCCTCACTAAGACAACTCTACCCACCAGGGTTACTCATGTTGAACTCTATCTTATTTCTGCCGATAATCAATCCCCTGGTAATTCCCCTAAGGTAAGACCTATTTGTGTTATATGCAGATCATGACCTATGTTTACCCTAGAAATGTGATCTTCCAAAACTTAAGGCATCTTGCCTCTAATTATTTATCCTAAGGTATTATGGACTAAGGGAACTACCCTAAGGATTCTCATAATTTTTCCTGGCCAAATGGTCATTTAATTAATTCTTTTAATTTAAATGTTCGGCCACTTTACACATGAAGTGATTTAATTAAGCATCCTCTGACTTAGGAAATTTTTCCTGAGATGTATATTAACCAAATATCACTGCCTTCAGAATTTCATAATTTTCCTTAAATTATTTATTGTCATTTTCTATTTAATAACAATCCCGTATAAATTCCATTTTACACATGAAGTATAAGAATTATATTCTCAAAAATTCCAGAAACATTACAGAGCCTTTAAGACACTAAATTATGGCTATTGGCAGAGAATCATCAAAATTGAATGTAAGATGGCCTATGGGGTTCCATTATAAGTTATTTACCAAAATGCCATTGTACTAATTTAACACAAGTAATGCATCCAATAAATTCTGAGAAATTCATGAAAAACTCATAACAACATTTTATGACAGTATAATAAATCCCAAATTTTTCAGAGGTATAAATATATCATTTCAAGAATTATTATGATAAGGGTAAAATGGGAAAATTAGGGTATCTACTCCAAGGTTCTTCAAAACAGAGAAATCATAATTTTCCTAAGTCAAATGTGATGTAATCTATGCCTTGGCAAAGTTGTTGGATTTATACTTGAATAAATCCTATTTTCCAATTTTTAATTCCAAAATAGCTATTTTAAAATAAATTCCAATAAATGGAATTTTGATTCCAAAAATTCCCTTATTAATTTGAGGAGTGAAATTTACCCTAATGAACCACTGTAAATAATTTCATGACTCATGCATGTAACTATTGGGCTAAATTCACCAAATTGCATTTTTACTATTTGCACACCAAGCCTTAACATAGGCTAGCACATGCAAGTGGATTCTCCCACATGCAGTGATCCCAAGGTGCTGAAAATTTTATCATGCACAAAGGGTGACCTCACTGACCCACCACCAAAATTTGGGGCCATGGGGAGGAGTAGAACTCCATATATGCCATTAATTTAAATTTTGATATTTTACCAAAAACTATAGGAAAATGTTTTCTAAAAATTCCTAAATTTTGGCAGGAGGTAAGTAAGCCCTAATCATGCATGTGCCCAAAATTTGGGGTCATGGTGACTAATATTGAGACTAGGGCATCCAATTTAATTTCTGCCCTACTCTAGGACCAGTCCTAGGCGAAATGTCCTACAGGACTGTACACTACACCAAAATGTAAGTTTAGGGTGGCATATTAAAGGTACGACCCTAGGCTACATTTTTCATTAAGGGCCTAAGTTCTGAAAATGCCTCTAAGAGGCCTAAATTTAACATGCAAAGGTACTGATTAAATGTGACAGAAAATGACACTATTCATATATTAATTAATTTAATTCATTTAACTGTTTGCACGAATCTTGAAGCAAAACCTACGGGATCTGGTCATCGTCCCCGATGAGTTAACGGCCACGATTTATTCTACCTGGACGATGTTGGCCGGCCTTTTCCGGCCAGCTGAGCCACCACCACCGCCGGCGGATATCGCCACCACCTTCGTTAAGGTGGGGGCTAGCGTTTCCCGGCGGTGGGGCCGCCGGAGTTGGCTCCTCCGGCGAACCCGAGCAAGAAATGAAAAGCTCGAATTTCTCCATTTCCTCACATGGCATCGGGCTCGATTGAGCCCGATATCTCCCTAGGTCGATCTAGAAAGTTAGTACGGGAAGAGGTGAAGTGAAACGCACCATAATCGGGGCTTGGCTGCGGGTCAGGCGGCGGTTTGCCGTGGTGGTGGTGCGCCGGCGAGCTCCTCCCCGAAAGTTGCATTCTCCACCGTTCTCCATGTGTAAGTAGTCGAATTCCACTCCTCTCGGCCTTCTGAAGCTGATGGTGAGCTCTGTTTGGACTGAGGTGGGCTATAAGTGGAGATATCTGCAATGCTAGCTCGGTTTTGGGCTTTGGAGATTTCACCCAGCTGCCATGTGGCTCTCAGCTCTGGAATTCTGCTGGAAATGAAGAGGGGAGGTCAGCCACTTGGTTTTGGGCAGCCTAAGTCAGCTGATGGGGTGGCCATGTGGCCACCATTTCCTTCATTCCTCTTTCTCTCTCCTCTTCTCCTAAAATTTCCAATTTTACCCCCTTGCATGCCTTCTCTCTCCTGATTTAGAGGGGTAGGGTTGGTCTTGTTCACTTGGGCTGACTATGGGCCAATTTTGGTGGGCTTGGTCCAAGGGGAAATGACTTGGCCTTCATTTCATTCCTTAGGTCAAATTGTTGACCAATTTGACTTTTGGGGTTGACTGGTCAACTATGGTGGGTGGACTGACCCCACCTGGTGGAAATGGGTCTAGTGGCACCACCCAACTTGGTTTGGGTCAAGGGGGGGCCCCACTTAGGTTAATTAGGCATATGGGTGTGGGTTTGACCAAATTAAGCCCAAGGTTGACCTTGGTCAACTGGGGTCAAAATGTTAACCCAGTGACATACCCTAGGGTCCACTTAGATTGTCTTTAGGGTTAGGGCAATGTGGTGGGGTCATGGTGTGGCTAGGGTCCCCACTTAGGTTAGTTTGACCTAGTTTGACTATGGTCTTATAGTGGGCCCCACATGGCTACCACCCACTACCTGGGGTCAAACCTAGTTGGTCTCCTCAAATTTCACCCCATGCCTAACCCAATCTAAGTTGAGGGGTCTAGAAGTAACATGGGATGTTACAAGCCGAGAGGCCGAAAGTTTGAAATGAGCACTCAAGAGTAAAGGGAGTTGTTCGCACCCCTCGAGAGAGGCAGACGATCAAATCTCCCGGATTGGAGTAAAATCCATTAGAGGGGTTCACCGCATAAAGCGAGTTTTAGGCCTCCGATTTAGGCGAAAGTCGGTCGGACCTTCCTAAACTCAGTTAGGCACGGCCTTCGAGAGAAGCGCGTCAATATTCATGGAACCTCCACGGTCAAAGACCTTTACCCTAATTAGCTTAGGTTTATTTATCGTATTTTTCTAACCACTCTTGCCGAGGTGATTTCTGATCGAGTGCATTTTCCCTTCATTATTACCAAGCTTAAGTTAATCGCTCTTTAGCTCTCTTTATCTTTTCATGCAAGTAGTTTCTTCCTTTAGTACATTTAGCTTAAGAAAACCTTATTTTTCCGTCGATAAAATAATAGATTTCGTGTGAGTAAGCTTACTCAACTGTTCCCGGATTTCAATACGACACTTGTGTCCCCTAGCTGTATTTCGATAGGTATACTTGCCTTGATGAATTGTTAGTTTGGTTATTCTCTCCTTGCAGATATCTAAGAGACAATCAATAGAAGGACGTCCATACAGAGAATAATTCGGAGCGATCTTTTAATAGATACACCCACGTACAGCGAGAGAAATCATCAATGAATGTGACAAAATACGAACTACCCCGACCAATGGTAAGAGTAGGAGAAGGACCCCAAATATCGGAGTGGATAAGATCAAACGGACGGGTAGAGCCACGAACGTGCTTTGGAGGGAAAGAGGAGCGGTGGTGCTTGCCAAGCTGACAGGCCTCACAGTTGAGCAGAGGACTTTGTGGAGGAAGGTGGGGCAGAAGTTGACGAAGAAGACGGGGAGGAGCATGACCAAGGCGGAGATGCCATTGGAGAATATCTGTGGAGGTGGAGGAGAAGGTGGAAAAAGCAGAAATGTTGTCCAGGAAGTATAGGCCGCCACTCTCAATCCCAGTAGCAATCGTCCGTTGGGAGTCCGGATCCTGAAAAGAGCAAGAAGTAGAAGTAAATGTGACAGAACACTGTAATTGCTTGCAAAGAGAGGTAACAGATAATAAGTTGCACGGGAACTGGGGCACGTATAGAGTATCCGCCAAGTGAAGAGACGGAGTGACATGAACTATCCCCGTTCCATGGACTGATGATGAAGAGCCGTCAGCGAGAATAATCGGGGGCAACCGATCATGTTTTTCTAGGAGAGAGAAACACTAGAGATTGCCGGTCATATGATTTGTAGCACCAGTGTCGATCAGCCATTTTCCCTGAGTAACAACGTGGACACGAACAGAAGACGTGACAACCGAGGCGAATGGCGTGGAGGAGGATATGGAAGCCATGAAGGGAGGAAAAAGAAACTACAGCGATCTCGGTGACAGCACACCAGCGGCAAGAAGGGCCACGACCAAGGTGCAGAGCAAGGCAAAAGGGGAAGAAGATGGAAGCACAAGCCGCGCGACTGAACAGGAGGTCGCGGCGACTAACAAGCAGGAGCGGCTAAAGGAAGAAAGGCAGAGAGGTCTCTCAACCAAGGAAGAATCCGCGCGAACAGAGAGAAAGCCGCGTTAAGAGGAAAAGAGAGCAACCCGCACGAAACCGCTGCAGTTTAAAGGGAAGAAGTCACACGAACACTAGCGGCCAGGAAACAGACCAAGGCACAGCGGGGAAGAGGTCGCGCGGACTAAAAAGTTCGAGCGAACAGAAGAGAAGCAAGAAGCAGCAGCGACAACAACAAGTCGCAAGCCGGGCGAACAGAAGCAGGCCGCGCAGCTAGGGGAAACAGGCAGCTAGAAGGAAACAGGTCGCTGCGACAACCAAACTGGTCGCAGCGATGAAAAACAGCAAGAGAAGAGAAGCAACAAGCCACGCGAACAGAGAAGCGGGCGGAAGAGGACAAGCCGCGAAGGCAGGTCGCGAGAAGAAGAAACAAGCGGAGAGAAGCAGAGAGCGCACACAATCAGGAGGAAAAGACCGTGTGCTCTGATACCATGTTAGTAGTAGAGAACATGTAGAAACAAACAGATAGAGTTTTGAATAATTGAAACTTTATTATCCAAAAAGTATATCTATTACAAAGGTATGCCCTCCCTTATATAGAATGGAGGAGAGATGAGAGAATACAAATAAGAGATGTGGGACTAAAAATTTACAGGACTAAGCGGACTATACAAAATAAACCGCACAAGCCGCGCGGTTAGACAGAAGGGCTAACCGCACGGCTACCACAAGAGAAGAAGAGAGAACGCCAGGGAAGACCGCTAGACCACCCGGTCTCCAAGCCGGCTGAGACAAACCGCCAGACCGCGCGGTCTTCAACCCGCCAAGACAGACCGCCAGACCGCCAGACCGCCCGGTCACCAACTTCAACAGTCAGTCCATAGTGGGTCACCAAACACAGGAACTGTGCAATGTAATCCCTCATTGCATATTCCAAGGTGTTGACTCATGTGTGGTCTCTCTATTGGGATACACTTCATATTCAAGCTATTGGACCTTGGGAAAATGATTGGAAGTTGACTACATTAGAAGAAAGAGTTTTCCAACAACAAAAATTCTCTAAGTCTTTTACTCGAGTAGGTCCATAACTACTCGAGTAGATTGGTTATAATTTACACGAGTAAATAAACTTTGTACTCGAGTACTTAAGTGTATCTCTCGTGTAGCTAAGTCATGTACTCGAGTAGAATTAGTCATATACTCGAGTAGCATGTTTATATACTCGAGTAGATCACTCATTATACCCGAGTATTAAAGGCTTCACTCATCAAAATTCTTCTAAGTCATGGACTCGAGTAAAAACACTCATATACTCGAGTAAGTATACTCATATACTCGAGTAGATAGAAACATACTCGAGTAGTTCATTATACCTACTCGAGTAGATCGTCTCTCACTCGTGTACTTTGTAATTTTCCTAACTCCAGAATTTTCTAAGTCTTTTACTCGAGTAGAACTTTCACGTACTCGAGTAGATCACTTCCTCTCGAGTAGTTTAGTTTAACTACTCAAGTAGCTGCTTGCTGTCGTCTTCAAAATTTATTCCAAGTATTCCACTCGAGTAGTACTTCATGTACTCGAGTAGCTTATGTAATATACTCGAGTAGTCTTTCTTATACTCGAGTAGATCTTTCAAGTACTCGAGTAAGTCACTATACATACTCGAGTAGTTCTATCTGCTTACTCGAGTAGTTGATTTCTACCTACTCGAGTAGCCTATCTTTATATACCCGAGTATGTTCTCCTTCATGTACTCGAGTAGTTGTTCAACTACTCGAGTAGCACTTCTCTTACTCGTGTATATGACTGAACTTTCCTGAAATTTTGTCTAAGTCTTTTTCTGACGGGATTTTCAAATCACGCGACATGATTGGTCCACGTGTACATCATTATGACCGATTATGACCGTTATTCTCTCCTATATAAAGTCTTATCAGAAAATGACAAACCCTAAGTATTCTCCAAGCATTCTTGTCATTTTATTTTGAGAAAGTTTTCAGCCGACTCCTATGTCTGTCTTTCACGGAACGGAAGCCGCCGCCGCCACCATCTTATCCGGCCACTGCTTCTAATTTCAGAGGATTCATTCTGAAGAAAGTTACAGATCAAGATCGACATCACTGTTCATCTTCTCTCTCTGATTCTGTAAAAGCAAAGAAGATCCAGATCTGGGCCGAGATTCTCTTCACCGATTTCTGATAGTGCTGCAAAGTCCATAAGAAGAAGAAGTTTTCTGGTCGTTTCATCAGATCTGATTGAATGTACTGTTTGTATAATTTTTCCAAAACTTTATTAATCTTGTAGGAGAAAGTTTCTCCGAGTGTAGGAGTTTTCACTCCGAGTTTGTAGGAAGTGTTATCTTCCGAGGTATAGATCCCGTTGTTTGGATCGAGTTTGTAGGAACTTTGTTCCGAGGGTAGGATCGGTTGTTGATCCGAGATAGTGGAGTAGCCGAGTCTAGTTGATTGCTAGATCGGTGAGGGAAAGTGGATGTACCCAAGGTCGGGGAACCACTATATATCTTGTGTCGTCTGTGATATTGGTAGATAGTTCTGTGCTGTGCTCTGATTATTTTTTATTCCTTAAAAGACGCACAACTCACCTATTCACCCCCCTCTAGGTGATTTAGGTTGACAACCGTCTTCTTTCAGCTTTGTGCAAGCTGCGAGCTGGGGTGGTGATTCTATCTACTAGAGCGATGACCACACTCCTCTCCATGCCTATAAATAGGACCCCCCCTGTGACAACATAATTAACTGAATTAACAATAAGTTGAGCATGGGTTAATTGCTGCGGCCTCGGTTTTTCAGTCCGCGCGGTTTGAGAAGGTTAACCGGTTTGCTGTTTGCAGGTTGTGCGACTAGTAATGACAAGCCAAAACTTTGGTGCTGATTGCGGCCAGGGATCAGTAAAGCTTGCGGTTTACAACCAGCGGCTAGAAGTAGGTCGTAGTTGCGGCCAGCCAGTCTTCTCTCCTTCAGCAATTCCAGTTCAATAACCGGTCTGCCGGTCTGGGCGGTCTGTTCTTCAGTTCGGCAGCGGCTTGTTCGCGGTCAAACTGCCAGCTAAGAGACCTCAGCGGTCAGGCGGCTTGCAGTTTGCAGACAGCTCTTCTACAGCTTGAATAACGGGTAGTTCGCGTGACCTCGCGGTCTCGGCGGACTTCGCAGTTCAGTTCGGTAAGGGCGGCGGTCTCGCGGTCTCAGCATCTGTCCGCCCAGCTTCTGCTTTTTGTTGTTCTCTTCTTCCTTGTCTGTACTTGGCGAAATCATGTCTCGTCATGTATACCTCTTGATGTAAAGAAGATTGTTAATACATGACTTTCTTGTTACTTCCCTTGCATCTGGTTTACTAAACTTGGTTGGTGTGTTCCTGCGCCTGGGTTCCGCTTTCCGCTTCATCAAGATGTCATCTTGATATCTTTAGAAGTTTTACATGGTACCAGAGCTATCACATTGATCATCTTGTGAAATTTTAATAACGTCGGGGGTGCGACATTAGTCGTGGGGGCGACATTTGTTGTTGGGAGCGTCATTTGTCATGTTGACGACATTTAACGTGGGGGGGGGGGGCATTTATCATGGGGGGCTACATTGTCGTGTGTGGGGGGGGGGACGACATTTGTCATGGGCGACGACATTGGTCGTGGGGGCGACATTGTCATGGGGACGACATTTGTCGTGGGACGACATTGGTCTTCGGGCGACATTGGTTGTGGGGCGACATTGGTCTTGAGCGGCGACATTGGTCGAGGGAGGCGACATTCGTCTTGGGGAGCAACATTCATCACGGGGCTACGAAGCACGGATACGCCAAAAATAGAGCCGTACCCATACCGGGTACGTTTCCGGTACGGATACGCGTACCGAACGTCGCGATTCGCTGTTTAGGGCTTTTATTATCCCGTCGCGCCGTCGCACTGCTGCTCCCGTCTCCCGCGTCGCAGGCTGCTCCCGTCTCCCGCGTCGCAGGCTGCTCCCGTCTCCCGCGTCGCAGGCTGCTCCCGTCTCCCGCGTCGCAGGCTGCTCCCGTCTCCCGTCGCAGGCTGCTCCCGTCTCCCGTCGCAGGTAGCTTCTTCTTCTTCTTCTTCTTCTTCCATTACATTATTATACATTCTGCAATGGGAGACTTTCCCAGTTTTAATTTGAATTCTCTGATAGCTTTTAGAAAGTCAAAATGGCCTATGTTCCTTTTACCAGCATTTTTTGTGGTTTTGTTGCTGCAATTGGGGTTTGTTTCCTGTTTTAATGTTAAGATTTTTTATTAAAGACCTGAAGACATCCAATAGGAGATAGACATTCGGGTCTCACCCCTAAGGCCCTCATCCTAGACTGAAATGTCCAGGACTGAATCCTGGACTGAAATGTCCAGGATTCAGTCCAGAAACCTGGACATTCCAGTCCAGGATTCTGGACTTAATCAGTCCAGATTTCTGGACTGAATCAGTCCAGAAATCTGGACTGATCAGTCCAGATTCCTGGACTGAATCAGTCCAGAAATCTGGACTGATCAGTCCAGATTCCTGGACTGAATCAGTCCAGAAATCTGGACTGATCAGTCCAGACTGAATCAGTCCTGGACTGGACTGATTCAGTCCAGATTCTGGACTGATTCAGTCCAGAGTTCCTGGACTGATCAGTCCAGATTTCCTGGACTGAATCAGTCCACATTAATCTGGACTGATTCAGTCCAGAATCCTGGACTGAATCAGTCCAGAATTCCTGGACTGATTCAATCCAGATTCTGGACTGATTCAGTCCAGAGTTCCCAGATGCTATGGAAAGGGGAGGAATGCTCTAATAACTACACTTTTTATTATGGCAGTTATGTCCCAATCACACACTCTCAATAGTGTCACTGGTTCAACGTCTACATCAGTAACGAGTAGATTTATTTCTGATGACGCAAACAAGGATGATAATGCCCCACTCTGGGCTTATGTGTCTCTTATACATAGTAGAGAAGTTGGTGGGGAAAATAGAAAGTGGAAATGTAATTTTTGTGAGGTTGATTTCAGCGGCTCGTATTCTAGGGTAAAAAGTCACTTGCTAAAAATATCCGGGACCGGGATTAGGGTATGTGCAAAGGTGACCCCAGAGTATTTAAAAGAGCTTCAAAGAGTTGTTTCTATTTCAGAAGAAAAATGCAAACCAACTTCCAAGATCTTGACATTTTCCAATGCAAGTCCATCTTCTCAATTAGTTGGGGAAACCAAAAAAAGAAGAGGTGGACCTATTGATATGGTTTTTCAAAATAAAGCTAGAGATGAGTTGAGGAGCCACATAGCTAGGATGTTTTATTCTGGTGGTTTGCCATTTCATCTAGCTAGAAATCCATATTATATTAGTTCGTATAAATTTGCGGCTAATCACAATCTTGATGGATTTGTTCCTCCTGGATATAATGCTCTAAGAACTACACTTTTGCAAAAGGAAAAATCCAATATCACTAGAATGCTTCAACCAATAAAAGATACTTGGCCTCAAAAGGGAATCAGCTTAGTTAGTGATGGTTGGACAGATGCTCAGAGAAGACCCTTGATTAATTTTATGGCGGCTTCTGAGGATGGTCCGGTTTTTTTAAAGGCAGTTGATGCATCAGGAGAGTACAAGGATCGACATTATATTGCAAAATTAATGATTGAAGTCATTAATGAAGTTGGGGCTGAAAATGTTATACAGATTATCACTGATAATGCGCCGGTGTGTAAGGCAGCAGGAGCAATTGTGGAGGCACGATTCCCACATATTTTTTGGACACCATGTGTTGTGCATACGTTAAATCTAGCATTAAAAAAAATTTGTGCCGCGAATAATACAGATCGCTGTGCAACAGTTAGAGAACAATGCGGATGGATAACTCAAGTGGCCAATGAAGCTCAGTCAATCAGAACTTTCATAATGAATCATCAATACAGGTTGAACATGTATAACTCTTTTGTCTCACTCAAGTTACTTGCAGTTGCGGAAACACGCTTTGCTTCAACTATAGTGATGTTGAAGAGGTTTAAACTTGTGAAGATGGGTTTGCTTAATATGGTTGGATGTCCCGAATGGACTACGTATAGAGCAGATGATGTTGAGAAAGCTCTGGAGGTTAAAAATATCATATATAATGACAAATGGTGGGATGATGTGGAGAAGATCCTTGATATAACAAGACCCATATACGATATGCTTAGGGTTTGTGATACAGATAAACCCAACCTTCATTTGGTATATGACATGTGGGATTCAATGATTGAAAATATGAAGATTGAAATATATAGACATGAGAAGTTAACAGACTTGGAAGCTCATTGCCCTCTTTATGAGGCAATTTATGATGTCCTCGTTGATCGGTGGACCAAGAGTTGCACACCACTACATTGCATGGCTCCTTCTCTTAACCCAAGGTAATTTCTTTTGCATACTTGACTTTTACCATTTATTATGATTTATTTATTTACTATGTGGTTTTCATTGTAGGTATTATAGTAGGGAATGGCTTGATGGAGGGTCAAATAGAGTTGCTCCAAATACAGATGAGGAGATTTCCTTGGAGAGGAATAAATGTTTGAGAAGATATTTTCCTGATGTGGTGGAGAGGAATATAGTAATCAATGAATTCTCTAGGTTTACGGGGCTTGGTCAAGCTTTTAGTGAGCCAGATAGTTTGGAGAGTAGAGCGTCATTATTGCCCAAAGATTGGTGGAGTTACTATGGAACTTCAGCACCAAAATTACAAAAGATTGCTTTAAAGCTTTTAGGGCAACCTTCTTCATCTTCCTGCTGTGAAAGAAATTGGAGCACATACTCATTCATTCACTCATTAAGAAGAAATAAAATTCTACCACAAAGAGCTTACGATTTGGTGTATGTGCATAGCAATCTACGCCTATTATCGAGGAGAAATGAACTCTACAATCAAGGAAGGAGTAAGATGTGGGATATAGGAGGAGATGCTTGGGCAAATTCATTTGATGGAGTTGGCATGCTTACGATCGCCAACTTGTCTTTAGATGAGCCAGAAATTGAAGATGCTTTGATCTCCAACAATACGGAGGAAGATGAAGAAAATGAGTGATGAGCATCTTTAAATTTTAAATGTTTATGTTTATGTTTAAGAACTTCAATTTTAAATGTTTACATTTATGTTTATGAACTTCATGTTTATGTTTATGTTGACAATTGTTTAAGAACTTATCCTGAAATTCATAGATGTTTTGACAAATGTTTATGTTTATGTTCAAGAACTTCATGTTAAATTTTAAATGTTCATGTTATTTAATTGCATTTGTGATATATAAATATATAATTATTATATTTAATACAACGTATCCTACCGTACCCGTATCCTTGTTTTTTAAAATTTGCCGTACCGCCGTACCGGATACGTATCGTACCCGGTACCCGTACCCGTACCGGTGCTTCCTAGTCACGGGGGGGGGGGGGGGGGGGTGGCGACATTACTCACGGGCGACGACATTGGTCGCGGGTGGAGACATTGGTCGCAGGAGGCGACAATGATTACTGGTGGCGATATTGGTCGTGGTCGACGATAGTGGTCGTGGGTGGCGACAATGGTTGTGTACAATGACAATGGTCACGAGTGACATCATTGGTCGTGGTCCGCGACATTGATCGTGGTTGGCGACATTGATCATGAACGGCGCCAATGATTGCGTACGCTAATATTGGTCGTGGGCTGACACATTGCTCGGAGTCGTTGTCATTTTTCTCCATTTCTCTGACTCGTTTGTTTTCATTTGTGGTCTTAGAGTATTGCTTTAATTTATGAAAACTACTACCGGAGTATCATGAAACAAATTCAATTTCTATAGCAATTCCAATAAAATAATCTGAATATCACATCTTCAACCCAATATATTAGAATAGAAAAACATACCAAAATCCATTCTCCCCAGACATCAGAAGTAATAGAAGAACATCAGAAGTAATAGAAGAGCTGCAAAGTAATTTATTGCCTGCAAAGCATGGATTCCAAGACAACAATAGTATAGAGTATAATAATAAGCATATGCATCTGTGGCATGGAAGGAAAATATCATAATGATTTAAAATAGTTACGATGAATCACAGATGAAGAATGGCTAAGAAGAATCGCAATGTTTAATCATAATTTAATGAGTGTAAGATGAAGCATGTTTATTTTTGTGATTTGTAAATTGAAATGGTGCTCGAATTTGTTTCCAAAATGAAAGTAACATGCATAAAAAATAGAAGATGATGGAAATGCTCTACAAACCTGCTGAGTTCTTCAAAGCTCTTACGTTATGCAGCCTCCACATGGCCACAGGGGTGATGCTAGCCTTCATCCAATCTGCCGCTGGTTGAGCAGTCTATTATCGTCCAGCTTGTGCAATAACTATTTTTAATCAAATATTTATAGAACTTATAACCCTACTGGCTTTCCTTCCACCAAGAACCCCATACACGTGTGGTTGTTTTCATAAACTTATTTTTCATACTACCTTATGTTGAAAATTGTGAATTGAAAGTGGGTGATTGGAGGTCTTGGACAACCTATCTGCGCGGACTACGCAGACAGGGTTGACGGACAGCCAGGTCGGCAGGGCTGTTGCAGACGGCTTGTTCTGTGGCGGCCTGGGCGGTCTGTTCGCGCGGACTAAGCGAACAGCAGTGGCGGTTTGCCAGGCCGGCTTATGCTCAACAGTCAGTTTGATCCCAGGTAACCGGGCGGATAGCAATTCTATACGCGGAGTCCAGCAAGAAGCGGACTGGACTAGAGCTTGGTAGACCGGCTTGGCAGAAGCCTTGGTCTTGCTCTGGTGAAGCGGCAAGAGGAAGCCGCGGAGGTCGCCAGTTAGTGCAGACAGATGCTGGAGTTCGCCGGGGCTGGTGAACTATTATCAGTGTCTGCCAGTAAGTGCGGACTGGCCCTTGCGGCCAGTGATGTGGACTGGGTTGGTTCTAAACCAAGTTCAGGTTTGGCTCAGTCCGGGGAGATCGCGCAGTGAAGCGCGGACTTCTTCTAAGTCCGCCGAGCTCGGCAACAGTGTTGTGTGCTTTGGTTGCGAGCTTGGGGATATGCGGACTGGAGTTGTGTCTGCAAGGGCGTGCAGACTAGAGCTGGGTCTGCTGAGTCCGACAGCTGCCTTGATGGCGTTATCGTGGACTGAGGATATGCAGACTAGAGCAGTCTGCGGGATATGCAGACTAGAGGTATCCGCAGTATAAGCAGACTGGAGCTGTGTCCGCTTAGTCCAGCAGTTGCCTTTGTGGCGAGGCTGTGGGCTCGGGATAAGCGGACTGGAGATGTGTCCGCGGATAGGCGGATAGTTGTTGCAGAGTTCGGTTGTGGCGGTCTTGGCTTGGCCTTTGGAGACAAGGCGGAATAGCGTTGTGTCCGGCCTTCGTGAAGTCTAGGAGGACTGGCTATCCTGCAGAGGTCGTGGCGGACTGGAATGTATCCGCGGTTTGCAGAGACTTGTTCTTGCTGCGCGATGTGGCGGTGATCCTATCGGTTAGGGAGGTGACCACATTCCTCATCGTGCCTATAAATAGGACCCATGTCACATCAGGACTAGAGAGCGAATGAACAGTAAGTGAGCCCGCCAACAGTTGCTGCGGATTGGATTTTATTATCCGCGCAGTTTGATAGAGTTGACCGGTTTGTGCTGTGCAGGTTGTGCGGATAGCAATAGAAAGCCAGGTCTTGGCACAGATTGCGGTCAGGGACAGTGTAGACTCTGCGATTAAGCAACATGAGGTAAACAACAGGTTGCGGACAATGACCAGACGGTCTTCTCTTTGGCAACTTGTTTCCGGGGTTCAATAAGTCTCCTGTTTTAGGCGGTCTGTTCAGTTCGTCTTTGCAGCTTGTGCGGTATGACAGATAGGCGACCTCGCAGTCAGGCGACTTGCATATCGGCGGCTAGAGCTTATTATTGGAATAACGGGCAGTCCACGCGGCTTGGGTTGCGGTCTGACGACCTTGCGGACTGTGCAGACTTCTTAGTGCAGCAGTAGAACCAGCGGCTATTTGTTCAGTCCGCGCGGCTTGACTTGTCTTGTATTTTGTAATTGTCTCTGCCCTCCCTTTGGTGGTTTTGGCAAATCATGTCTCGCCATGTATGTCTCGTCTTGTAAAAAAGATTGCTGTTATCAATAAAGACTCTTGTTGTTGCATGTGTTTCTGGTTGTAACTACTTTAGTTGAGATAACCCTTGCTCATTTCAAGATAAAGAAAAATTCAACATGGTATCAGAGGGAGTTTGGAGTGGATAAGTAGTGATCAACTGAAGTGGTTGTTGCTCTTGCGAAAGGGAACCAGTGGAAGAACCATGATAGTGGAAGATGCAAGTAGTCTTGGAATTGAACTCCTTACAGAGAATAACTTCGAGAGGTGGAAGTCTTGTATGAAGAGCTTTCTTCTTGGCGAGGACCTTTGGGAGGTGGTATGCGGAGCAGGAAGACAAGAGGTTATTGCTACAACAATGTAATCTTTAGTTGTTAAAAAAAATCTATGTAAACTAATTGTTGACAAACTTTTGATAGTTTAAACAAAATAATGATTCATGCTCACTGTGTTTGCATCATTCTGTAATGACATATTATACATGTTTTGTTTATATGTTACCCTGTCATGTAATGTTTATATACATCATAATGTGTGTTTATTATAAATGGTGTATAACATTGACTAAGGGTTATGACTTCTCCAAATAGGGAGAGTGTTGGGTATTGTATCCACAACGTACCTGATTTGAAGAAGCCCCTGAATAAGCTAAGGTAAATAGGCAATGTTTTTGACAAAATATTTCAAGTTGTGCTTGCAGTTTTTCCACGCTAAGTGCACACCAATGTCAGGGTGCAGTAGGTCAATATACACGCGTCTGCACAACGTAATCCCTCGTTGAGCAGATCAGTGTGTTGGCCTACATGTACTCTCTCTATTAGAGTGTACTTAATTTCAAGTACAAGGCTGTGTTAAGGCAAGAGCAGACAAGGAGCAAGGATGGGTCAAGGAGCAGCTCTTGGGTGGAAAGACGAAAAATCGTCCAAGTACAAATCGACGAGAATCACCAGTGATTCTCGCCGAATCGTCGAGAATCCTTAGTGATTCTCGCCGACTCTATCCGGCTACCTCAAAGCGGTGCCAAGTAAGATTCGGCGAGAATCACTGGTGATTCTCGCCGAACCCATCGTTGAGCAGATCATGGCCAAGTAATATTCGTCGAGAATCAACAAGTGATTCGGCAAGAATCATCAAGTGATTCGGCGAGAATCACTAGTGATTCTCGACGAATCGTCGAGAATCACTAACTGATTCTCGCCAATTCGTCGAGAATCACCTTCGATTCTCGCCGATTTTGACTTGGCAATTTTTCTGGAAACAGCTGGACCGGATTCTGCCGCTGTCACTGTGTTGAACCGGAACTAGGGTTTTCTTCTGGTGGGACCCACAACGGTCATATTGAAGTTGTCTACAGTATAAATACAGGCGTATGTTTGAACAGTAAAAAAACACGGAGAAAAAGACGAAACACGGGCCGCAACGTAACCTAGATCGCGAGTTCCGCTCCGCCGCCGCCGTCGCCGCTTGAGAGAGTTGATCGCCGGTCTTGATCGAGGTTTCTTCCAGATCTCCCGGCGATAGAAGCTTAGCCAAGCTTAGCGTCTCACGTGTCTAACCAGAGATCTCTTGTCTCTTGATTTGTTGATCGGGAAAACCTTCCCCGTCCGAATCGATCGAGACGACTGATCCTAGTGTGACCGTTGGAAGATATAGCTAGCTTTGCTACGAAGTTTGGATCTCCAAAGTACAGCAGCCGCACATCGTCGTCGCTGCCGATCCCGTGAACCTTTCCGCCGCCCATCTTGCCGCCGCCGGTTCCGGGGAGATCCTCTCCAAGAGAGATCTAGGGTTGTGGACTCTTTGTGGACTTCAAGAACACGTCGTCAACGAAGAGGGACACCTTAGTCTCCAAATGTAGTTTGTATCTCTTGTACATTCTAGTTTTACTTTTGTTGTAAAGGAACGTTTGTTCCGAGTTATAAGGGTTGGGTGCAACCCGTGTGTGGGAGTGTTGACTCCTACGTGTGGAAGGGTTCCTTCCGATAGTGCAAGGATTGGATTTCAATACTGTTGGTGAAGAGACCGAGTCGTCCCGTGTTGGGAGATAGGTCGAATGGGGAAAGTGGATGTACCCAAATCGGGGAACCACTATAAATAGCTTGTGTACTCTGGTTGTTGTGTTGTTTTATTTTCTTGTGCAGGTATAATTTTAAATTCCGCAAAAACGCTGCACGTCACCTATTCCCCCCCCCCATAGGTGAAGATAGTTGACACTAGGTGGACTTTTAAGTGGTATCAGAGGCAGGTTACTCATCAAAAAGGTTAACTCCTTGAGTTGAATCCTGCCGTTAGTGTCATCTACTATGGACGGGCTCAAGTTCACAAGCAAGCTCCCAGTATGCACCAGACTCAACTTTCCTATCTGGAAGGAAAGGATCAGGTTCTACATGGAAGCAGTTGATCCTAGACTCTTCATGATCGTGGAGGAGGGACCTTATGTCCCCACTAAGGTCTCCACCATAGATCCTACCAAGAAAGTACCAAAGAAAATTTCTGAAATGGACAAGGACGAGATGGTGTTGGTGGGACTTGACAAGAAGGCGCAGAACATTCTGGTCAGCGCGGTCGATGACACAATGATGCAGAACTTCTGCAACTGCAGGACAGCAAAGGAGATCTGGCACTGCCTGATTATCCTAATGGAGGGCACTGATGAAGTGAGGGATGATCGGAGATCCCTTCTGAACCAGAAATATGAGGCCTTCAGACAAGGGCCTAAGGAAGAGACCGGAGTCACCTTCGAGAACTTCCTCAAGATTGTCAATGCGCTCAAAGGATACGGAAGAGTGTTCACTAATGGTGAACTTAATGATAAATTCCTTAGGTCCCTTACTAAGGAATGGGACACAAAGATCTGCGCCATCCGAGAGTTTGGCAGACTAGCTGAAACAGACCCGCAAATTCTGTTTGGGAAGCTGATGTCCTATGAACTTCAACTGAACACCAGGAAAGCTGAAGAAGAAGCAGAGAAGGCTGCCGCCAAAGAGAAGACTGTGGATCTAAAAGCCATTTACTCCAGAAAAGGAAAGGGTGCAGCGTCATACCGTGCCAGGAAAAAGGATGAGGAGGAGGACTCCGAGCCATGTTCCTCCAGCTCAGAGCTGTCTGAGGAGGATTTCTCCCTCATCACCCGAGAATTCAAGAAGTTCCTCAAGATGAGGAATCAAAGAAAGAAAGACGGCTCCTCCTCCAGGCTTCAGAAGAAAAATTATTCTTCTGACAGGTATACTTCTAAACCGAACAAACATCGCTCCTCTGACATTATTTGTTTTGGATGCAATAAGCCAGGACACGTCGTGGCCGACTGCTACCTCGGCAAGAGAGAAAAAGGGAAAGGAGAGGAGCACAAATCCTCTAGAGATAAGAAGAAAGAGCGGAGCTACATCGCCAAAAGGCCAAATACACTGAGTGAGTCTGATTCTTCAGACTCCAGTGATGATGAGGAAGCCTACTTCGGGCTGGTGGGTCGCTCCGACTCAGAAGGAGAATGTCCCCCATTTACTGGGAAGGTAAAATCTCACACCCCTCTCTCCAACTCTGAATCTTATCCTGAGTCTCAGGATGATGACCCTGAGGATTGCCTTACGGCCCGTGAAGCTGAGCTCCTCGAGAAGTATGAGCTTCTGCTCAACACTTTCGAGGAATGCCGTAAGAGATTGAAGGCTGAGAAAAAGGAAGTGAAATTCCTTAAAGGTGAGAGTGTCTCCCTAAGGGAAGAGATCACCAGTTTGATTTCTCTCCGACAGGAGCACCTTGACCTGACTTCAAAGCACTCAGAGTCTCTTAAGCTCCTTGATCTAAAGCAGGAGGAAGTCGACAAATTGGAAGAACAGCTTGCGGCAGAAAGGAAGATCGTCAAGAGCTTCTCTATGCCAAAAACAGTTCTTCCAGTTGTTGATACCTTCTCTGCTCAGACCAAAGGAGCTGGCTTGGGGCATGTAGGGGTATCTGGTTCCTCATCCAGGAGAAACAGGAACCAGAGGAAGAATAAGGCCGCCAAGAAGGCCTCTGCTGCTGAAAAGGGAAAGGCTTCGCTCAGTCCTTTTGCGTTCAGAAAGCCTGACTTTCCTTGCAACCAACATGACTTTGAATCAACCTTTGGTCATCATTTCCGGCCCTCGGTTGCAAAGCCAAAGAGCCGATATGATGGTTGGACCTTTCCCCGGAACTTCGGTGAGAGTGCCTTCACGGCACCTTATGAGGAAATCCACATGGGAAATTATGGTCAATTCTCTAGCGACCATAATGGAAAGCAGGCACCAAAAGCCAAGCCTGTTATACAGAAGGTGAAGAAGTCATGTGACTGCAATCACTGTGAGGCCCCCACCTCCAGATCCAAAGCCCCGGCTGTACCCACCGTTCCCGGGGTAAGGCAGGAGCCTAGGAAGAGGTACAACAGATTTGACTGTTGGTGTTGTGGCAAAGTCGGTCACTTTGCCGTGGATTGTTGGTTTAACCCGAGATATAACGAGACTCCCTATGTTAGCACTGCGAGGCCGACCACTCGTAAGGTTAACCAACCGAGGGGGAGTAAGCTAACCAGGAACCTGGGACCCAAGTTCGATTGGGTTCCTAAGGGAAATTAATTCTGTTTTGCAGGAATGTCCAAAGGCCACCAAAACGCCAATCTGGTACTTGGACAGTGGATGCTCCCGGCACATGACTGGGACAAGAAGCCTGCTGCGTGATTACACTCCAGTCGAGAATGGACCCAAAGTCATCTTTGGAGGGTCAGATCGAGGAGTCACCAAAGGTTACGTGGTATTCTTGAAGATGCAGGTGCTCGACTTGAACAGCTGGATCTCGATGAGACAGCTAAAGATGAAACTCCTAAGTACATCAAAGTTTCCACATCCACGTCATCTGGGAATGTTGAAGATCAAAATGGAACAAATCTCTTAGAAGAAGGAGAAGCCCAAGAAGTAGTCGAAGCGATGCTGATTTTGCAGGGAGTAGGGACCATCGGAGATCCTCATGTTGGTGTCAGAACTCGAAGAGATGCTGATTTTACAGGGAGTAGGGATGACAGGAAAAGCACTTCCGGGACGTGTCAATTCCTCGGAAGAAGGCTTATCTCATGGAACAGCAAGAAGCAGAATTGTGTAGCTACCTCCACAGCAGAATCTGAGTACATCTCGGCTGGCAGTTGTTGCGCACAACTCCTATGGATCAGAAACCAGTTAGCCGACTACGACCTTCAGTTCAAGGAAGTACCAATGTACTGCGACTCCTCCAGTGCAATTGCGATTGCCAACAATCCGGTATCGCACAGCAGAATGAAGCATATTGAAGTGCGCTACCAATTCATTCGGGAGCACGTGGAGAACAAGGACATCTCTCTCTGTTATGTCCCCACGGACAAGCAGATTGCAGATATATTCACAAAGCCCTTAGACGAAGCCAAGTTCAGTCTTTTCAAAACTGAATTGGGAATGCTAAACTATGAGGAATGAAGACTATAGAAGCTCCAGGTTCATGCAAGAACTGAGGGGGAGCAAGGAACTCAAGTGTGAGCACAGATGCAAGAACTGAGGGGGAGCAAGGGGTCAAATTCTACAGACCCAGATTTGCAGAAGCCGAAAAGGGGGAGATTTCCCTCTCGGCTAAGGCTAAGGTGGCTCCAAAGTTTGCTCGCACGAAATTGGTATCGGTAATGAATATCTCTCTCAACTTAATTTCAAGGTTATGATTTTCATTCCCATACGCTTTATTCACCTTAGCTTGTAGGGTTTAGGCTTCTTCAAATAGGGGGAGATTGTTGGGTATTGTATCCACAACGTACCTGATTTGAAGAAGCCCCTGAATAAGCTAAGGTAAATAGGCAATGTTTTTGACAAAATATTTCAAGTTGTGCTTGCAGTTTTTCCACGCTAAGTGCACACCAATGTCAGGGTGCAGTAGGTCAATATACACGGGTCTGCACAACGTAATCCCTCGTTGAGCAGATCAGTGTGTTGGCCTACGTGTACTCTCTCTATTGGAGTGTACTTAATTTCAAGTACAAGGCTGTGTTAAGGCAAGAGCAGACAAGGAGCAAGGATGGGTCAAGGAGCAGCTCTTAGGTGGAAAGACGAAAAATCGTCCAAGTACAAATTGACGAGAATCACCAAGTGATTCTCGCCGATTCGGCGAGAATCACTAGTGATTCTCGCCGAATCATCGAGAATCCTTAGTGATTCTCGCCGACTCTATCCGGCTACCTCAAAGCGGTGCCAAGTAAGATTCGACGAGAATCACTGGTGATTCTCGCCGAACCCATCGTTGAGCAGATCATGGCCAAGTAATATTCGTCGAGAATCAACAAGTGATTCGGCGAGAATCATCAAGTGATTCGGCGAGAATCACTAGCTATTCTCGACGAATCGTCGAGAATCACTAACTGATTCTCGCTGATTCGTCGAGAATCACCTTCGATTCTCGCCGATTTTGACTTGGCAATATTTCTGGAAACAGCTGGACCGGATTCTGCCGCTGTCACTGTGTTGAACCGGAACTAGGGTTTTCTTCTGGTGGGACCCACAACAGTCATATTGAAGTTGTCTACAGTATAAATACAGGTGTATGTTTGAACAATAAAAAAACACGGAGAAAAAGACGAAACACGGGCCGCGACGTAACCTAGATCGGGAGTTCCGCTCCGCCGCCGCAGTCGCCGCTTGAGAGAGTTGATCGTCGGTCTTGATCGAGGTTTCTTCCAGATCTCCCGGCGATAGAAGCTTAGCCAAGCTTAGCGTCTCACGTGTCTAACCGGAGATCTCTTGTCTCTTGATTTGTTGATCGGGAAAACCTTCCCCGTCCGAATCGATCGAGATGACTGATCCTAGTGTGACCGTTGGAAGACCTAGCTAGCTTTGCTACAAAGTTTGGATCTCCAAAGTACAGCAGCCGCACATCGTCGTCGCTGCCGATCCCATGAACCTTGCCGCCTCCCATCTTGCCGCCGCCGGTTCCGGGGAGATCCTCTCCAAGAGAGATATAGGGTTGTGGACTCTTTGTGGACTTCAAGAACACGTCGTCAACGAAGAGGGACACCTTAGTCTCCAAACGTAGTTTGTATCTCTTGTACATTCTAGTTTTACTTTTGTTGTAAAGGAACGTTTGTTCCGAGTTGTAAGGGTTGGGTGCAACCCATGTGTGGGAGTGTTGACTCCTACGTGTGGAAGGGTTCCTTCTGATAGTGCAAGGATTGGATTTCAATCCTGTTGGTGAAGAGACCGAGTCGTCCCGTGTTGGGAGATAGGTCGAAGGGGGAAAGTGGATGTACCCAAATCGGGTAACCACTATAAATAGCTTGTGTACTCTGGTTGCTGTGTTGTTTTATTTTCTTGTGCAGGTACAATTTTAAATTCCGCAAAAACGCTACACGTCACCTATTCCCCCCCCCCCATAGGTGAAGATAGTTGACACTAGGTGGACTTTCAGAGAGATTGTTGAGTACATTGGAAAATGTGTACCAGATTTGTAGCTGAAGAGATGAGAGATTGGAAGGAGACAAATGCAAGAGCAGAGTTTATTCTCAAGCAGGTGATCTCATCGGAGCTCTTGGACCACATCAGTGGATTTCGGTCAGCTGCGGAGGTTTTGACTTCCCTTGATGCGTTGTTCAATAAGGAGGTGAAGGTTGTTGCGGAGTATGGTCCTTCTACTTCATATCAGCAAGAGATGAGTTGTTCTCCTAGACGTGATGGGACGAGGAAGGAAGGACCAAGGTGTTATAGATGCAAGCAGCAGGGTCATCTCAGGAAGGAGTGTAAGGTTATCTTGCACTCAGTGAATGTTGCTCATGTTGGGTGTAAGGATAAGAACTTGGTTGGGTCTTCAACAAGTTCTTGTGCTGATCGGATGAAGGCCAGTGATAATGCAGCTATCTGACATGAAATACTGGGGCATGTGGGGATGGACAAGCTGAAAGCAATGACAGTAAGGAGACTCATGAGAGGTTTGCCTAGATTGTCATCCTATGACGATGGTCAGGGATGTGCGGGATGTCAGCATGGTGAATCTTATCGCTTTACGGTTGGTAAGGCACAATCCAGATGTAAAGCACGTTTGGAGGTTGTCTATTGTGATCTGGTTGGACCGATCGTCACCGCCAGTGTTGGAGGCAGCATGTACATGCTGATATTGGTTGATGACTATTCGAGGTATACTTGGGTATACTTCATGAAGGAGAAGTCGAACATGTTCCGCTTGTTTGTGAAGTTCAAGAAGCTTGTAGAGGGCCAGCTTGGACTGCAGATAAAGAAGTTGAGGAAAAGTATCGGTGGTGAGTTCGGCTCAACCGAGTTTTCAAACTTTTGCAGGAAGCATGAGATCTGAAGGGAGCTATCTTGTGGACATACTTCACAGCAAGGCAGTGTTGTAGTTCAGATGATCCGCCTATTGAAGGAGACCTGCAAGTGTTGGCTTCAGTGCAAAGACATTCCTAAGGCTTTTTTGGCAGAAGGGATTGCTTGTGCGACACATGTCGTCAATCAGATGCCTCTTAATCCGATCATTGCGAAGACTCTGATTGAGCTGATGTTCGGGGTGAAGCCCAGTGTGAAGCACCTACAAGTGTTTGGATCTACCTACTACGCACCCGCTCTGGATGCTCTCAAGACGAAGCTAGTCTTTGTTGGGTATGATGAGCAGAAGAGAATATGAAGGTGTATGGATCCTGTGACGAAGAGGTTCATCGTGTTGAGAGATGTTGTCTTCGATGAGTTGACATCGTATTGGGATAGCTCATGTGTGGAGCTAGAGGTGAGCAAGTCTGATGGTGGGCTGAAGGAGGCTGCTACTAAGGATCTGTTGGAGCTTCCTATGTCACCAGGAGCTCCAGGTTGTTCTAGCTTCAGGGAAAAGGCGTCAGTGTCGGGAAGCAGGGGGAGCATTGCTCCAGGTGTTTCTGGCTCGAAGGTGGAGGCTTCTAGTTTGAATTTCAGCTATCCGTGGCCAAAAATGTTAATTTTCTCAAAATGTTTTCGGATCTTTGCCATGGACTTGAAAATGATATTTGGAGCCCATATTGACCTGAAATATAAAAATAAATGAATTATTATATATATTAATATAAATCCAAATAAATTATACTATTTATTTATAAAAAACTAAACTAAAATAACTATATAAATTAACTTATCAAATACCCCCACACTTAATCTTTTGCTATTCCAGAGCAAAACTATGAGAGGTATTTATAAGAAAATAATATAATTTTTTAATCAAACTAAAAAATTATCAAATCAAAAGAGAGTTAAAAATTAATTTTAGGGATTCAAATTTTAAGTCCTAAAATATGAAAGTAAAAAGTGAAGAGCTAAATATTTAGCAAAGTTTTCTCTAATAAAATAATTAGAACTCAAAATTAAGTATTTAGCAAACAAAATTAGATTAAAATTATAAACACTTTTTCCACTAAAAAGAGACTTCAAGGAAAATCAAACTACTACTTATGCTCTCTTACAAATTTAATTTAAATCTAAGCAATTATATTGGGTTTTGGGTTTGGAAAAACGAAGATTGAAGAGATTTTAGATTGGGGGTGATGAATTTTATCCTCTCACCCCGAACAATTTTTTTCTTTTTTGATATTTTTTTTCCTTCTTTTTTTTTCTTCAAATAAAATTGTTTAGGAGTAATGAATTTTATCCTCTTACTCCTTTTTTTTGTGGTTGCATATGTGTACCAAGGAATATTTAATTCCCATGACATATGATCTAACCAAAAATGAAAAATTGCATATGTGTACCAATGGATAATGAATTTTATCCTCTTATCCCCATGACATATGATCTAACAAGAAAATTAAAAACCCGGGGAAAGACTTAACAAAATTTAGATTAAATTAAAAAACTAAGAGAGCAACTATAGCGATTTAAGTTTTCCTAGGAATCTTAAAGCATAAAGTGAAGATAATTAAAATCTAAGAATTGTTAATATAAATACCACAAAGTTGAAACTAATTACAATAAAAGAGAATAAGGTCTAAATAGATTTCTCTAATCAAATTTTACTTCATAAATTTATTTCTTAAAATCAAATCACCTAAAAATTAAATTTAACTAACTTTGATGAAATAAAAGATTTAGAAAATCAAAAATTATAAAAATTCTTATAAATTAACTCAAAATAAATTTCGAAAAAGTCACAAAAATTTAAGCAGGGGTTTATTATATATTTTTTTACTTTTTTTTTCTATTTTTTTCTATTTTTTATATTAAAAAGAAAAAAAAATTTAAAGATTTTTTTTCATTTTTTGGGATAAACATAATAAATAAGAATCCACCCCCATACTTAAAAATAAACATTGTCCCCAATGTTTATAAATCAAGTACGAGGAAAGAAAAACATTTTGTGAAAATTTTAAGAAAAATTCATAAAAATTAAAAGATAAGCAAGGGGTGTCTCCCAAGAGCGCTTTTCTTTTTCCCGTCTTTAAGCTAGACGGTTATTGTTAGGAGAATGGAAAATAAAAATGTAAGTGAAGGGGTAACTCCCTTAATTCACGCTTGGGCGAATACGCCGAAGACGCTCGCCCAGCGACTCCTCCGCTTGTTTCTTGATCCTCCTTTTTTGAACATTTGACTTGAAAATGTAAATTCACATCACATATACATACCTGAGGTGATGTGAATTTCTGTAGATGAGCGGCAAATGGATCATTGACGACGTGTGATTGCAACGGCTCATCATCTTCATGAAATTCATTAGTTAAAGAAAAATCAAAAGCAAACGCGTCAGAAAAATCTTCGCAAGGAGGATGCTCTTGTGAAGTTATAAGATTAGGCTCAGGTTGTTTATTTTCTAAAATTAATTTTCATCCGAAAATTTATTTAAAATAAAATCATCGGAAAGCATCAAGTTCATAAATTTTCGCTCCTAAAAAGTCATAAATTGTGCATGGAGATTCATTAATAGGAGGAAAATTGGGAGTAGTAGGAGGAGAAACATATTCTTCTTCTACTCCTCCATGCGCATCCATACACCTAACAAGCTCTTGAAATAAAAGTTGTTGTTCTTCTTCGGTATAAACAACTACTGGGGTACATGAAGAGTCATGTTCCTCATTAGCGACATTATCCGAAGGAGAAGAAAAATCATTAAAAGTAAGAAAATTCTCACCCAAATTTTGGGGGAAAGAATCAAATTGAAATTGAGAAGATTCCCCAAAATTAAGAGAGAGAGTGTGCGGTGCGCAAGAAGAACAAAAATTAGGATCTAAATAATTGTTCTCATAACTCGTAAAGTTTTTCGGCGAACAAGAAAAACCAAAATCCGAGTTAGAAGTAAAATTATTTAAATCAAAATAATCATTCGCATTTGAAAAATTATTTTCATGAGAAATAATTGAATTGGAAAAATTAGTTTCATGAAAATTTGAAGCAGAATTAGCATCAAAGTGAGGATAATTGTTAATTTCAAAATTATTTTCATACCAAAATTTTTATAATAATTATAATAACAATTATCACTATGATGAGGAGCACCACAATAAGAACAAGAAATTTGACGCTGTCTTGCGGCTTGCAAAATATTGAGTTGATTTTGAAGCTTGGCTATTTGAGCGGCCAATTGAGATAACATTTTTTATAAAAAGAAAAATAAAACAACCGTTACCTAATAGAAATGAATTTGAAAAAGAAAAGAAAAAAAAGAATTGGGGATAGTGAAAGAGAGTGATAAAAGTAATAAAATTTGCGTTTTCAAAATATCAACAAAATAGTCCCCGGCAACGGCGCCAAAAACTTGATGAGGAATTTTACAGTTTTAAAATGTATCCAAACTATAATCTCAAATAGGCAAGCGTACCTATCGAAATATAGTATAGGAAATGTCGTATTAGACTCGGGGCCTGTTGAGTACTCCTACTCACGCAATTTAATATTATTTTATCGGGAAAAAAATGAATTAAAACTATAATTAGAAAATAAAATAAAAGGAAGCACTTGATCTAGACTTACTTTGAATTGAAATAAACTTATCTTAAAGACAAACTTCTAGATTATCCGCTTCGACCGTTGAGGTTCCTAAAATACGAAAACGCCTCTCTCGAGAATACGCTCTCGACTAAACTTAGGTTGATCGATTAAAGACCTCTCGGCCAGTCGAAACCCCTAAGCCTGCTTTAGGAGGTGAACCCCTCTATTGGATTTCACTCCAATCCGGAAGAGTCATGTCGTCCTCTCTCGAGGATTGCAATCAACTCCTTTTATCTTTGAGTGATCTCCCCGTATCCGCAACCTCTCGGTCATTTAGGATACGGTCTTAGATCGGAATCAAAGCTAATAAATCAAAGCTAACTCGAAACGATAAGAAAAGAGTTTGACAAAAAGAAATATTTTATTATAATGAAAAGCTTATCATGATCAAGTGGAAATGAAAATAGGGATACATAGAAAGAAAATAAAAAGCGCTAGAATTAAAGCCTAAACTATGAAATTGAAAAGTACATAAGCAAAATGCATAAAAACATGAAAATAATCTACTGAAGCTACTCCTAGATTGGCCTCCTGGCTCCTTCTCTAAAGCTTCTGGCTCGATCTGGAATTTATAGAAATTTTTCTTGAAGGTCACGCCCTAGGTCACGCCCGTGACCTAGGGCGTGTCAGGCTCGGAACCGCCGTCTTGAAAGCCCGGGAACGTTGGAGGAGAAACCGCCAAAATTTGTTAAATGGCGGGTCACGCCCCTAGGTCACGCCCGTGACCTAGGGCGTGTCACTTCAGTTTCTGGAAAACCGCGGGAAGCTGAAAACGGCGGGAGTAAATTCTGGCAGTTCCTGAAGTGTCACGCCCCTAGGTCACGCCCGTGACCTAGGGCGTGTACTGACCGGGTCAGCAAACGACTGGAAACGGCACATTCTGACATCAATTCGGCAGTTTCGGGTTAGTCACGCCCTAGGCCACGCCCGTGACAGGGGGGCGTGTACTTAGGAAATGTTCCAGAATTACCCCGGGAAGATTTCTGGAGAAAATTATTTTCTTGAACTAGTCACGCCCGTGTTCACACCCTGGTCACGCCCGTGTCCTTGGGGCGTGTACTTGTGAAATTCTCCAGATTTGTAGAGGACGTCGTCCTCTTTCCGTTGACTGGTTGCACGTCCCGTAACTCTTCCTGGTTTGAAAGTTATGGTCATTTGAATTTCAGCTATCCGTGGCCAAAAATGTTAATTTTCTCAAAATGTTTTCGGATCTTTGCCATGGACTTGAAAATGATATTTGGAGCCCATATTGACCTGAAATATAAAAATAAATGAATTATTATATATATTAATATAAATCCAAATAAATTATACTATTTATTTATAAAAAACTAAACTAAAATAACTATATAAATTAACTTATCAAATACCCCCACACTTAATCTTTTGCTATTCCAGAGCAAAACTATGAGAGGTATTTATAAGAAAATAATATAATTTTTTAATCAAACTAAAAAATTATCAAATCAAAAGAGAGTTAAAAATTAATTTTAGGGATTCAAATTTTTAAGTCCTAAAATATGAAAGTAAAAAGTGAAGAGCTAAATATTTAGCAAAGTTTTCTCTAATAAAATAATTAGAACTCAAAATTAAGTATTTAGCAAACAAAATTAGATTAAAATTATAAACACTTTTTCCACTAAAAAGAGACTTCAAGGAAAATCAAACTACTACTTATGCTCTCTTACAAATTTAATTTAAATCTAAGCAATTATATTGGGTTTTGGGTTTGGAAAAACGAAGATTGAAGAGATTTTAGATTGGGGGTGATGAATTTTATCCTCTCACCCCGCACAATTTTTTTCTTTTTTGATATTTTTTTCCTTCTTTTTTTTTCTTCAAATAAAATTGTTTAGGAGTAATGAATTTTATCCTCTTACTCCTTTTTTTTGTGGTTGCATATGTGTACCAAGGAATATTTAATTCCCATGACATATGATCTAACCAAAAATGAAAAATTGCATATGTGTACCAATGGATAATGAATTTTATCCTCTTATCCCCATGACATATGATCTAACAAGAAAATTAAAAACCCGGGGAAAGACTTAACAAAATTTAGATTAAATTAAAAAACTAAGAGAGCAACTATAGCGATTTAAGTTTTCCTAGGAATCTTAAAGCATAAAGTGAAGATAATTAAAATCTAAGAATTGTTAATATAAATACCACAAAGTTGAAACTAATTACAATAAAAGAGAATAAGGTCTAAATAGATTTCTCTAATCAAATTTTACTTCATAAATTTATTTCTTAAAATCAAATCACCTAAAAATTAAATTTAACTAACTTTGATGAAATAAAAGATTTAGAAAATCAAAAATTATAAAAATTCTTATAAATTAACTCAAAATAAATTTCGAAAAAGTCACAAAAATTTAAGCAGGGGTTTATTATATATTTTTTTCTATTTTTTTTCTATTTTTTTCTATTTTTTATATTAAAAAGAAAAAAAAAATTTAAAGATTTTTTTTCATTTTTTGGGATAAACATAATAAATAAGAATCCACCCCCATACTTAAAAATAAACATTGTCCCCAATGTTTATAAATCAAGTACGAGGAAAGAAAAACAATTTGTGAAAATTTTAAGAAAAATTCATAAAAATTAAAAGATAAGCAAGGGGTGTCTCCCAAGAGCGCTTTTCTTTTTCCCGTCTTTAAGCTAGACGGTTATTGTTAGGAGAATGGAAAATAAAAATGTAAGTGAAGGGGTAACTCCCTTAATTCACGCTTGGGCGAATACGCCGAAGACGCTCGCCCAGCGACTCCTCCGCTTGTTTCTTGATCCTCCTTTTTTGAACATTTGACTTGAAAATGTAAATTCACATCACATATACATACCTGAGGTGATGTGAATTTCTGTAGATGAGCGGCAAATGGATCATTGACGACGTGTGATTGCAACGGCTCATCATCTTCATGAAATTCATTAGTTAAAGAAAAATCAAAAGCAAACGCGTCAGAAAAATCTTCGCAAGGAGGATGCTCTTGTGAAGTTATAAGATTAGGCTCAGGTTGTTTATTTTCTAAAATTAATTTTTCATCCGAAAATTTATTTAAAATAAAATCATCGGAAGCATCAAGTTCATAAATTTTCGCTCCTAAAAAGTCATAAATTGTGCATGGAGATTCATTAATAGGAGGAAAATTGGGAGTAGTAGGAGGAGAAACATATTCTTCTTCTACTCCTCCATGCGCATCCATACACCTAACAAGCTCTTGAAATAAAAGTTGTTGTTCTTCTTCGGTAATAAACAACTACTGGGGTACATGAAGAGTCATGTTCCTCATTAGCGACATTATCCGAAGGAGAAGAAAAATCATTAAAAGTAAGAAAATTCTCACCCAAATTTTGGGGGAAAGAATCAAATTGAAATTGAGAAGATTCCCCAAAATTAAGAGAGAGAGTGTGCGGTGCGCAAGAAGAACAAAAATTAGGATCTAAATAATTGTTCTCATAACTCGTAAAGTTTTTCGGCGAACAAGAAAAACCAAAATCCGAGTTAGAAGTAAAATTATTTAAATCAAAATAATCATTCGCATTTGAAAAATTATTTTCATGAGAAATAATTGAATTGGAAAAATTAGTTTCATGAAAATTTGAAGCAGAATTAGCATCAAAGTGAGGATAATTGTTAATTTCAAAATTATTTTCATACCAAAATTTTTTATAATAATTATAATAACAATTATCACTATGATGAGGAGCACCACAATAAGAACAAGAAATTTGACGCTGTCTTGCGGCTTGCAAAATATTGAGTTGATTTTGAAGCTTGGCTATTTGAGCGGCCAATTGAGATAACATTTTTTATAAAAAGAAAAATAAAACAACCGTTACCTAATAGAAATGAATTTGAAAAAGAAAAGAAAAAAAAGAATTGGGGATAGTGAAAGAGAGTGATAAAAGTAATAAAATTTGCGTTTTCAAAATATCAACAAAATAGTCCCCGGCAACGGCGCCAAAAACTTGATGAGGAATTTTACAGTTTTAAAATGTATCCAAACTATAATCTCAAATAGGCAAGCGTACCTATCGAAATATAGTATAGGAAATGTCGTATTAGACTCGGGGCCTGTTGAGTACTCCTACTCACGCAATTTAATATTATTTTATCGGGAAAAAAATGAATTAAAACTATAATTAGAAAATAAAATAAAAGGAAGCACTTGATCTAGACTTACTTTGAATTGAAATAAACTTATCTTAAAGACAAACTTCTAGATTATCCGCTTCGACCGTTGAGGTTCCTAAAATACGAAAACGCCTCTCTCGAGAATACGCTCTCGACTAAACTTAGGTTGATCGATTAAAGACCTCTCGGCCAGTCGAAACCCCTAAGCCTGCTTTAGGAGGTGAACCCCTCTATTGGATTTCACTCCAATCCGGAAGAGTCATGTCGTCCTCTCTCGAGGATTGCAATCAACTCCTTTTATCTTTGAGTGATCTCCCCGTATCCGCAACCTCTCGGTCATTTAGGATACGGATCTTAGATCGGAATCAAAGCTAATAAATCAAAGCTAACTCGAAACGATAAGAAAAGAGTTTGACAAAAAGAAATATTTTATTATAATGAAAAGCTTATCATGATCAAGTGGAAATGAAAATAGGGATACATAGAAAGAAAATAAAAAGCGCTAGAATTAAAGCCTAAACTATGAAATTGAAAAGTACATAAGCAAAATGCATAAAAACATGAAAATAATCTACTGAAGCTACTCCTAGATTGGCCTCCTGGCTCCTTCTCTAAAGCTTCTGGCTCGATCTGGAATTTATAGAAATTTTTCTTGAAGGTCACGCCCTAGGTCACGCCCGTGACCTAGGGCGTGTCAGGCTCGGAACCGCCGTCTTGAAAGCCCGGGAACGTTGGAGGAGAAACCGCCAAAATTTGTTAAATGGCGGGTCACGCCCCTAGGTCACGCCCGTGACCTAGGGCGTGTCACTTCAGTTTCTGGAAAACCGCGGGAAGCTGAAAACGGCGGGAGTAAATTCTGGCAGTTCCTGAAGTGTCACGCCCCTAGGTCACGCCCGTGACCTAGGGCGTGTACTGACCGGGTCAGCAAACGACTGGAAACGGCGCATTCTGACATCAATTCGGCAGTTTCGGGTTAGTCACGCCCTAGGCCACGCCCGTGACAGGGGGGCGTGTACTTAGGAAATGTTCCAGAATTACCCCGGGAAGATTTCTGGAGAAAATTATTTTCTTGAACTAGTCACGCCCGTGTTCACACCCTGGTCACGCCCGTGTCCTTGGGGCGTGTACTTGTGAAATTCTCCAGATTTGTAGAGGACGTCGTCCTCTTTCCGTTGACTGGTTGCACGTCCCGTAACTCTTCCTGGTTTGAAAGTTATGGCCATTTGAATTTCAGCTATCCGTGGCCAAAAATGTTAATTTTCTCAAAATGTTTTCGGATCTTTGCCATGGACTTGAAAATGATATTTGGAGCCCATATTGACCTGAAATATAAAAATAAATGAATTATTATATATATTAATATAAATCCAAATAAATTATACTATTTATTTATAAAAAACTAAACTAAAATAACTATATAAATTAACTTATCAAATACCCCCACACTTAATCTTTTGCTATTCCAGAGCAAAACTATGAGAGGTATTTATAAGAAAATAATATAATTTTTTAATCAAACTAAAAAATTATCAAATCAAAAGAGAGTTAAAAATTAATTTTAGGGATTCAAATTTTTAAGTCCTAAAATATGAAAGTAAAAAGTGAAGAGCTAAATATTTAGCAAAGTTTTCTCTAATAAAATAATTAGAACTCAAAATTAAGTATTTAGCAAACAAAATTAGATTAAAATTATAAACACTTTTTCCACTAAAAAGAGACTTCAAGGAAAATCAAACTACTACTTATGCTCTCTTACAAATTTAATTTAAATCTAAGCAATTATATTGGGTTTTGGGTTTGGAAAAACGAAGATTGAAGAGATCTTAGATTGGGGGTGATGAATTTTATCCTCTCACCCCGCACAATTTTTTTCTTTTTTGATATTTTTTTTCCTTCTTTTTTTTTCTTCAAATAAAATTGTTTAGGAGTAATGAATTTTATCCTCTTACTCCTTTTTTTTGGGGTTGCATATGTGTACCAAGGAATATTTAATTCCCATGACATATGATCTAACCAAAAATGAAAAATTGCATATGTGTACCAATGGATAATGAATTTTATCCTCTTATCCCCATGACATATGATCTAACAAGAAAATTAAAAACCCGGGGAAAGACTTAACAAAATTTAGATTAAATTAAAAAACTAAGAGAGCAACTATAGCGATTTAAGTTTTCCTAGGAATCTTAAAGCATAAAGTGAAGATAATTAAAATCTAAGAATTGTTAATATAAATACCATAAAGTTGAAACTAATTACAATAAAAGAGAATAAGGTCTAAATAGATTTCTCTAATCAAATTTTACTTCATAAATTTATTTCTTAAAATCAAATCACCTAAAAATTAAATTTAACTAACTTTGATGAAATAAAAGATTTAGAAAATCAAAAATTATAAAAATTCTTATAAATTAACTCAAAATAAATTTCGAAAAAGTCACAAAAATTTAAGCAGGGGTTTATTATATATTTTTTTCTATTTTTTTTCTATTTTTTTCTATTTTTTATATTAAAAAGAAAAAAAAATTTAAAGATTTTTTTTCATTTTTTGGGATAAACATAATAAATAAGAATCCACCCCCATACTTAAAAATAAACATTGTCCCCAATGTTTATAAATCAAGTACGAGGAAAGAAAAACAATTTGTGAAAATTTTAAGAAAAATTCATAAAAATTAAAAGATAAGCAAGGGGTGTCTCCCAAGAGCGCTTTTCTTTTTCCCGTCTTTAAGCTAGACGGTTATTGTTAGGAGAATGGAAAATAAAAATGTAAGTGAAGGGGTAACTCCCTTAATTCACGCTTGGGCGAATACGCCGAAGACGCTCGCCCAGCGACTCCTCCGCTTGTTTCTTGATCCTCCTTTTTTGAACATTTGACTTGAAAATGTAAATTCACATCACATATACATACCTGAGGTGATGTGAATTTCTGTAGATGAGCGGCAAATGGATCATTGACGACGTGTGATTGCAACGGCTCATCATCTTCATGAAATTCATTAGTTAAAGAAAAATCAAAAGCAAACGCGTCAGAAAAATCTTCGCAAGGAGGATGCTCTTGTGAAGTTATAAGATTAGGCTCAGGTTGTTTATTTTCTAAAATTAATTTTTCATCCGAAAATTTATTTAAAATAAAATCATCGGAAGCATCAAGTTCATAAATTTTCGCTCCTAAAAAGTCATAAATTGTGCATGGAGATTCATTAATAGGAGGAAAATTGGGAGTAGTAGGAGGAGAAACATATTCTTCTTCTACTCCTCCATGCGCATCCATACACCTAACAAGCTCTTGAAATAAAAGTTGTTGTTCTTCTTCGGTATAAACAACTACTGGGGTACATGAAGAGTCATGTTCCTCATTAGCGACATTATCCGAAGGAGAAGAAAAATCATTAAAAGTAAGAAAATTCTCACCCAAATTTTGGGGGAAAGAATCAAATTGAAATTGAGAAGATTCCCCAAAATTAAGAGAGAGAGTGTGCGGTGCGCAAGAAGAACAAAAATTAGGATCTAAATAATTGTTCTCATAACTCGTAAAGTTTTTCGGCGAACAAGAAAAACCAAAATCCGAGTTAGAAGTAAAATTATTTAAATCAAAATAATCATTCGCATTTGAAAAATTATTTTCATGAGAAATAATTGAATTGGAAAAATTAGTTTCATGAAAATTTGAAGCAGAATTAGCATCAAAGTGAGGATAATTGTTAATTTCAAAATTATTTTCATACCAAAATTTTTTATAATAATTATAATAACAATTATCACTATGATGAGGAGCACCACAATAAGAACAAGAAATTTGACGCTGTCTTGCGGCTTGCAAAATATTGAGTTGATTTTGAAGCTTGGCTATTTGAGCGGCCAATTGAGATAACATTTTTTATAAAAAGAAAAATAAAACAACCGTTACCTAATAGAAATGAATTTGAAAAAGAAAAGAAAAAAAAGAATTGGGGATAGTGAAAGAGAGTGATAAAAGTAATAAAATTTGCGTTTTCAAAATATCAACAAAATAGTCCCCGGCAACGGCGCCAAAAACTTGATGAGGAATTTTACAGTTTTAAAATGTATCCAAACTATAATCTCAAATAGGCAAGCGTACCTATCGAAATATAGTATAGGAAATGTCGTATTAGACTCGGGGCCTGTTGAGTACTCCTACTCACGCAATTTAATATTATTTTATCGGGAAAAAAATGAATTAAAACTATAATTAGAAAATAAAATAAAAGGAAGCACTTGATCTAGACTTACTTTGAATTGAAATAAACTTATCTTAAAGACAAACTTCTAGATTATCCGCTTCGACCGTTGAGGTTCCTAAAATACGAAAACGCCTCTCTCGAGAATACGCTCTCGACTAAACTTAGGTTGATCGATTAAAGACCTCTCGGCCAGTCGAAACCCCTAAGCCTGCTTTAGGAGGTGAACCCCTCTATTGGATTTCACTCCAATCCGGAAGAGTCATGTCGTCCTCTCTCGAGGATTGCAATCAACTCCTTTTATCTTTGAGTGATCTCCCCGTATCCGCAACCTCTCGGTCATTTAGGATACGGATCTTAGATCGGAATCAAAGCTAATAAATCAAAGCTAACTCGAAACGATAAGAAAAGAGTTTGACAAAAAGAAATATTTTATTATAATGAAAAGCTTATCATGATCAAGTGGAAATGAAAATAGGGATACATAGAAAGAAAATAAAAAGCGCTAGAATTAAAGCCTAAACTATGAAATTGAAAAGTACATAAGCAAAATGCATAAAAACATGAAAATAATCTACTGAAGCTACTCCTAGATTGGCCTCCTGGCTCCTTCTCTAAAGCTTCTGGCTCGATCTGGAATTTATAGAAATTTTTCTTGAAGGTCACGCCCTAGGTCACGCCCGTGACCTAGGGCGTGTCAGGCTCGGAACCGCCGTCTTGAAAGCCCGGGAACGTTGGAGGAGAAACCGCCAAAATTTGTTAAATGGCGGGTCACGCCCCTAGGTCACGCCCGTGACCTAGGGCGTGTCACTTCAGTTTCTGGAAAACCGCGGGAAGCTGAAAACGGCGGGAGTAAATTCTGGCAGTTCCTGAAGTGTCACGCCCCTAGGTCACGCCCGTGACCTAGGGCGTGTACTGACCGGGTCAGCAAACGACTGGAAACGGCGCATTCTGACATCAATTCGGCAGTTTCGGGTTAGTCACGCCCTAGGCCACGCCCGTGACAGGGGGGCGTGTACTTAGGAAATGTTCCAGAATTACCCCGGGAAGATTTCTGGAGAAAATTATTTTCTTGAACTAGTCACGCCCGTGTTCACACCCTGGTCACGCCCGTGTCCTTGGGGCGTGTACTTGTGAAATTCTCCAGATTTGTAGAGGACGTCGTCCTCTTTCCGTTGACTGGTTGCACGTCCCGTAACTCTTCCTGGTTTGAAAGTTATGGCCATTTGAATTTCAGCTATCCGTGGCCAAAAATGTTAATTTTCTCAAAATGTTTTCGGATCTTTGCCATGGACTTGAAAATGATATTTGGAGCCCATATTGACCTGAAATATAAAAATAAATGAATTATTATATATATTAATATAAATCCAAATAAATTATACTATTTATTTATAAAAAACTAAACTAAAATAACTATATAAATTAACTTATCAAATACCCCCACACTTAATCTTTTGCTATTCCAGAGCAAAACTATGAGAGGTATTTATAAGAAAATAATATAATTTTTTAATCAAACTAAAAAATTATCAAATCAAAAGAGAGTTAAAAATTAATTTTAGGGATTCAAATTTTTAAGTCCTAAAATATGAAAGTAAAAAGTGAAGAGCTAAATATTTAGCAAAGTTTTCTCTAATAAAATAATTAGAACTCAAAATTAAGTATTTAGCAAACAAAATTAGATTAAAAATTATAAACACTTTTTCCACTAAAAAGAGACTTCAAGGAAAATCAAACTACTACTTATGCTCTCTTACAAATTTAATTTAAATCTAAGCAATTATATTGGGTTTTGAGTTTGGAAAAACGAAGATTGAAGAGATCTTAGATTGGGGGTGATGAATTTTATCCTCTCACCCCGCACAATTTTTTTCTTTTTTGATATTTTTTTTCTTCTTTTTTTTTTCTTCAAATAAAATTGTTTAGGAGTAATGAATTTTATCCTCTTACTCCTTTTTTTTGGGGTTGCATATGTGTACCAAGGAATATTTAATTCCCATGACATATGATCTAACCAAAAATGAAAAATTGCATATGTGTACCAGTGGATAATGAATTTTATCCTCTTATCCCCATGACATATGATCTAACAAGAAAATTAAAAACCCGGGGAAAGACTTAACAAAATTTAGATTAAATTAAAAAACTAAGAGAGCAACTATAGCGATTTAAGCTTTCCTAGGAATCTTAAAGCATAAAGTGAAGATAATTAAAATCTAAGAATTGTTAATATAAATACCACAAAGTTGAAACTAATTACAATAAAAGAGAATAAGGTCTAAATAGATTTCTCTAATCAAATTTTACTTCATAAATTTATTTCTTAAAATCAAATCACCTAAAAATTAAATTTAACTAACTTTGATGAAATAAAAGATTTAGAAAATCAAAAATTATAAAAATTCTTATAAATTAACTCAAAATAAATTTCGAAAAAGTCACAAAAATTTAAGCAGGGGTTTATTATATATTTTTTTACTTTTTTTTTCTATTTTTTTCTATTTTTTATATTAAAAAGAAAAAAAAAATTTAAAGATTTTTTTTCATTTTTTGGGATAAACATAATAAATAAGAATCCACCCCCATACTTAAAAATAAACATTGTCCCCAATGTTTATAAATCAAGTACGAGGAAAGAAAAACAATTTGTGAAAATTTTAAGAAAAATTCATAAAAATTAAAAGATAAGCAAGGGGTGTCTCCCAAGAGCGCTTTTCTTTTTCCCGTCTTTAAGCTAGACGGTTATTGTTAGGAGAATGGAAAATAAAAATGTAAGTGAAGGGGTAACTCCCTTAATTCACGCTTGGGCGAATACGCCGAAGACGCTCGCCCAGCGACTCCTCCGCTTGTTTCTTGATCCTCCTTTTTTGAACATTTGACTTGAAAATGTAAATTCACATCACATATACATACCTGAGGTGATGTGAATTTCTGTAGATGAGCGGCAAATGGATCATTGACGACGTGTGATTGCAACGGCTCATCATCTTCATGAAATTCATTAGTTAAAGAAAAATCAAAAGCAAACGCGTCAGAAAAATCTTCGCAAGGAGGATGCTCTTGTGAAGTTATAAGATTAGGCTCAGGTTGTTTATTTTCTAAAATTAATTTTTCATCCGAAAATTTATTTAAAATAAAATCATCGGAAGCATCAAGTTCATAAATTTTCGCTCCTAAAAAGTCATAAATTGTGCATGGAGATTCATTAATAGGAGGAAAATTGGGAGTAGTAGGAGGAGAAACATTTTCTTCTTCTACTCCTCCATGCGCATCCATACACCTAACAAGCTCTTGAAATAAAAGTTGTTGTTCTTCTTCGGTATAAACAACTACTGGGGTACATGAAGAGTCATGTTCCTCATTAGCGACATTATCCGAAGGAGAAGAAAAATCATTAAAAGTAAGAAAATTCTCACCCAAATTTTGGGGGAAAGAATCAAATTGAAATTGAGAAGATTCCCCAAAATTAAGAGAGAGAGTGTGCGGTGCGCAAGAAGAACAAAAATTAGGATCTAAATAATTGTTCTCATAACTCGTAAAGTTTTTCGGCGAACAAGAAAAACCAAAATCCGAGTTAGAAGTAAAATTATTTAAATCAAAATAATCATTCGCATTTGAAAAATTATTTTCATGAGAAATAATTGAATTGGAAAAATTAGTTTCATGAAAATTTGAAGCAGAATTAGCATCAAAGTGAGGATAATTGTTAATTTCAAAATTATTTTCATACCAAAATTTTTTATAATAATTATAATAACAATTATCACTATGATGAGGAGCACCACAATAAGAACAAGAAATTTGACGCTGTCTTGCGGCTTGCAAAATATTGAGTTGATTTTGAAGCTTGGCTATTTGAGCGGCCAATTGAGATAACATTTTTTATAAAAAGAAAAATAAAACAACCGTTACCTAATAGAAATGAATTTGAAAAAGAAAAGAAAAAAAAGAATTGGGGATAGTGAAAGAGAGTGATAAAAGTAATAAAATTTGCGTTTTCAAAATATCAACAAAATAGTCCCCGGCAACGGCGCCAAAAACTTGATGAGGAATTTTACAGTTTTAAAATGTATCCAAACTATAATCTCAAATAGGCAAGCGTACCTATCGAAATATAGTATAGGAAATGTCGTATTAGACTCGGGGCCTGTTGAGTACTCCTACTCACGCAATTTAATATTATTTTATCGGGAAAAAAAATGAATTAAAACTATAATTAGAAAATAAAATAAAAGGAAGCACTTGATCTAGACTTACTTTGAATTGAAATAAACTTATCTTAAAGACAAACTTCTAGATTATCCGCTTCGACCGTGGAGGTTCCTAAAATACGAAAACGCCTCTCTCGAGAATACGCTCTCGACTAAACTTAGGTTGATCGATTAAAGACCTCTCGGCCAGTCGAAACCCCTAAGCCTGCTTTAGGAGGTGAACCCCTCTATTGGATTTCACTCCAATCCGGAAGAGTCATGTCGTCCTCTCTCGAGGATTGCAATCAACTCCTTTTATCTTTGAGTGATCTCCCCGTATCCGCAACCTCTCGGTCATTTAGGATACGGATCTTAGATCGGAATCAAAGCTAATAAATCAAAGCTAACTCGAAACGATAAGAAAAGAGTTTGACAAAAAGAAATATTTTATTATAATGAAAAGCTTATCATGATCAAGTGGAAATGAAAATAGGGATACATAGAAAGAAAATAAAAAGCGCTAGAATTAAAGCCTAAACTATGAAATTGAAAAGTACATAAGCAAAATGCATAAAAACATGAAAATAATCTACTGAAGCTACTCCTAGATTGGCCTCCTGGCTCCTTCTCTAAAGCTTCTGGCTCGATCTGGAATTTATAGAAATTTTTCTTGAAGGTCACGCCCTAGGTCACGCCCGTGACCTAGGGCGTGTCAGGCTCGGAACCGCCGTCTTGAAAGCCCGGGAACGTTGGAGGAGAAACCGCCAAAATTTGTTAAATGGCGGGTCACGCCCCTAGGTCACGCCCGTGACCTAGGGCGTGTCACTTCAGTTTCTGGAAAACCGCGGGAAGCTGAAAACGGCGGGAGTAAATTCTGGCAGTTCCTGAAGTGTCACGCCCCTAGGTCACGCCCGTGACCTAGGGCGTGTACTGACCGGGTCAGCAAACGACTGGAAACGGCGCATTCTGACATCAATTCGGCAGTTTCGGGTTAGTCACGCCCTAGGCCACGCCCGTGACAGGGGGGCGTGTACTTAGGAAATGTTCCAGAATTACCCCGGGAAGATTTCTGGAGAAAATTATTTTCTTGAACTAGTCACGCCCGTGTTCACACCCTGGTCACGCCCGTGTCCTTGGGGCGTGTACTTGTGAAATTCTCCAGATTTGTAGAGGACGTCGTCCTCTTTCCGTTGACTGGTTGCACGTCCCGTAACTCTTCCTGGTTTGAAAGTTATGGCCATTTGAATTTCAGCTATCCGTGGCCAAAAATGTTAATTTTCTCAAAATGTTTTCGGATCTTTGCCATGGACTTGAAAATGATATTTGGAGCCCATATTGACCTGAAATATAAAAATAAATGAATTATTATATATATTAATATAAATCCAAATAAATTATACTATTTATTTATAAAAAACTAAACTAAAATAACTATATAAATTAACTTATCAAATACCCCCACACTTAATCTTTTGCTATTCCAGAGCAAAACTATGAGAGGTATTTATAAGAAAATAATATAATTTTTTAATCAAACTAAAAAATTATCAAATCAAAAGAGAGTTAAAAATTAATTTTAGGGATTCAAATTTTTAAGTCCTAAAATATGAAAGTAAAAAGTGAAGAGCTAAATATTTAGCAAAGTTTTCTCTAATAAAATAATTAGAACTCAAAATTAAGTATTTAGCAAACAAAATTAGATTAAAAATTATAAACACTTTTTCCACTAAAAAGAGACTTCAAGGAAAATCAAACTACTACTTATGCTCTCTTACAAATTTAATTTAAATCTAAGCAATTATATTGGGTTTTGGGTTTGGAAAAACGAAGATTGAAGAGATCTTAGATTGGGGGTGATGAATTTTATCCTCTCACCCCGCACAATTTTTTTCTTTTTTGATATTTTTTTTCTTCTTTTTTTTTCTCTTCAAATAAAATTGTTTAGGAGTAATGAATTTTATCCTCTTACTCCTTTTTTTTGGGGTTGCATATGTGTACCAAGGAATATTTAATTCCCATGACATATGATCTAACCAAAAATGAAAAATTGCATATGTGTACCAAGGGATAATGAATTTTATCCTCTTATCCCCATGACATATGATCTAACAAGAAAATTAAAAACCCGGGGAAAGACTTAACAAAATTTAGATTAAATTAAAAAACTAAGAGAGCAACTATAGCGATTTAAGCTTTCCTAGGAATCTTAAAGCATAAAGTGAAGATAATTAAAATCTAAGAATTGTTAATATAAATACCATAAAGTTGAAACTAATTACAATAAAAGAGAATAAGGTCTAAATAGATTTCTCTAATCAAATTTTATTTCATAAATTTATTTCTTAAAATCAAATCACCTAAAAATTAAATTTAACTAACTTTGATGAAATAAAAGATTTAGAAAATCAAAAATTATAAAAATTCTTATAAATTAACTCAAAATAAATTTCGAAAAAGTCACAAAAATTTAAGCAGGGGTTTATTATATATTTTTTTACTTTTTTTTTCTATTTTTTTCTATTTTTTATATTAAAAAGAAAAAAAAAATTTAAAGATTTTTTTTCATTTTTTGGGATAAACATAATAAATAAGAATCCACCCCCATACTTAAAAATAAACATTGTCCCCAATGTTTATAAATCAAGTACGAGGAAAGAAAAACAATTTGTGAAAATTTTAAGAAAAATTCATAAAAATTAATAGATAAGCAAGGGGTGTCTCCCAAGAGCGCTTTTCTTTTTCCCGTCTTTAAGCTAGACGGTTATTGTTAGGAGAATGGAAAATAAAAATGTAAGTGAAGGGGTAACTCCCTTAATTCACGCTTGGGCGAATACGCCGAAGACGCTCGCCCAGCGACTCCTCCGCTTGTTTCTTGATCCTCCTTTTTTGAACATTTGACTTGAAAATGTAAATTCACATCACATATACATACCTGAGGTGATGTGAATTTCTGTAGATGAGCGGCAAATGGATCATTGACGACGTGTGATTGCAACGGCTCATCATCTTCATGAAATTCATTAGTTAAAGAAAAATCAAAAGCAAACGCGTCAGAAAAATCTTCGCAAGGAGGTGCTCTTGTGAAGTTATAAGATTAGGCTCAGGTTGTTTATTTTCTAAAATTAATTTTTCATCCGAAAATTTATTTAAAATAAAATCATCGGAAGCATCAAGTTCATAAATTTTCGCTCCTAAAAAGTCATAAATTGTGCATGGAGATTCATTAATAGGAGGAAAATTGGGAGTAGTAGGAGGAGAAACATTTTCTTCTTCTACTCCTCCATGCGCATCCATACACCTAACAAGCTCTTGAAATAAAAGTTGTTGTTCTTCTTCGGTATAAACAACTACTGGGGTACATGAAGAGTCATGTTCCTCATTAGCGACATTATCCGAAGGAGAAGAAATATCATTAAAAGTAAGAAAATTCTCACCCAAATTTTGGGGGAAAGAATCAAATTGAAATTGAGAAGATTCCCCAAAATTAAGAGAGAGAGTGTGCGGTGCGCAAGAAGAACAAAAATTAGGATCTAAATAATTGTTCTCATAACTCGTAAAGTTTTTCGGCGAACAAGAAAAACCAAAATCCGAGTTAGAAGTAAAATTATTTAAATCAAAATAATCATTCGCATTTGAAAAATTATTTTCATGAGAAATAATTGAATTGGAAAAATTAGTTTCATGAAAATTTGAAGCAGAATTAGCATCAAAGTGAGGATAATTGTTAATTTCAAAATTATTTTCATACCAAAATTTTTTATAATAATTATAATAACAATTATCACTATGATGAGGAGCACCACAATAAGAACAAGAAATTTGACGCTGTCTTGCGGCTTGCAAAATATTGAGTTGATTTTGAAGCTTGGCTATTTGAGCGGCCAATTGAGATAACATTTTTTATAAAAAGAAAAATAAAACAACCGTTACCTAATAGAAATGAATTTGAAAAAGAAAAGAAAAAAAAGAATTGGGGATAGTGAAAGAGAGTGATAAAAGTAATAAAATTTGCGTTTTCAAAATATCAACAAAATAGTCCCCGGCAACGGCGCCAAAAACTTGATGAGGAATTTTACAGTTTTAAAATGTATCCAAACTATAATCTCAAATAGGCAAGCGTACCTATCGAAATATAGTATAGGAAATGTCGTATTAGACTCGGGGCCTGTTGAGTACTCCTACTCACGCAATTTAATATTATTTTATCGGGAAAAAAAATGAATTAAAACTATAATTAGAAAATAAAATAAAAGGAAGCACTTGATCTAGACTTACTTTGAATTGAAATAAACTTATCTTAAAGACAAACTTCTAGATTATCCGCTTCGACCGTGGAGGTTCCTAAAATACGAAAACGCCTCTCTCGAGAATACGCTCTCGACTAAACTTAGGTTGATCGATTAAAGACCTCTCGGCCAGTCGAAACCCCTAAGCCTGCTTTAGGAGGTGAACCCCTCTATTGGATTTCACTCCAATCCGGAAGAGTCATGTCGTCCTCTCTCGAGGATTGCAATCAACTCCTTTTATCTTTGAGTGATCTCCCCGTATCCGCAACCTCTCGGTCATTTAGGATACGGATCTTAGATCGGAATCAAAGCTAATAAATCAAAGCTAACTCGAAACGATAAGAAAAGAGTTTGACAAAAAGAAATATTTTATTATAATGAAAAGCTTATCATGATCAAGTGGAAATGAAAATAGGGATACATAGAAAGAAAATAAAAAGCGCTAGAATTAAAGCCTAAACTATGAAATTGAAAAGTACATAAGCAAAATGCATAAAAACATGAAAATAATCTACTGAAGCTACTCCTAGATTGGCCTCCTGGCTCCTTCTCTAAAGCTTCTGGCTCGATCTGGAATTTATAGAAATTTTTCTTGAAGGTCACGCCCTAGGTCACGCCCGTGACCTAGGGCGTGTCAGGCTCGGAACCGCCGTCTTGAAAGCCCGGGAACGTTGGAGGAGAAACCGCCAAAATTTGTTAAATGGCGGGTCACGCCCCTAGGTCACGCCCGTGACCTAGGGCGTGTCACTTCAGTTTCTGGAAAACCGCGGGAAGCTGAAAACGGCGGGAGTAAATTCTGGCAGTTCCTGAAGTGTCACGCCCCTAGGTCACGCCCGTGACCTAGGGCGTGTACTGACCGGGTCAGCAAACGACTGGAAACGGCGCATTCTGACATCAATTCGGCAGTTTCGGGTTAGTCACGCCCTAGGCCACGCCCGTGACAGGGGGGCGTGTACTTAGGAAATGTTCCAGAATTACCCCGGGAAGATTTCTGGAGAAAATTATTTTCTTGAACTAGTCACGCCCGTGTTCACACCCTGGTCACGCCCGTGTCCTTGGGGCGTGTACTTGTGAAATTCTCCAGATTTGTAGAGGACGTCGTCCTCTTTCCGTTGACTGGTTGCACGTCCCGTAACTCTTCCTGGTTTGAAAGTTATGGCCATTTGAATTTCAGCTATCCGTGGCCAAAAATGTTAATTTTCTCAAAATGTTTTCGGATCTTTGCCATGGACTTGAAAATGATATTTGGAGCCCATATTGACCTGAAATATAAAAATAAATGAATTATTATATATATTAATATAAATCCAAATAAATTATACTATTTATTTATAAAAAACTAAACTAAAATAACTATATAAATTAACTTATCAAATACCCCCACACTTAATCTTTTGCTATTCCAGAGCAAAACTATGAGAGGTATTTATAAGAAAATAATATAATTTTTTAATCAAACTAAAAAATTATCAAATCAAAAGAGAGTTAAAAATTAATTTTAGGGATTCAAATTTTTAAGTCCTAAAATATGAAAGTAAAAAGTGAAGAGCTAAATATTTAGCAAAGTTTTCTCTAATAAAATAATTAGAACTCAAAATTAAGTATTTAGCAAACAAAATTAGATTAAAAATTATAAACACTTTTTCCACTAAAAAGAGACTTCAAGGAAAATCAAACTACTACTTATGCTCTCTTACAAATTTAATTTAAATCTAAGCAATTATATTGGGTTTTGGGTTTGGAAAAACGAAGATTGAAGAGATCTTAGATTGGGGGTGATGAATTTTATCCTCTCACCCCGCACAATTTTTTTCTTTTTTGATATTTTTTTTCTTCTTTTTTTTCTCTTCAAATAAAATTGTTTAGGAGTAATGAATTTTATCCTCTTACTCCTTTTTTTTGGGGTTGCATATGTGTACCAAGGAATATTTAATTCTCATGACATATGATCTAACCAAAAATGAAAAATTGCATATGTGTACCAAGGGATAATGAATTTTATCCTCTTATCCCCATGACATATGATCTAACAAGAAAATTAAAAACCCGGGGAAAGACTTAACAAAATTTAGATTAAATTAAAAAACTAAGAGAGCAACTATAGCGATTTAAGCTTTCCTAGGAATCTTAAAGCATAAAGTGAAGATAATTAAAATCTAAGAATTGTTAATATAAATACCATAAAGTTGAAACTAATTACAATAAAAGAGAATAAGGTCTAAATAGATTTCTCTAATCAAATTTTATTTCATAAATTTATTTCTTAAAATCAAATCACCTAAAAATTAAATTTAACTAACTTTGATGAAATAAAAGATTTAGAAAATCAAAAATTATAAAAATTCTTATAAATTAACTCAAAATAAATTTCGAAAAAGTCACAAAAATTTAAGCAGGGGTTTATTATATATTTTTTTACTTTTTTTTTCTATTTTTTTCTATTTTTTATATTAAAAAGAAAAAAAAAATTTAAAGATTTTTTTTCATTTTTTGGGATAAACATAATAAATAAGAATCCACCCCCATACTTAAAAATAAACATTGTCCCCAATGTTTATAAATCAAGTACGAGGAAAGAAAAACAATTTGTGAAAATTTTAAGAAAAATTCATAAAAATTAATAGATAAGCAAGGGGTGTCTCCCAAGAGCGCTTTTCTTTTTCCCGTCTTTAAGCTAGACGGTTATTGTTAGGAGAATGGAAAATAAAAATGTAAGTGAAGGGGTAACTCCCTTAATTCACGCTTGGGCGAATACGCCGAAGACGCTCGCCCAGCGACTCCTCCGCTTGTTTCTTGATCCTCCTTTTTTGAACATTTGACTTGAAAATGTAAATTCACATCACATATACATACCTGAGGTGATGTGAATTTCTGTAGATGAGCGGCAAATGGATCATTGACGACGTGTGATTGCAACGGCTCATCATCTTCATGAAATTCATTAGTTAAAGAAAAATCAAAAGCAAACGCGTCAGAAAAATCTTCGCAAGGAGGTGCTCTTGTGAAGTTATAAGATTAGGCTCAGGTTGTTTATTTTCTAAAATTAATTTTTCATCCGAAAATTTATTTAAAATAAAATCATCGGAAGCATCAAGTTCATAAATTTTCGCTCCTAAAAAGTCATAAATTGTGCATGGAGATTCATTAATAGGAGGAAAATTGGGAGTAGTAGGAGGAGAAACATTTTCTTCTTCTACTCCTCCATGCGCATCCATACACCTAACAAGCTCTTGAAATAAAAGTTGTTGTTCTTCTTCGGTATAAACAACTACTGGGGTACATGAAGAGTCATGTTCCTCATTAGCGACATTATCCGAAGGAGAAGAAATATCATTAAAAGTAAGAAAATTCTCACCCAAATTTTGGGGGAAAGAATCAAATTGAAATTGAGAAGATTCCCCAAAATTAAGAGAGAGAGTGTGCGGTGCGCAAGAAGAACAAAAATTAGGATCTAAATAATTGTTCTCATAACTCGTAAAGTTTTTCGGCGAACAAGAAAAACCAAAATCCGAGTTAGAAGTAAAATTATTTAAATCAAAATAATCATTCGCATTTGAAAAATTATTTTCATGAGAAATAATTGAATTGGAAAAATTAGTTTCATGAAAATTTGAAGCAGAATTAGCATCAAAGTGAGGATAATTGTTAATTTCAAAATTATTTTCATACCAAAATTTTTTATAATAATTATAATAACAATTATCACTATGATGAGGAGCACCACAATAAGAACAAGAAATTTGACGCTGTCTTGCGGCTTGCAAAATATTGAGTTGATTTTGAAGCTTGGCTATTTGAGCGGCCAATTGAGATAACATTTTTTATAAAAAGAAAAATAAAACAACCGTTACCTAATAGAAATGAATTTGAAAAAGAAAAGAAAAAAAAGAATTGGGGATAGTGAAAGAGAGTGATAAAAGTAATAAAATTTGCGTTTTCAAAATATCAACAAAATAGTCCCCGGCAACGGCGCCAAAAACTTGATGAGGAATTTTACAGTTTTAAAATGTATCCAAACTATAATCTCAAATAGGCAAGCGTACCTATCGAAATATAGTATAGGAAATGTCGTATTAGACTCGGGGCCTGTTGAGTACTCCTACTCACGCAATTTAATATTATTTTATCGGGAAAAAAAATGAATTAAAACTATAATTAGAAAATAAAATAAAAGGAAGCACTTGATCTAGACTTACTTTGAATTGAAATAAACTTATCTTAAAGACAAACTTCTAGATTATCCGCTTCGACCGTGGAGGTTCCTAAAATACGAAAACGCCTCTCTCGAGAATACGCTCTCGACTAAACTTAGGTTGATCGATTAAAGACCTCTCGGCCAGTCGAAACCCCTAAGCCTGCTTTAGGAGGTGAACCCCTCTATTGGATTTCACTCCAATCCGGAAGAGTCATGTCGTCCTCTCTCGAGGATTGCAATCAACTCCTTTTATCTTTGAGTGATCTCCCCGTATCCGCAACCTCTCGGTCATTTAGGATACGGATCTTAGATCGGAATCAAAGCTAATAAATCAAAGCTAACTCGAAACGATAAGAAAAGAGTTTGACAAAAAGAAATATTTTATTATAATGAAAAGCTTATCATGATCAAGTGGAAATGAAAATAGGGATACATAGAAAGAAAATAAAAAGCGCTAGAATTAAAGCCTAAACTATGAAATTGAAAAGTACATAAGCAAAATGCATAAAAACATGAAAATAATCTACTGAAGCTACTCCTAGATTGGCCTCCTGGCTCCTTCTCTAAAGCTTCTGGCTCGATCTGGAATTTATAGAAATTTTTCTTGAAGGTCACGCCCTAGGTCACGCCCGTGACCTAGGGCGTGTCAGGCTCGGAACCGCCGTCTTGAAAGCCCGGGAACGTTGGAGGAGAAACCGCCAAAATTTGTTAAATGGCGGGTCACGCCCCTAGGTCACGCCCGTGACCTAGGGCGTGTCACTTCAGTTTCTGGAAAACCGCGGGAAGCTGAAAACGGCGGGAGTAAATTCTGGCAGTTCCTGAAGTGTCACGCCCCTAGGTCACGCCCGTGACCTAGGGCGTGTACTGACCGGGTCAGCAAACGACTGGAAACGGCGCATTCTGACATCAATTCGGCAGTTTCGGGTTAGTCACGCCCTAGGCCACGCCCGTGACAGGGGGGCGTGTACTTAGGAAATGTTCCAGAATTACCCCGGGAAGATTTCTGGAGAAAATTATTTTCTTGAACTAGTCACGCCCGTGTTCACACCCTGGTCACGCCCGTGTCCTTGGGGCGTGTACTTGTGAAATTCTCCAGATTTGTAGAGGACGTCGTCCTCTTTCCGTTGACTGGTTGCACGTCCCGTAACTCTTCCTGGTTTGAAAGTTATGGCCATTTGAATTTCAGCTATCCGTGGCCAAAAATGTTAATTTTCTCAAAATGTTTTCGGATCTTTGCCATGGACTTGAAAATGATATTTGGAGCCCATATTGACCTGAAATATAAAAATAAATGAATTATTATATATATTAATATAAATCCAAATAAATTATACTATTTATTTATAAAAAACTAAACTAAAATAACTATATAAATTAACTTATCAAATACCCCCACACTTAATCTTTTGCTATTCCAGAGCAAAACTATGAGAGGTATTTATAAGAAAATAATATAATTTTTTAATCAAACTAAAAAATTATCAAATCAAAAGAGAGTTAAAAATTAATTTTAGGGATTCAAATTTTTAAGTCCTAAAATATGAAAGTAAAAAGTGAAGAGCTAAATATTTAGCAAAGTTTTCTCTAATAAAATAATTAGAACTCAAAATTAAGTATTTAGCAAACAAAATTAGATTAAAAATTATAAACACTTTTTCCACTAAAAAGAGACTTCAAGGAAAATCAAACTACTACTTATGCTCTCTTACAAATTTAATTTAAATCTAAGCAATTATATTGGGTTTTGGGTTTGGAAAAACGAAGATTGAAGAGATCTTAGATTGGGGGTGATGAATTTTATCCTCTCACCCCGCACAATTTTTTTCTTTTTTGATATTTTTTTTCTTCTTTTTTTTTCTCTTCAAATAAAATTGTTTAGGAGTAATGAATTTTATCCTCTTACTCCTTTTTTTTGGGGTTGCATATGTGTACCAAGGAATATTTAATTCCCATGACATATGATCTAACCAAAAATGAAAAATTGCATATGTGTACCAAGGGATAATGAATTTTATCCTCTTATCCCCATGACATATGATCTAACAAGAAAATTAAAAACCCGGGGAAAGACTTAACAAAATTTAGATTAAATTAAAAAACTAAGAGAGCAACTATAGCGATTTAAGCTTTCCTAGGAATCTTAAAGCATAAAGTGAAGATAATTAAAATCTAAGAATTGTTAATATAAATACCATAAAGTTGAAACTAATTACAATAAAAGAGAATAAGGTCTAAATAGATTTCTCTAATCAAATTTTATTTCATAAATTTATTTCTTAAAATCAAATCACCTAAAAATTAAATTTAACTAACTTTGATGAAATAAAAGATTTAGAAAATCAAAAATTATAAAAATTCTTATAAATTAACTCAAAATAAATTTCGAAAAAGTCACAAAAATTTAAGCAGGGGTTTATTATATATTTTTTTACTTTTTTTTTCTATTTTTTTCTATTTTTTATATTAAAAAGAAAAAAAAATTTAAAGATTTTTTTTCATTTTTTGGGATAAACATAATAAATAAGAATCCACCCCCATACTTAAAAATAAACATTGTCCCCAATGTTTATAAATCAAGTACGAGGAAAGAAAAACAATTTGTGAAAATTTTAAGAAAAATTCATAAAAATTAATAGATAAGCAAGGGGTGTCTCCCAAGAGCGCTTTTCTTTTTCCCGTCTTTAAGCTAGACGGTTATTGTTAGGAGAATGGAAAATAAAAATGTAAGTGAAGGGGTAACTCCCTTAATTCACGCTTGGGCGAATACGCCGAAGACGCTCGCCCAGCGACTCCTCCGCTTGTTTCTTGATCCTCCTTTTTTGAACATTTGACTTGAAAATGTAAATTCACATCACATATACATACCTGAGGTGATGTGAATTTCTGTAGATGAGCGGCAAATGGATCATTGACGACGTGTGATTGCAACGGCTCATCATCTTCATGAAATTCATTAGTTAAAGAAAAATCAAAAGCAAACGCGTCAGAAAAATCTTCGCAAGGAGGTGCTCTTGTGAAGTTATAAGATTAGGCTCAGGTTGTTTATTTTCTAAAATTAATTTTTCATCCGAAAATTTATTTAAAATAAAATCATCGGAAGCATCAAGTTCATAAATTTTCGCTCCTAAAAAGTCATAAATTGTGCATGGAGATTCATTAATAGGAGGAAAATTGGGAGTAGTAGGAGGAGAAACATTTTCTTCTTCTACTCCTCCATGCGCATCCATACACCTAACAAGCTCTTGAAATAAAAGTTGTTGTTCTTCTTCGGTATAAACAACTACTGGGGTACATGAAGAGTCATGTTCCTCATTAGCGACATTATCCGAAGGAGAAGAAATATCATTAAAAGTAAGAAAATTCTCACCCAAATTTTGGGGGAAAGAATCAAATTGAAATTGAGAAGATTCCCCAAAATTAAGAGAGAGAGTGTGCGGTGCGCAAGAAGAACAAAAATTAGGATCTAAATAATTGTTCTCATAACTCGTAAAGTTTTTCGGCGAACAAGAAAAACCAAAATCCGAGTTAGAAGTAAAATTATTTAAATCAAAATAATCATTCGCATTTGAAAAATTATTTTCATGAGAAATAATTGAATTGGAAAAATTAGTTTCATGAAAATTTGAAGCAGAATTAGCATCAAAGTGAGGATAATTGTTAATTTCAAAATTATTTTCATACCAAAATTTTTTATAATAATTATAATAACAATTATCACTATGATGAGGAGCACCACAATAAGAACAAGAAATTTGACGCTGTCTTGCGGCTTGCAAAATATTGAGTTGATTTTGAAGCTTGGCTATTTGAGCGGCCAATTGAGATAACATTTTTTATAAAAAGAAAAATAAAACAACCGTTACCTAATAGAAATGAATTTGAAAAAGAAAAGAAAAAAAAGAATTGGGGATAGTGAAAGAGAGTGATAAAAGTAATAAAATTTGCGTTTTCAAAATATCAACAAAATAGTCCCCGGCAACGGCGCCAAAAACTTGATGAGGAATTTTACAGTTTTAAAATGTATCCAAACTATAATCTCAAATAGGCAAGCGTACCTATCGAAATATAGTATAGGAAATGTCGTATTAGACTCGGGGCCTGTTGAGTACTCCTACTCACGCAATTTAATATTATTTTATCGGGAAAAAAAATGAATTAAAACTATAATTAGAAAATAAAATAAAAGGAAGCACTTGATCTAGACTTACTTTGAATTGAAATAAACTTATCTTAAAGACAAACTTCTAGATTATCCGCTTCGACCGTGGAGGTTCCTAAAATACGAAAACGCCTCTCTCGAGAATACGCTCTCGACTAAACTTAGGTTGATCGATTAAAGACCTCTCGGCCAGTCGAAACCCCTAAGCCTGCTTTAGGAGGTGAACCCCTCTATTGGATTTCACTCCAATCCGGAAGAGTCATGTCGTCCTCTCTCGAGGATTGCAATCAACTCCTTTTATCTTTGAGTGATCTCCCCGTATCCGCAACCTCTCGGTCATTTAGGATACGGATCTTAGATCGGAATCAAAGCTAATAAATCAAAGCTAACTCGAAACGATAAGAAAAGAGTTTGACAAAAAGAAATATTTTATTATAATGAAAAGCTTATCATGATCAAGTGGAAATGAAAATAGGGATACATAGAAAGAAAATAAAAAGCGCTAGAATTAAAGCCTAAACTATGAAATTGAAAAGTACATAAGCAAAATGCATAAAAACATGAAAATAATCTACTGAAGCTACTCCTAGATTGGCCTCCTGGCTCCTTCTCTAAAGCTTCTGGCTCGATCTGGAATTTATAGAAATTTTTCTTGAAGGTCACGCCCTAGGTCACGCCCGTGACCTAGGGCGTGTCAGGCTCGGAACCGCCGTCTTGAAAGCCCGGGAACGTTGGAGGAGAAACCGCCAAAATTTGTTAAATGGCGGGTCACGCCCCTAGGTCACGCCCGTGACCTAGGGCGTGTCACTTCAGTTTCTGGAAAACCGCGGGAAGCTGAAAACGGCGGGAGTAAATTCTGGCAGTTCCTGAAGTGTCACGCCCCTAGGTCACGCCCGTGACCTAGGGCGTGTACTGACCGGGTCAGCAAACGACTGGAAACGGCGCATTCTGACATCAATTCGGCAGTTTCGGGTTAGTCACGCCCTAGGCCACGCCCGTGACAGGGGGGCGTGTACTTAGGAAATGTTCCAGAATTACCCCGGGAAGATTTCTGGAGAAAATTATTTTCTTGAACTAGTCACGCCCGTGTTCACACCCTGGTCACGCCCGTGTCCTTGGGGCGTGTACTTGTGAAATTCTCCAGATTTGTAGAGGACGTCGTCCTCTTTCCGTTGACTGGTTGCACGTCCCGTAACTCTTCCTGGTTTGAAAGTTATGGCCATTTGAATTTCAGCTATCCGTGGCCAAAAATGTTAATTTTCTCAAAATGTTTTCGGATCTTTGCCATGGACTTGAAAATGATATTTGGAGCCCATATTGACCTGAAATATAAAAATAAATGAATTATTATATATATTAATATAAATCCAAATAAATTATACTATTTATTTATAAAAAACTAAACTAAAATAACTATATAAATTAACTTATCAAATACCCCCACACTTAATCTTTTGCTATTCCAGAGCAAAACTATGAGAGGTATTTATAAGAAAATAATATAATTTTTTAATCAAACTAAAAAATTATCAAATCAAAAGAGAGTTAAAAATTAATTTTAGGGATTCAAATTTTTAAGTCCTAAAATATGAAAGTAAAAAGTGAAGAGCTAAATATTTAGCAAAGTTTTCTCTAATAAAATAATTAGAACTCAAAATTAAGTATTTAGCAAACAAAATTAGATTAAAAATTATAAACACTTTTTCCACTAAAAAGAGACTTCAAGGAAAATCAAACTACTACTTATGCTCTCTTACAAATTTAATTTAAATCTAAGCAATTATATTGGGTTTTGGGTTTGGAAAAACGAAGATTGAAGAGATCTTAGATTGGGGGTGATGAATTTTATCCTCTCACCCCGCACAATTTTTTTCTTTTTTGATATTTTTTTTCTTCTTTTTTTTTCTCTTCAAATAAAATTGTTTAGGAGTAATGAATTTTATCCTCTTACTCCTTTTTTTTGGGGTTGCATATGTGTACCAAGGAATATTTAATTCCCATGACATATGATCTAACCAAAAATGAAAAATTGCATATGTGTACCAAGGGATAATGAATTTTATCCTCTTATCCCCATGACATATGATCTAACAAGAAAATTAAAAACCCGGGGAAAGACTTAACAAAATTTAGATTAAATTAAAAAACTAAGAGAGCAACTATAGCGATTTAAGCTTTCCTAGGAATCTTAAAGCATAAAGTGAAGATAATTAAAATCTAAGAATTGTTAATATAAATACCACAAAGTTGAAACTAATTACAATAAAAGAGAATAAGGTCTAAATAGATTTCTCTAATCAAATTTTACTTCATAAATTTATTTCTTAAAATCAAATCACCTAAAAATTAAATTTAACTAACTTTGATGAAATAAAAGATTTAGAAAATCAAAAATTATAAAAATTCTTATAAATTAACTCAAAATAAATTTCGAAAAAGTCACAAAAATTTAAGCAGGGGTTTATTATATATTTTTTTACTTTTTTTTTCTATTTTTTTCTATTTTTTATATTAAAAAGAAAAAAAAATTTAAAGATTTTTTTTCATTTTTTGGGATAAACATAATAAATAAGAATCCACCCCCATACTTAAAAATAAACATTGTCCCCAATGTTTATAAATCAAGTACGAGGAAAGAAAAACAATTTGTGAAAATTTTAAGAAAAATTCATAAAAATTAAAAGATAAGCAAGGGGTGTCTCCCAAGAGCGCTTTTCTTTTTCCCGTCTTTAAGCTAGACGGTTATTGTTAGGAGAATGGAAAATAAAAATGTAAGTGAAGGGGTAACTCCCTTAATTCACGCTTGGGCGAATACGCCGAAGACGCTCGCCCAGCGACTCCTCCGCTTGTTTCTTGATCCTCCTTTTTTGAACATTTGACTTGAAAATGTAAATTCACATCACATATACATACCTGAGGTGATGTGAATTTCTGTAGATGAGCGGCAAATGGATCATTGACGACGTGTGATTGCAACGGCTCATCATCTTCATGAAATTCATTAGTTAAAGAAAAATCAAAAGCAAACGCGTCAGAAAAATCTTCGCAAGGAGGAGGCTCTTGTGAAGTTATAAGATTAGGCTCAGGTTGTTTATTTTCTAAAATTAATTTTTCATCCGAAAATTTATTTAAAATAAAATCATCGGAAGCATCAAGTTCATAAATTTTCGCTCCTAAAAAGTCATAAATTGTGCATGGAGATTCATTAATAGGAGGAAAATTGGGAGTAGTAGGAGGAGAAACATTTTCTTCTTCTACTCCTCCATGCGCATCCATACACCTAACAAGCTCTTGAAATAAAAGTTGTTGTTCTTCTTCGGTATAAACAACTACTGGGGTACATGAAGAGTCATGTTCCTCATTAGCGACATTATCCGAAGGAGAAGAAATATCATTAAAAGTAAGAAAATTCTCACCCAAATTTTGGGGGAAAGAATCAAATTGAAATTGAGAAGATTCCCCAAAATTAAGAGAGAGAGTGTGCGGTGCGCAAGAAGAACAAAAATTAGGATCTAAATAATTGTTCTCATAACTCGTAAAGTTTTTCGGCGAACAAGAAAAACCAAAATCCGAGTTAGAAGTAAAATTATTTAAATCAAAATAATCATTCGCATTTGAAAAATTATTTTCATGAGAAATAATTGAATTGGAAAAATTAGTTTCATGAAAATTTGAAGCAGAATTAGCATCAAAGTGAGGATAATTGTTAATTTCAAAATTATTTTCATACCAAAATTTTTTATAATAATTATAATAACAATTATCACTATGATGAGGAGCACCACAATAAGAACAAGAAATTTGACGCTGTCTTGCGGCTTGCAAAATATTGAGTTGATTTTGAAGCTTGGCTATTTGAGCGGCCAATTGAGATAACATTTTTTATAAAAAGAAAAATAAAACAACCGTTACCTAATAGAAATGAATTTGAAAAAGAAAAGAAAAAAAAGAATTGGGGATAGTGAAAGAGAGTGATAAAAGTAATAAAATTTGCGTTTTCAAAATATCAACAAAATAGTCCCCGGCAACGGCGCCAAAAACTTGATGAGGAATTTTATAGTTTTAAAATGTATCCAAACTATAATCTCAAATAGGCAAGCGTACCTATCGAAATATAGTATAGGAAATGTCGTATTAGACTCGGGGCCTGTTGAGTACTCCTACTCACGCAATTTAATATTATTTTATCGGGAAAAAAAATGAATTAAAACTATAATTAGAAAATAAAATAAAAGGAAGCACTTGATCTAGACTTACTTTGAATTGAAATAAACTTATCTTAAAGACAAACTTCTAGATTATCCGCTTCGACCGTGGAGGTTCCTAAAATACGAAAACGCCTCTCTCGAGAATACGCTCTCGACTAAACTTAGGTTGATCGATTAAAGACCTCTCGGCCAGTCGAAACCCCTAAGCCTGCTTTAGGAGGTGAACCCCTCTATTGGATTTCACTCCAATCCGGAAGAGTCATGTCGTCCTCTCTCGAGGATTGCAATCAACTCCTTTTATCTTTGAGTGATCTCCCCGTATCCGCAACCTCTCGGTCATTTAGGATACGGATCTTAGATCGGAATCAAAGCTAATAAATCAAAGCTAACTCGAAACGATAAGAAAAGAGTTTGACAAAAAGAAATATTTTATTATAATGAAAAGCTTATCATGATCAAGTGGAAATGAAAATAGGGATACATAGAAAGAAAATAAAAAGCGCTAGAATTAAAGCCTAAACTATGAAATTGAAAAGTACATAAGCAAAATGCATAAAAACATGAAAATAATCTACTGAAGCTACTCCTAGATTGGCCTCCTGGCTCCTTCTCTAAAGCTTCTGGCTCGATCTGGAATTTATAGAAATTTTTCTTGAAGGTCACGCCCTAGGTCACGCCCGTGACCTAGGGCGTGTCAGGCTCGGAACCGCCGTCTTGAAAGCCCGGGAACGTTGGAGGAGAAACCGCCAAAATTTGTTAAATGGCGGGTCACGCCCCTAGGTCACGCCCGTGACCTAGGGCGTGTCACTTCAGTTTCTGGAAAACCGCGGGAAGCTGAAAACGGCGGGAGTAAATTCTGGCAGTTCCTGAAGTGTCACGCCCCTAGGTCACGCCCGTGACCTAGGGCGTGTACTGACCGGGTCAGCAAACGACTGGAAACGGCGCATTCTGACATCAATTCGGCAGTTTCGGGTTAGTCACGCCCTAGGCCACGCCCGTGACATGGGGGCGTGTACTTAGGAAATGTTCCAGAATTACCCCGGGAAGATTTCTGGAGAAAATTATTTTCTTGAACTAGTCACGCCCGTGTTCACACCCTGGTCACGCCCGTGTCCTTGGGGCGTGTACTTGTGAAATTCTCCAGATTTGTAGAGGACGTCGTCCTCTTTCCGTTGACTGGTTGCACGTCCCGTAACTCTTCCTGGTTTGAAAGTTATGGCCATTTGAATTTCAGCTATCCGTGGCCAAAAATGTTAATTTTCTCAAAATGTTTTCGGATCTTTGCCATGGACTTGAAAATGATATTTGGAGCCCATATTGACCTGAAATATAAAAATAAATGAATTATTATATATATTAATATAAATCCAAATAAATTATACTATTTATTTATAAAAAACTAAACTAAAATAACTATATAAATTAACTTATCAAATACCCCCACACTTAATCTTTTGCTATTCCAGAGCAAAACTATGAGAGGTATTTATAAGAAAATAATATAATTTTTTAATCAAACTAAAAAATTATCAAATCAAAAGAGAGTTAAAAATTAATTTTAGGGATTCAAATTTTTAAGTCCTAAAATATGAAAGTAAAAAGTGAAGAGCTAAATATTTAGCAAAGTTTTCTCTAATAAAATAATTAGAACTCAAAATTAAGTATTTAGCAAACAAAATTAGATTAAAAATTATAAACACTTTTTCCACTAAAAAGAGACTTCAAGGAAAATCAAACTACTACTTATGCTCTCTTACAAATTTAATTTAAATCTAAGCAATTATATTGGGTTTTGGGTTTGGAAAAACGAAGATTGAAGAGATCTTAGATTAGGGGTGATGAATTTTATCCTCTCACCCCGCACAATTTTTTTCTTTTTTGATATTTTTTTTCTTCTTTTTTTTTCTCTTCAAATAAAATTGTTTAGGAGTAATGAATTTTATCCTCTTACTCCTTTTTTTTGGGGTTGCATATGTGTACCAAGGAATATTTAATTCCCATGACATATGATCTAACCAAAAATGAAAAATTGCATATGTGTACCAAGGGATAATGAATTTTATCCTCTTATCCTCATGACATATGATCTAACAAGAAAATTAAAAACCTGGGGAAAGACTTAACAAAATTTAGATTAAATTAAAAAACTAAGAGAGCAACTATAGCGATTTAAGCTTTCCTAGGAATCTTAAAGCATAAAGTGAAGATAATTAAAATCTAAGAATTGTTAATATAAATACCACAAAGTTGAAACTAATTACAATAAAAGAGAATAAGGTCTAAATAGATTTCTCTAATCAAATTTTACTTCATAAATTTATTTCTTAAAATCAAATCACCTAAAAATTAAATTTAACTAACTTTGATGAAATAAAAGATTTAGAAAATCAAAAATTATAAAAATTCTTATAAATTAACTCAAAATAAATTTCGAAAAAGTCACAAAAATTTAAGCAGGGGTTTATTATATATTTTTTTACTTTTTTTTTCTATTTTTTTCTATTTTTTATATTAAAAAGAAAAAAAAAATTTAAAGATTTTTTTTCATTTTTTGGGATAAACATAATAAATAAGAATCCACCCCCATACTTAAAAATAAACATTGTCCCCAATGTTTATAAATCAAGTACGAGGAAAGAAAAACAATTTGTGAAAATTTTAAGAAAAATTCATAAAAATTAAAAGATAAGCAAGGGGTGTCTCCCAAGAGCGCTTTTCTTTTTCCCGTCTTTAAGCTAGACGGTTATTGTTAGGAGAATGGAAAATAAAAATGTAAGTGAAGGGGTAACTCCCTTAATTCACGCTTGGGCGAATACGCCGAAGACGCTCGCCCAGCGACTCCTCCGCTTGTTTCTTGATCCTCCTTTTTTGAACATTTGACTTGAAAATGTAAATTCACATCACATATACATACCTGAGGTGATGTGAATTTCTGTAGATGAGCGGCAAATGGATCATTGACGACGTGTGATTGCAACGGCTCATCATCTTCATGAAATTCATTAGTTAAAGAAAAATCAAAAGCAAACGCGTCAGAAAAATCTTCGCAAGGAGGAGGCTCTTGTGAAGTTATAAGATTAGGCTCAGGTTGTTTATTTTCTAAAATTAATTTTTCATCCGAAAATTTATTTAAAATAAAATCATCGGAAGCATCAAGTTCATAAATTTTCGCTCCTAAAAAGTCATAAATTGTGCATGGAGATTCATTAATAGGAGGAAAATTGGGAGTAGTAGGAGGAGAAACATTTTCTTCTTCTACTCCTCCATGCGCATCCATACACCTAACAAGCTCTTGAAATAAAAGTTGTTGTTCTTCTTCGGTATAAACAACTACTGGGGTACATGAAGAGTCATGTTCCTCATTAGCGACATTATCCGAAGGAGAAGAAATATCATTAAAAGTAAGAAAATTCTCACCCAAATTTTGGGGGAAAGAATCAAATTGAAATTGAGAAGATTCCCCAAAATTAAGAGAGAGAGTGTGCGGTGCGCAAGAAGAACAAAAATTAGGATCTAAATAATTGTTCTCATAACTCGTAAAGTTTTTCGGCGAACAAGAAAAACCAAAATCCGAGTTAGAAGTAAAATTATTTAAATCAAAATAATCATTCGCATTTGAAAAATTATTTTCATGAGAAATAATTGAATTGGAAAAATTAGTTTCATGAAAATTTGAAGCAGAATTAGCATCAAAGTGAGGATAATTGTTAATTTCAAAATTATTTTCATACCAAAATTTTTTATAATAATTATAATAACAATTATCACTATGATGAGGAGCACCACAATAAGAACAAGAAATTTGACGCTGTCTTGCGGCTTGCAAAATATTGAGTTGATTTTGAAGCTTGGCTATTTGAGCGGCCAATTGAGATAACATTTTTTATAAAAAGAAAAATAAAACAACCGTTACCTAATAGAAATGAATTTGAAAAAGAAAAGAAAAAAAAGAATTGGGGATAGTGAAAGAGAGTGATAAAAGTAATAAAATTTGCGTTTTCAAAATATCAACAAAATAGTCCCCGGCAACGGCGCCAAAAACTTGATGAGGAATTTTATAGTTTTAAAATGTATCCAAACTATAATCTCAAATAGGCAAGCGTACCTATCGAAATATAGTATAGGAAATGTCGTATTAGACTCGGGGCCTGTTGAGTACTCCTACTCACGCAAATTAATATTATTTTATCGGGAAAAAAAATGAATTAAAACTATAATTAGAAAATAAAATAAAATGAAGCACTTGATCTAGACTTACTTTGAATTGAAATAAACTTATCTTAAAGACAAACTTCTAGATTATCCGCTTCGACCGTGGAGGTTCCTAAAATACGAAAACGCCTCTCTCGAGAATACGCTCTCGACTAAACTTAGGTTGATCGATTAAAGACCTCTCGGCCAGTCGAAACCCCTAAGCCTGCTTTAGGAGGTGAACCCCTCTATTGGATTTCACTCCAATCCGGAAGAGTCATGTCGTCCTCTCTCGAGGATTGCAATCAACTCCTTTTATCTTTGAGTGATCTCCCCGTATCCGCAACCTCTCGGTCATTTAGGATACGGATCTTAGATCAGAATCAAAGCTAATAAATCAAAGCTAACTCGAAACGATAAGAAAAGAGTTTGACAAAAAGAAATATTTTATTATAATGAAAAGCTTATCATGATCAAGTGGAAATGAAAATAGGGATACATAGAAAGAAAATAAAAAGCGCTAGAATTAAAGCCTAAACTATGAAATTGAAAAGTACATAAGCAAAATGCATAAAAACATGAAAATAATCTACTGAAGCTACTCCTAGATTGGCCTCCTGGCTCCTTCTCTAAAGCTTCTGGCTCGATCTGGAATTTATAGAAATTTTTCTTGAAGGTCACGCCCTAGGTCACGCCCGTGACCTAGGGCGTGTCAGGCTCGGAACCGCCGTCTTGAAAGCCCGGGAACGTTGGAGGAGAAACCGCCAAAATTTGTTAAATGGCGGGTCACGCCCCTAGGTCACGCCCGTGACCTAGGGCGTGTCACTTCAGTTTCTGGAAAACCGCGGGAAGCTGAAAACGGCGGGAGTAAATTCTGGCAGTTCCTGAAGTGTCACGCCCCTAGGTCACGCCCGTGACCTAGGGCGTGTACTGACCGGGTCAGCAAACGACTGGAAACGGCGCATTCTGACATCAATTCGGCAGTTTCGGGTTAGTCACGCCCTAGGCCACGCCCGTGACATGGGGGCGTGTACTTAGGAAATGTTCCAGAATTACCCCGGGAAGATTTCTGGAGAAAATTATTTTCTTGAACTAGTCACGCCCGTGTTCACACCCTGGTCACGCCCGTGTCCTTGGGGCGTGTACTTGTGAAATTCTCCAGATTTGTAGAGGACGTCGTCCTCTTTCCGTTGACTGGTTGCACGTCCCGTAACTCTTCCTGGTTTGAAAGTTATGGCCATTTGAATTTCAGCTATCCGTGGCCAAAAATGTTAATTTTCTCAAAATGTTTTCGGATCTTTGCCATGGACTTGAAAATGATATTTGGAGCCCATATTGACCTGAAATATAAAAATAAATGAATTATTATATATATTAATATAAATCCAAATAAATTATACTATTTATTTATAAAAAACTAAACTAAAATAACTATATAAATTAACTTATCAAATACCCCCACACTTAATCTTTTGCTATTCCAGAGCAAAACTATGAGAGGTATTTATAAGAAAATAATATAATTTTTTAATCAAACTAAAAAATTATCAAATCAAAAGAGAGTTAAAAATTAATTTTAGGGATTCAAATTTTTAAGTCCTAAAATATGAAAGTAAAAAGTGAAGAGCTAAATATTTAGCAAAGTTTTCTCTAATAAAATAATTAGAACTCAAAATTAAGTATTTAGCAAACAAAATTAGATTAAAAATTATAAACACTTTTTCCACTAAAAAGAGACTTCAAGGAAAATCAAACTACTACTTATGCTCTCTTACAAATTTAATTTAAATCTAAGCAATTATATTGGGTTTTGGGTTTGGAAAAACGAAGATTGAAGAGATCTTAGATTGGGGGTGATGAATTTTATCCTCTCACCCCGCACAATTTTTTTCTTTTTTGATATTTTTTTTCTTCTTTTTTTTTTCTTCAAATAAAATTATTTAGGAGTAATGAATTTTATCCTCTTACTCCTTTTTTTTGGGGTTGCATATGTGTACCAAGGAATATTTAATTCCCATGACATATGATCTAACCAAAAATGAAAAATTGCATATGTGTACCAATGGATAATGAATTTTATCCTCTTATCCTCATGACATATGATCTAACAAGAAAATTAAAAACCCGGGGAAAGACTTAACAAAATTTAGATTAAATTAAAAAACTAAGAGAGCAACTATAGCGATTTAAGTTTTCCTAGGAATCTTAAAGCATAAAGTGAAGATAATTAAAATCTAAGAATTGTTAATATAAATACCACAAAGTTGAAACTAATTACAATAAAAGAGAATAAGCTGTAAATAGATTTCTCTAATCAAATTTTACTTCATAAATTTATTTCTTAAAATCAAATCACCTAAAAATTAAATTTAACTAACTTTGATGAAATAAAAGATTTAGAAAATCAAAAATTATAAAAATTCTTATAAATTAACTCAAAATAAATTTCGAAAAAGTCACAAAAATTTAAGCAGGGGTTTATTATATATTTTTTTACTTTTTTTTTCTATTTTTTTCTATTTTTTATATTAAAAAGAAAAAAAAATTTTAAAGATTTTTTTTCATTTTTTGGGATAAACATAATAAATAAGAATCCACCCCCATACTTAAAAATAAACATTGTCCCCAATGTTTATAAATCAAGTACGAGGAAAGAAAAACAATTTGTGAAAATTTTAAGAAAAATTCATAAATATTAAAAGATAAGCAAGGGGTGTCTCCCAAGAGCGCTTTTCTTTTTCCCGTCTTTAAGCTAGACGGTTATTGTTAGGAGAATGAAAAATAAAAATGTAAGTGAAGGGGTAACTCCCTTAATTCACGCTTGGGCGAATACGCCGAAGACGCTCGCCCAGCGACTCCTCCGCTTGTTTCTTGATCCTCCTTTTTTGAACATTTGACTTGAAAATGTAAATTCACATCACATATACATACCTGAGGTGATGTGAATTTCTGTAGATGAGCGGCAAATGGATCATTGACGACGTGTGATTGCAACGGCTCATCATCTTCATGAAATTCATTAGTTAAAGAAAAATCAAAAGCAAACGCGTCAGAAAAATCTTCGCAAGGAGGTGGCTCTTGTGAAGTTATAAGATTAGGCTCAGGTTGTTTATTTTCTAAAATTAATTTTTCATCCGAAAATTTATTTAAAATAAAATCATCGGAAGCATCAAGTTCATAAATTTTCGCTCCTAAAAAGTCATAAATTGTGCATGGAGATTCATTAATAGGAGGAAAATTGGGAGTAGTAGGAGGAGAAACATTTTCTTCTTCTACTCCTCCATGCGCATCCATACACCTAACAAGCTCTTGAAATAAAAGTTGTTGTTGTTCTTCGGTATAAACAACTACTGGGGTACATGAAGAGTCATGTTCCTCATTAGCGACATTATCCGAAGGAGAAGAAATATCATTAAAAGTAAGAAAATTCTCACCCAAATTTTGGGGGAAAGAATCAAATTGAAATTGAGAAGATTCCCCAAAATTAAGAGAGAGAGTGTGCGGTGCGCAAGAAGAACAAAAATTAGGATCTAAATAATTGTTCTCATAACTCGTAAAGTTTTTCGGCGAACAAGAAAAACCAAAATCCGAGTTAGAAGTAAAATTATTTAAATCAAAATAATCATTCGCATTTGAAAAATTATTTTCATGAGAAATAATTGAATTGGAAAAATTAGTTTCATGAAAATTTGAAGCAGAATTAGCATCAAAGTGAGGATAATTGTTAATTTCAAAATTATTTTCATACCAAAATTTTTTATAATAATTATAATAACAATTATCACTATGATGAGGAGCACCACAATAAGAACAAGAAATTTGACGCTGTCTTGCGGCTTGCAAAATATTGAGTTGATTTTGAAGCTTGGCTATTTGAGCGGCCAATTGAGATAACATTTTTTATAAAAAGAAAAATAAAACAACCGTTACCTAATAGAAATGAATTTGAAAAAGAAAAGAAAAAAAAGAATTGGGGATAGTGAAAGAGAGTGATAAAAGTAATAAAATTTGCGTTTTCAAAATAACAACAAAATAGTCCCCGGCAACGGCGCCAAAAACTTGATGAGGAATTTTACAGTTTTAAAATGTATCCAAACTATAATCTCAAATAGGCAAGCGTACCTATCGAAATATAGTATAGGAAATGTCGTATTAGACTCGGGGCCTGTTGAGTACTCCTACTCACGCAATTTAATATTATTTTATCGGGAAAAAAAATGAATTAAAACTATAATTAGAAAATAAAATAAAAGGAAGCACTTGATCTAGACTTACTTTGAATTGAAATAAACTTATCTTAAAGACAAACTTCTAGATTATCCGCTTCGACCGTGGAGGTTCCTAAAATACGAAAACGCCTCTCTCGAGAATACGCTCTCGACTAAACTTAGGTTGATCGAATAAAGACCTCTCGGCCAGTCGAAACCCCTAAGCCTGCTTTAGGAGGTGAACCCCTCTATTGGATTTCACTCCAATCCGGAATAGTCATGTCGTCCTCTCTCGAGGATTGCAATCAACTCCTTTTATCTTTGAGTGATCTCCCCGTATCCGCAACCTCTCGGTCATTTAGGATACGGATCTTAGATCAGAATCAAAGCTAATAAATCAAAGCTAACTCGAAACGATAAGAAAAGAGTTTGACAAAAAGAAATATTTTATTATAATGAAAAGCTTATCATGATCAAGTGGAAATGAAAATAGGGATACATAGAAAGAAAATAAAAAGCGCTAGAATTAAAGCCTAAAATATGAAATTGAAAAGTACATAAGCAAAATGCATAAAAACATGAAAATAATCTACTGAAGCTACTCCTAGATTGGCCTCCTGGCTCCTTCTCTAAAGCTTCTGGCTCGATCTGGAATTTATAGAAATTTTTCTTGAAGGTCACGCCCTAGGTCACGCCCGTGACCTAGGGCGTGTCAGGCTCGGAACCGCCGTCTTGAAAGCCCGGGAACGTTGGAGGAGAAACCGCCAAAATTTGTTAAATGGCGGGTCACGCCCCTAGGTCACGCCCGTGACCTAGGGCGTGTCACTTCAGTTTCTGGAAAACCGCGGGAAGCTGAAAACGGCGGGAGTAAATTCTGGCAGTTCCTGAAGTGTCACGCCCCTAGGTCACGCCCGTGACCTAGGGCGTGTACTGACCGGGTCAGCAAACGACTGGAAACGGCGCATTCTGACATCAATTCGGCAGTTTCGGGTTAGTCACGCCCTAGGACACGCCCGTGACAGGGGGGCGTGTACTTAGGAAATGTTCCAGAATTACCCCGGGAAGATTTCTGGAGAAAATTATTTTCTTGAACTAGTCACGCCCGTGTTCACACCCTGGTCACGCCCGTGTCCTTGGGGCGTGTACTTTTGAAATTCTCCAGATTTGTAGAGGACGTCGTCCTCTTTCCGTTGACTGGTTGCACGTCCCGTAACTCTTCCTGGTTTGAAAGTTATGGCCATTTGAATTTCAGCTATCCGTGGCCAAAAATGTTAATTTTCTCAAAATGTTTTCGGATCTTTGCCATGGACTTGAAAATGATATTTGGAGCCCATATTGACCTGAAATATAAAAATAAATGAATTATTATATATATTAATATAAATCCAAATAAATTATACCATTTATTTATAAAAAACTAAACTAAAATAACTATATAAATTAACTTATCAAATACCCCCACACTTAATCTTTTGTTATTCCAGAGCAAAACTATGAGAGGTATTTATAAGAAAATAATATAATTTTTTAATCAAACTAAAAAATTATCAAATCAAAAGAGAGTTAAAAATTAATTTTAGGGATTCAAATTTTTAAGTCCTAAAATATGAAAGTAAAAAGTGAAGAGCTAAATATTTAGCAAAGTTTTCTCTAATAAAATAATTAGAACTCAAAATTAAGTATTTAGCAAACAAAATTAGATTAAAAATTATAAACATTTTTTCCACTAAAAAGAGACTTCAAGGAAAATCAAACTACTACTTATGCTCTCTTACAAATTTAATTTAAATCTAAGCAATTATATTGGGTTTTGGGTTTGGAAAAACGAAGATTGAAGAGATCTTAGATTGGGGGTGATGAATTTTATCCTCTCACCCCGCACAATTTTTTTCTTTTTTGATATTTTTTTTCTTCTTTTTTTTTCTCTTCAAATAAAATTGTTTAGGAGTAATGAATTTTATCCTCTTACTCCTTTTTTTTGGGGTTGCATATGTGTACCAAGGAATATTTAATTCCCATGACATATGATCTAACCAAAAATGAAAAATTGCATATGTGTACCAAGGGATAATGAATTTTATCCTCTTATCCCCATGACATATGATCTAACAAGAAAATTAAAAACCTGGGGAAAGTCTTAACAAAATTTAGATTAAATTAAAAAACTAAGAGAGCAACTATAGCGATTTAAGCTTTCCTAGGAATCTTAAAGCATAAAGTGAAGATAATTAAAATCTAAGAATTGTTAATATAAATACCACAAAGTTGAAACTAATTACAATAAAAGAGAATAAGGTCTAAATAGATTTCTCTAATCAAATTTTACTTCATAAATTTATTTCTTAAAATCAAATCACCTAAAAATTAAATTTAACTAACTTTGATGAAATAAAAGATTTAGAAAATCAAAAATTATAAAAATTCTTATAAATTAACTCAAAATAAATTTCGAAAAAGTCACAAAAATTTAAGCAGGGGTTTATTATATATTTTTTTACTTTTTTTTTCTATTTTTTTCTATTTTTTATATTAAAAAAAAAAATTTAAAGATTTTTTTTCATGTTTTTGGGATAAACATAATAAATAAGAATCCACCCCCATACTTAAAAATAAACATTGTCCCCAATGTTTATAAATCAAGTACGAGGAAAGAAAAACAATTTGTGAAAATTTTAAGAAAAATTCATAAAAATTAAAAGATGAGCGGCAAATGGATCATTGACGACGTGTGATTGCAACGGCTCATCATCTTCATGAAATTCATTAGTTAAAGAAAAATCAAAAGCAAACGCGTCAGAAAAATCTTCGCAAGGAGGATGCTCTTGTGAAGTTATAAGATTAGGCTCAGGTTGTTTATTTTCTAAAATTAATTTTTCATCCGAAAATTTATTTAAAATAAAATCATCGGAAGCATCAAGTTCATAAATTTTCGCTCCTAAAAAGTCATAAATTGTGCATGGAGATTCATTAATAGGAGGAAAATTGGGAGTAGTAGGAGGAGAAACATATTCTTCTTCTACTCCTCCATGCGCATCCATACACCTAAGAAGCTCTTGAAATAAAAGTTGTTGTTCTTCTTCGGTATAAACAACTACTGGGGTACATGAAGAGTCATGTTCCTCATTAGCGACATTATCCGAAGGAGAAGAAAAATCATTAAAAGTAAGAAAATTCTCACCCAAATTTTGGGGGAAAGAATCAAATTGAAATTGAGAAGATTCCCCAAAATTAAGAGAGAGAGTGTGCGGTGCGCAAGAAGAACAAAAATTAGGATCTAAATAATTGTTCTCATAACTCGTAAAGTTTTTCGGCGAACAAGAAAAACCAAAATCCGAGTTAGAAGTAAAATTATTTAAATCAAAATAATCATTCGCATTTGAAAAATTATTTTCATGAGAAATAATTGAATTGGAAAAATTAGTTTCATGAAAATTTGAAGCAGAATTAGCATCAAAGTGAGGATAATTGTTAATTTCAAAATTATTTTCATACCAAAATTTTTTATAATAATTATAATAACAATTATCACTATGATGAGGAGCACCACAATAAGAACAAGAAATTTGACGCTGTCTTGCGGCTTGCAAAATATTGAGTTGATTTTGAAGCTTGACTATTTGAGCGGCCAATTGAGATAACATTTTTTATAAAAAGAAAAATAAAACAACCGTTACCTAATAGAAATGAATTTGAAAAAGAAAAGAAAAAAAGAATTGGGGATAGTGAAAGAGAGTGATAAAAGTAATAAAATTTGCGTTTTCAAAATATCAACAAAATAGTCCCCGGCAACGGCGCCAAAAACTTGATGAGGAATTTTATAGTTTTAAAATTATCCAAACTATAATCTCAAATAGGCAAGCGTACCTATCGAAATATAGTATAGGAAATGTCGTATTAGACTCGGGGCCTGTTGAGTACTCCTACTCACGCAAATTAATATTATTTTATCGGGAAAAAAAATGAATTAAAACTATAATTAGAAAATAAAATAAAAGGAAGCACTTGATCTAGACTTACTTTGAATTGAAATAAACTTATCTTAAAGACAAACTTCTAGATTATCCGCTTCGACCGTGGAGGTTCCTAAAATACGAAAACGCCTCTCTCGAGAATACGCTCTCGACTAAACTTAGGTTGATCGATTAAATACCTCTCGGCCAGTCGAAACCCCTAAGCCTGCTTTAGGAGGTGAACCCCTCTATTGGATTTCACTCCAATCCGGAAGAGTCATGTCGTCCTCTCTCGAGGATTGCAATCAACTCCTTTTATCTTTGAGTGATCTCCCCGTATCCGCAACCTCTCGGTCATTTAGGATACGGATCTTAGATCGGAATCAAAGCTAATAAATCAAAGCTAACTCGAAACGATAAGAAAAGAGTTTGACAAAAAGAAATATTTTATTATAATGAAAAGCTTATCATGATCAAGTGGAAATGAAAATAGGGATACATAGAAAGAAAATAAAAAGCGCTAGAATTAAAGCCTAAACTATGAAATTGAAAAGTACATAAGCAAAATGCATAAAAACATGAAAATAATCTACTGAAGCTACTCCTAGATTGACCTCCTGGCTCCTTCTCTAAAGCTTCTGGCTCGATCTGGAATTTATAGAAATTTTTCTTGAAGGTCACGCCCTAGGTCACGCTCGTGACCTAGGGCGTGTCAGGCTCGGAACCGCCGTCTTGAAAGCCCGGGAACGTTGGAGGAGAAACCGCCAAAATTTGTTAAATGGCGGGTCACGCCCCTAGGTCACGCCCGTGACCTAGGGCGTGTCACTTCAGTTTCTGGAAAACCGCGGGAAGCTGAAAACGGCGGGAGTAAATTCTGGCAGTTCCTGAAGTGTCACGCCCCTAGGTCACGCCCGTGACCTAGGGCGTGTACTGACCGGGTCAGCAAACGACTGGAAACGGCGCATTCTGACATCAATTCGGCAGTTTCGGGTTAGTCACGCCCTAGGCCACGCCCGTGACAGGGGGCGTGTACTTAGGAAATGTTCCAGAATTACCCCGGGAAGATTTCTGGAGAAAATTATTTTCTTGAACTAGTCACGCCCGTGTTCACACCCTGGTCACGCCCGTGTCCTTGGGGCGTGTACTTTTTAAATTCTCTAGATTTGTAGAGGATGTCGTCCTCTTTCCGTTGACTGGTTGCACGTCCCGTAACTCTTCCTGGTTTGAAAGTTATGGCCATTTGAATTTCAGCTATCCGTGGCCAAAAAATGTTAATTTTCTCAAAATGTTTTCGGATCTTTGCCATGGACTTGAAAATGATATTTGGAGCCCATATTGACCTGAAATATAAAAATAAATGAATTATTATATATATTAATATAAATCCAAATAAATTATACTATTTATTTATAAAAAACTAAACTAAAATAACTATATAAATTAACTTATCAATATCTTCTTAAGAAAAAAAACTAAAAGAGGCTAAGCAATTTGAAGAATCTCTTAATGGGAGAAGCATCAAATTGATGGACATCACAAGCATAATTAATGACAGACTTAATGACAAGCTGGGCTTGGGAGTTTCATCAAGTCAGACTCCTATTCTTCAGAAAAATATTTTATCAACCCCTATAAAATTGATCTCTGCTAAAGAAAAAGGAAAATAAGTTTTACAACTTACAAATAAATATACTGAAATCTTACCAAAGAATAAATCAAAGAAAAAAAAATTCACAGAAAAATCATGTTCAGCAAAATTCGTCGAACCGATATCGATAAAATCATTATTATGCGTCGAACGGCGATCGACGAACTCTAAACCCAGAATTTGGATACAACTACTCATCATCGGGTGCTCGATGAAATCAACATATTTCATCGAATAGAGATCGACGATCGTGGAATGCATGAAATGAGTATTATCATTATATGAACTGAGATCGACAGAATCAATACTTTTTGTCGAACTCAATTTGACAAACTCAATTAAATTCCTCGAACCCAAATACTGAAAACAGAAATTTTAATTACTATCAATTTAATAATCAGAAACCAAAACTTGTTAATACTTTTACTCAACGGATAATTCCTCCTAGGAGATATCATCCATTAGGCTATAATGATCAACCTGATTGTTCTTATATTTCTAGTTATTCTTATGAAAGATATCAAGGACCCAAGGTCACTTGGGTCAAGAACAACTAATCTTGTTTTGTATAGGTAAAAGACTATCCTACCACAGAGCAACAATTGTATCTTGATTGTGGCTGTTCAAAACATATGAAATGATATAAAGGCAACCTGACTGATTTCAAAGCTATGCTTGGACCAAAGGTGCTTTTTGGAGACTCCAACTATGGACAAAGAGAAGGTTATGGAAATGTCAATGTTGGAGCTGTTACCTTCAGGAAGGTAACATATGTCAATGATCTCAAGCATAACCTAATATCCATAAGCCAGTTATTTGATGAAAGTTATCAGCTATCATTTAATCAGTCATCTTGCATTATTACTTCTGATAACAGCAAAATTGTTTTAAATAGAATTATACAAGGAAACATTTATGTAGTTAATTTCAAATCAGCTAGTACATAAATTTGTTTATTTAATCAAATTAGCTCTACTAATGGTTTATGTCATAAGAGACTAGGCCATGTAAACTTTAGGAATATTGCTAATCTATCTAGGGAAAACCTTGTTAGAGGATTGCCTTCTAGTTCTTAAAAGAAGGAAGGACTCTGCAGGGTTTGTCAATTAAGTAAACAAACTAAAAATAGTTTTAAATCTATTAATAAAAATGATTCACCCATGATTTTGTACTTGCTATATATGGACCTTTTTGGCCCTATTGCTGTACAAACTTTGGGAGGAAAGTCTTACACTTTAGTTATTATTGATGACTTCTCTAGATTCACTTGGGTGTTCTTTCTGAGAAACAAGTCAGATAACTTTAAAGTTCTTATAGATTTTCTTAAGAGCATACAGATTGAGTACTCTACTCAGGTTGCATTGATCAGAAGTGATCATGATACCGAGTTTGAATCTCTTTTCATGCAAGAATTCTGTGAGAAGGAAGGTATCAGACATTATTTTTCTACTCCCAGAACTCCTCAACAAAATGGGGTAGTAGAAAGGAAAAATAGAACCTTTATTGAATCTGCTGGGACATAGCTTGCAGAAGCTTATTTGCTCCTATCCTTTTGGGCAGAGGCTATGAGCATAACAAATTATGTTCTAAACAGAAGTTTAATTCATAAACTTAAGGGTAAGACTCCCTATCAATTAGTTAAAGGGAAGCAACCTAAAGTAGATTATTTTAAAGTGTTTGGTTGCAAATGTTACATTCATAATAATAACAAGAAACACGTTATAAAGTTTAAAGCAAAGGATGCAGAAGGAATTTTCCTTAGATATTCTCAAATCAACAAAGCTTATAGGGTATTTAATAAGTCAACATTAAAAATGGAAGAATCTGTACATATTTATTTTGATGAAGCTAACATGTTTTACAAGGGGAAGGATTCTTCTACCAAAGAAACTTTGCAGATACCCTATCTATGTGAGAAGTTGGATAACTTAAACCTTACCCAAGAGGTTACATCTCATTCTTCTCTACAGATTGATGAAGAAAGTGAATAAGAAACTACTGAAGCAGTTGAACAAACAACATCATCTATAATTCCACAAGTGGAATCAATTCCACAAGCCGTTGATCAACCAACTCCTCCTGCTAATCTTATTACACTTAGAGATCATTCCATATCTCAAGTGATTAGAGACATATCAGCTGGTGTGAAAACAAGACATTAACTCAACCAAGATTTGATGCAGGCTTGCTTCATTTCTCAACTTGAGCCTCAATCCATAAAAGATGAAGAGCAAGATCCCCACTGGATTATTGCAATGCAAGAGGAGCTCAACCAATTTGAGAGGTGTAGAGTTTGGGATTTAGTTCCTAGACCCAAAGACTACCAGTCATTGGAACTAAATGGGTGTTCAGGAACAAGTTGGATGCACACGGATCAATTATAAGGAACAAAGCAAGATTGGTAGACCAAGGATATTCACAGGAAGAAGGCATTGACTATGACCAGACCTTTGCCCATATTGCAAGATTGGAAGCTATCATGATTTTTCTTGCATATGCAACATTTAAGAAGTTCAAGGTTTACCAAATGGATCTCAAGAGTGCATTCCTTAATGGAGAATTAAAAGAGGAAGTTTATGTTGAACAACCTACAGGTTTTATCTCCTCAACTCATCCATCTTATGTTTTTAAGTTACATAAAGCTCTTTATGGTTTAAAGTAAGCTCCAAGAGCTTGGTATGCGACCTTAGCTAGCTTTCTTTTAGAACATAAGTTTACTAGAGTCATTGTAGATAGAACATTATTTATTAGACATCATAAATCAACAATTTTACTAGTTCAAATCTATGTAGATTATATAATATTTGACTCTACTAATTCCAAACTTTGCAAAAAGTTTTCTGACCTGATGCACTTAAAGTTTGAAATGAGTAGCATGAGTGAACTATCCTACTTCCTTGGTCTCCAAGTGAAGCAAACCCATGATGGTATTTTTTTATCTCAGTCCAAATATGCTAAAGAACTACTTAAAAGATTTGGGATGACTGATTCCTCTGCCAAGAAAACACCCATGCCATCCAATACTATAGTTGATTCTGATGAACATGGCAAACCAGTTGATCAGAAAACATATAGGGCTATTGTTGGGTCCTTATTATATCTTATAGCTAGTATGCCAGATATCATTTTTCTACTTGTATTTGTGCTATATTTCAGGTAAGTCCTAAAGAATCTCATCTTATTTTATTAAAAAGGATTTTAAGATATATAAAGGGTGTCCTAATCTAGGACTCTGATATCCTACTAAGTCAGAATTTGATTTAGCTGGATTTTCTGATGCTGACTTTGCTGGATGTAGAGTTGACAGGAAAATCACATCAGGAACTTGTCAGTTCCTTTGTGATAGGCTTGTGTCCTAGTTTTACAAAAAGCAAACCTCCATGTCAACATCAACTGCTGAAGCTGAATACATTGTAGCAGGCAGTTGCTGTTCACAAATTTTGTGGATTCAAAATCAGTACCTGGATTATGGTTTCAACTGATATAATTCAACTATCTTTTGTGATAATACCAGTGTAATTTATATTGCACAAAATCCAGTACATCATTGTAGAACAAAACATATAAAAACAAGACATCATTTCATTAGAGATTGTGTAGACAAAAGTAAAATTAAACTTGTCTTTATTTCTACTGATTTACAAAGAGAAGATATTTTCACCAAACACTTAGATGAAAAGAAACATATGTTCTTCCAAAATCAGCTAGGTGTGATCAATGGAGACAGTTTAATTTGATTTCTGTCTGTGGTCGACGATCTGTTCCTTTTCGTTCGACGAACTCTGAATGCTTCGAGGAGTGTTCGTCGAACGGAGATCAACGAACTTTCCTTTGTGAAACTATTCGTCAAATGGAGATCGACGAATTTGTTTCAGGAAATCTTTTCGTCAAACGGAGAACGACGAACTATTTTCCCCCTCTTCAAACTTTGATCGACGATCTTATTTCTCTATGAGATTTTTCGTCGACCTGAGTTTGAAGTTTTTAATGTTTCGTCGGACGGAGTTTGTCTTTTCATCTTCTGAAAACTTATAATAGGGTTTTCATCAAACTCCATCCCGTGCTTTCCAGTTCCCGTGCACTTGATCTTTTGATTTTGCATGCATGTCGATTTCAGCAACGACTCTTTCTGGCGTGAAGTTTGATGCAGGATTTGACATCGACATCGACTCTTTCAACCACTTCGATCAAGTCTTCAGGAACATACTCTAGTTGTTTGAGGCACCACAGTTACGACAGCTTATGACCCTAAGGATCAAACTCCCGTTGCAGGAAATAAAAGAATGGGTTTTCACAGCAACCCTTCCAGATCAATCCTCCATCACTGGAACAATTTCTGGACAACATGTTTCTCTTTCCCATACAGTTATAACTGATGTTTTTGAATTTGTTAATGGGGAAGATGATTATGAATTATCTAGCACTGAGTTTGAAGATATGCTAGTTATAATGGGTCACTCCTAGGGAAACACTAATAAACTACTGAAGAAAAACTTTGTCTGCTGAATACAAGTTTTTGGCAGATATAGTTGGGAAAGTAATCTTGGGTAAACACTCAGCCCATGATTATATTACCAGGCACCAATTACTTCTAATGTGTGCCTTGATTAATCACAAATCAGTAAACTGGGGAGAAGTTATATTTGATTTGATTATGAAGAAAATAAGTAAGAAGGATGTTTGTTTTGGAAGAATTCTGGGAATCTTCTTATAGGTTAAGGTTCCAGAACTGTTGGTCTCCCAGACCACTTTCATAAATGCCTCCAAGAGGATTACCTCTGCCCTCTTTGGCAGATGGGAGAGGGTTATCCCAAATCCCTCCAGGGCTTCCTCTTTTAGGATAGCTTCTGAGGACACCAGGGCTGCAATAGCCACTTCACCAACCCCTAAAGAAGCTCCTACTCCTAATATTTCCTTCATCAACTCCCCTCCATCTCAACATCATTCAATATTTCCTTTATCAACTCCCTTTGTTGATGTTACTACAATTCAACAACTATCTACAGATACACCTTCTACTTCCATACCTTCTATCTCACCATCAAGACAACAATCACCAATTAACCTTCCCGAGGAAACACCATCTCCACCTCCTCAATCTCCTCTACCACCACATCAACCATCCCAAGCTGATGACACACCATATATAGATCCAATGTTATCATCTCTTAATTTTGTTTTATTATCATCCTTATCTCCACAACCATCTCCACAACCATCTTCACAACATTCCCCTATTCAGAAAGATACTATACTCCCTAATGTCACAGCCTCGACAATTCTAACATACATTCAAACAACCTCCATCCCACAAGCATTCAACATCTGTCCAACATGTTCCATGCCCTCTTCTACTACATCAGCAAACATTCTTGAGCTTATTACCCCTACCCTCAAGAAACTGATAGCAGAGGCCATTGCTCCACTTACTGCCTCCATCTTTGTGCTTACTTCACAGCTTGATTCTTTCTCCACTATCCCTTCTCCTGGGGGCTTGGGTTCAGGACTCTCTGAATCTAGGCAGGGGGAGATGTTCCATGAAGAAGCTCTAGCAATTCAAGAAGAAGTTCCTGCAGAAATTCTAGCAGCAGCAGATGCATTTATTACTGAAATTGATACTGAAATTATTTGTTTTGAAGAAGAGTCAGTTGACATTGAGATAATCACTGTTGGTGATTTCATCATTCGTCGCACAGTGGATATTCATTCATTACTTTATTATTTTGTTACAATGTATAGTTGCACTTTACCAGTTTTTGATACAGTTGATATAGTGTCTGATTACTCAAAAGCTATAGTCTGCTACACAGCATCAATAAGTCCTGAAGTATTGGAACAAATAAGTACAAGTTTTGTAGTCAAAGAAAACATTATAGAGCAAATACTACTCCAGAACATAAGGTTATTTCTCCTCCAACATTTGGCTGGGCTAAATCTCCCATGCCAGACATGGATGAGATTATGTTTGAAGATATAGACACTGCAGATACTGATGTAAAGATTAGTGCAGAACATATATTTCCACAGCCTCAGGCTGAAGAAGAACATGAAGCTAAATAGCCACAGGCTCATCCTATACTTTCTGAGGCTATGCTTAAACAGATCAATGCTCTTTATGATAACCATGCTGATGAATTTGATGATGATGATGAATCTGATGAGTCAGATGACTCTAGTTCAAAGAAGAGAAAAGCTAAGAGAAAGGCTCCAATAAAGGCTGCTCCAAAACCAAATCCCACAGCAGACACTCCCTACTACATTCTGCACAACATTACTCTCACTCTAGATACTCCCTACTGGATGAGACTTTCTAAGAATGAACAAAAGAGAAGAAAGAAAATGAAGAGATATAATTCTCCTCCTAAGATATCTTGGAGAGGACCTCCTCCTCCTCCTCCTCCTACAGCAGGATCAACATGAAATATTTCTCAAGTTCAAAGGTCTGTTTCAAGTCAATCAAGACCAACTCATAGTAGCAATGGAAGATCTTCAAGGTCATACACTCAATCTAGCACCCAACAGAGAAAACAGTAGAAACAATAGCATGATAGTCAAGGCAGTCAGCTAACAGAACAAGGTAGCCAGGAAAAAGAAGAATTAAGTCCAAAGAGACCTCCCTCTCCAACATATGATCCAGAATTGGATCCAAAATATAGAATGGCCAGGTTTAATGAGCTGATATCTCCATCTCAGATAAGGAAGGACAGGGAAGAAGGAAATGATTCTTCTCAATTCTCTACTATGTCATCTTATAGGAAGAAAGAACTGGACAAATATAAGGTACAAAATCTTTTCAATGTTGATACTTACATGAATTTACATCTAGAAGCTATAGTGCTTAGAGCTGCAACTGTGAAAATTCTTGGTGCTCAAGACATAAAAATGACTCAAAGAGAAGCAGAGGATCCCAGAAGAAAGATGATTTTCACAAAACCTGCTTCCTCTTCGGATGCTTCAAAGAAACAGTGATAACTTTCTTATTTTGCATTTTGAATTTTATTTTTGCTATATGTAAACTCACAAGGCACTTTTGTTAATATCTGCTGAATGTCTTTAAAATTCCGTCAGATATTTTTTATGGCTTTGTGATTTTATTTATTTTTATTTTTCATAGTGAGCTCACCCAAATAGGGGGAGATTGTTGGTACGTGACTTGTGATTTGGGCTAGGTTTACTATTAAGTTTGATGACCCACCATATATAGTTTAGGGTCATATGTTAGTTTCAGGATTTAGGTCTATCACATTAGGTTAGATTACTGAGACCTACCTTCAGAAGACTTCAGAGAACACAAGACATAAAAGACAATGTAGTTTTGAAGATTATAGAAAATGTGTTCAATGATAGCTGAACTCATTTCGACAATCGTCGAACTCAGCTCGATGAACTCAGAGTTCCTTATCTGAGTTGAGCTCGACGAAATTCTAGCTCTGGTCGATGAACTATGAGCTTATATTAGAACCTAAGCTCGACGAAGTGCCATCTCAGCTCGATGAACTTGGAGCTCAGTTTGGCAAGTACATTTTTCTGTTCGAAGATTTTGGAGCTCAACTCGACGAAGAAGAATTATCAGCTCGAACTTGGTGCTCAGGTCAATGAAAGCTTTACTGAGGTCGACTAACTCGATCCAGGTACTGCTCAACTAATCTTCTCTGCAGATTCTCAGATCGACTAAGTCAGTTTAATATCAGTAATTAAGAAAGTAATACTCTGATAATTAATGCTTATATTCTCAAGAATATAGCCGTTCTTTGCAGCATTAATTAGGGATTTCACAGAGTTATTACTTAATATATTTACTGGGACAGTTGAGGAAATGCATTGAAGACAAAATTAGTGGTTCCATTTCCTAGAAAATATGCAGAGGGCTTAAAAGAATTTGAATTTCAAATCAGCAATCAAGATATAAAAGAAATTTTCAGAAGATTGATGTACACAACACCATAGAACAAGTATAACAGTCACGAAGAAGAAGAGAACATCTGCATACAAAGAACAAGAAACAGAGACACATAACTTCTTCTTCATCATCATTTTTCTTCTTCAAGCTTTTCTTCCAGCAAACAATCATCATTCTGAGTTCAAGATCACAATCACTCAGATACATATACTGGAAGGAGAAGTTTTCAATTTGAAGGCCTACACCCTGAAGCAAAGTCTCCACTCCTGACCAGATTTCAATAACTCAGGGGGAGCTTTGATAACACCACAAAATCCACGAGTATTCTCAAAGGATTAAGAAAGAGAAGACAATAACTCCCTTCAAAAGTTAATCCCTTGGTTGTCAAGTCTCATGATCAAAAGACTTGGATTGGTTTTTGGGCACCTGATCAAAAGCTCAAAGGGTTACTAGATCTCCTTTGAAAATAGATCTTATGGTGACAGGGCACTTGAACAAAAACTTGTGGTGACAGGGCACCTGAGCAAAAACTTGTGGTGGCAGAGCACCTGATCAAAAACCTGTAGTGGATTCCTACCGAGGTAGTAGAAGAGTCGATGCACCCAGGTTTATTGAGGAACCACTATAAATTTCCTTGTGTCACTGGTTATGCTCTACTTTTTATTGTGCTGTACTGTGATATACATTTTCTTTCTCATATATATATATATATCACCTATTTTAAATCCACTGTAGAAACAACTCAAAGTTTTTAAAATACTCTATTCACCCCCCTCTAGAGTCAGTTAGATAAATCCCTCAGCATTTAAGGCATCACTTTCTATTGGTATCAGAGCATATTTGATATCACTTTCAGAAGAGAAGAGATATAAGCAATTATATATCAAGTCCACATCACAACATCATTATAATGTAAGTAAAATGAGATACAATAGTACACAATGAGTATAGAATGAAAGAGAAAAGGGCTTATTCCATGTATATAGTAATCAAATCTCTCTCACAAAATATAACTAAGCGGAAACTAATCTATCATCAGTACACACGTCATCACCTGACGCCGGGCTGCAGTAGTAGTTGTAGGTGGTACCAGCTCCTCATGCCCTGCCACCTCATCCTGCTGGTGCTCCAGCTCCTCGAGCTACAAAAATGATACGGTCACAACTGACCGTTAGTCATAAAGACTAAGCCATTTTGTCCTCGCCTCACCACCGCGACTCCTAGGTATCGAGAGGGAGGACAAAGCAGAGAACAACAAGGGGTATAAAAAGGAAAGCAAGTGACAGTGGATCTATTCTATAATGGTTATAAAATGACAATATATCTTTACTCTAACAGTTCTGTATGGTATGAATACAGTAAGTAAGAACAATACTGAAAAGTAGTACAGTAAGTAATGTAAAGAACGAAACAGAAAGTAAGCAAACTACTACTACACAAACATCACAGAAGTACCATAACTTATATGAATGCCCATGCAAACTTATAAGTTAAGTTTTCACAAATATAGCTTATCATATAAAAGAGCCCATAATAATTTATATGATAAAGATCTTTGGTGCGTATGTTCTAAGTATGTATGTATGGCATGGTATGCGGGTTATGTATAATACAAGTGCAACTCACACACACACGATTCTATGTGTATAGACCTTTAGTTTCCACTTTTTGGAGTTAGCTTAACTCCTAGGTACTACAGTTGTGGCTACGACAACAGTGGAGTGGGCGTCTCCGCTCCTAGGCGGGTATACACACTACCAGGCCTAGATCATCCGTACGTCTTGAAAGTGAGGGTTAGACATGATTTACTCTAGAGGGGCGGGGGGGGGGGGGGGTGTAACACCCAAGATTGTTTGCAAGAGGTTCAGTCTGCAGTTCTGAAAATTTTTGGGTTCTGGCAGGAGGCACACGGCCTGCGACACGGGCGTGTCGCAGGGCGTGTCGAGGCCGTGTCGACACTCGGTCCAAGTGTCGACACTTTCGCTCGACAAAGTGTCGAGAGTGAGGCACACGGCCTGCGACACGGGCGTGTCGCAGGGCGTGTCGAGGCCGTGTCGACACTCGGCCCAAGTGTCGACACTTTGTGCTCGACAGAGTGTCGAGAGTGGGGCACACGGCCTGCGACACGGGCGTGTCGCAGGGCGTGTCGAGGCCGTGTCGACACTTGGCCCAAGTGTCGACACTTTGTGCTCGACAGTGTGTCGAGACTGGGGCACACGGCCTGTGACACGGGCGTGTCACAGGGCATGTCCCGCTTGGTCGACGATCTTCGCTCGACGTTTTTCCGCGGTGTCGACACAAAGCCTGTCGACGGGTGTCGAGACTTGGCATACGGCTTGGGACACGGGCGTGTCCCAGGCCGTGTCACCGTTCGGGTTGGTGTTGGGGCCGTGTCGTTGGAGACACACGGCAGGATACACGGCCGTGTCACTGGGGAAACGGGCGTGTCGTATTGAACACGGGCGTGTCGAATGCCCGTGTCTGATTCCAGGCGCGTCGATTTGAGACGGCAAATGAGGCACACGGCCCTGGACACGGGCGTGTGCCAGGCCGTGTTCGGCCCAGGTCTTTTTTTTTCCAGGCGAATCGCGGCCAGTCTTTTTCTGGTTTTGGGATCTAACGGTTCAGGCCATCTCCTGGGCAGTTAAGTCCGAACTTAGGGTTTCAGTTCCTCATTCTTTTTCAAGTCCTCTCTTTCTTAGTTCTTGAGAGAAACTAGAGCAAGGAGGAAGAAGAAGAACTCTTGGGCTGTAGGAAGGGTTTCGGAGCTCCGAATCGCGAGCCGAGTCCGGATCCGTGAAGCTTAGACCGCTGCGAAGATTTCCATCCGGCTATTTTGCCATGGCAAGAAAGAGGAGTCGGAAGGTAACGACATATCTCCTCTCGGTCTTTAGGATGCACATTTTAGCATCATCTAGTTTTCTTTTCTCTAACGTTTGGGCACCAAACTCTCAAATGAGAGGGGTTTTGGCTTGCCAAGTTTCAAGAGGAACTTCCGGGTCGATTGAGTCCGTCCCCGGCATATCTTTGCATTAGAGATCCGCTTCGCTAGTGGATTAGGCATGGTGGGTGAAGCCGTAGTCGCGACCGTTAGTCCGACTCAGTGATGTTGCATACGAACTTAGGGATTCGTAGAGATTTCCGTTGCGGCAAGATGCCGTTTGTGTTGTGGTGGTGATTGTCCCGTTTGCTTGAAAAGAGTACATGTAGTCGAACCCGGACAAGGTTAGCTCCTTGTGGTGGTAGATGGTTTCCTTGACAAGGTTAGCTCCGTATGAGAATGGAGATGGTTTCCTTGGTGGACAAGGTTAGCTCCGCACGAGTTGGAGATGTTTTCCTTAGTGCGCGGGAACGCTGCGGTACAAAGAGGGATTGCGATGTGTTTAGTCTTGGTTGTGTTGTGCCAAGGCGTGGCTATGTCTCCGTGGTCGGCTGGCTATCCCGTGACATGTGCGTCATGTGTGGAGAGTGTCCCGGCGAGACTAGTCCCCTTCTGTGAGACTGACGAGAATGCCAAGCTTGGGGCAAGCCCGGGCAAAGAGGCCATGAGCGGGTGGGGTCCAGCAAGGCTTCTTAGAATCGGTCAGTCTGTGGTTGTTGGAATCCTGACATGAGACGTCAGAGCTTGCAGGCAAGCCCGGGGCTAAGCCCACGAGCGGGTGGGGCCTTGGCAAGAATTCCATGTGGCGGCCTATGCGCCGTGTGAGGGAGTTGTGTCTCCCTCAATGTTTGCGGCTTTATGCCGATTGGGGAAATGTGAGTACCCAACTGATGTGATGTTGTGCTAGAGGCATACGTTGTAGGGTACCTTGGGTGAAGCCCGGGTGTTGCATTCATGTTGCATAGTAGGCCCTTTCTTTATATGCTCAACCAGTAGAGAACATGTTTGATGATTGAGACATCCAAGCCTGTTTTAATGATTTTCCATTTATAGAAATTTATATTGCATATGAAGTGCTGACTTGCAGGTTGGAGGGTTCCCCGGGGTCCGTTAGGGGCGGCCGGGAGGAGATGTGTTGTTACACAGTTTGAGGTCAGCCTTTGCTGACCCATGTTACTAATAATTTTTACAGGGCAAGGATCGCACGCAGGAGCTAGCACGCCGGCCAAAAAGGCCTAAGCCCATGAAGTGTTTTCTCTTTTGTAGCACTACTTGTGATTGATGTATGTTTGAGACTATTTTGTCCGGCTTGCAGGCCGAGGTAGACTAGGAGTGCTATGCACATTCATGTTTGTTTGTACTATTTACGTTTGGACATTTGATGTAAGGCCTTAAGGCCATTTGTTTACTCTTTTGGTTAGTGGATAACTTCTAGTCGTGCTTGGTTTTCCGCTGTGTTGTGCAAGTGTTTTGAGTTTGGGTAACTATATCAACTTTTAATACTAAAGCTGTGGCGTTCGTATGTTGTGGGGCCCCGGCCGGACCCATATTATACGTCCATTACAGGGGAGGTGTTACAATTTGGTATCAGAGGCAGGTTAGATTCAAGGTCAGTGCGTAGAGAAGTTATCCACATAAGAGTAACGCGGGACCATGAGTGTCCTTATGTTTTAGTCTTGAGATTGGAGACTAATCCCTTATTTCTTGTCTTCCTGAAGAGTGCAAGCAACGAGGCGGGCACTTCAAGAGCAAGGGATGATCTCTCGGCGAGCAGTGCTACTGCTCCAGGTCTTTTGGGCACGGGTGTAGACCCGGCCGACTTCTGCCGCATGCTTGCAGAAGCGATGGTGGCAGCTCAAGCTGCAGCAGCGGCTCAGGTGGCAGCCCCTGCCACACCAGATACGGCAACGGCCGTGCCAGGAGCAGAAGCCAGGCGAGTGGAGCCTTTGGCGGAGAGGGTAGTTGTCGGACATGGAGACCGACACATGAAGTATTTCCTGAGTTTCCATCACCCGCCTTTCAAGGGTGTTGGAACGCCAACGGATGCGGAGGACTGGTGGGTTCGCATTCAAGAACTGTTAAGGGCGGCAGAGACGCCAGAGGAAAAGAAAGCTGAGTATGCGGCATTCATGTTGGAAGGAGACGCCAAGTTGTGGTGGGTGAGCCATAGCGGCCGCCAGTTTCCGGGACGCACCCCGTCAGTGGAAGAGTTCGGGGACGCTTTTCTTAAGAGGTATATCCCAGTTTCAACACGATTGGCCCTGCAGAGGCAGTTTCTGCATCTAATGCAGCGAGACAAGACAGTGGATGAGTACGTGCAAGAGTTCACCCGTTTGGGTCGTTATGCGGGAACGACAATGGCGGATGATGTAGAGAGGGATAACCTCTTCTACCAAGGGTTGAGGGAAAATCTGAGACAACCCCTCATCTCCATGAAGAGGGCGGGATTTAATGAGCTAGTTGAAGCCGCCAGGAGTTTGGAGAATGATTTGGAGCGAACCCAACGCCGTAAGGGTTTTACTCCCAAGCAAGGGGAAGGGAAGCCTTCCCAATCTCATGGAAAGTCTGATGGGAGTAGGTGGAGGAAGAAGCCTTACACTTCCAGATCTGGTGAGAGGAGCAACTGGACGCCTGGGGGTTCCCACTCTAGGGGACCGCCGACGTGCTACAACTGCGGGAAGGTTGGGCACATAGCCCGTGCTTGTCAGCAAGGGGGAGCGGGGCAAGAGTCAAAGCAGGAGCAGTCTGTGCGCTCGGGCCCCAGTGCTGCAGAGAAAGGAACGATGGCGGAGTCAAGCGCTTCTCGGTTCCAACCGGTGCAACCAAGGGCTTACAACCTTGGACAGCAAGAAGCGATCCGCCAAACTGATGTGGTGACAGGTATGAAGAGAATTTAAGTTTAAATTTTGTGCTTCATCCTTTTAGACTTTTGTGTAATGTCTATGTTGTAGGCTTCGTGTTAGTTTCCGGATACCCCGCTAGGGTATTGTTTGATACGGGAGCATCACACTCCTTTCTTGCGGAGAGCTTCATCCGGAGAATAGGAGTTGAGTCTTTCTCGTCGGGAGCAGAGCTGAAAGTGCGCATGCCCAATGGGTCATCTATGACCACCGGGGCTAAAGGGCGCATTTGTTGGGAGCTAGACGGAGTTGTCTTCGCTCTGGAAGCGGCAGTGTTACCATTAGTAGAGTTCGATGTCATTTTGGGTATGGACTGGCTTGCAGAGCAGCGCGCCAGTATTGATTTCCTTTCTAAGGTGGTGACCTTAAGGAGTAAAGGGCAAACAGAAGTCAAGTTTGAGGGCCTTGGTGGAGTGGCCTGTTCCCTGATATCGGTCATGCAGTTGGTGCGGGCGGTTAACCAGGGTGGTGTAGCGCTTGTAGCGTTACTGGAGGTTCGTCTCTCCCAACTGTCTATTGAGGAAGTGCCTGTGGTGGCAGAGTTCAAGGATGTGTTTCCGGATGAACTTCCTGGAGCACCTCCTCGGCGGGAGATCGACTTTTCGATCGAGCTAGTGCCGGAGGCTAGACCGGTGTCGCGTCCTCCCTTTAGGATGGCACCAAAGGAGTTGGCGGAACTTAAAGTACAGTTACAGGAACTGTTGGAGCAAGGGTATATTAGACCCAGTTCTTCACCGTGGAGCGCACCGGTGTTGTTTGTAAAGAAGAAGGACGGTAGCATGCGCCTGTGCATTGACTACCGAGAGCTCAATAAGTTGACCGTCAAGAATAAGTATCCGATCCCTCGGATAGACGATTTGTTTGACCAATTGGTGGCGTCAGTGGTATATTCGAAGTTGGACTTGAAGTCGGGATACTATCAGCTGCGAATTCGAGATGAGGACATACCCAAAACTGCCTTTGGTACAAGGTATGGACACTTTGAGTTTACGGTGATGCCGTTCGGGTTGACGAACGCACCATCGGTGTTCATGGATCTGATGAATCGAGTATTTCGGGATTACTTGGATTCGTTTGTGGTTGTCTTCATTGATGACATCCTGGTGTACTCCAAGTCGGAAGTGGAGCATGAGACCCACTTGAGAATGGTTTTGCAAGTGTTGAGGGAGAATGAGTTGTATGCAAAATTCTCCAAATGCGAGTTCTGGTTGGAGAAGGTGGCATTTTTGGGCCACGTGATTAGTGGTGATGGGGTGGCAGTAGATCCAGCGAAGGTGGAGGCCATCAGAGATTGGCCGGTGTTGAGGACCGTGGCGGAAGTCCGAAGTTTTCTTGGACTAGCCGGGTATTATAGGAGATTCGTGGAGAATTTCTCGAAGATAGCTCTACCCCTCACCTCTCTCACTCGCAAAGACCATAAATTTGTGTGGACCCAAGAGTGCGGTCAAGCATTTGAGGCCCTGAAGGAGAGGCTTATGATGGCTCCGATCCTGAGTTTACCGCAAGGGACCGATGGATTTCAAATTTTCAGTGACGCATCGGGATGCGGTTTGGGTTGCGTGTTAGTGCAGCATGGCAAGGTGATAGCTTTTGGGTCTAGACAGCTGAAACCTCATGAGAGGAATTACCCCGTCCATGATTTGGAGCTGGCGGCGGTAATCTTCGCACTGAAAATTTGGCGGCATTATGTTTATGGCGCAAGGGTGGAGATCTTCACGGACCATAAAAGCCTGAAGTATCTCTTGGATCAAAAGGACTTGAACATGCGGCAACGCAGATGGGTTGAGTTTCTTGGAGACTACGAAGTGGCGATTCAGTATACGCCGGGTAAAGCCAACGTGGTGGCGGATGCGTTGAGTAGAAAGTACTCGGGGCAAGGAAATTGGATCGAAGCTCATGATGAGCGGTTGGTTCGGGAGTGGGAGTCCCTTGGGTTGGAATGTGTTGCGAGAGGCGAGTCCAGCGTGGCTCGGTTGAACTGGATTGAAGTGCAAAGCGACTTGTCCGATCGTATTCGGGAAGCGACTCGGTTGGATGTGGAGTTTCAACCTTTTGTGTTGGAGGCTCAAACGGGCGAGAGCAGCACCTGGGAGATGATTGATGGGATTCTGAGGAAGGGTGGAAGGGTTTGTGTACCGCAGTTTGGCAATCTCCGTGAGGAGTTGATGTTTGAGGCTCACTTCTCAAAGTACTCCATTCACCCGGGCAGTACAAAGATGTACTTGGATATGAAGAAATCCTTTTGGTGGCCGGGGTTGAAGCGAGATGTGGCTTTGTATGTGAGTCGTTGCCAAACATGTGCCTTGGTGAAGGCCGAATGTCAGAAACCGGGCGGGTTCCTGAAGCCCCTTCCAATTCCTGAGTGGAAATTTGAGGACATTTCCATGGACTTTGTGCATGGTTTGCCTAGATCGCAGCATGGTAATGATGCTATTTGGGTGATCGTGGATCGCCTAACCAAGGTGGCTCACTTCATCCCGAACCGGAAAGAGGACAGCGTGGAGAAGCTGGTGGAGTTGTATGTTCGCAACATTGTGCGACTGCACGGGATTCCTAAGAGCATAGTCAGTGATCGCGATGGACGGTTTACGTCCAAGGACTGGAGACTGGTTCAGAAGAGCTTGGGCACGAAGCTAAAGTTCAGTACGGCGTTTCATCCTCAAACCGATGGGCAAACGGAGAGGACGAACCGTACTATGGAGGATATGTTGAGGATGTGCGTTCTTGATTTTGGCAAGAGGTGGGAGGATCACCTCTTCATGGTAGAATTTGCGTACAACAACAGTTTTCAAGCTAGTATAAAGATGGCGCCATACGAAGCTTTGTATGGGAGGCGGTGTCGAACGCCGATGTCTTGGGCAGAGGCGGGAGACACCAAACTTCTGGGAAAGGATGCGGTAGTTGACTCTTGTGAGACGGTACGGACCATCCAAGACCGTATGAAAGTGGCACAAGACAGACAAGTAAAATATTTCAATGCTCGTCACCGGAAGTTAGAATTTGCAGTTGGTGATTGGGTTTATCTGAAGGTCAAGCCGTTCAAAGGCGTCTCGCGGATTCGCCGACTCAAGAAGTTGAGTCCAAGGTTTTTGGGGCCTTTTGAAATTGTTGAGCGGGTAGGAGGAGCAGCCTATCGGTTGGCGTTGTCCGCAGATTTGAGTGGATTACATGACGTCTTCCACGTCTCCGTGTTGAGGAAAGCCTTGGTGGAGGCTAGCGTGGTGATTGAGCCGGCATCGGTGCCGATTGAGGAAGACTTGAGGACGCGAGTCCTTCCAATCGCTATAGAAGATTCGGAGATTCGGCAGCTGCGGAATAAAGAGGTTAAACTTGTGAAAGTTCGTTGGGACAACTGCGGTCGTGAGGAGTTCTCTTGGGAGCGAGAACAAGCCATGTTAGAAGACTATCCAGAACTATTTTTGTCAGGTACCATTTAAGTTTTGTACCTCTTTTGTTTTGTAATTTCGGGACGAAATTCTGTTAAGAGGGGGAGAGTTGTAACACCCCAGATTTTTTGCAAGAGGTTCAGTCTGCAGTTCTGAAAATTTTTGGGTTCTGGCAGGAGGCACACGGCCTGCGACACGGGCGTGTCGCAGGGCGTGTCGAGGCCGTGTCGACACTCGGTCCAAGTGTCGACACTTTCGCTCGACAAAGTGTCGAGAGTGAGGCACACGGCCTGCGACACGGGCGTGTCGCAGGGCGTGTCGAGGCCGTGTCGACACTCGGCCCAAGTGTCGACACTTTGTGCTCGACAGAGTGTCGAGAGTGGGGCACACGGCCTGCGACACAGGCGTGTCGCAGGGCGTGTCGAGGCCGTGTCGACACTTGGCCCAAGTGTCGACACTTTGTGCTCGACAGTGTGTCGAGACTGGGGCACACGGCCTGTGACACGGGCGTGTCACAGGGCGTGTCCCGCTTGGTCGACGATCTTCGCTCGACGTTTTTCCACGGTGTCGACACAAAGCCTGTCGACGGGTGTCGAGACTTGGCACACGGCTTGGGACACGGGCGTGTCCCAGGCCGTGTCACCTCTCGGGTTGGTGTTGGGGCCGTGTCGTTGGAGACACACGGCAGGACACACGGCCGTGTCACTGGGGACACGGGCGTGTCGTATTGAACACGGGCGTGTCGAATGCCCGTGTCTGATTCCAGGCGCGTCGATTTGAGACGGCGAATGAGGCACACGGCCCTGGACACGGGCGTGTGCAAGGCCGTGTTCGGCCCAGGTCTTTTTTTTTCCAGGCGAATCGCGGCCAGTCTTTTTCTGGTTTTGGGATCTAACGGTTCAGGCCATCTCCTGGGCAGTTAAGTCCGAACTTAGGGTTTCAGTTCCTCATTCTTTTTCAAGTCCTCTCTTTCTTAGTTCTTGAGAGAAACTAGAGCAAGGAGGAAGAAGAAGAACTCTTGGGCTGTAGGAAGGGTTTCGGAGCTCCGAATCGCGAGCCGAGTCCGGATCCGTGAAGCTTAGACCGCTGCGAAGATTTCCATCCGGCTATTTTGCCATGGCAAGAAAGAGGAGTCGGAAGGTAACGACATATCTCCTCTCGGTCTTTAGGATGCACGTTTTAGCATCATCTAGTTTTCTTTTCTCTAACTTTTGGGCACCAAACTCTCAAATGAGAGGGGTTTTGGCTTGCCAAGTTTCAAGAGGAACTTCCGGGTCGATTGAGTCCGTCCCCGGCATATCTTTGCATTAGAGATCCGCTTCGCTAGTGGATTAGGCATGGTGGGTGAAGCCGTAGTCGCGACCGTTAGTCCGACTCGGTGATGTTGCATACGAACTTAGGGATTCGTAGAGATTTCCGTTGCGGCAAGATGCCGTTTGTGTTGTGGTGGTGATTGTCCCGTTTGCTTGAAAAGAGTACATGTAGTCGAACCCGGACAAGGTTAGCTCCTCGTGGTGGTAGATGGTTTCCTTGACAAGGTTAGCTCCGTATGAGAATGGAGATGGTTTCCTTGGTGTACAAGGTTAGCTCCGCACGAGTTGGAGATGTTTTCCTTGGTGCGCGGGAACGCTGCGGTACAAAGAGGGATTGCGATGTGTTTAGTCTTGGTTGTGTTGTGCCAAGGCGTGGCTATGTCTCCGTGGTCGGCTGGCTATCCCGTGACATGTGCGTCATGTGTGGAGAGTGTCCCGGCGAGACTAGTCCCCTTCTGTGAGACTGACGAGAATGCCAAGCTTGGGGCAAGCCCGGGCAAAGAGGCCATGAGCGGGTGGGGTCCAGCAAGGCTTCTTAGAATCGGTCAGTCTGTGGTTGTTGGAATCCTGACTTGAGACGTCAGAGCTTGCAGGCAAGCCCGGGGCTAAGCCCACGAGCGGGTGGGGCCTTGGCAAGAATTCCATGTGGCGGCCTGTGCGCCGTGTGAGGGAGTTGTGTCTCCCTCAATGTTTGCGGCTTTATGCCGATTGGGGAAATGTGAGTACCCAACTGATGTGATGTTGTGCTAGAGGCATACGTTGTAGGGTACCTTGGGTGAAGCCCGGGTGTTGCATTCATGTTGCATAGTAGGCCCTTTCTTTATATGCTCAACCAGTAGAGAACATGTTTGATGATTGAGACATCCAAGCCTGTTTTAATGCTTTTCCATTTATAGAAATTTATATTGCATATGAAGTGCTGACTTGCAGGTTGGAGGGTTCCCCGGGGTCCGTTAGGGGCGGCCGGGAGGAGATGTGTTGTTACACAGTTTGAGGTCAGCCTTTGCTGACCCATGTTACTAATAATTTTTACAGGGCAAGGATCGCACGCAGGAGCTAGCACGCCGGCCAAAAAGCCCTAAGCCCATGAAGTGTTTTCTCTTTTGTAGCACTACTTGTGATTGATGTATGTTTGAGACTATTTTGTCCGGCTTGCAGGCCGAGGTAGACTAGGAGTGCTATGCACATTCATGTTTGTTTGTACTATTTACGTTTGGACATTTGATGTAAGGCCTTAATGCCATTTGTTTACTCTTTTGGTTAGTGGATAACTTCTAGTCGTGCTTGGTTTTCCACTGTGTTGTGCAAGTGTTTTGAGTTTGGGTAACTATATCAACTTTTAATACTAAAGCTGTGGCGTTCGTATGTTGTGGGGCCCCGGCCGGACCCATATAATACGTCCATTACAGGGGAGGTGTTACAGGGGGGGGGGTGAATAGAGTAATAAAAATCTTTTTACTATTTAAGAAATAATATCAGAGTAATGGATTAAGAGATACCAGAATAGTAGTAAGCTAGAAGTTATCCTAAGTTAAGCTATTCTAACATAGCACATATAATCTAATCTATCACAGGCATAGCAAGAACAAAAAGAAAAGGGCAACCAGACAACACAAGATTTTTAGAGTGGTTCCCCAACCTGGGTACATCCACTCTTCTACCACCCTGGTAGGAGTCCACTACAGGTTTTGATCAGGTGACTACCACCAATGAGATTTTGATCAGGTGCTCAAATATTAACTCAAGTCTTTTGATCAGGAGACTTGCAACCAAGGAATAACTTTTGAATGGAGTTAAAGAACCCTTTGTACAAAGAGCGGGTGAGAGATTTATGGTGTCATCTCTTTCTCAAAGCAACTGAGAAGACTAGTGGATCTTGATGATGTCAAAGCTCCTCCTGAGATTAAGATTTGTTCAGGAAGAATGGAAGCTTTGCAGGGTGAGTAGGTCATTTTGAAAAGATCTCTAGAAAGCTATAGACATATAGAAGTTGATTGTCTCTTTTTTAGCTTACTGGAGGAAGAACACTTGATGAAGACAGTCAGAGCCTTGTCTTGAATAATTTCTGGTGCCTGTCTTGTTCTCTTTGTGTTCTGCTATTCCTGTTATCTGTTGTCAATTGAAAGAGAAGAATATCTTTTTATGTATCTCTATCTAATTTTTCCTTTGAATTTGAATTGTCTGCATTGAATGCTGACTGCCCGGAGAATAAAAATCCGCCTGGAGAGAATATTGCATTAATGGATTTCCCCAACTGTCCTATTAAAAATGACAAGTAATAATCCTGATAAATACCATAATAAATGCTGCCACTAACAGCTATTTCCAGAGAATATGAGCATTGATTATTCAGGAATTACTGCAGTAGAATAAGGACAAGAAGAAGGGAAAATTCCAAGTCTGGAACTACACAGCAATCGTCGAGCAGAGAACAGATTTCGTCGACCTGAGTCCAAAGTTCACAGAGCTGAGAAATCTTGTTCGTCGACCTGTGAATCCTTATTCATCGACCTGAGAACTAAGTTCATCGACCTGAGATCAGCTAACTGCTTTCTGTGAAGAACTTCCCATTTCTGTGCTTTAAGTTCGTCGAGCTGATAATGTAACTTCGTCGACCTGAGTTCAGAGAAAGGATTCTAGACTTAATGTGTTGAAGTTGATCACCCAGAATTCGTCAACCTAAGCTCGAATATCGTCGAGCTCAACTCAAAGAATTTACTCTGAGTTCGTCGAGCGGAGCATGACTTTCGTCGAGCTGAGTTCGACGAACGTCGAACTGAATTTCCTGATCTTGATTTTCTTCTAAGTCTGAGTTTTCTGCAGTCTTCTGTTGGCTGGTCCATGTGTGGTTGTTTCTAAGGACTTAGCCTAAACTCTAGGACATAGACATGACCCTGGCTATACATGTTAGGTCAATTATCCTAGAGAGGTAACCTAGCCCAAATCAAACTAGGGATCCGACAATCTCCCACTATTTGGGTGAGGTCACTAGTACAAGTGAAAACAAAAACATTCACAAAGAAAAAGAAAAATAAATCTGGCAGAAAGATTTAAAACATGCAGTAGATATATATACACTGTAGCTTTCTGTCAGTAAATAAAGAAATAGTTTAAGACACACAGAAAACTGAACAACATGAATATCACTTCTTTTTCTTCATTTTCTCTTTTTGCTTATCCTCCCTATCTTTATCAGCAGGCTGAGTAAATTTTATCTCTCTATTAGGATTTGTTGCTTCCTTCTTGGACATGGTAATGTTAGCAGCTCCAATGATGTTGAGAGATGTGGCTCTAGGCACAACAGCCTCTGGATGTAATTGCATATAATCATCTATATTAAAGAACTTATTTGCTTTTGCATACCTGTTTAATTCCTCTTTCCTGTATTTGGACATAGTAGAATATTGTGAGGGATCCTTTCCTTTAGCTTTAGCCTTGTTTATCAGTGATAAGCCAACCAGTTCCTGGAACCTGTCCATTCTAGCAGTGGTTGCTGTTTCAGGATCCTCAAATGGGACAGGAGGAGATTCAGGCCTCTTTGGACTATCAGCTTTTTGATGTTCAGGAGCTTGTTGTAGATATTGCTGAGGTTGTTGATGTTGATGCTATTGATGTTGTCTGCTTGAGGAGTACCTGTGCTTGCTGCTTCCAGAATGTGAAGAGGATCTACCTTGTTGTCTATGATAAGTTTGAGTGTACTGGGTAGACCTCTGAGATGAACTTCCTGAAGCATTAGCAACAGGTGATGGAGGAGGAGGTGGGTCTTTCCTGTATCTTTGAGAAGGTGGAGGAGGTGAGTATCTCCTGCTTTTCTTCTTGGCTTTTTGTTCATTCTTTGACAGCCACATCCAAGATGGCATACCCTTGTAAGGAGTGATATTTTGCAGAATATAATATGGGGTATCATCATTGGGATTAGGTTTTGGTGTAGCTTGAGGAACAACCATTCTTTTCTTAGAAACTTTCTTCTTAGTCTTTAGATCATCATCAGAATCATCTTCCTCATCTTCATCATCAAAAGATCCCTGAGAATTATCATATACGGAATTTATTTCCTTTAGAGCTTCTGCAGATATCAGCAACTTTTCAGCCTGAGGAGGTGTTGGTGGTAGAACAACTGATTCAGTAACTTTTTCAGCAACTAATAGATTCTCTTGTTCTATATCTGCCATCATGATCTCATCCAGATCTGGCATGGGACTGTCATCCATCTTGATGTTGGAGCAGAGATGGCTTTGGGAGGGGATGATATAATGAAAGAATCTGCTCTTGGTGGAGATGGAACAACTGGATCCTCTATACTTGCAAAACTAACCTTAAGTTGCATGACAACTTTGGGGCTTATTGGAGAAGTGTAAGGAACTATAGCCATACAAGGCTTTAGGTTGTTTTCTGGAAGAAAGTTCAAATGAACTATTTCAAAAGTATTTAACAAACTCAATATATTTACTGTAGGATTGATAATATAATCACCAATAGTGTTTATTCCAGCTATAGCTATCTCATACATATCTATAACAGAATTAATGAAATCAATTAAATTAGCAGGGATAAATGTGCCTGCTGCTGCTTCTGCTATTGTTTCTGCTGCTGCTTCTGCTGGAGCTACTTATTCATGGAGTATCTCACCCTGCCTGGTTTTAGGAGGTAGTGGAGACACGCCCCTGACTGTAGAAGGAGGGATAGAGAAGGCAGAGAGTTGGGCAGTAAGGGATGAGATGGAAGTAGCAAGAGGGGAAATAGCCTATGCTATCAGGTTTCTGATGAGTGGAGTGAGAATTTCCAGAAGAGATTGAATGTAAGGGGGTCCAATGACATGAACTCAGAAGGTGTCTGAGTGGATACAGAAGGATGGATGGAAGATGCTGGTGGGGGAGAAGGTAGAGAATCTCGCATGGGCTCATCTGGAGGTGATGGAGTATGAAGGGGGATGACAGTATGTCAAAAGAAGGTAGTGGTAGAAGGTTGGAAAGGGGGATGTTATCTAGATGTAGTGGTAGAGGAGATGAGGGTGGGGTACCATGTTGTGATGGAGTAGGTGTACCATGGTGTGATGGAGTTGGTGTACCACGGTGTGATGGAGCTGGTGTACTATGCTGTGATGGAGTTGGTGTACCAAGGTGTGATGGAGTTGGTGTACCATGGTGTGATGGAGTATGTATTGGAGTATGGACTATGGTATGAACTAGTGAAGAGAGATAAATTGGGGAGGCTGGAGGTGGTGGAGGTGGAGGTGGAACATCTTCAGTAGGGTGGGGAGTGGCTGGAGCAGCCCTTGTACTCTCAAAACGTCTAGAGGAGGAAGCCTTGGATGACTTGGTGATATTCCTCTCCCACCTGCCAAAAAGGGCACAAGAAATCCTCTTGGAGGCATTAATGAATATGGTCGGTGTGACCAGGGATTCAGCAGCCTTGGCTTAAAGGAAGATTCCCAGAATCCTTCCAAAGCACACCACTTTCTTGGTGTTCTTCTTTCTAATCATCTCAAACATTATTCTAGCCCAGTTCACAGGCTTCTTGTTTACAACAACACACATCACAAGGAATTGATGCCTAGTGATGTAATCATGGGCTGTATGCTTGCCCAACAGCACCTTCCCGACAACATCTGCCAGAAACGTGTAGTAAGTAGATAGATGTTTCTTCAGCTATTTGTTGGGTGAGTCTCAAGAATGACCCATTTTTATCAACATTTCATCAAATTCAGCATTGTCAATCTCTAATGCTTCTTCATCATTCACTAATCCAAAAATATCTGTTAAGACGGCGGGGGTAAGAGATATCACGTTACCCGCTATGGTGCCCATCATGGTATCATCATCTGGGGAGGAGGAGGTGTAAACCCATTCACTTATTTTTGTTCCAGCTATCTTCATCCTTGTGGTCATTAGATTCTTTAGCTGTTGATCTTCAAATAATTTCAGAATCTCCAGGAAGATTGGGTCAGAATGTTGGAATGACTCGAAGTCGATATCAAAGCCCATATCAAATTTCATAGCTCCAAGAATGCCTGCCAGAATCCCCATGAGTTCCCCTACAACAAAAAATAAAGAGATCAAGTGCAAGAGAACTGAAAGCGCGGGACGAAGGTCGAAGAAAACCTAGATATAAGGTTTTTCAGAATATGAATTGACAAACTCCATTCTACGAAAAATAAAAATTCTTCGATCTGAGTTCGACGAAATATTTTATAGTCAAAAGAATTCGTCGATCTCTGTTAGAAGATGTGAAAACATTTCGTCGAGCTCCGTTCGACGAAAGTTTTCTGAAGCAATTTCGTCGATCTCCGGTCAACGAAAATAACTTCACTCACAGAGAATTCATCGATCTCTGTACGACGAAGTTCTCTAGAACGTTTTTCAGTTCGTCGATCACCGTTAGACGAACTTTGAAAAATTCGTCGACCATAGACAGAAATCAAATTAATGCTTCTCCATTTATCATACCAAGCTGATTTATGAAGAACAAATGATTCCTCTCATCCAAAGGTTTGGTGAAGATATCTACCCTTTGTAAATCAGTGTAGATATAGAAGAGATTAATTTTATTTTTTTTCTACACACTCTCTTATGAAATGCTTCCTAATGTCTATATGCTTAGTCCTACTGTGATGGACTAGATTTTGTGCTATGGATATAGCACTTGTGTTGTCACATAGTAGAGTTAAATTATTTAAGTTGAACACATAGTCTAGAAGTTGGTTCTGAATCCAAAGCATCTGGGAACAACAACTGCCAGCTGCTATATATTCTGCTTCAGCAGTTGATGTAGACACAGATGACTGCTTCTTGCTAAACCAAGAGACTAATCTCATACCAAGGAACTGGCATATTGCTGAGGTAATTTTTCTGTCTACTCTGCATCCAGCAAAGTCATCATATGAATATCCAATTAACTCAAACTCTGATTCAATGGGATACCAAAGTCTTAGAATGATACAACTATTTATATATCTCAAAACCCTTTTTAAGAAAATTAGGTGAGATTCTTTAGGGTTCACTTGGAACCTAGCACAAGGACATGTAGCAAACATTATGTTAGGTCTACTTACTGTAAGGTATAGTAGGGACCCAATAATGCCCTATATAATTTCTGATCAACAGGTTTCCCATGTTCATCAGAGTCTATTACAGCATTAGTAGCCATGGGTGTCTTCTATGCTGAGGCATCAGCCATCCCAAACTTTTTGAGAAGCTCCTTAGCATAGTTAGCCTGGGATATGAAGATGTCATCGGGTAGCTGCTTCACTTTGAGACCAAAAAATTTGGAGAGCTCACCCATGCTGCTCATTTAGAACTTTGAATGCATGAGGTTAGAGAACCTTTTGCATAGTTTGGAATCCATAAACCCAAATATAATATAATCTACATAAATTTGTACTAATAATATTTGATCCTTATGGTGCCTAATGAATAATACCATATCTACAATGCCTCTAGAGAATTTATGCTCTATCAAGAAGCTAGCTAAGGTCTCATACCAAGCTCTTGGAGCTTGCATTAGACCATAGAGAGCTTTATGCAATCTAAAGACATATGAGGGATGAGTTGGAGAGATAAAACCTGGAGGTTGTTCAACATAAACCTCTTATTTAAGTTCTCCATTCAGAAAGGCACTATTGACATCCATTTGATAGACATTGAATTTCTTGTAGGCAGCATATGCAAGGAAAATCATGATTACTTCCAGCCTTGCAACTGGCGCAAACGTTTGGTCATAGTCAATTTCATCCTCTTACCTATAACCTTGAGCAACCAGCCTTGCTTTATTCCTCATTATAACACCTTGGACATCTAGCTTGTTTCTATATACCCATTTAGTTCCGATGACTGGGTAATCTTTGGGTCTTAGAACTAAATCCCACACTCTACATCTCTCAAATTGGTTGAGCTCCTCTTGCATTGCAATAATCCAGTGTGGATCTTGCTCTGCATCTTTAATGGATTGGGGCTCAAGTTGAGATATGAAGCAGGCCTGCATCAAATCTTGGTTGAGTTGATTCCTTGTATGCACACCAACTGTCATATCTCCGATAACTTGAAATATGGGGTGATCTCTAATTGTGACAAATTCAGTGGGTGTAGTTGGTTGTTCAACAGCTTGCGGAGTGAATTCCTCTTATAGAATTAGGTTGGTTGTTGTTGATTCATCACTGATTATAGTGCCTTCTTCTTCACTTTCTTCAGCACCTTGTGGAGAAGGACGGCTAACTGCCTCATTGGTGAGGGACTGTTCAATAAGCTTCTCACACAAATTATGTTCCTGCAAGGATTCATTGGTAGAAGAGGCCTTCTCCTTGAAAAGCATGTTAGTCTCATCAAAAGAAACTTGGATAAATTCTTCAATTTTTAAGGTAGATTTGTTATACACCCTATAAGCCTTGCTAACTTGAGAATATCCCAGAAAAATTCCCATATCAGACTTGGCTTCAAACTTTCTAATGTGTTTCTTATTGTTGTTGTGTATATAACATAAACATCCAAAGATTTTAAAGTAGTCTACTTTAGGTTTCTTCCCTTTTAGTAACTCATAAGGAGTCTTATTCTTAAGCTTGTGTATAAGACTTCTATTCAGTACATAATTTGCTGTGCTTAGAGCCTCTACCCAAAAGGATATGAGCATATAAGCATATGCAAGTATTGTGCCTGCTGATTCAATTAGTGTTCTATTTTTCCTTTTAGCAACCCCATTTTGTTGAGGTGTTCTAGGAGCTGATAAATAATGTCTGATGCCTTCCTTCCTACAGAACTCTTGCATAAGAAGAGACTCAAACTCAGTACCATGATCACTTCTGATCAATGCAACTAGAGTAGAGTACTCAATCTGTATGTTCTTGAGAAAATCTATAAGAACTCTGAAATTATCAAACTCTAATCTCAGAAAGAAAACCCAAGTGAATCTAGAGAAATCATCTATAATCACTAAAGTATAAGATTTCCCTCCTAGACTTTGTATTGCTATAGGGTCAAAAAGGTCACTATGTAGTAAGTACAATATCCTAGGTGAGTCACTTTTGCTTAATGATTTGAAACTACTTTTGGTTTGCTTGCCTAATTGACAAGCCCTGCAAAGGCTTTCTTTCTTGTAGGGGTAAGAAGGCAAACCTCTGACAAGGTTGTCCCTAGATAATTTGGCAATGTTTTTCAGGTTAACATGACCTAATCTCCTATGCCAAAGGTCATTGCTGTTGCTAGTTGAATTAAATAGACAAATTTTAGATTTTGCTGACTGGAAGTTAACTAAGTAAATGTTTCCTGCTCTAGTGCCAGTCAATACTACATTATTATCCAAAGAAGTAATAATACAAGAGGTTTTAGTAAATGATACCTGAAACCTTTCATCAGATAGTTGACTTATGGAGATTAGGTTGTGCTTCAGTCCACTTACATATGCAACATTCCTGAAGGTGACATCTCTAACTTTAACTTTTCCATAGCCCTTAGTCTATCCACAGTTGGATTGACCAAATATTACTTTTGGTCCGAGCTTTGCCTTGTAATGTGTTAAGTTGGCCTTATTTTCAGTCATGTGCTTAGAGCAACCACTGTCCACATACCACTGTTGCTCTGTGGTAGAACAGTCTTTTACCCGCAATGAAACAGATTAGCCATTCCTGACCCAGGTTACCTTGGGTCCATCTTTCTTTACATAACTGAAACTAGAAATAAATGAACATTCTGGTTGGCTTTTGTATCCTAAGCGGTGATATTTCCTAGGTGGGATAATCCACTGATTAAACTGATTATTGAATTTTCTTGGTTGGTTATAAGTTTTAGAAGAATTTAAATTTCAAATATATTGAACTCCGTTCAAAGAATTCTGGTGAGTTCGTCGACCTGAGCTCGATGAATTGGGTTGAGTTCATCGAACTCCACTCAGAGAATGACAGAAGTCATTTTCTGAGCCCCAAAATCATCGATCTCTGGTCGACAAACCAAACTGGTTTCGTCGATCGTAGTTCAACGAATAATTACGATAAACATCTGCGTCCAAAGTTCGTCGACTGGAGTTCGACAAACTGTACATATTTCATTGATCTGCGTTCGACGAAATCTATTGAACATAGTTATTATTTGGATTTTTCTGTTTGTTTTTTCCTTTTCTTATTCCTAGGTTTTAGTTCAGTTTGATTAACATTTTTATCTTCTACTTTTTCCTTACCATTTTCAGAAACAAATTTTATTGGGGTGGTTAATATGTTTTTCTGAATGAGTGGGGGTTGGCTTGATGAAGCACCTAAGCCCAGCTTGCCATTAAGTCTGGCATTCACTATGCTAGTGATGCCCATCAACTTGATGCTTCTCCCATTCAGGGATTCTTCAAGTTTCCTTGCCTCAGCCAGTTCAGATTTTAAAGATATAATTTGTTCATTTACTAGGGTTAATTCATCTTTTAACTTGTTATTTTCTGAAATCAAATTTTCTTGATTAGACAATCTTTCCCTAAGTATTTTAATTTCCTTTTCAGAGTTAATTAGATCTATACATATGGTTTTAAATTCAATTCTAAAACTATCAGAACTATAATCAAAAGATGATAGTACCTGATCAGCTTCTGATTCTGAAGCTTATTCATTTTCAGATTCTTCTTCAGCATCTGATGGGCTGCAAGAGGCATTGATGGCCATGTGGCAGACTTCCCTTGCCTTTGCCTCTTCTTCCTCGTCACTGGAGCTGGAAGATGTGGATTCATCTTCTGTTTCACTCCATGTTTCAATAACAAAGCCTTTCACCTTCTTTTTATGTTTGCTGGAGGAAGGCCTGCTGTAGTGCTTCCTCCTAGAGTCCTTTTATCTTCTCCTCTCCTTCTTCTGATTCTCAGGGAATTCAGAAATGAAGTGTCCTGGTTTCCTGCAACCAAAACACACTATTTTTAGTAGGAGTTTTATCATACATGAGCTTATCATCCTGCCTAGATGACTTTCTCCTGAAGTCCTTTCTTGTCATCTTGTAGAATCTCTTGGCAATGAGACTCATTAGTTCTTCATTAACTATTGAAGCTTCAGTCTCTTCAGTAGCTTTGAATGGTATATTTTGCTCCTTTCTTGCTGGTGGAGTAGCTCTTTGTTCTGCAGCTTCTCTAGACTTTATCAGCCGCTCATAAGATTTGAGCTTTCCGAATAGAGATTCTGTGGAAATCTCATTTAAACTCCTGGCCTTCTTGATTGGCCAGATCCTGGAATCCCATGAGCATGGGAAGCACATGAGGATCTTATCATTCATGTTGAAATTTGTGAAGTGAAAGCGGGTGATGGGCAGGCCGGGCGGTCTGAGCGGCCTGTGCTGTCTGAATCCGCAGCCTGGGCGGACTGCTGGTTGCGGCCTGGGTGACCATGGCTTGGTCTTGGTGGCGTGGCTGCTCTTGAGGAGCGGCCTGTACGGCCTGGTGTGCGGCCTAAGTGGTCTGTTGTGCGACCTGGTTGGCCTATGACCAAGGAAGTTGAGTTTCTAGCGAAGCGGCCTGAGCGGACTGCGGTCCGCGGTTTGTTGGCGGACTTATTTTGTTCCGTCCGCGGAGTCCACACTTGTGGATTGGCTTTTGAAATGGACTTTGGTTCTTGCCGAGCTCTCCATGGTGTGTTGGATGGTTCCTCCTTGTGGCGGACTATCCTGCTGATTAGCAGTCTGGGTCTTCTCTGTCCGCCATGCTCGCGCCAGTTGCTTGATGAGCAGCTGGACTTTGTCACACTCTGTGACAAGTCCATGGTGTTCGCAGAGTCCGATGTTGACCGGGCGGACAGCCTATTGGTAGTGGACTCGTGGCGGATGGTGGCTTTATTTTCGAGCTGGGCAGACTGCCTCTTTGCCCGCATATAGTGTGCGGACTGATGTAGCTTCTGTTGTGGCTGTGTTCGCGTGCTGTGGTGTGTTGCGGACTGGTGCAGCATGTGTTGCAGATGTGTCCGCATGGTGTGTTGGATGGCGATCTGGCATGTTGCTTGCGTTGGGTAGACTGGCACTGTGCCTTGTGTTGTGCCGGCTGGCTTGTGTCCGCATAATGGCAGACTGTCTTTGTCCTGGCGCCTGGAGGTTTGGTTTGGCCAAGTCCTTGCAGACTTGGCGGATTGGTTGTGTTAGCGCGCTGGCTGGGGCGGTGATTCTATTCACTAGGGTGGTGACCACAATCCTCACCTCACCTATAAATAGACCCCCCCGGTACATCTACAGTAACTGAGTGAACAGTAAGTGGGGCTTGGTCATTTGTTGCGGTCTGGATTTTTTTGTCCGCGCGGGTTGAGTAGAGTTAACTGTGTGCTGTGTGTAGGTCGCACGATTAGATTCAAGGAGCCAGGAGTTGGGCTTTGACTTCGGTCAAGTTCTATGAAGTGTGCGATCTCTGCGGTATCAGCAAGTCGCCTCTACAGCTTGTCAGTTCTTTGCTTTAGCATTTCCAAGTTCTAATAACCTGCCTGCCGGTCTCAGGCGGGTAGGCGGTCTGTTCTTCAGTACTTCAGTAGTCAGCGAATAATGGTGTGTCCTCGTGACCTCGCGGTCTCGGCGAACTCCGTGTTCTATTCAGCTTGTTGTAGCAGCAGTTCGGGCGGCTTCGGCGACTTCGGTGGACTGGGAGGTCTCGGCGGTCTCTAGTGCTGTTCGCTCGGCTTGTTTTGTGGTTTCTCTTTTAGCTTGTGTATTGGCAAAATCATGTCTCGCTATGTATACCTCGCCCTATAAAGAAGTGTTATTAAAAATAGATCTGCTTGTTCTTCCATTTTCATTTGGTGTTAGCTTGCTCTTTGGGGTTCCGCTTGATCAAGGTGTGTTCTGGATAGTTCTGAGAATATTAATTTGGCTTTAGGCTATCTTGCTGACCTCTTTGAGAAAATTTAACATGGTATTAGAGCCAGGTTCAGTTGCTTGAGCAGTGATCAACTGGTGGTGTTGCTCTGCGCTTATGATATGCTTAACTAAAGGTTGTTGTAATGGAAGGGAGCTATGCAAGAGGTCTGGGTATTGAAATCTTGACGATGACTAATTTCAAAAAGTGGAAGTCGTGTATGAAGAGTTTTCTTCTGGGCGAGGATCTATGGGAGGTCGTCAGTGCTGACGACAGACATGAAGTTACTACTGCTTTTGGTACTGCTGAGTAGGTGAGGCTCTGGAGAAAAACAAATGCAAAGGTAGAGTTTGTTCTCGAGAGGGCTGTTTCACCGGAGCTGTTTGATCACATCATAGGACGTGAGTCAGCTACTGATATCTGGACAACTATTGATGAGTTGTTCAACAGGAAGAATGTAGTAAGGCTACAGTTCTTGGAGAATGAGTTGGCTAGGACAACTCAAGGAGACCTGACTATCTCTAAGTTCTTCTTGAAGATGAAGAGCCTGTGTGTTGAGATATCAACGCTTGATCCTGATGAGCCCATCTCTGAGGACAAGTTAAAAAGGCGCATAATCCGCAGCTTGTGGAAGGAGTATGTTTCCTTTGTTACCTCTGTTCAAGGCTGGGCAACTCAGCCATCTCTGTTGGAGCTTGAGAACCTGCTTGCTTTGCAGGAAAGTTTGGCAAGACAGATGGCAGGAGTGACTATCTCTAAAGGAGGTAGTGAAGCACTGTTCACAGGCAAGAAGCAGAATATATGGGAAGGGAAGAAGAAGAACACTGCTGCTAAAAATTAGCCTTCAACTTCTTATTAGCCAGAGAGGAGCACCGCTCCTAATAAGGATTGGAAGAAGAACTTGAAGTGCTACAGGTGTCATCAGTGGGGACACTTCAAGCGTGACTGTAAGATCAAACTGCAGCCTGGGCATGCTGCAGGCAAGGAGGAAGCTTGCTTTAAGAGTGAGGAAGCTGGATGGGGCAAAGCTTTCATGACGGGCACTTGTGTCCATGCTTTGTTCACTGTCGACTTCAACGACGAGTGGATCGTGGACTCCGGGTGTGGTCATCACCTCACCGGAGACAAGTAGAAGTTCTATTCCTTGCAAGCTTACTCAGGTAACGAAGCTATCATAACTGCTGATAATACTATTTATGCAGTAGAGAAGGAGGGGGTTGTGTCTTTGGGTAGTGATAAGGGGCCACTCACGTTAAGGAGTGTGTATCATGTGCCGGGCATGAAGAAGAACCTCTTCTCTGTGACCAATGCGGTAGACGCTGGTTATCATGTTCTGTTTGGGCAAACAGAAGTGAAGTTCCTTCGCAACGTATCAGCGGTATAGGCTGATGTTGCTCATGTTGGGAGGAGATTAAAGAACTTGTTTGTTCTTGCAACTAGCTCTTATGTTGATCGGATGAGAGAAAACGATAATGCTGCTATATGGCACGAGAGGCCGGGGCATGTAGGAATGGATAAGTTGAAAGTTATGGCAAATAGAAGCCTTGTAAGAGGCTTGCCTAAGCTATCTTCCTTTGGTGACGGTCATGTTTGCGTGGGGTGTCAGTATGGCAAGGATCATCGCCTTTCATTTGATAAGTCACAAACGAGAAGCAAGAGACCATTGGAGTGTATCCATGGAGACTTGATGGGACCAACCGTCACTACTAGCCTTGGTGGGAGCAGATACATGCTTGTGTTGATTGATGACTACTCAAGATACACTTGGGTTTATTTCTTGAAGGAGAAGTCAGAAGCTTTCCAGGTGTTTGTGGAGTTCAAGGAGCTAATGGAGGGCCGACTGAACTTGCAAATCAAGAAGTTTAGAACTGACAGGTATGGTGAGTTTGTCTCCTCCGAGTTTTATAACTTCTGCAGGAAGCATGGAATCTAGAGAGAGCTTACTTGTGCTCATACTCCACAATAAAACGGAGTAGCGGAGCGGAAGATCCATCATCTGACGGAGACTTGCAAATGCTGGCTTCATGCTAAAAACATTCCTAGGTCTTTTTGGGCAGAGGGGATGTCTTGCGCTTCCTATGTCATCAATTGGATGTCGCTCAGTCCGATCAACATGAAGACTCCTTTTGAAATGTTGCTGAAGGAGAAGCTAAATGTGGAACACCTTCGGGTGTTCGGATCAACTTGCTATGTGCATATCCCAGATGCTTCAAGGACCAAGCTTGATGCAAAGGAAAGGAAGCTTGCCTTTATTGGCTATGATGAGCGTAAGAAGGGATGGAAATGCATGGATCCTACGACGAATTAGTTTGTTACATCAAGAGACATGGTCTTTGACGAACTGAAGTCGTATGGAGGTGGGTCAGTTGATCTACCAGAGAGCAAGGTTGATGAAGATCAGAAGGTGGCTGCTGAAGTTTTGGATGAGGAGCTTGCGGTTTCACCAGCAGCTCCTGTTGCTTCAAGTTCTGGTGCTGATGTAACAGCCCAAATTCGGAAATTGGCAAAAATTGGGTGACACGGCCTGGGACACGGCCGTGTCCCAGGGCGTGTCCTGCTCGGGTTGCATCGTGAGGTGCGAGGTCGACGATTTTTCGGTCGACGAAGTGTTTGGGTGGTCACGCCCTGTAACACGGGCGTGACAGGGGGAGTGTCCCATTGGTTCGATAATTTGTTTGTCGATCGTCGAGCGGAGATCGTCGAGCGTCGATCATCGAGCGGAGATCGTCGAGCGGAGATCGTCGAGCAGAGATCGTCGAGTGGCGATCGTCGAGTGGGTGACACGCCTTGTGTGACGGGAGTGACTGGGCTGACACGGGCGTGACATGGACGTGTCATCTTGGCGTGGATATGTTTGGATAAGTCGGTTTGTGCATCGCTTTGGGGAACATGTCCTGTGACACGGGCGTGTCACAGGGCGTGTCAGGGCCGAAACATGATTTTTCAGTGTTTTTCTGGCCGTTGATTTCTCTGTCCTGGATCCAAGGGATTAGGCTTTAGCCAGGTGGATTTCTGGCCGAGATCTGAGATTTTTAATCCCTTCTTCTTCTTCATCTCATTTCAAGAGAGAGAAAGAGAAGGAGAGAGCAAAGGAATGAAGGAGGAAAGTAAAGCCAGCTGTTGGAGGAGCTGTGGAGTGCGGAGCGAAGATCCGAGAGTGGATTCGTGAAGGCAGAGCCGAGGCGGTGATTTCCATCCAGCTACTTCATGGCCCCGAAGCGATCTTCGAGGGTAACGATCTCCTTCTTGGACATCAAAGTCCTTTCTTTATGCATGTGCTTGGAATCCTCCACCAAGAGGTGGATTTCGGAAGTGATTCCTTTGTTGAGTCTGCATCTAGAGCCAGAAGTGTGGAGTACAACATATGCATGCTGTGTGAAGCCCATCTGGACGGGTAGTCCGGATTAGTGATGTTCATGGGTAAATCGGAGAAGACTCCGTGGATTTGATGATATGCAAAGAAATTTATGCTGTGATGAATGTATGAATGTGATGATGGATGTGAGGAGGCTTTGGTTAAGCTCCTGGTTGAAGAGAGATCAATTGGTAGTGCACCCGGGAAGCGAGTACCCGACCGACTACACCACTATGGTGGGTTGATCTGGTTAGAAGGGATCGATTGGTGGCATGATCTGGGAAGCGAGCACCCGACTTGCTGCACCACAATGGTGGGTTAATCAGGAATAGGCGAGGGGTCGATTGGTAGTAAATGCTACACCACATTGGGTGGGTCGATCTGCTCTGGTTGTTTATGGATGCTGTGAGGTTGTACCTCTGAGTGGTTTGGGCGGGATGTCGCCAGCTTGTGAGACTGGTGGACGAGGTCTGGTCAACCAACAAGTTAAGCGTGCTTGGGCGAGAGTAGTACTGGGATGGGTGACCTCCTAGGAAGTCCCCGTACGACCCAACTTAACTGTCGAGTTCGCTCATCAAAGGGAGGTTGTGGCCAACAACAACCCGCCTGTGGAGGGAGATGGGTTGGGGTGCTTGGGCTGCAGCCCGGTAATGGTCTAATGGAGGCCTAGTGGGCTGAGGCCCACGGACGGCCCAGGGTACGTTACAGATGAGTCTTCTGGCTCAGGAAGTAGGGGGAGCATTGCTCAAAGCTTTCCTAAAGGTGTAGTTGATCCTGAAGAAGCAACAAAGGTAGTGAGCAAGGAGCAACCTCTTTAGAGATCAAGAGGGTTGTGAAGCCACCAGCTCTGTACTGTGATGGGAATGCAGTGAGCTTTGTCTCCTGCTTCTTTGTAGGTCCTCTGGATGAGCGAGAGCCTACAATCTTCAATGAGGCCACTAGAGTCAAGGAGTGGGATGATTCCATGAAGGAAGAGATTGCTGCTCTCAAGAAGAATGAACCTGGGACATTGTGCCCAAGGTTGATGACATTACTCCAGTGACTTGTAAGTGGGTGTATAAGTTGAAGAAGAAGGCTGATGGGAGCATTGATAGATACAAAGATCGCCTGGTTTCTCGAGGATTCTCACAACAATATGGAGAAGACTATGAAGAGACATTTAGTCCAATTGCAAAGATGACTTCGATTCGGGTGGTGATCGCCTTGGCTGCTTGCAAGGGATGGAGGATGTGGCATCTTGATGTGAAGAACACTTTTCTTTACAGAGAGATTGACAAGGACATCTTCATTGATCAGCTACTTAGATTTGTTTCTGAAGTTCATCTGGACTATGTCTACAAGCTTAGGAAGGCTATCTACCGGTTAAAGCAAGCTCCTAGAGCTTGGTATTGAAAGATAGCAGAGTATCTTCAATTCTGTGGTTATCTTGCTTCCAACTCAGATTCTAGATTGTTCATCAAGAAGAATGAGGAGCTTCAAGTCTTGGTCCTACTGTATGCGGATGATATGATCATCACAGGGAATTCAGAGGAGGAAGTAGCTAGGCTCAGGGATGAGCTTGCTATTCGCTTCGAGATGAAAGACTTGGGGGAGCTTCATCACTTCCTTGGTCTTGAAGTTGAGAGGAAGGAGAGCGGGATACTCATTTGCCAGAAGGGATATGCGGATCGCATCGTGAATCGATTCGGCATGGGCGAAGGAAAAAGTTGTTCTACTCCTCTAGATCATGGGCTAAAGCTTCGATGAGATGAAGGAGGGATTCTTCCTGATCCCTTGGTCTTGTAGGGAGCTTGATCTACCTGATGCTTACAAGGCTAGACATTGCTTATGATGTTGGCCGAGTAAGTCGGTTTATGGTTGAACGAAGGAAGTCTCATCTGGTGGCGGCTAAGAATATCCTGAAGTATGTCAAGACAACTTCTGATATGGGACTTCTCTATAGAAGGGACAAGAACATTGCTTTGCTTGGGTATACGGATGCTGATTACGACGGTGACTCGAATGATCGAAGATCAACTTCGGGTTATTTGTTCACTTTTGGATCAGGTTGCATCTCGTGGTATAGCAAGAAGCAAGACTCGGTGTCCGTCTCAACTACAAAGACAGAGTATAAGGCTTCGTCCTTGGCTGCTCGGGAAGCTATCTGGTTGAGGAGGCTTATAGAGGATGTTCATGCGAAAGTGTAAGGGCCTACTTTGCTCTGGGTGATAATGAGAGTGCTCTCAAGCTGGTAAACAATCCAGTGTGTCACGCAAGGACCAAGCATATTGAGATCGAGCACCACTTGATAAGGGAGAAGGTGTTGGAGGGATCTCTTCTGGTCGGGCATGTTCGGAGTGAAGATAATCATGCTGATATCTTCACGAAGCTGCTGTCGAAGGGGCCATTTCATCGATTACGAAGTTTGCTGGGCTTGATCACCACTTCTCACTTCAAGGGGGAGTGTTGAAATTTGTGAAGTGAAAGTGGGTGATGGGCAGGCCGGGCGGTCTGAGCGGTCTGTGCGGTCTGAGTCCACGGCCTGGGCGGACTGCTGGTTGCGGCCTGGGTGAGCATGGCTTGGTCTTGGTGGCATGGCTGCTATTGAGGAGTGGCCTATGCGGCCTTGTGTATGGCCTGAGCGGTCTGCTGTGCAGCCTGGTTGGCCTTTGGCCAAGGAAGTCGAGCTTCTAGCGAAGCAGCCTGAGCGGACTGCGGTCCGCGGTTTGTTGGCGGACTTGTTTTTTTGTGTCCGCGGAGTCTGCACTTGTGGATTGGCTTGGGAAATGGACTTTGGTTCTTGCCGAGCTCTCCATGGTGTGTTGGATGGTTCATCCTTGTAGCGGACTGTCCTGCTGAATGGCGGTATGGGTCTTCTCTATCCGTCGTGCTCGCACCAGTTGCTTAATGAGCTGCTGGACTTGGTCACACTCTATGACAAGTCCATGGTGTTTGCAGAATCCGCAGAGTCCGCTGTTGACCGGGCAGACTGCCTGTTGGTCGTGGACTCGTGGCATACGATGGCTTTATTTTCGAGTTAGGCAGACTTCCTCTTTGCCCGCATACAGTGTGCAGAAGGATGTAGCATCTGTTGTGGCTATGTCCGCGTACTGTGGTGTGTTGCGGACAGGTGCAGCATGTGTTGCAGATGTGTCCGCATGCTGTGTTGGATGGCGGTCTGGCGCGTTTCTTGCGTTCGGCGGACTGGTACTGTGCCTTATGTTGTGTCGGCTGGCTTGTGTCCGCATAATGGCGGGCTGTCTTTGTCCTGGCGCCTGGAGGTTTGGTTTGGCCAAGTCCTTGCGGACTGGTTGTGTTGGCACGCGGGCTGGGGCGGTGATTCTATTCACTAGGGTGGTGACCACACTCCTCACCTCACCTATAAATAGACCCCCCGACATATCTACAGTAACTCAGTGAACAGTAAGTGGGGCTTGGCCATTTGTTGTGGTCTGGATTTTTCTATCCGCGCGGGTTGAGTAGAGTTATCTGTGTGCTGTGTGCAGGTCGCGCAATAAGCTTCAAGGAGCAAGGCGTTGGGCTTTGACTTCGGTCAAGTTCTGTGAAGTATTCGATCTCTGCGGTCTCAGCAGGTCGCCTCTGTGGCTTGTCAGTTCTCTGCTTCAGCATTTCCAAGTTCCAATAACCTGTCCGTCGGTCTCAGGCTGGTAGGCGGTTTGTTCTTCAGTTCTTCAGCTGTCAGCGAATAATGGTGTGTTCGCGTGACCTCATTGTCTCGGTGGACTCTGTGTTCTATTCGGCTTGTTACAGCAGCAGTTCGGGCGGCTTTGGAGACTTCGGAGGACAGGGCGGTCTCGGCGGTCTCCAGTGCTGCCCGCTCGGCTTGTATTGTGCTTTCTATTTTAGCTTGTGTACTGGCGAAATCATGTCTCGCTATGTATACCTCGCCCTGTGAATTAGTGTTATTAAAAATAGATCTGCTTGTTCTTCCATTTGCATTTGTTGTTAGCTTACTCTTTGGGCTTCCGCTTGATCAAGGTGTGAACTGGATAGTTCTGAGAATATTAATTTGGCTTTAGGCTATCTTGCTGACCACTTTAAGAAAATTTAACAATTCACTTCTGTAAGAGTGAGGTCCTAGTCTAAAGTCTTCAGCTCATTAATTATTGAGCTTAATCTGTTGTACATGTCAGCAACAGACTCTGACTCATCCTTCTTGAAGTTCTCATACTAGGAGATGAGAGTTGATCTTCTATCTATCCTCTCATCAGCAGAACCAGCTACCATCTGGTTAAGAGAGTTCCAAATAGCCTTGGCTGATGTGCATTCAGCCACCTTCTAGAAGATGTCATCAGACATAGTCTGAGCCAATATGTTCATGGCTTTGGCATCTGTAATTTTGGCCTTCTTCTGAGCATCTGTCCACTCAGGTGATGGAACAGCATGAGTACTGGTAGTTGATGTAGATGTTCAAGTAGTTGGTTGAGGAGGACCTGTCAAAATGGAATTATAGATGTCCTCTTCAATGGAATTCATATACAATCCGATTCTTCCCTTCCAGATTGCAAACTTATTTAATTGCCTACTGGAGGTCAGGTGCTTGCATAATCCTTGTTCTGTGCCATGCTATGAAAATAATCCTAAGAGAAATAAAGGATCAGATCTAACACAGGATCTTTTGGTTCAAGGGTTAGCTTCTACAACCAAAGGAAACTGCTCTGATAATAATTGAAAGTGAGGGTCAGACCTAATTTACTCTAGGGGTGAATAGAGTAATAAAAATCTTTTTACTATTTAAGAAATAATGTCAGAGTAGTGGATTAAGAGATACAAGAATAGCAGTAAGCTAAAAGTTATCCTAAGTTAAGCTATTCTAACACAACATATATAATCTAATCTATCACAGGCACAACAAGAACAAAAAGAAAAGGGAAACCAGACAACACAAGAATTTTTATAGTGGTTCCCCAACCTGGGTACATCCACTCTTCTACCTCCCTGGTAGAAAACCACTACAGGTTTTGATCAGGTGACTGCCACCAATGAGCTTTTAATCAGGTGCTCAAAAACCAACTCAAGTCTTTTGATCAGGAGACTTGCAACCAAGGAGTAACTTTTGAAGGGAGTTAAAGAACCCTTTGTACAGAGAGAGGGTGAGAGATTTATGGTGTCTTCTCTTTCTCAAAATAACTGAGAAGACTATTGGATCTTGATGTTGTCAAAGCTCCCCCTGAGATGAAGATTTGTTCAGGAAGAATGGAAGCTTTGCAGGGTGAGTAGGTCTTCTTAAAAAGATCTCCAGAAAGCTGTAGACAGATAGAAGTTGATTGTCTCTTTTTAGCTTGCTGGAGGAAGAACACTTGATGAAGACAATCAGAGCCTTGTCTTGAATAATATCTGGTGCCTGTCTTATTCTCTTTGTGTTCGGCTATTCCTGTTATCTGTTGTCGATTAAAAGAGAAGAATATCTTTTTATGTATCTCTGTCTAATTTCTCCTTTGAATTTGAATTGTCTGCATTGAATGCTGACTGGCTGGAGAATGAAAATCTGGCTGGAGAGAATATTGCAATAATGGATTTCCCCAACTGTCCTATTATAAACAGCAAGTAATAATCCTGATGAATAACATAATCAATACTGCCACTAACGGCTATTTTCAGAGAATATGAGCATTGAGTTTTCAGGAATTACTGTAATAGAATAAGGACAAGAAGAAGGGAAAATTCCAAGACTGGAACTACACAACAATCGTCGAGCAGAGAACAGATATCGTCGACCTGAGTCCAAAGTTCGTCGAGCTAAGAAATCTTGTTCGTCGACCTGGGAATCCTTATTCATCGACCTGAGAACTAAGTTCATCGACCTGAGATAAGCTAACTGCTTTCTGTGAAGAACTTGCCATTTCTGTGCCCTAAGTTCGTCGAGCTGATAATGTAACTTAATTGACCTGAGTTCAGAGAAAGGATTCTGGACTTAATATGTTGAAGTTGTTCACCCATAATTTGTCGACCTGAGCTCGAATATCGTTGAGCTAAACTTAGAGAATTTACTCTGAGTTCGTCGAGCAGAGCACGACTTTCATCGAGCTTAGTTCGACGAACGTCGAACTCACTTTCCTGAACTTGATTTTCTTCTAAGTATGAGTCTTCTGCAGTCTTCTATTGGCTGGTCCATGTGTGGTTGTTTCTAAGGACTTAGCCTAAACTCTAGGACACAGACATGACCCTGGCTATACATGTTGGGCCAATTATCCTAGATAGTGAACCTAGCCCAATTCAAACTAGGGATCCAACACGCCTCTGAAGAACACACAAGAGTCACCACGTACTAAATAGCTGGCTATTCCACCAAACTTTTAGGTCGGGTGTGTATTTTCGGGGATTGTCCTCCAGACTGCAGTATAAACAACCTACTGGCCTCTCAAACCCTCACACCTCACTTGAGTCACTGTACTGTCATCAGTGTGACAATTGGCCCAGTACCGCATGACCCGCCACTAATATGTTCTATGTACATGCAATTTATTTACAACCAGAGATTCCAGCTCGTAGGAAAAACCCATCCTGTATCCAAACATCCGATCCTCCATCTCATAGGACAAAACCCATCCTATATCCAAACATCCGAGCCTACAGATCGCAGGACAAAACCCGTCCTGAATCCTCCAACCCTAGACGTGTGAGATTATCACATCGTTCCTATTAAAAACCAGGCCGGGGTAGACAACAGAACCCTCCGATCCATGGTCGACTGCAGGCGAATGACAAAGGCATCTCGAACCAAATCTCCCAGGGTCCCACTTTTTATGGTATGGGAGGTTGGCTTAGGCGCCTCTTATAAAAGACGTCCCGAGATCAAGCCCCGGGCCTCAACAACCTATCTGGCCTTTGCCCTGAAAGGTTGGCTTAGGCGCCTCTTATAAAGGAGGTCCCGGGATCAAGCCCTGGGCCTCAACAACCTATCCGGCTTTAGCCTGAAAAGTAGGACCCCGGGAGATTTGGTTGGGGATGCCTTTGCAATTCGACTACAGTCGGCCATTGACCGGTGAGTGTTGTTGTCTACCTCGACCTGGTTTCTAACACTCAGGTCAAATAATCAGTTGTGTCCTTCAAGGCAGATAGTTCTAAGAGGAGCAAAGAGAAGAATCCTTCTCTCCCAAGAAGGCCAGCTGAGTCTGAAGATTCAGATCAAGAGACATCAGAATGCAATATGTCTGATGAGGAATTTGTTGCTTTCTCAAGGTTATTCATGAAGCTGATGAAGAAGAAGGGGTGGAGGAGTAGACCTTCTTCTTTCTTTAATACAAGGAGGACTACTACAGAACAAAGAAGAAACCTTCCAAGGAAGGCACGTATGACTCAAAATACAGTAAATAGATTTCTAATAAGATTATCGGTTTTTGCTACAACAAGCCAGGACATGTTGTGGCTAAATGTCCTGTGAAGAAGAACTAGATTGATAAGAAAAATCATCACCATAAGAATGGCAAGAAGGAGAAAATCTTCATTGCTAAGAAGGAGAAAAGCTAGAGTGATTCATCCTCTTCCGAGTCAGGTGAAGATGAGGATGCCTACATTGGGCTGATGGCTAGATTAGATGAGGAATCTTGCCAGGATCAGCCTGGTCCATCTAAGGTACACTCTCCATTCGGCACTTCATCTAAGTGAAGTTGTAAGACTGTTCCAGGTTCAGAAGCATCTTCATCTAAGGATGAAGGTGATTCTGAATCTGAGAATGATATCAATTAAGTGATTGATAAGTATGGTGAACATCTGGAAGCATTCAAGAGGAGTAAGCAACTGTCTAAAAAGCAGGCTCAAGAGATTGCATCTCTATAGCTTGCTGCTTCCCAGCACTCTGAGACAGCTATCATGCTGGAATAAAAAATTATGGAAGTTAGTCAGTTGGAGACTATTAATCTTATATAGATAGACACCATGAAGCATAAGAATATACTTATTAAGGATCTAGAAGGAAAGCTCCAAAGGGAGAAGAGAATTGTGGTAGGTTTTTCTAAGCCCAATTCATTATTGCCCATTATTGACTCCTTCACCTCTTAGATAAACAAAAGAGAAGTTGGATTCAAGGGAAACACCACAACCGCCTCTTTCAAAGGAAAGGGAAAAGCTCAAGCTAAGCCATCCATTCCTTTTAAATGGGTAATACTACCTACTAATAGGTATGACCAAGACTCCATGTATGGTCACTGGAAGCATGAGAATTCTTTCGTGAAGGATACTAATTTATCTTCTGTAACACCCCCAGTTTTCAGACCTAGAGTCACTAGAAGTTAACGCCTGGAGGTAGAGATACCACTGGCAATAGGATGATGAGCTCGACATTGGATCTAGCGCACGATCATTGGATCTAGTGCTCACGACCATTGTTCATGCGCCACTCATCATTTGCACTATTCTCCATTTTTCCAAGTTTTGCCTAGGGTAATCGCACGACCATTGGACATAGTGCGCACGACCACTAGTCGTGCGCCGCTGCTCATGCGTGTTTATCCCATTTTATCTAGAGTTCTGCCATTGCTAATCACACGGTCATGGGATCCAGTGCGCACGACCATTTCCTGTGCCCCACTGATCGTGCGAGCGGGTGCAGCTCCGTCATTTTCGTTTGTGGCCGTCCGATGCTTCCTTAAACTCGATCCAATTGCACAGGATCTTTCACGCAAAGGAATTTAATAAGGCTGAGAGTGTCTTTCCCCTCATTTTTCTCATATTTTAGAGTGAGAGTTAGGGTTGGAGAGGAAGATAGGGGAGGAGGAAGGAGAGAGTGCTTTCTTCCACCATAGACAAAGCTTCAGAGCTCCGATCGTCATTCCGAGAATAGATCCGTGGAGAGGGCATGTATGCGTTCATGTCAATCCGTTCAAAGTAAGGATTCCATGGCTAGGAAGAGGGGTCGTAAGGTAACGACATTTCTCCTCTCGGTTTTTAGGATGGGTGTATAACATCTTTTTCTTTCTTGCTTTTCAAGATTTTGGGCACCAAATCTCTCAAATGAGAGGGGTTTGGGTCACCATGGTTCAAGACGAACCACCAGGTCGATTGTGTCCGTTCCCGACATGATATTGCATTAGAGATCCGCTCCGTTAATGGATTAGGCATTGTGGGTGAAGCTGTAGTCGCGACCGTTAGTACGACTCGGCGATGTTGCATAGCGTGGCTTATGGATTTTGTAGAAATCCGTTGCGGCAAGATGTCGTTTGTGATATATGTGTTTTCCCCCTTTTTTGAGTGAGTTTGTGTAGCCGGAACCTGACAAGGTTAGCTCCGCATTGGTGGTAGATGGTTTCCTTGGTGCGCGGGAACGTTGCAGTATGAATGATGGACTAGGGTGGGAAAGGCTATGGATTGTGATGTGCTAAGGTGAGGCTTTGTCTCCGTGGTTGGCTGGCTATCCCGTGACGTGCAAGTCATGTGGGAAGAGTGTCCCGGCGATACAAGTCCCCTTCTGTGAGACTGACGAGAATGGCAAGCATAGGACAAGCCCGGACAATGAAGCCCGTGAGCGGGTGGGGTCCAACAAGGGTTCTTAGAATCAGTTTGTGTGTGAGATGGAATCCTGATGTTAGAAGTCAGAGTTTGCAGGCAAGCCTAGGTCTAAGACCCATGAGCGGGTGGGGCCTTGGCAAGATTTCCATGTGTCAGCTTGTATGCCATTAGGGGAATTGCAGTACCCTTTTTGTTTGTGGCTTGACGCCAATGGGTAAATTGGAAGCACCCAGTTGTTATAATGATGTGCTAGATGCATACGCGATGAGGTGCCTTGTGTGAAGCCCGAGTTTGCATACATGCCATATAGTAGGCCCCTTTGATAATATATTCAACATAGAAAACATGTTTGTTGTTTGAGACATCCAAACCCGTTTTTAAAGTTTTACATGTTTATGAATATGGAATACGAAGTGCTGACTTGCAGGTTGGAGGTGTACCCCGAGGTCCGTTAGGGGCAGCCGGGAGGAGATGTGTTGGTTACACAGTAGAGGTTAGCCTTTGCTGACCCACGTTACCACAAATTTTTATAGGGCAAGGATCGCAAGAGGGAGTAAGTGAGCCGACCGAAAAGTCCTAAGCCTCATGAAGTGATTACCATGCTTACTAGCTTGTTTTCTTCTTGACTGTGATGCTCCATGTTATTGGTATTTTCGACTTGCATGCCGAGGTAGCCTAGGAGTGCTTTTGCACGTTGATGTTTGACCTTGTTGTCATTCAGTTTTGGACTTATTTTGTGTAAGGACTTAAGGCCATTTTGATACTCCTGATTGGTAGTGGATAACTTCTAGTTTTGTTGGTATGTTTCCGCTGTTACTTTATTCTGAGTTTTGAGTTGGGTAGTTAATACCATATTTTAATGCTAAAGTTGTGGCATCCATATGTTGTGTGGCCCCGGACGGACCCATATTATATGGTCATTATAGGTGAGGCGTTACAATTTGGTATCAGAGGCAAGTTTATGTCCAAGGTCAGGTTTAGCAGTCGATTTAACGTAATCAGATCGCATATAAAAGTTATCCACATAGGAGTATCGCGGGACCGTGAGTGTCCTTATATTTGAGTCTTGTGATTAGAGACTGATTTCTTGTTACCTTGATTTTGTTAGGAGTGCAAGAAACGAGGCGGGGACGTCGAGTCCAAGATAAGAGCTTTCAGCGAGCAGTGCTGCTTCTCAGGGTCATTTGGGCATGGGTGTAAACCCGACCGATTTTTGTCGCATGCTTTCAGAAATAATGGTGGCAGCCCAAGCTGCAGCAGCAGCACAAGTTGCAACCCCTATTGCTCAGGTAGCAACTCCAGCTACCCCGGATATGGCGACGGCCGTGCCGGGCAGAGAAGCCTGGCAAGTAGAGCCGTTGGCCGAAAGGGTGGTTGTCGGGCATGGGGACCGGCAGATGAAATATTTTCTGAACTTCTATCCTCTAACGTTTAAGGGAATCGACACACTGACTGATGCAGAGGATTTGTGGGCATAGATCCAAGAACTTCTGAGTGCAGCAGAGATATCAGAGGAAAATAAATCTGATTTTGCGACCTTTATGTTGGAAGGAGACGCGAAGTTGTGGTGGGTGAGCCATAGCGGCCGCCAGTTCCCTGGACACACCCCATCCATGGAAGAGTTTGGGAATGCTTTCCTAAAGAAGTACATTCCTGCTTCGACGAGGTTGGCCCTTCAAAGGCAATTTTTGCACTTGGTGCAGCGGGATAAGACGATGGACGAGTAGGTTCAGGAGTTTACTCGGTTGGGTCATTATGCGGGAATGACAATGGTAGACGAAGAGGAGAGGGATAACCTCTTCTGCCATGGGCTAAGGGAGAATCTAAGACCCTCATCTCCTTGAAGAATGCTGGTTTCAACGAGCTGGTTGGGGCAGCCAGAATGCTGGAGAGTGATTTGGAGCGCACGCAACGTCGTAAGGGTTTCGCAGCCAAGCAAGGGGAAGGGAAGCCTTCTCAATCCGAAGGGAAGTCTGAAGGGAATAAATGGAAGAAAAATCCTCATCCTTTCAAGTCCGGTGAGAAACGCAACTTGACGTCCGGAGCGTCTCACTTTAAGGGACCACCGACGTGCTTTAATTATGGCAAGGTGGGCCACAACTCGTTTTTGCACTCAAGGACGTGCTGAGCAGGAGCCAAGATAGGAGCAGTTTGTGCGCTTCGACCCCAATGCCGCAGAGAAAGGAAAGATGGCAAAGTCTTGCGCTTCTAGGTTCCAACTTGTGTAACGAATGACTTATAACCTTGGGCAACAGGAAGCGATCCGTCAACCCGATGTGGTGACAGGCTTTGTTTTGGTTTCTAGATACCCCGCTAGGGTATTGTTTGATACGGGAGCATCACACTCTTTTCTTGTGGAAAGCTTTATCAGGAGAATTGGAGTTGAGTCTTTCTCGACGGACGTAGAGCTGAAGGTGTGCATGCCCAATGGGTCAACCATGACCACCGGGGCAAAAGGGCGCATTTGTTGGAATCTAGGCGGGGTTGACTTCACGGTGATAGCAGCGATTTTACCGTTGGTGGAGTTTGATATCATTTTGGGAATGGACTTGCTTGGAGAGCAACGTGCCAGTATTGACTACTTGTTTAAGGTAGTGACCCTGAGGGGTGAAGGGAGGTTATAAGTTAAGTTTGAGGGCCTCAGTGGAGCAGCTTTTCCCTGATTTCGGCCATGCAGTTGGTGCGAGCAGTTAACCAGGGGAGTGGCTCTTGTAGCATTGTTGGAGGTTCTCCTTTCCAAGTTATCACTTGGGTAAATTCCAGTAGTGGCAGAGTATGAGGATGTGTTTCCTGAGGAGCTTCCTAGAGCACCTCCTTGACGGGAGATTGATTTTTCGATCGAGTTAGTGCCAGAGGCTAGGCCGGTGTCACGTCGTCCATTTAGGATGGCACCAAAGGAGTTGGCCGAAGTCAAAGTATAGTTGAAGGAATTGTTGGATAAAGGGTATATTAGACCCAGTTATTCACCGTGGAGTGCACCAGCGCTATTCTTGAAGAAGAAGGATGGTAATATGCAGTTGTGCATAGACTACCAAGAGTTAAATAAATTGACTGTCAAGAATAAGTATCTGATTCCTCAGATAGACGACCTGTTCAACCAGTTGGTGTGGTCAGTGGTGTATTCTAAGTTGGATCTGAAGTCAGGGTACTATCAGTTACGAATTCGAGACGAGGACATACCCAAGACAGCTTTTGGTATGAGGTTTGGTCACTTTGACTTCTCGATGATGTCGTTCGGGTTGACGAACACTCCATCCATGTTCATGGACGTGATGAATTGAGTATTTCAGGAGTACTTGGACTCTTTTGTAGTGGTCTTCATTGATGATATCTTGGTGCACTCCAAATCGGAGGCCGAGCATGAGACTCACTTGAGAGTGGTCTTGCAAGTGTTGAGAGAGAACCAGCTTTATGCAAAGTACTTGAAGTTCGAGTTCTAGTTTAAGAAGGTGGCTTTTCTGGGCCATGTGATTAGTGGTGATGGGGTGGCGGTGGATCCGCCGAAAGTTGAAGCCATCAGAGATTGGCCAATTTTGAGAACCGTGGCGGAAGTCCGAAGTTTTCTTGGACTAGCCACGTATTATAGAAGGTTTATGGAAAACTTTTCGCGGATAGCCCTACACCTCACCTCTCTAACTCATAAAGACCAGAAGTTTATTTGGACTCCGGAGTGCAGTTAGGAGTTTGACACTCTGAAGGGGAGGCTAATGACAGCTCTAATCCTAAGCCTTCCTAAAGGGACTGAAGGATTTCCGATTTTTAGTGACGCATCTGGATTTGGTTAAAGTTGCGTGTTGGTGCAACATGGCAGCGTGATAGCTTTTGGATCTAGGCAGCTAAAGCCTCACGAGAGGAATTACCCCGTCCATGATTTGGAGTTGGCGGCGGTAATTTTTGCTTTGAAATTATGGCGGCACTATGTGTATGGTGCGAAAGTAGAGATCTTCACGGATCACAAGAGCTTGAAGTATCTTCTAGATCAGAAGGACTTGAATATGCGGTAGCGTAGATGGGTCGAGTTCCTTGGAGACTATGAAGTAGCGATTCAGTATACGCCAGGAAAAGCCAACGTGGTGGCGGATGCCTTGAGTAGGAAATATTATGGTCAAGGGAGTTGGATCAAAGCTCATGATGAGCGGTTGATGCGGGACTGGGAGTCCCTTGGCATAGAGTGTGTAGCAATAGGCGAGTCTTGCATGGCTCGGTTGAATTGGATTGAAATGCTGAACGACTTGTCTGATCGTACTCAGGAAGCTACCCGTTTGGATGTGGAGTTCCAGACATACGTGGTGGAAGCTCAAAAGGGCGAGAGTAGCGCCTGGGAGTTGATCGCTGGGATTCTGAGGAAGGACGTAAGGATTTGTGTACTGCAGTTCGGCAAGCTCCGTAAGGAGTTGATGTTTGAGGCTCACTTCACAAAGTACTCCATTCACCCAGGCAGTACAAAGATGTACTTGGATTTGAAGAAATTCTTTTGGTGGCCTAGTTTGAAGCGGGAAGTAGCTTTGTATGTGATTCAGTGACAAACTTGAGCCTTAGTGAAGGCCGAGTATCAGAAGCCGGGTGGGTTCCTGAAGCCTCTCCCTATTCCCGAGTGGAAATTTGATGACATCTCCATGGACTTTGTACATGGGTTACCTAGATCGCAGCAGGGTAACGATACGATTTGGGTGATCGTGAATTGCTTGACCAAAGTGGGTCACTTCATCCCAAATCGGAAAGAGGACAACATGGAGAAGCTGGTAGAGTTGTATGTTCACAAAATTATGCGACTACATGGAATTCCTAAGAGTATGATCGTGATGGACGTTTCTCGTCTAAGGACTGGAGGTTTGTTCAGAAGAGTCTGGGCACAAAGCTCAAGTTCAGTGCGGCTTTCCATCCTCAAACTGATAGGCAAATCGAAAGAACGAACCGTACTATGGAGGATATACTGAGGATGTGTACTCTTGACTTCGGTAAGAAGTGGGAAGATCACCTCTTCATGGTAGAGTTCGCTTATAACAACAGTTACCAAGCAAGTATAAAGATGGCGCCGTACGAAGCTTTGTATGGGAGGCGGTATCGAACACCGATGTCTTGGACAGAGGCGGGATACACCAAAATTTTGGGAAAAGAAGTGGTAGATGATGCATATGAGTTGGTGCGAACCATTCAAGAGCGCATGAAGGTTGCTCAAGATCGGCAAACAAAATATTTTAATGCTCGCCACAAGAAGGTGGAGTTCACGGTAGGCGACTGGGTCTATCTAAAGATCAAGCCGTTCAAAGGCGTTTCGCGGATTTTGCGACTCAAGAAGTTGAGTCCGAGGTTTTTGGGACCTTTCGAGGTTATAGAACGAGTGGGAGAAGCAGCGTACCAGTTGGCGTTGTCCACAGAGTTGAGTGGATTACACGATGTTTTCCATGTCTCCCTCTTGAGGAAAGCCTTAGTGGAGGCTAGTGTGGTGATCGAATCGGCATCGGTGCCGATATAAGATGACCTAAGGACGCGAGTTCGTCCAGTTAGTATAGAGGATACAGAAGTTCGGCAGTTGCGGAACAAAGAAGTTAAGCTTGTGAAGGTTCGTTGGGATAACTGCGGGCATGACGAGTTCTCTTATGAGCGTGAGTAAGCAATGCTGGTTTGAAATAGTAACCGATATGTAGCAACAGTGTTTTGAAACATTGTAATATTATTTTCGGCTATTTTCCTGATTAGAAATTGTTTGTGTAAAGTTTTTGTTACAATGTTTTTATTTGTTGCAATAATTTTCTTGCTGTCTTCCTGTATGAAGATTAATTTCGGGGACGAAATTCTTGTAAGGGGGGAGGATTTGTAATACCCCCAGTTTTCAGACCTGCAGTCGCTGGAAGCTAACGCCCGGCGGTAGAGATACCGTTGGCGGTAGGACGATAAGCTCAACATTGGATCTAGCGCACGATCATTGGATCTAGTGTGCACGACCACTGGTTTTGCGCCACTGATCGTTTGCACTATTCTCCATTTTTCCAAGTTCTGCCTCGGGTAATCGCACGACAATTGGACATAGTGCGCACGACCACTGGTCATGCGCCACTACTCGTGAGCGTTTATCCCATTTTATCTAGAGTCCTGCCATTGTTAATCGAACGATCATGGGATCTAGTGCGCACGACGACTGGTCATGGGCCACTGATCGTGCAGGCGGGTGCAGTTCCGTCATTTTCTTTTGTAGCCATATGATGCTTCCTTAAACTTGATCCAAGGCCCCAGGATCTTCCGCCCAAAGGACTTTAATAGGGTTGAGAGTGTCTTTCCCCTCATTTTTCTCAACTTTTAGAGTGAAAGTTAAGGTTGGAGAGGACGATAAGGGAGGAGGAAGGAGAGAGAGCTTTCTTCCACCATAGATGGAGCTTTAGAGCTCCGATCGTCATTCCGAGACCAGATCCATGGAGAGGGCATGGAGGTGCTCATGTCAATCCGTTCAAAGCAAGGATTCCATGGCTAGGAAGAGGGGTCATAAGGTAACGATATTTCTCCTCTCGTTTTCTAGGATGCACGCATAACATCTTTTTTCTTGCTTTTCAAGCTTTTGGACACCAAATCTCTCAATTGAGAGGGGTTTGGGTCGCCATGGTTCAAGAAGAACCACCGGGTCAATTGTGTCCGTCCCCAACATGATATTACATTAGTGATCTGCTCCGTTAGTTGATTAGGCATTGTGGGTGAAGCCGTAGTCGCGACCGTTAGTCCGACTCGGTGATGTTGCATAGCAAGCCTTAAGGATTTTATATAAATCCATTGCGGCAAGATACCGTTTGTGATGTATGTGTTTTCCCCCATTTTTGATTGAGTACGTGTAGCCGGAACCGGAGAAGGTTAGCTCCGCGTTGGCGGTAGATAGTTTCCTTGCTGCGCGGGAACGTTGTAGTTCGAATGATGGATTAGGGTGGGAAAGGCTATTTATTGTGATGTGCTAAGGTCCGACTTTGCCTCCGTGGTCGGCTAGCTATCCCGTGACATGCAAGTCATGTGGGGAGAGTGTCCCTACAAGACTAGTCCCCTTTTGTGAGACTGACGAGAACTCAAAGCATTGGACAAGCCCGAGCAATGAAGCCCGCGAGCGGGTGGGGTCCTGCAAGGGTTCTTAGAATCAGTTTGTGTGTGAGGCAAAATCTTGACGTGAGAAGTTAGAGTTTGCAGGCAAGCTCGGGTCTAAGACCCACGAGCGGGTGGGGCCTGGGCAAGATTTCCATGTGGCGGCTTGTATGCCGTTAGGGGAATTGCAGTACCCTTTTTGTTTGTGGCTTGACGCCGATGGGGAAATTGGAAGTACCCAGTTGTTATGATGATGTGCTAGATGCATATGTGATACATTGCCTTGGGTGAAGCCCGAGTTTGCATACATGCTGTATAGTAGGCCCCTTTGATTATATGTTCAACATAGAAAACATGTTTGTTCTTTGAGACATCCAAACCTATTTTTAAAGCTTTACATATTTATGTATATGGCATACGAATTGCTGACTTGCAGGTTGGAGGTGTACCCCACGGTCCGTTATGGGCGGCCGGGAGGAGATGTGTTGGTTATACAGTAGAGGTCAACCTTTGCTAACCCACGTTATCACAATTTTTTACAGGGCAAGGATCGCAAGCGAGAGCAAGTGCGCCGGCCAAAAAGGCCTAAGCCTCATGAAGTGATTACCATGCTTACTAGCTTGTTTTATTCCTGGCTGTGATGCTTCATGTTATTGGTATTTCCGGCTTGCATGCCGAGGTAGCCTAGGAGTGCTTTTGCACGTTGATGTTTGACCTTGTTGTCGTTCAGTTTTGGACTTATTTTGTGTAAGGCCTTAAGTCCATTTTCATACTCCTGATTGGTAGTGGATAACTTCTAGTTTTGTTGGTATGTTTCCGATGTTGCTTTATTCTGAATTTTGATTTGGGTAGTTAATACTATCTTTTAATGCTAAAGCTGTGGCGTCCATATGTTGTGGGGGCACAGTCGGACCCATATTATATGGTCATTACAGGGGAGGCATTACATCTTCCAATGTAAAGAGAAGAGGAATAAGGATGAGTGCCTTCAAAGCTGCTCATTAAGAAATAGAAATGGCCCACCCTGTACCATTTGTATTTGTTGTTCCAGCTCTAACTCTTAAGAATGGGGTAGTGGCCAAACTTCAGACTCAATCAACAAAGACTCAGACTGAAGGTCAGTCTTATAGCAAGCCTGATTTGGGTGTTTCTGATGTCATCAATAGCATGATTTCTGCAAAGAAAACTACTGCTAGTGGCACTCAAAAATATCAATTAAAGTTGTTGAAAGAATCTCCTTCAGTCAAATAGTTGCTGAAAGAAATTTGAAGATGGCTACTGTTGTTCCTTCTAGAAAGGTTGCTGCTATTAACACAGTCACTAGGCCAGCTCAGAAAAGAAGGTATAACCTTCATGAATGCTAGTGTTGTGGCAAGATAGGCCATTATGAAATTGACTGCTGGCATAACCCTAGTGTGTCTAGAGATAAAGTTAGCTTCTAGTCAGAAAAATTACTGGTAGATATGTTCATTTTATGACTAACATGCACCTAGGACCCAATAAATATTATGATCCTAAGATAAAATAAATATGTTTTGCAGGTTTGTCCAAGTTTCCATACCGCTATGTGGTACTTGGACAGTGGTTGTTCCGGGCACATGCTGGAATAAAGAGCAATTTGAGGGAGTTCATTCCAGTAAAGGATGGACCAAAGGTGATCTTTGGTGGATCAGAAAAAGGTATTACGAGAGGTTATGGTAAGATCTCAAATGGCTTAGTCACTTACACAAAGGTAGCTTATGTGGAAGGATTGCAACATAACCTTATAACCATAAGCCAACTTTGTGATCTTGGCTATGACATTTCAATCCACAAGGATGAGTGCCACATAAAGAAGTCAAGTGACCAAGAGGTCATCTTGACATGCACTAGGAGTGGGAATGTGTATTGTTTAAATTTTCTTTGTGTAAATTTAGACTCTCTAATATGCCTAGTTGCAAATGAGAAAGCCTCATACTGTGTCAAATAGCACAAGAGGCTAGCTCATTTGAACTATAAGACCATAGGCAAGCTCTTCAGTAAAGAGCTAGTTAAAAATAGTCCTAACATGGAATGCACTAAAAAAAGCATTAACTCTGCATGTCAAAAAGGCAAGCAGACCAAAGCTTCTTTCAAAAGCATTGAAACCAAATACTTTATGAGGTGTTTGTACCTCCTCCATATGGACTTGTTTGGTCATATGCCAGTTCATAGTCTGGATAGGAAAGTCTACACCTTTGTGGTTGTTGATGACTTTTCTAGATTTACTTGGGTTTTCTTTTTAAGGAAAAAGTCTGAAACCTCTGATGTCTTCAAGACATTTATCAAACAAATACAGAATGAATTGAATAGTTCTGTCGTCAGAATCAGAAGTGATCATGGAACTGAGTTTCAATCTGAATGCATGACAAAGTTTTGTGAAGAACTTGGGATTTATCAAGAGTTTTCCTCTCCAAGAACATCCCATCAAAATGGGATTGCTGAGAGGAAGAACATGACTCTCATAGAAGCTGGTAGAACTTTACTGAATGACAACTCTCCCATAATATTTCTGGACTAAGGCAGTAAACACTGCTTGACATGTCCTCAACAAGGCTTCTATCACCAAGATCCATAAAAAGACTCCTTATGAGATATTGAAGGGCAAAAAACCAAACTTTGTATATCTCAGAATTTTTGAGAGCAAATGCTATGTGCTTAACAATGGGAAATCCTATATAACTAAGTTTGTTGCCAAGTCCTATGAAGGGATCTTTCTTGGGTACAACAATCATAGTAAGGCGTATAGGATCTATAACTTGACAAGTCAAGTTGTAGAGGAGTCAGTTTATGTAGTGTTTGATGAATCAAACATGATTAACAATGAGCTGTCAAGCACCTTTTCTAGTCTATCAGATGGACAAACTGACTATTAAGGAAGCTGAACCTATAGTCCAAGATAAAGAGGAAAGTGTGTGGACTCCAGAGGGGGCACAAGGCTAACAGGAAATTGATGATGTTAAATATGATTGTGACTTTGGAGCACAGAATGCTGAAGGAAGACTGCCTCCAGCAGTTAGGCATTTGAAGGATCATCTAGGCCACCAAATCATTGGTGATTCAAGTCAAGGTGTAGTGATAAGGAGCAGATGTCTCAATACAGCAATGTACTCTAGTTTCCTATCACAAGTAGAGCAAAAAAAAGTTTGAAGATGCAAATATAGATCAGTTCTGGATTGTAGCTATACAAGAAGAACTAAACTAGTTTAAGAGATGTAAGGTCTGGAAGCTGGATCCCAGACCACAAGGACATAATGTCATTGGAACCAAGTGGATCTATAGGAATAAACTTGGTGAAAATTATATTATAACAAAGAATAAAGCTAGACTGGTAGCTTAGGGGTATAGACAGGAAGAATGTATAGACTTTGATCAAACCTTTGCCCCTGTAGCAAGACTACAAGCCATCAAACCATTCCTTTCATATTCTACATACTAAGGATTCAGAGTCTATCAGATGGATGTAAAGTCAGCTTTCCTGAATGGAGACTTGAAGAAAGAAGTCCATGTTGAACAACCTCTGGGTTTTGTTGTTCCTGAAAGTATCTAGTGTATATCTAAATCACATAGAGGGGGGGTGAATAGGTGATGTTTGAGTCTTTTTGCGAAATAAAAATATTTATTAGATAAGCACACAAACATAGAGATTTTTATAGTGGCTCCCCGTATTGGGTACATCCATTGTCATGCCTCGCCTACCTACCACAAAGGGTACGATTCAACTACATCACCTTTTTCAGATTAAACCAATCTTACACCTCGGAGCAACACTCCTACTCTCGATCCACAACGGATATACATACTCGATCCACAAGTCAGATCTACACCTCGATCCACAAACCGAATCTATAGCCTCGATAGACTAACAGAACTACAACCTCGGAGATAAAACTCCTACAAACTAGGAGACAAGGCTCCTATAAATGGAAAAACAAATTACAACAATAAAGAAAATGTTTTACACTTCAGATCTGAATTCTTCTCGAATCTTCCTTCTTGAAGCTTGAACAACTTGATGAAGAAGGTTGAGAAAAAAAACCGAGAAGACTGATCTGAGAGCTAGGATTCGACCCGATCAAATAGAATTTGAAGAAACTGATGATCTTGGATCAGTCAAATCTTATATTGCTTTGAATCTCTGGATCTGGAGAAGGCGACAAAATGGATTGAAGATGAAGATGATCGGCTTTTCGCCCAAAAATGGAAAGTTCTTGAGCGATTCAAATTTCATGAGAATTATTCTTCGTCTGATTGATTTTACTTGTGAATAATTCTTCTTATTGACGAATCCTTACAATGACTTTATATATGTGATCGACCAACGGACAATCGTCATTAAGATAGGATCCACGTAATTAAGGAAAGATCAAACCTACTAAACTTAGGTTAATTTGAATTCTTGTCAAAGAATTAGAAACAAAAAATCTGTAAGTCCATTTCTCAAAAAAAAAAAAGAATATTTCTCGAGGAATGACTAGATTTCTCGAGAAAAGGACTTGGCTTCTCGAGAAAGGACTTGAAGAAAATTTTTTGTGAAGTAAAAAATTGAATTCTCAAGAAGGACAATATTTCTCGAGAAAACAATTTGATTTCTCAAGAAACAATAGGGCCTCTCAAGAAATTGACTTAGCGCAAAATTCGTGAACTGAAGAACTTGTTTCTCGAGAAGAACATGCTTTCTCGAGAAAAGAATGTCTTTCTCGAGAAATCATATGGATTCTCGAGAAATGTACTTAGCGAAAATTTCTGGAACTGAAGACAGATTTCTCGAGAAGAAGACAACTTTATTTAGAGAATCTTCGCTTTTCTCAAGAACAACTTGGATTCTTGAGAAATGTACAAGGCATTTATTTAGAAAATGACTTAGCATATTTTTCAGGTAATTTCCCCAGAAGTCTTGTAGTTTCTCGAGAACAACATTGCTTCCTCGAGAAATTTATTTCGACTTCTCGAGAAATATATGGCACTTCTTGATAAAACTACTTAGGAAATTTTCATTGAACTTTTTCTTTTCTTTTAAGTTGAAACCAACATCTCTTCTTTTCTTCCATTTCCTTAGTACTTGAAAATGAAGTGCATCCCAATAGAGAGGTTACACATGAGTCAATACTATGGATCATACAATGAGGGATTACATTGCATCGTCCTGTATTTGGTGACTCATTTTAAACTGACATTGTTCTACACTTAGATATATCGACCTGCAAGCACTCAACTTATTTGGGTTATTATGGATACAATACCCAACAGTCTCCCCCTATTTGTAGAAGTCAAAAACCTCTACACTAATGTGAATTACATCAAGATAAATAAAGAAATAACAAGTAAAGCAGCGTATTTATATAAAAACAGATAAGAAGCAGCAAGTTCAACAAATTTCAAAAATTTATATATATATATATATATATATATATATATATATATATATATATATATATATATATATATATATATATATATATATATATATATATATATATATATATAAGATTTGTCCACAGAAATGTCTTAGCCCACAAAATTCAATAGGACTGATGAACATAGAATCATTTGAATTTCTGTTGTTGCTGTCTTTCCTTCTTTTCTTGCTACCTCTTTTGATAGTTGTAAGGCTTGGGGTAGTACTTTGCATGTTTAGGAGGAGCTTTGGGATTGTTTCTGCCATATTCTCTGTCATAGATCCCCCGCTTAGTTAAAGATTTTTTATACAGGTCCCACTCCTGGGGTCTGTAATGATCATTTCTATCTTCATTGTAATCTACAACCAGCTTTAGATTCCAAAGAATAAGTGACTTGGAGGTTGGGCTCCACACTTCAGCATATTCTTATGCCTTTCTTTTCTCAGCATCATGACTTGGAATGGATCGATTGGCAGAGGCACCCTCACCATACTTCCTTCTTTTTAGTACTTGCACTTCAGTAGGAATCTCTTGAGGATGCTCTTATTGATCATAAGTCCATATATGAGAGTAGTCTTTAGGAGGAGCTTTATAATGTTCTAGTCCAGGAGAGAATGTGGGCATGCAGACAGTTGGATTGAGTTGAGGAGGTGAAGCCTCATTTGGATTGACTGGAAAGTCTGGAAGTCTCTGATTATGCATCCACATAGCAGTGTCATAAGTATGAAACTTTACACCATTAATCTGATTCTGTACATCTGTACTTATCTCTTTCAATTGTGCATCCCACTGGTTTTTCATCTCAAGATTTTTCTTGTCAAGAACTTCTTTCAATTTGTCCTCACCCTTTCTGAATTCTATAGTAAGGGTTGTTATGACATCTTCTTTGAATGTCCCAACTTCCTCACATGTTTTGAAATTATGTTCTTGAGTTTTCTTCTCCAGTTGAATCTGATTATTGGCCAGTGTCACTGATTGATCCATGACTTGACCAATACTAGTGATAGTATGGTCTATGGTCTTTCGACCAATTTGCAACAGTCGTTTGAATTCATTTGTATTATGTTGTATTTTAGCAAAACCTCTACTCATCTCTTTTTCAAGAGCAGTGACTTTTTCAGTAACTTCTTTGAGAGACTTATCAAAGTACTCTCGTTGTTGAGTCATCATAGATACAATTTTACCCAATAGGGTATCATCAGTAATAATATTAGTAGGAGGAGGTGGAGGAGGAAGAGCTGGAGTTGTCCAGATAGGTACTTCTTCAAGGACAACTGAAATCTTGCCTCTGTGGAAAGGTAGATTCTCATCACCATCATGTCCAAGAATGGAAGGGATAGAGAAATCAAAATTCCTCATGGGAGGTTCTGCCTGTTCTGGGATAATTTCTTCTTTAATAGTTAACATAACTTTAGTCTCCCCCTCAATATGTGCCGGGGGTTGTGAGTCTTCGGGTATCTCTTCTAGAGGAATTTCTTCAGGGGTCTCTTCAGGGATAGCTTCAGGGGACTTTACAGTAGTCTTTTCAGTTGGCTTCTCAGGAGGGATGAATAAGGGGTCATCAGAATTTAGTTATTCTATCATTTTATTGATGGCCTCTGTAGTATTTTCCTGTAAAGTGTCATGAGCAGAAGAGGAGTCAACAATCATACCCGGGGCATCATCATGTGAAGATGTGCTTTGCTCATCATCAGACTGATCTATGTTTTCCTCTTCCTATGCAACATCAACATCTACCACTTTCTCAAAAATCTGAGCTGCAGGAACATCTGATTGAATCTCTGTCTCTGGTATCTCAGCTGGTTGTACATCTATAGGAACTGTAGGAGCAGACTCCCCCTCAATAGCTGCACCATATGTGCCAGTTGCATCTGTGTGAGGAGGAGATGGGATCATGTCCTCCTCATCAAATATAATTCTTGAAGCAGGTGGAGCCTGACCTGGCCTTTAAATTATTATCTCCCATCTCTAGATGGAGGATATAGAGACCTTCTTGAGGTGGTGAATTGCCACACCTTTTGTTATGTCAAAAATCTCTGGATGAGCTTGATTCAAGTATAGAGAGACAATTCTTCCAAAGTTTGGTTCCTTCAGACTCTCCTTGATCTTGTCAGATAACATGTATCCCCATTGGTGTCACAACTCGCATTTTTTCACCGCCAATAAAGGTGCATCAGAGTAAGGGAAAAATGCGCGTCATGATGCCACGCCAACACGAGATAACTGCGGACACTCAGGCAAACACCTTAATCGTGAAAAAAGATTTTTTTAAGTTGTGTAAAGAAAAAAATCAGTTTAAGTGTGGTAGTTAGCCGTATCCCTCGGCTTGGTGGCTCATCTAGCCCACGACGAAAGTAGTTATACACTGCGGAAATTACTTCTTTTACAAATATAGACGCCCTACAAGAGTATAGAGGTTCCCTGGGGACACCTCAAAGAATGCAAGTTCTAAATTTATAATAACAATAAAAGTAGATTTTTTTATGGTCGTGAAATATAGTGAGTTAAAGTTTTTAAATATGCAATGCATGGAGTAATAATAGTAGATTTTATACTGGAAAATACCTAACATGCATTCCTAGCATAAAACATCCTAGAGAGCAAGTAATCATATACACAGAAAGAAAACTAGCAGCTAGCAAGTATCCAAAAATCAACAATCTTGTAGGCGTCAACAACTGACACGAACTGTAACACCCCCATCCGTCGCATGGCATATAACAGAAGGTCCAGCTGGAACCCGATGTCATATACCACAGACAGTCGGAAGGGTTACCAAATGCATAATCAAACAAACCAATTAAGACTACTCGTCCTAATCACAGAGCATTCTAGCGGAAGTTTTAAAGTTGAAAGAACCCAAACTTAAATCCATCAAATATGAATGTCCACAGCTACAACTATAGGAATGAAACCCCAAATACACTGAAACGGGTACATGTCCTTATGGCCTTACAAATGTTCATAAAAAAATAATATGTCTTACATACTTCGGCTCGCAGGCCGGCCACACATGATAAATGTAAAAACAACTATTCTATGGCCTTCTAGGGCCAGCACAGCAACATGGGCTCCAGCCCGCTATTTGGCGCTCGGCTCTGCAGCACCTGCAAGCACATACCACCGCACGGTGGCAGACAAGGCAACGGTCAGCTGAAAGCCGACCAAATTATAACGACCCCGCCCCTTACTCGGGACGGCGGTTCTCTTTCCCTGCATAGCATTAGTCCCACAAAATAATATAGCGCAATTATATTTCGCCACAGGTGTACGCTCGCACGGCCAAACACCCCGTGCACTCAGGGCACATTCATGGTGAACCCTGACAAATCAGTGCATTCACCACCACCCCTAGGATGGCAACAACATGTGAGCATTTAGCCTATCTGACCACCGTCTAAGGCTCCGACTATGCCTACGGCCAGTGCCCGTCTTCAGATTTCTCGCACCGTACCACATAGCCTAGGTCCAATTACACTTGCCCGTTGCTCACGCCGCATATACAATTTAAGTCCTACGCGCGGGCCAAGCTTCTCTCGGATCCCAAATTTTCCAAAACAATCTCATAACCCAGTTATGATCAAGGCCGGTTCCCAGACCACCAAGTTAGCAGAACACGTTTCCGCTCAGTTTTCCGGGTGCGCCTTGAAGCTAACCTCCAAGGATCCCTGCTGCAATCTACCGCGTAGAAACCCGAAAAACCCAAAGCACGGAGTCTTCTCCGGCAAAACATATCAAATGCAACATCACCGATCCAGGCAAAACACGTCCGGGTAGGCTTCACACACAATGCCTATGCCCGTACTTACGATTCCGAGCTCTATATGCAACACAAGGGGGACTATTCACATCAACCCCAAGGAATACCACGCACTCGCCGCACACTCGTGGGAGCGGGGTTCCCTATGCAAAAGAAAGAGCTTCAAACGCTCAAGTTGAGAATCGTTACCCTTGTAGTTCGTTTTGGCGCCATGGAAAAACTACGCGGTTAGAACTCTTCGCAACGACCTTCCCTCCACGGATCCGCTCTCCGATTTGGAAACGGTGCTCCGATGCTCCTCCGGCGGCCGAAAACATCCTTCTTCTTCCTCTTCTCTCTCACTTTGGAAGGGGAGAACTTTGGAGAGAAAATGAGGAAATAACCCCCTATTCCCGGCCTTAACAGAGCAGGATTTCAACTGGGCCGTCGGATCCTAATTAAATAAAACGAACGGCTCGGATCTGCACAAAATTCCCCAGACCTGGGCCGAACACGGCTTGGCACACGGCCGTGTCCCAGGCCGTGTGCCTCGATACAGGCACGATCGTCGACCTGAGAAACGCACACGGGCCAAGACACGCCCGTGTCTCACCTAACACGCCCGTGTCGGGTTCCTCGACACGCCCGTGTTCGGGGGCGTGTCACGCATAACCGCAACGACAACGGACACGACCCAACTGCACACGGGTAGGGACACGGGTAGGCACACGCCCGTGTCTGATGACACGCCCGTGTCATCCGGCCGTGTTCCTGTCCGTGTCCTTCCCGGGTTGGAAACGGCCAAAAATCACCAGCCAGACACGGCCTTGGACACGCCCGTGTCCTAGGCCGTGTACCCATATACAGGCATCAAAAATCCTTTTTTCACGACCGACTCGCACACAATTTTTGGGGCGTTACAAATCTCCCCCACTTAAGGAATTTCGTCCCAAAATTAAACAAAGGTACACAAAAGCTAAATGATACCTGAGTGGAATAACTCGGGGTATTCCTCCAACATAGCTTGCTCTCGCTCCCAAGAAAGCTCCTCACGTCCGCAATTATCCCAATAGACTTTTACCATTCGGACCTCCTTGTTGCGGAGTCGTTTGGCTGCAACATCTTCAATTCGTACTGGCTTGACCCTTGTTGTTAACTCATAATCAACCGGTACCTGATTGTCCGCAACGATCTGCGAAGGCTCTTACACTGCCTTATGCAACACCGATACGTGGAACACGTCATGCAGCCCACTCAACTCCGTCGACAGCTTCAACCTATACGCCGCCTCGCCAACACGCTCCAGGATTTCAAATGGTCCAAGGTATCTCGGACTCAGCTTCTTCAAGCGTCGAACCCGCGATACACCCTTGAATGGCTTGATTTTTAGATATACCATGTCGCCAACGTTGAACTCCACATTTCTATGTTTGGCATTGTAATACTTTGACTGTCTATCCTGAGCAATCTTCAGCCTCTCCTGAATTGTCCGTATCATTGAAGCGGCGTCTTCCACCGCTTGACGTTTATACAACTTCGATTCGCCTGCCTCCAACCAAGACAACGGCGTACGACACTTCCTCCCGTACAAGGCTTCGAAAGGCGCCATTCCAATACTTGCCTGGAAGCTATTGTTGTATGCAAACTCCACCATGTACAAGTGATCCTCCCAATTCTTCCCGAAATCTAGGACGCACATGCGAAGCATGTCCTCCATAGTCCAGTTGACTCTCTTGGTTTGGCCATCTGTCTGCGGGTGAAAGGCTGTGCTGAACATTAGCTTAGTGCCCAACAGACCATGCACCAACCTCCAGTCATTCGACGTGAAGTGTCCATCACGATCACTAACAATACTGCGAGGAACACCATGCAATCGTACAATGTTATCCACGTAGAGTTTGGCTAACGTTTCCACCGGATCTTCCTTTCTGTCTGGGATAAAGTGCGACAGCTTTGTCAACCTATCTACGACCACCCAAATGGCGTCGTTTCCCTTCTGCGACTTCGGCAAACCGTGCACAAAATCCATAGATATGTCGTCAAACTTCCATTCTGGGATAGGAAGGGGTTTCAAGAAACCTCCGGGCTTCTGGCATTCCGCCTTCACCAATGCACAAGTACGACACTTGGCCACATAAAGTGCCACATCCTTCTTCAAACCCGGCCACCAGAATAATTTCTTCATGTCTCTATACATTTTCGTGCTTCCCGGGTGGATTGAGTACTTGGTATGATGAGCCTCATACATCAACTCCTCCCGAATATTATCCGCACTAGGAACACATAGACGACTGTCCTTCCTTAGCAGCCCATCCTCAACCACAAACTGGGAATTTGACCCATCCAAAGCTTCATCCAAAATCTGCTTCATGCTGCTATCCTGAACTAAAGCCCGCCGAACTCTATCCGCTAGGTCACACTACACCTCTGTCCAAAACAGTTTCGCCTCGGCACTAGACTGCTTATCGACGCAAGATATCTCCAATGCCTCCAACTCTTGGACCAATCTCTCATCATGTACGGATAACCAGTTGGCTTGTGCGGGAATCTTACGACTCAACGCATCCGCCACTGCATTTCCCTTCCCAGGCACATAGTGTATCTTGAAGGTGTAGTCCCCTAAGAACTCCATCCACCTCCGCTGCCTCATGTTCAGATCCTTTTGGTCCAACAGGTACTTCAAACTCTTATGATCGGTGCAAATATCGACCTTCACACTGTACAGATAGTGCCTCCAAAGCTTTAGAGCAAATATCACGGCCGCTAACTCTAAGTTGTGGACCGGATAATTCGTCTCGTGAACTTTCAGTTGTCGTGAACCATAAGCTATCACTCTCCCTTGCTGTAGCAGCACACAACCCAAACCACTGCCTGAAGCATCACTATAAATCTCGAACCCTTCGGTTCCACTTGGCGAACATAAAATAGGCGCCGTGGTCAACCGCCTCATCAATTCTTCAAAAGCCTGTTCGCACTCCAGAGACCACACAAACTTCTGATCCTTTCTTATCAACGTCGTGAGTGGTAGTGCTATCCGCGAGAAGTTCTCTACGAAGCGCCTGTAGTAGCCAGCAAGCCCCAGAAAACTCCGGACTTCTTCCACCGTAGTCAAAGTAGGCCACTCCCGTATCGCCACTACCTTCGCCGGATCCACAGCTATTCCTTCTCCACTGACAACATGACCAATGAACGCTATCGAGGATAACCAGAATTCACACTTGGTGAACTTTGCATACAACTGACTTTTCCTCAATGTCTCCAACACCATGTGTAAATGCTTGTAGTGATCCTCCTCGCACCGCGAATACACCAGGATATCATCGATAAATACTATCACGAACTGATCTAGGTATTCTCTGAACGTCCTATTCATCAGATCCATAAACACGGATGGCGCATTCGTCAACCCAAACGGCATAACCGTGAATTCGTAATGCCCAAACCGCGTACTGAATGCTGTCTTTGGAATGTCGCTCTCCCTTATCCTCAACTGATAGTAATCGGACTTCAAATCTAACTTCGAATATACTATTGACCCAACCAACTGATCAAACAGATCGTCAATCCTCGGGATTGGATATTTGTTCTTCTCCGTAAGCTTGTTCAATTCCCGGTAGTCAATACAAAGCCGCAAGCTCCAATCTTTCTTCTTGACAAAGAGAACTGGTGCGCTCCAAGGCGACGAACTTGGACACACATAACCTTTCTCTAGCAACTCTTGCAGTTGCACCTTCAACTCTGCCATTTCTCTTGGGGCTATCCGATAGGGGGAGCGTGACACCGGTTTGGCACCCGGTACCAGCTCTATAGTAAAGTCTATCTCCCGCTGAGGAGGGGCTCCTGGGAGATCATCTGGAAACAAATCAGGATACTCGGACACAACTGGGATGCTGTCCAAACTAGGCTTAGGCGTTGAAGTCTGCACTTGAGTGACAAATAGTTCTGCCCCAGACCGAACTGCCTTGAACATCTGAAGGGCTGACACCAAAACTTTCCCTGACCCCTTCATGCCCGCAAAAGTAGTCTCCCGATCAGTGTCCAGACCCAACTTGACTTCTTTACGGTTGCAATCAATGCATGCACTTTGCTCCGAGAGCCAATACATACCGAAGATTACGTCAAACTCCACTAATGGTAGAATCAACGCCCGCAAATCAAACTCCCGGTCTCCAATCCGAATCTTCACAACACAGATCCTATCCGCACGCATGGAGCACCCATTAGGCAACAACACATCCAACTTGTTTTCTGCCATCGAGACCGGAACTCCGATGCGCGATAAGAATTTTTCAGACAAGAAGGAATGTGATGCTCTCGTATCAAAAAGGGCTCTCGCCGGAAATCCAAAGATTAACACAAAGCCTAGTACTAACAAACGTAAGCTAACAAATACAAAGGTAACAACTATAATAATTAAAACCACTGTAATTTAACTCATACCTGTCACCATGTCCGCTTGCTTTATGGCCTCCTGCAGACCAAGGTTGTAGACTCTAGGCTGGGCTGGAGCATGATGGGATGCGGTTGACTCCACAGCCTTCCCTTTCTCCTCATAAGTCGCTCCAGGTCTCCTCTCGGACTTTGAACGTCCGCTCCAACACTCCCGAGCAAAATGCCCCATCTTCCCGTAGTTGTAGCAAGCTCCGGGGACTCGAGTTGTAGTTGCCCCCGACGCATCAGCCGAAGGGGCTGAGTTCGAAGTCCTTCGCTTCTTGTTCCACCTACGGAAGCTTGACTTGTTATGTGGCACCTTGAACTCGGTCTTCCTTTCTCCTGGGTCCTTCTTCTCTTGAACTTTCTTCACAACCTTTTCCAACGATCGGGCCGAATTGACCAAGGCTAGGAAGCCCTGCGCCTTAGGCCCAGCAAGGAGTAACTGTAAATCGCCGCGAAGACCCTCATAGAATCGGTTGGTCTTCCTCTCTTCTTCTGTAAACATAACACCAGCATAACGACCCAACCGTGTGAACTCATGCAGATATTCGTCCACGCTTCTGGATCCCTGAGTCAACCCAAGAAACTGATTCTCCAACTCCAACTTCTGAGCAGAGGGTACAAATCTGGCTAGAAACAATCTTGAAAATTCTTCCATCGGCACATCCCCAAGTTGCCTTCCCACTAGAAGATAAAACTTCATCTCATCCCACCACAGCCTCGCTTCACCTTCCAAAAGAAAAGTCGCTATGGCGGTCTTCTGCCACTCCTCAGTTATTGTGGCCGTCAAGACCCTCTTTATGGAAGAGAGCCAGTCCTCAGCATGAGTTGGCGTTCCAACCCTATTAAACCTCGGAGGATTAAAGCCCATCACATGCTTTAGCTGCCGCTCCGTAGTTCTTCTCGGCTCTACTAACTCCACTGCTGCGCGTTCCACCACTCTCGGCTCTGCCGCCCTAACCGGTTCTTGCCCATTCGCAGGAGGTGCGCGATGCATTTGCCCTGCAGGTTGGGCATTTATCATTGCGAACACTGCCTCAGCCACCATCCTGATGGTTTCCGCTGAAGGAGGTGTAGCAGGCACGTCCCTTGGTGCACTACTTTCCGCTGATTGTGGATGCTCTGACTGACCAGCACCGCTCCCAGCTGCCTATAGTAGCAAAGACACACGATTAGACGACAAACAAATTGCTAAAAGCAATCGTTGGAACACTCAGGTTCCACCAAACAAGTGTATTTTTTCATTCCTAAGTGGACATTCATGGGTTCTTTTTGATGTTATAACGATGACGCACACATGTGCTCACCACCTCTTAAAAGAATTCGCCCACGAATTCATTTAAGCCTGACCATAACCAGAAGCTCTGATACCAAATTGTAACACCCCCATCCGTCGCATGGCATATAACAGAAGGTCCAGCTGTAACTCGACGCCATATACCACAGACAGTCGGAAGGGTTACCAAATGCATAATCAAACCAACCAATTAAGACTACTCGGCCTGATCACAGAGCATTCTAGCGGAAGTTTTAAAGTTGAAAGAACCCAAACTTAAATCCATCAAATATGAATGTCCACAGCTACAACTATAGGAATGAAACCCCAAATACACTGAAACGGGTACATGGCCTTATGGCCTTACAAATGTTCATAAAAAAATAATATGTCTTACATACATCGGCTCGCAGGCCGGCCACACATGATAAATGTAAAAACAACTATTCTACGGCCTTCTAGGGCCAGCACAGCAACATGGGCTCCAACCCGTTATTTGACGCTCGGCTCCGCAGCACCTGCAAGCACATACCACCGCACGGTGGCAGACAAGGCAACGGTCAGCTGAAAGCCGACCAAATTATAACGACCCCGCCCCTTACTCGGGACGGCGGTGCTCTTTCCCTGCATAGCATTAGTCCCATAAAATAATATAGCGCAATTATATATCGCCACAGGTGTAGGCTCGCACGGCCAAACACCCCGTGCACTCAGGGCACATTCATGGTGAACCCTGACAAATCAGTGCATTCACCACCACCCCCAGGATGGCAACAACATGTGAGCATTTAGCCTATCTGACCACCGTCTAAGGCTCCGACTATGCCTACAGCTAGTGCCCGTCTTCGGATTTCTCGCACCGTACCACATAGCCTAGGTCCAATTCCACTTGCCCGTTGCTCACGCCGCATATACAATTTAAGTCCTACGCGCGGGCCAAGCTTCTCTCGGATCCCAAATTTTCCAAAACATTCTCATAACCCAGTTATGATCAAGGCCGGTTGCCAGACCGCCAAGTTAGCAGAACACGTTTCCGCTCAGTTTTCCGGGTGCGCCTTGAAGCTAACCTCCAAGGATCCCTGCTGCAATCTACCGCGTAGAAACCCGAAAAACCCAAAGCACGGAGTCTTCTCCGGCAGAACATATCAAATGCAACATCACCGATCCAGACAAAACACGTCCGGGTAGGTTTCACACACAATGCCTATGCCCGTACTTACGATTCCGGGCTCTATATGCAACACAAGGGGGACTATTCACATCAACCCCAAGGAATACCACGCACTCGCCGCACACTCGCGGGAGCGGGGTTCCCTATGCAAAAGAAAGAGCTTCAAATGCTCAAGTTGAGAATCGTTACCCATGTAGTTCGTTTTGGCACCATGGAAAAACTACGCGGTTAGAACTCTTCGCAACGACCTTCCCTCCACGGATCCGCTCTCCGATTTCGAAACGGTGCTCCGATGCTCCGCCGGCGGCCGGAAACCTCCTTCTTCTTCCTCTTCTCTCTCACTTTGGAAGGGGAGAACTTTGGAGAGAAAATGAGGAAATAACCCCCTATTCCCGGCCTTAACAGAGCAAGATTTCTTCTGGGCCGTCGGATCCTAATTAAAGAAAACGAACGGCTCGGATCTGCACAAAATTCCCCATACCTGGGCCGAACACGGCTTGGCACACGGCCGTGTCCCAGGCCGTGTGCCTCGATCCAGGCACGATCGTCGACCTGAGAAACGCACACGGGCCAAGACACGCCCGTATCTCACCTGACACGCCCGTGTCGGGTTCCTCGACACGCCCGTGTTCGGGGGCGTGTCACGCATAACTGCCATGGCAACAGACACGAACCAACTGCACACGGGTAGGGACACAGGTAGGCACACGCCCGTGTCGGATGACACGCCCGTGTCATCCGGCCGTGTTCCTGGCCGTGTCCTTCTCGGGTTGGAAACGGCAAAAAATCACCAGCCAGACACGGCCTTGGACACGCCCGTGTCCTAGGCCGTGTACCCCTATACAGGCATCAAAAATCCTTTTTTCGCGACCGACTCGCACACAATTTTTGGGGCGTTACACGAACCCACACAAAACAAAGTATGTCTGAACTAGCATGGAAACAAATCAACAAACTACCTCGCTACGGTGAGGCAAAACCACAGCCAAGACAGTTGCCCAGCAACTCCAAAACCAGCACGACTATCAGCTACAACTGCGAACCTGAGGCAGTCTAAAGACAAAACACCTCAGCAAGAAAGTACAAGAGATGACAGAAAGTAAGCCAAAAGTAAACAAAGTCAAGGGGTACCAACCTAAGACCAAAGAAAGATACTTACATAAAGTACAACAGTCAGGTACAAGGTAAAAAAAAGAACACTTACGTGAAGCATCACGTATTACCACAACACCCCAAATGCACAAGACTATAAGGGAAAAAGGTCAAGATTAAACCATTAGGAGAGAAACAAACCCCTAATAGGCACCTGTGGTCAACGCCACCAAAAACCAAAACGGGCGGGGTGGCCAACCCCGAAGACTATTTATCCGTCTAATTGCGGGGGAGACTGAATACTCCACCATTCACCGCAAATGCGCAAACACCCGGTAGAGCCCCATAAAATACTAATAGGGAGAACAAACGTTACGGCAGTGGTTTTGTCCACAAATAACAGCCAGAAGCAAGGAAAACAGGAAAGAAAACCTCGTAACGACCCGGGTTTAGAGCTTAGAGGCCCACCACAACCCTTCATGGTCTGGATGCATGTCTCGCCCCATGGCGTCGCCACGAAGGAAAACGTGATATAAATCTCAAGACAACAATGACACATCGGATTCTATTGGACACTTATAGATTAGGAATGGTTGATCAACCTTTAGGAAGAATTATAATCCTAAATGAACTCTAACACATTGAACTTAAATGTTGAGGAACGGTTATAAGAGTAAGATTCCACCACACATAATACTAACAAGATTAGGTAACGAAAATTAAGAACATGGTGATTATAAATGAACTAGACAAGAGGTCTAAACAACACTAAAATTCAGCAAGTTAATTAATAATCATGACAATAAAAGTTAGAAATTTATGTAAATCGGGGTAAAGAAAGGACGAGAAGGAGGAAAACATCACTTGCCTTGGATTTACTAGAGGAAGACGTCCAAATCGCACCACGACGTAGATCAGGGCTAAAAAGATGAGGGAAGTCGAAATCTAACAAGAATGACCAAAAATAATATTTAGGGTCGAAAACCCTAGCGAGAAAAACTCAAGGAATGAGGAAAAATTTTACCACGATGACGAAGCTCTCGCTGAGAGCTTTCCGAATCTATATTCGGTTGAAGATTTCGAGCACCGGAGCACCGTCGGCGGCCACTGAAAGGATCACGGAAAACTATATCTCTCACGCCGCTCTAGTTTGGGAGATGAACAGGAAGGTTCAGTCAAAATGAAGGAGGAAATAAGAAGTAGGTATATATACCTAGGGTCAAATCAGGATAACCACACTTAAGAAAAAATTGGGGTCGGCTGAACCGGCATCCCGAGAAGAAAGAAGGGTTTCTCGAGAACGAGGAGGCTGTTCTTGATAACAAAATGACAGTTCTCGAGAACCAGGAAGTTGTTCTCAAGAACAAAATGATAGTTCTCGAGAACCAGGAAGCTATTCTCGAGAACAGAATGACAGTTCTTGAGAACCAGGAAGCTGTTCTCGAGAACAGAATGATAGTTCTCGAGAACCAGGAAGCTGTTCTCGAGAACAAAATGATAGTTCTTGAGAACTAGGAAGCTGTTCTCGAGAACAAAATGACAGTTCTCGAGAACAAGAAGACTGTTCTCGAGAACAAGAAGGCAAAACTCGATAGCAGAAGATAGAATTCTCGAGAACAAGAAGAAAATTATCGAGAACAAAAAGGCAGAATTCGAGAGCAGATAGGCTACACGAGAAGGAGGAATAAAATATCTCGATCGTCAAATGCAAAACCCTTTCGATGAAATCAGTTCGAAGATCGTCGAACGCAAAACCCGTTCGACAAAATCAGGTCGATAATCGTCGAACGCAAAGGAAACACCCGCTCGACGAAGTCAGTTCATAATTCGTCGAACGCAAAGCCAGTTCGATGAATTCTGCTTGAGGTTTGTCGAGCATAGAACCCAGAACTACTCGACGTTCATCGAGCTCAGCTCAGCGCCCAAAAATTCGTATGGAAAAAGGGAGTTCGACAAAAAATCACCCCCTTACGAGGGTTTCCCGAGAATCAAAACAAGCCCAAGGCTTTGATATAATAATTATCATAATCAAATGGTTGAGCTAGGGAAATATGAGTTCAAATCAGAGGACCAAACGCGCCGAATTAAACGATTTAAATAGCGAAGACAACCCTAGAATCCGACATACCATTCTTGAGACAAAACATCAAAAGTTCTCACAAGTGAGAAAAAAAAGATCACCATAAGGGTCCAAACACGCGCCGAGACTCCAAAATGCTCGGAAAGCAACAAAACTGGACAAGCCCAAGTCCTCAAAACCTCATCCTTAATATCAAGGAAAACATTCCAACCCATCAGAATCACAAAATTAGGAAAACAAGCTCAACGAACACAAAGACGCACAAATGGTGCATCGCCGTCAACAAAATAAAAAATGGTAATGCCCTGACGTCAAAATTATGAAGTTGACAAACCAAATAATGACATCAGTAAACTGGGGGCATTACAGTCACACCCCCTAAAAGGAAGTTTCGTCTCGAAACTGAACACAACCTTAAAACCAAACCCGAAACAAAACTCAATTATTACCAACAACTTGATGACATACCTGAACTAAGGGAAGAGATGCGGATGAGATTCACTCATCGCCGATTCCAATTCCCATGTCGCGCTCTCGACGTCTTGATTTCGCCAGATAACTTTAACCATAAGGATGGTCTTTCTCCACAACACTCGATCTTGAGAATCAAGATTACGAGCAGGTTCTTCCATGTATGTAAGGTTGGGCTGAATCCGGGGCACCGAGTCAAGAACTTGACGATCACTACAGATACACTTCTGCAACTGGCTCACATGGAACACATCATGGACACCATGGAAGGTAGCACTCAACTCCAGCCTATAAGCCGACACTCCGATGCGCTCAAGAATCTGAAAAGGTCCCACATACCGGGGGTCTAACTTGTGGTTCCTTCCAAACCTTTTAACACCTGACATCGGATAAACTTTCAGAAAAACCATGTCCCCAACAACAAACTCCACATCAACACTTCATTGATTATCATATTTCTCATATCGCACTTGTGCAACACAGAGCTTTTCTCGAATATGAGTCACGACACAATTTATCTATTCAAGGGCTTCCGGACCTAGCAATGGTCTTTCACCAACTTCAGCCCAAAACAAAGGAGTCCTACAACGCCTCCCATATAGGGCCTCAAACGGGCCATCTGCAGACTCTCTTGGTAACAACTATTGTACGCAAACTCTATGAGTTTGAGGCGTTCATCCCAAGTGCCACCGTGATCCAAAATATAACACCGGATCATGTTTTCTACGATCTGATTAACTCTTTCTGTCTGACAATTTGTCTGCGGAAGATAGGCGGTGGAATACCTCAAATCAGTACCCAACCCCTCCTGTAAACACTTCCAAAAATAGGACATAAATCTAGAGTCTAGATCTGATATGATACTGACTGGCACTCCATGTAATCTGATAACCTCATCATGGTACAATTTAGCTATCTTCTTCATAAAATATACGATCTTAAAAGGTACGAAGTAAGCACTTTTAGTCAATCTATCATCTATCACCCAAACAGAGTCGTGCCCACGTGGAGATCTCGGTAAGCCAGTGATGAAATCCATCGAAATAATCTCCCACTTCCAACTTGGAATATCCAGCAGTGTCAATTTACCACCAGGCCTTCTATGGTCTGCCTTAATATGATGACACGTATAACATTATGCCACAAACTTTTCTATATCATTCATCATCCCCGACCACCAAACAATCTGCTTTAGATATTTATACATTTTTGTGGAACCAGGATGGTATCCAACATTGGAACCATGAGCTTTAGTACAAATTTTAGCCCGAATATCACCAAAAGCGGGAATGCAAAATCAACCCCGATAATTTAAGGTATTCAACTCATCCAAGGAGAAATCAGGTAGCTCTCCCTTCCCAGTTCTATTCCAGAGATGCAATAAATCTGAATCATCCTTCTCGTGTGTTCTAGTAAGGGAAATCCAAGAGGGTTCTTCTGCTTCCAAACTAGTAGGCACAGTATTATTCCCAACTTCAATGTCCATCAACAAGAATTCTTCTATAAATGACCGCACAGACAAATTAAAAATTTTGGTGGTCTTTCTACTCAGAGCATCGGCTACTACGTTAGCATTTCCTGGGTGATAAAGGATTTACACATCATAATCTGCCACATATTCTAACCACCAACGCTGGTGCAGATTTAATTCCTTCTGACTGAAGACGTACTTTAAACTCTTATGGACTGTATAGATCTTGCACAGCGCACCATATAATAAATGTTGTAAGAGTGGAGAACAGACGGCTAAAAAGAAGCCGGAGATTTGAATAATTGAAAGTTTTATTATCCAAAAAGATATTATTTACAAAGGTATGACCTCCCTTTTATAGAATGGAGGAGAAAGGAGAGAGTACAAATAAACAATGTGGGACTAAAAAAATACATAGATGTGCAGCTAGAAAATAAAGAGACCGAATAGGCCGAGCGGTTAGACAAATGGGCTAACCGTTCGGCAACACCAGAAGGAAGAGAACAAGTCGCGTTAGGAGACCGCTAGACCGCCCGGTCTCCAAGTTATCTAAGATAAATCGTTAGACCGCTCGGGTAACAAACAACAACAGTCTGGATACCAAACCGCTGGAGAGTAACCGCTAGACTGCGCGGTCAATAACCCTCCAGACTTAGACCGCCAGACCGCTCGGTCTCATACTTCAACACTCCCCCTCAAGCTAGAGCATAGATATCAATCATGCCCAGCTTGTCACAAATGTGGAAGAAAGAAGTAGAAACCGATTTTGTGAAGATATCCGCAAACTCTTTGTCGGAGGTGACGAACGGAGTACAAATCTGGTTCTTCAAGACCTCTTTCCGAATGAAATGGCAGTCGACTTCTATATGTTTTGTTCTCTCATGGAAGACCGGATTTTTGGAAATGTATATAGCGGCCTTGTTGTCACAGAACATAGGAAGAGGATATTTGTAAACCTCTCCTAGGTCAAACATGAGAGCACGCAACCATTTTAACTCACACATGGTTGACGCCATACTCCGATATTCGGCTTCTGCACTGGATCTGGAGACAACAGACTGTTTCTTACTCTTCTAGCTCACAAGATTTCCTCCAACAAATGTGCAAAAACCTGATGTAGATTTACGATCGCCTTTATCATCCGCATAGCTTGAATCTGAGTAGGCTTCAACCCTCAGATGACCATTCTTCTGAAAGAGTAGCTCTTTTCCTGGTGTTGCTTTGACATACTCTAATATCTTCAAGTCAGACTAAAGATGGCATTCCCTAGGAGCTTGCATGAACTGACTAACCTTGCATACATCATATGAGATGTCGGGTGTAGTCACCGTGAGATAAATGAGTTTGCCCACTAGATGTCTGTACCTCGTGACATCAGATAGAAGAGGTGAGTCATCTGTCCATATTTTGTCTTCTCTAGTAGCCATGGGATACCGGGCCGGTTTGGCACTAGTCAATCCTGCCTCTTGTAAAAGATCAAGAGCATACTTCCATTGGGAGAGATCCAACGAGTCAAGCTTCCGAGAGATTTCTATCCCCAAAAAGTATTTCGGGGAGCCCATATCCTTTGTGACCAGGTGTTGACGGAGGTGTTTCTTTGTCAAGTCCACCCCTTCCTGGTAATCGCTAGTAAGAAGAATACCATGCACATACACCGCAAAACCACCAGTCCTGAGGAAGTTTTGCGAATAAATAAGGAGTGATCGGCCGAACTCCTTGCAAAGCCGATGGCAGCAACAATGCCACTGAACTTGTCGAACCATGCCCAAGGGCTCTGCTTTAGGCCATAAATGGCCTTCTTCAACCGACCTACTCGTGTCTCCCCCTGAGCAACATACCCAGGTGGTTCCTCCATGTAGATGTCCTCCTGAAGATCCCCATAGAGAAAGGAATTCTGGACATCAAGCTGGGAAATAGCCCACTCCCTGTTGACAGCCACAGAGAGAAGAACCCGGATGGTGCTGAGGCGAGCAACCAGAGAGAAAGTATCAAAGTAGTCAACCCCATAAGTCTGAGTGAACCCTTTTGCCACCAGCCAGGCCTTGTAGCAATCTACAGTGCCATTGGGGCGAAATTTCACAATAAACACCCAGTGACAGCCAACCACATCAGTACCCACGAGTGGAGGAACAAGGGTCCTGGTACCCCTTTCAGTAAGAGTGGAGATCTCTTCATCCATGGCACATTTCCAATGAGGAATAGCAAGAGCCTCCTGGTAGGTGCAGGGAGTGGCAGTAGCTGAGATAGCCAAGGCAAAACACCTGCGAGAAGGAGTAAGCTGATCATAGGAAACAACTGCTGTAAGCGGGTGTTGAGTACACGCCTGCACCCCTTTGCGAAGAGCAATGGGAAGATCCAGGTCGACGTGTGATTCAGTGACCGGAGCGTCTGTGGAGGAGAAGGCTAGCCCGGGACTAGAGAGACGGCTGCAGAGAAGAGGGAGAAGGTGGAGGGGGTATGAAGGAGAGAGGAGGAGACGAAGGAGAAGATGAGGGAAGAGGGGAGACATCGATATGCGTGGAAGGAACAAAGAGAGATGGTGGAGAATCAGAGACATCAGGAGGAAGAGGGGATTCAGGAGAGAAGTAAGACGCATTCTCGAAGAAGGGCACGTCTGCGGAGACAAACTTCTTGCGCAGAATAGGGTCAAAACAACAATAGACTTTTTGAGTGGTAGAGTAACCTAAAACGACACACTTGGTGGAACGGGGGGAAAGCTTGTCACAGGTAGCGGACGGAGAGTGTACGAAAGCCGTACACCCAAAGATACGGAGAGGGAGAGGAAATGGTTCCTTGCTCGGGTATAAAATGGAGAAGGGGGTCTGGCCGTGGAGAACCGTAGAGGGAAGGCGATTGATGAGATAGCAGGCAAGGAGCACAACATAGCCCCAGTAGGAGCGAGGCACCTGCATCTGTGTCATGAGAGTGCGAGCGACATCAAGGAGGTGACGGTTTTTACGCTTCGCCACCCCATTTTGCTGGGAGGTGTAAACACAGCTGGTCTGATGAACAAGATCATGTTGCATACAAAAAGAGGAAAACTCATGACTAAGATATTTCTTAGCATTATCAGAGTGAAAGACTTTAATAGAAATATCAAACTGAGTTTTAATCATATAATTAAAGGATTGCCACACAGAAAAGAGTTCAGAGCAATCTTTTAATAGAAACACCCAAGTACATCTAGAGAAATCATCAATAAAAGTTACAAAGTAGGAACTACCCCGACCAATGGTGAGAGTAGGAGAAGGACCCCAGACATCAGAATGAATGAGATCAAACGGGAGAGAAGAGCCACGACCTTGCTTCGGCGGGAAGGAGGAGCGATTATGTTTGTCAAGCTGACACGCATCACAGTTAAGTGGAGGACTAGTCTGAGGTAAGTGGTGCAGAAGCTGACGAAGAGTCTGAGGAGGAGTATGTCCAAGGCGAAGATGCCATTGAAGCAGATCTGTAGAAGAGGAGGAGTAGGCGGATAGAGTGGAAACATTGTCGAGGAAGTAGAGGCCGCCGCTCTCAGTCCCAGTAGCAATCGTCCGTTGGGTCCTCGGGTCCTGGAAAGAACAAGAAGTTGGAGTGAATAAGATGGAGCACTGAATTTTCTTGCATAAAGTAGTAACAGATAATAAATTGCAAGGGAACTTCGGGACCCGATCATGCGTTTCGAGGTGAGAGAAGCAATGAGGATTGCATGTCATGTGATTTGTAGTACCAGATTCAATCAGTCATTTACCTTGGGTAACGACGTGGGCACTACCTGATGTCATGGCCATAGAAGCAGATGGCCGAGAGGAGGCAGAGGTTGAGGAAGATGCATCATTGGAGGGGCGAAGATGAGGATGTTTCTGCTAGCAACGGTCAACAGAATGGCCGGTACGACCACAATGAGAGTAGAGGAACCTGGACGAACCGCGCCCGCCTGACTGACTGCAGCCACTAGTGCCACCCCGCTGAGCCTGGTGAGCATAAGAGTCCTATGGAGGAGGGGAGGACAACAGAGGATGCTGGAGTAGCGAAGTAACAGCAGCTATGCGAGCCACGATGGCATCCAAAGTGGGAGACTCCGCCTCGCACAAGATCTGCTGGCGGATCATATCAAAGGATTTGGGAAGGCGCAGAAGATAACAAACAACCAGGAGTTCCTGGAAGTGCTTGTGCTGCTCGGCCAAGTCGGCGAAGAAGGGGCGATTCTGGAGGATCTCGGTGCCAAGATCCCGAACCTGCTGATAAGCTATAGTAGGAGACAAGGAAGGACGGGAGAAGAGGTCCGCATAAAGAGTATAAATACGGGACATATGGCCCCCCTTCGAATAGAGAGCAGCGAGGTGAAGCCATGCAGCCTTGACCATCTCATCATGGCGGATGACAGGAAGGCATTCATCAGAGAGGCTGTTGGCCAGCTAAGTGCGGATAAGGGCATCACATGCATCCCAGTCATCAAATTGAGCAGAGTGAGGAGGAGGAGGGTCATCGGTGAGGTGATGACGTTTGCGCAGATAGCGAAGAAGAAAGGTAAAAGAAACGCACCAATCCAGATAGTTGGAACCAACTAGTTTAGAAACTGTGCCAAGGTTTCCAGAAGGAGTAGGAGGAGGAGGAGCCACAAGTGTGGTGGAGGTAGTGATGACGGGGGTGGAGAGACCTGAATTGTCCATAGAGAAACACAGGAAACTGCACGAGTAGAAGAAAAGTCGCGTGGTTAGAAAAGGGATTAAGCCGTGCGAACAAAGGAGGAGGCCGTGACAAGAGAAGGAGACCGCAACGGAAAAGAAGGAAACCACAGTGGGCAAAAGAGAAGAAGCTACAACGGTCACGATGTCAGCACACCAGCGACCAGAAGGGCCACGACCAGGAAGCAGACCAAAGCACAGGGAAAGAGGTCGCACGAACTGAAAAGAGTCTGAGCGAACAGAGAGAATAGAGAGTGGAAGGAAAGCAGAGAGCCCGTGAAAACAGGTCGCAGAAAAGAAGGAAGGAAGTCGCGCAAACAGGGCAGCGACAAGGCAAAGAAGCCGCGTGAACAGAAAACAAGCCGTGCGGACAGAATAGCCAAAGAAGGAATCAAGTCGAATCGATCACTTGCTTTGATACCATGTAAGAGTAGCGAACAAACAACTAAAAACATGCCGAAGATTTGAATAATTGAAAGTTTTATTATTCAAAAAGATATCATTTACAAAGGTTTGACCTCTCTTTTATAGAATGGAGGAGAAAGGAGAGAGTACAAGTAAACAATGTGGGACTAAAAAAATACATAGATGTGAGGCTAGAAAATAAAGAGACCGAACAGGTTGAGTGGTTAGACAAATGGGCTAACCGTTCGGCAACAACAGAAGGAAGAGAACAAGTCGTATTAGGAGACCGCTAGACCGCCCGGTCTCCAAGTCGTCTGAGAGAAACCGCCAGACCGCTCGGGTAACAAACAACAATAGTCTGGATACCAAACCGCTGGAGAGTAACCGCTAGACTGCGCGGTCAACAACCCGCCAGACTTAGACCGTCAGACCACTCGGTCTCATACTTCAACAAATTTTTCCAAGGCTTCAGTGCATAAATTATTGCAGCAAACTCCAGATCATGCGTAGAATAGTTTCTTTCATGAGTCTTCACTTGTCTTGATCCATACGCGATCACCTTCCCATCTTGCATCAAAACATAACCAAGTCCAATATGTGATGCATCCACATACACAGTGTACTCAACCACTTTGGTTGGCAAGTCTAAGACTAGAGTCGTACACAATCTCTTCTTCAACTCTTGGAAAGATTCTTCACACTTATCACTCCAAACGAATGTAGTATTCTTCTGGGTAAGTCTAGTTAAAGGAGTAGACAACACTGAAAACCCTTCCACAAATCTTCTATAATAGCCAGCCAGGCCTAGGAAGCTCCTAATCTCCTTAGGTGTAGAAGGTCTCTCCCATTCCATCACAGCAGAAATGTTGGTTGGGTCAATAGAAATACCATCCTTGTTTACAACATGCCCCAGAAATGATACCTGAGATATCCAGAACTCACACTTGCTCAGCTTCACATAAAGCTTATGCTCCCTCAGGGTTGATAAAACCAATCGCTAATGTTGAGTATGCTCTTCAACACTGCGGGAATATACTAGGACGTCATCGATGAACACGATCACAAAACGATCCAAGAAATCCTTGAACACTCCATTCATTAATTCCATGAAAGTAGAGGGTGCATTAGTCAACCCAAAGGACATCACCAAAAACTCAAAATGTCCATGCCGCGATCGGAAAGCGGTCCGTGGAATATCTGCCTCACGAATTCTCAACTGGTCGTAGCCCGAACGAAGATCAATCTTTGAATATACCGAGCTACCACGCAACTGATCAAACAGATCATCAATCCTCGGCAGGGGATATCTATTCTTAATAGTCACCTTATTCAATTCTCTATAATCGATGCAAAGCCTCATCGATCCATCCTTCGTCTTTACAAATAATACAGGAGCACCCCATGGAGAAGAACTTGGTCTAATAAATCCACAATGCAGCAACTCATCGATCTGAGTATGCAACTCATCCAACTCACGCGGAGCCATGCAGTATGGTGTCACAACCCGCATTTTCTCCGAATTTAGGAAGTATCAGAGTTTGAGAAAACATGCGTCGTGATGCCACGTCGAGCAGGGGATAACTGTCGATGCTCAGGCGAACACCATCTAACTAGATTATGAAATTTCATAAGTTTAATGATTAGAAAAATCAGTTATATTTTAAAGGTCATATCCCTCGGCTCAGTGGAACATCTAGTCCACGGTTTAAAAACTATACTTATACGCAGCGGAAAATACTTTATTTATATTTGACACCCTATAAGAGTGCATAAGTGACCCCGGGGTCAACTTATACTATGCAAGACTCTAGATTTATTTTATATTATAAGTAAGAAAATGAATATTTTTACGTTGCTTGGAAAGTAGTGTGTGAGTTTTATAAACATGCTGATCATGAGATATACTTATAATAATGTTTTTAGGTTTCAAAATAACTAGCAACCTAGCATAAATCATCCCAAGAGCAAGTAAACTATCTCTAGAAAGGTCGCAGTAAAAGAGACATATCTAGTATCATAAGGTAAAACTACCAGTGGGCGCCAACAAACTGACACGAACCCACCGGCAAGCATGTATGTCTGTAAGAAAAGCAGAAAAACTACCTCACAAAATCAAGAGAAAGATCCCTACAACTCAAGGGATCACCAGCAACACCACAACAAATCTAGCCGCCTACCCGGCTACTAATCAGAACCTGAGGCATTCAGAAAAGAAAAGAATACCTCAGCAAGTAAAACAAGTAAATCTGAATTAGGCCATTAAATCAAAATGTAACAAAGAGAGTAAGTAAACATGACAGTAAAAACAAACACTGTCCAAAGTAAGCCAAAGTACACCAAGTACCAGGTAACAACAACAAGCCCTGCCCAAATCCTACAGAGGCTACAAGACAAAAGACAAGAAAACTTGCCACAATATGTTGCATTCTATAAGGAAAAAACACCTAACAATCCTAATTTGTGAGTTAATGGCAGTAGTAAACAACATGGACCTGAGTTGGTGACCAAAAATAGTCCCCCAAATAAAATTTCACTGTGTCAGCACAAAACCACCTCAAACCCAGCCCGTACCTGGGATTAAAAGGGTAGCGGCCACACCAATACCCATCCCGTACCTGGGACTAAAAAGTGGCGGCCACGGCTCGCACACAAAACATATCGCTCCTTTAGAGCATCAAAATACCACTACCTGCCATAACCCACGATTCGGCCCTCAAAACAAATGGAGAAGGAAAGGCCGACAAGACATCCCCCCTCGGAGGCAATCACTTGGGAAGAAGAAAAACAGAAAAGGAATAAATCCCAGCCTACAGGAATCGTCGATCTCCAGCCACAGGAAATCGTCGAACTCCGTTCGACGATTTTCCTTTCGTCGAACACAGGTCACGGGAAAAATCGTCGAACGCCGTTCGACGATTTTCCCTTCGTCGAACACAGGTCACGGGATAAATCGTCGAACGCCGTTCAAAGATTTTCCTTTCGTTGAATACTGGCCACGGGAAAAATCGTCGAACGCCATTAAATGATTTTCCTTTCGTCGAACACTGGCCACGGGAAAAATCGTCGAACGCCGTTCGACAATTTTCCTTACGTCGAACAATGGCCACGGGAGAATCGTCAAACTCCATTCGACGATTTTCGTCGGACCCAGAACTTAGGCAAATCGCCGAGCTCAGCTTGACGATAATCGTCGAACCCAGATCGACGATCTTCATCGAACTGGCTGCATTGAGTGCACAGCAATCCTGTACCTCCAACTTCGTTTCCGACCAATCTTCTTAGCCTAATTTGATCCTATTACTCGTAATATAAGTATGAAAACCCACTGCTACTAGTTCTAAGGCTGAAAGGCTAAATACTACCCAATCCGAGATCAACAGGGAACAATTTGATAAAAGACAAGAGTACAGCAATCCTGCAGAAGACTTGGAGTTTCAGAACTTGAGAAAAATGAAAAAAAACATAAAGGAGCATTCCTGGTTCAAGGCCCTCATGATTTTTACAGAAAATCAGAGCAAAATAATAATCTTAGGAAACATTAGTGATAGCAACAAAAATGACATGAAAAGGAGAGGAAAAACTTGGCAAGGGTAGGAGCACCACTTGCCTTAAATTCCAGTGATTTATCTTGCACAGCCCTTCCTCTCTCTCTCGGCTCCAGCTGCAACAGCACCTAAACAGGATTCTAAAGTTTTAATGGCAAAAAAGGTTCCAACCAAAACTTCTGAGACCCCCAGAAACACCACGAAAATTGAATCTCTTACCGTAGGAATGAAGGTCTAGGTGAGAGTAATCCAAATCCGCTTTCGGAATCGAATTCCGTCCACTAACGCTCCCAGAATCGGCGTCTAAAGGGAAGCAGTGTTGGTGGTTTTTCTTCCTCTCGAACAGGCGACGGTTATTCTCTCACGGAACGAGACGATGAATATTCTCGTTTTTTATCTTAAGGCTATATATATGCATGGACATGTCTTATCAGCCCTAACCGCCACCTAAAAGCCACTGGATTCATTTCAAGCTTTATTGATGAATTATTTGCATCCATTATTATTAACACATCAAAACGACGCGAAAACCGAACCACCTTGGAATCCGACGAAATTCACACCGTAGCTAATTACCCATGCTACGAACACAACGGCGAAGTAGAAATCAACTTTCGACGAACAAAACTCGGGTTATCACTACCCGAAGCCAAAACACAAGAATCCCCCGAGAGGCCTCACCGGTCACCAAAACAGACCCGACTTGCTAGGGAATCTTGCCAAAAATGCTACTAACAACCACACAAGGAACCTAGAGAGCTAAGACCACGCTCTAACAAACGACACATGTCAGAAACGCGTCAACGTAACTCCAAACGAGAATTAAATAATCGCAGAAAAATCGGGGGTGTTACATATGGTGCTTTGGCAATAGGACGAGTACCAGGCTCGAGGTCTATCACAAACTCTATCTCCCTCACCGGAGGAATTCTTGGAAGACAATCAGGAAAAACATCTGGAAACTGTCGAACCACCGAGACATCCTCAAGAGGTGGTGTAACAAAAGCAGTTTCCAAAGCAGAAATAAAAACCAAAAACGCCTCACAACCAGACTCGATACCACGACAAACACGTACCACAGAAATGAAAGGGGAAACCCTGTCCTGAAAACCATAGACACTAATAGGTTGGCCATTGTCCATCCTGAAATCCAGTTGCTTTGCCTTGCACTGGATGACTGTATCATACTTGGACAGCCACTCCATGCCCAAAATCACATCAAAGTCCGCTACATCCAACACCATCAAATCCGCAAAGGCTAGGAAATCGACTAGATAAATAAGGCATTTCAGAACTCGTTGATTACATATTACCGATTCATCGGAGGGAAGCCTGACATTGAAGGAGTCTCCTAACTGATCCACATTCAAACCATGTTTATCTACGAACCTCCAGGCCACAATGGAATGGGTGGAACCCGAATCTAAAAGAACGTGCGCCTACCTATTCCACACCTTAAACTCTCCTAAAACCATAGCATACATAACTAAATGAACGTAAACTAGGACAACTAAAGAGGATAAAGAAAAAAAATTAAACTAAGGTCTAACCTGAAATAACTTGGGTAGAGGTCTGAGGCTCCTCTCTGGTCACAACATTTAGCTTTCCTTTCCCTTTGTCCTAGTTTGGCGGTGGCAGCAGAGCCCGAAGCGGGGAAGGTTGTAGTAGAGTTTGAGCCTAGGGGCAAGAAGACTTCAGGTGCCCCTTCTGCCCGCACTAGAAGCAAGTCTTATCCTTCTACCAGTAGAAACTGACGTCATGACCCTTCTTTGCACAAATCGGGCACACTAGATCACTTTTGGGTACACCCTGGATGGCGAGCACCTACTGCTGCTTCAGGGTGGCAGTCCTCTTGAAACACCTTTCGAAGGGGTGGCTAGGTCGACCACAGAAGCTACATACTTCAATACTTTTCTTCTTCGAAGAGGGCCCAGATGCCCTAAAGCTTCCATCCTCATCACCTTTCCACTTATCTTTCCTTGCCACAGTACCGCGATTCTTGGAATTTTCAATCACCTCAACCTTCAGCACGACTTCCACTGCCTCAGCATAGCTTTCAGCTCTATAAGGGCATGCCAATTGTTGGACATCGCTTCTTAATCCTCCGAGAAAGCGCTTCACTCTCCCTTCCTCAAAAGTTACCATATCAGGAGCAAATCTGCTCAATTTACTGAACTCGATCCCATATTCGCTCACTGTGAGATGTCTCTGCTTCAAATGCAGGAAATTGTTCATCAAACGGTCCTGCTCGACCGAGGGTAAGAACTTCTTAAGCAGCATCTTCTTGAAGGACTCCCTTGAGCATCCTTCCTTCAAATCTTCCTTTTTTCAAATCCACCAAGTCTTTGCCAGGCCTTTCAGCTGGTAGGCTGCAATCATTACCTTTTGGGCTTCAGTGATTCCCAAATATGTGAACATCTCATCCATAGTAATGATCCAGTCATCTAAAACCATAAAGTCAGCTCTCCCATCGTAAGTGGGAGGTCTCAATCGCTGGAAATGCGATATAAGGTTCATCTCTGGTGGTAGCATCACTGGGGGCACCAAAGGAGCAGGATTAATAGGTACGACTTAAACCGCAGCAGAATCTTACGCTAAGGGTTGCTGCGCGGGAGCGGCAGACAACAAGGACTGAATCTGCGACTGCATCACAATAAGCTGTCTCGACAGAGCCTCATTACTCTGAAGCAAACTCTCAATCAACGCATCACTCTGAGCACCTGACGACTCACCCTCTGACTGGGGAGTCGACCTCATCACCGGACATTTTGGCGGCATTTCTAAAAAGTAACGAACGGCTCGTCAAAAATCCTAGATTACAACTTGGTCACAAAACTAGTTTAGACCATACTTAAGACACTTGCTTATGCTACAACTTGCTCTGGGATTTATAATAATGTTATGTCCTACTTAGGATTATATCCTCTCATCCTATTTACTCATGTGCCTATGAGATGAATGCATGAATTCTTTATTCTTCTTTAAAATCATGTGTGTACATGTGTCATCATGTAATCCTTAACTTAGCACGCGTGCATATGCGATGATATGCTATGTATGCAGTGTTATGTATTCTAAAAAGGCCTTAATGCATGATGAGCGGCGTACACATGAAATGTTATGCATCCCATACTATATAACATCACATGCAACAAAAAAGAAAACATGCTAATGAACACCCATGTGATGATGGTTATGCATCCAATACTACATAACCGTCACATGTTGCCTCTTATGATGGATCCATATAAAAATAAATATTATTCATCCCATACTACATAATATGCCGCATATACTTCTTATCATGCTACGAGTGTAGTGACTATACTTCGGTTAAGACGACATCGGTGTGTGTATCCAAATGAATGAGGGGAGATAAACTAAACAAGATTGGCTGGTTCGACTAACTTGTCAAACCAACCTCCCTCGGATACCAACTGTCACAACCAGCAATTTTTCAAAGCCAATAAAGGTGCATCAGAGTAAGGGAAAAATATGCGTCATAATGCCACGTCAGCAGGGGATAATTGCGGACGCTCAGGCAAACACTTTCTTAATCATGAAAAAAGATTCTTTAAATTGTTTAAAGATAAAAATCAGTTTAAGTGTGGTAGTTAGCCGTATCCCTCGGCTTGGTGGCTCATCTAGTCCCCGAGGAAAGTAGTTATATGCAATGCATGAAGAAATATAGTGAGTTAGAGTTTTAAAATATGCAATGCATGAAGAAATAATAGTAGATTTTATACTTAAAAATACCTAAAATGCATTCCTAGCATAAAACATCCTAGAGAGCAAGTAATCATATACACAGAATGAAAACTAGCAGTTAGCAAGTATCCAAAAATCAACAATCCTGTGGGCGTCAACAACTGACACGAATCCACACAAAACAAAGTATGTCTGAACTAGCAAGGAAACAAATCAACAAACTACCTCGCTACGGCGAGGCAAAACCACAACCAAGACAGCCTAGGAACTCCAAAACCAGCATGACTATCAGCTACAGCTCCGAACCTGAGGCATTCCAAAGATAGAATACCTCAGCAAGAAAGTACAAGAGATGACAGAAAGTAAGCCAAAAGTAAACAAAGTCAAGGTGTACCAACCCAAGACCAAAGAAAGATACTTACATAAAGTACATCAGTTAGGTACAAGATAAAAAAAAGAACACTCACGTGAAACGTCATGTATAACCACAACACCCCAAATGCATAAGACTATAAGTGGAAAAGGTCAAGATTAAACCATCAGGGGAGAAACAAACCGCTATTAGCTACCTGTGGTCAAATACACCAAAAACCAAAATGGGCAGGGTGTCCAACCCTGAAGACAATTTATCTTTCTAATTGTGGGGGAGACTAAATACTCCACCATTTACCGCAAATGCCCAAACACTTGGTAGAGCCCCACAAAGTACTAATAGGGAGAACAAACATTACGGTTGTGGTTTCGTCCACAAATGACACCTGCAACCAAGGAAATCTAGAAAGAAAACCCCGTAACGACCTGAGTTTAGAGCTCAGAGGCCCACCACAACCCTTCATGGTCTGGAGGCCTGTCTCGCCCCATGGCGTCGCCACGAAGAAACCGTGATATAAATATTAAGACGACAATGACACATCGGATTCTACTAGACAGTTCTAGATTAGGAACGGTTGATCAACCATTAGGAAAAACTACAATCCTAAATGAACTCTAACACGTCCTACAAAAACGTTGATGAACAGTTATAAGAGTAAGATTCCACCACACGTAATACTAACAAAATTAGGTAACGAAAATTAAGAACATGGTGATTATAAACGAACTAGACAAGAGGTCTAAACAACACTAAAATTAAGCAAGTTAATTAATAATCATGACAACACAACTTTGAAATTTCTATAAATCGGGGTAAAGAAAGGACGAGGAGGAAACCATCACTTTCCTTGGCTTTACCAGAGGAAGACGTTCAAATCGCACCACGGCGTAGATCGGGGCTAAAAAAGACGAGGGAAGTCGAAATCTAACAAGAATGGCCAAAAATAAGAGTTAGGTCCGAAAACCCTAGCGAGAAAAACTCAAGGAATGGGGAAACGTTTACCATGATGAAGAAGCTCTCGCTGAGAGCTTTCCAGATCCATATTCGGTTGAAGATTTTGAGCACTGGAGCACCGTCGACAGCCACCGGAAGGATCACAGAAAAACCTTTTTTCTCTCTCTCTCTCTCTCTCTCATGCTGCTCTGGTTCAGGAGATGAACAGGAAGGTTCAGTCAAAATGAAGGAGGAAATAAGAAGTCGGTATATACATACCTAGGGTCAAATCAGGATAACCGCACTTAAGAATATAATTGGGGTCGGCTGAACCGGCATCCCGAGAAGAAAGAAGGGTTTCTCGAGAACAAGGAGGCTGTTCTCGAGAACAAAGAGACAGATCTCGAGAACCCGGAAGCTATTCTCGAGAACAAAAAGGCAGTTCTCGAGAACCAGGAAGCTGTTCTCGAAAACAAAATGATAGTTCTCGAGAACCATAAGCTGTTCTCGAGAACAGAATGACAGTTCTTGAGAACCAGGAAGCTGTTTTAGAGAATAGAATGACAGTTCTCGAGAACCAGGAAGCTGTTCTCGAGAACAAAAAGACAGTTATCGAGAACCAGGAAGCTGTTCTCGAGAACAAAATGACAGTTCTCGAGAACAAGGAGACTGTTCTCGAGAACAAGAAGGCAAAACTCGAGAACAGAAAATAGAATTCTCGAGAACAAGTAGAAAATTCTCAAGAACAAAAAGGCAGAACTCGAGAGAAGTTAGGCTACTCGAGAAGGAGGAAGAAAATATCCCAATCATCGAACACAAAACTTGTTCGAAGAAATCAGTTCGAAGATCGTCGAACGCAAAACCCGTTCGACGAAATCAAGTCGAAAATCATCGAACGTAAAGGAAACACCCGCTCGACGAAGTCAGTTCATAATTCGTCGAACGCAAAGCCAGTTCGACGAATTCTGCTCGAGGTTCGTCGAGCCCAAAACCCAAAACTGCTCGACGTTCGTCGAGCTCAGCTCAGTGCCCAGAAATTCGTGTGGAAAAAGATAGTTCGACGAAAACCCACCCCCTTAGGAGGGTTTCCCGAGAATCAAAAGAAGCCCAACGCTTTGATATAATAATTATCATAATCAAATAGTTGAACTAGGGAAATATGAGTTCAAATCAGAGGCCCAAACGCACCAAATTAAACGATTTAAACAATGAAGACAAACCTAGAATCCGACGTACCATTCTTGAGACATAACATCAAAAGCTCTCATAAGTGAGAAAAAATAGATCACCACAAGGGTCCAAGCAAGCGCCAAGACTCCAAAATGCTCGGAATGCAACAGAACTGGACCAGCCCAAGGCCTCAAAACCTCATCCTTAATATCAAGGAAAACATTCCAACACATCAGAATCCCAAAATCAGGATAAACAAGTTCAACGTACGTGAAAACGCACAAACGGTGCAACACTGTCAACAAAACGAAAAAGGGTAACGCCCTACCGTCGAAATTATGACATCGACAAACCAAATAATGACATCAGAAAATCGGGGGCGTTACAATTGGTACTTCTTTCTCCACACAACTGCAAATATCATATCAAAGAACTTTGTAGAGATATATCTAATCGACCCTATTTTGCATAGAAGAACCTTGCCGAGAATGTCGGCCAGAAGTTTACTTTCACCAGTCATGTTCTGTCTTTTCACTGAAGTGGCAGAATCTAGAAGACCACAAAAGGAGTAGGCTTTGGAATAATCATCTGCTTCCAGATAATCTTCTTCTTAGATGGATGGCAATCGCAGAAACACTATGATAGAGGATGGCTTGATTTTGATTTTCATACCTCTGACTGTAGTTTTCAACAGTTTCCCACTTCTCTTGACCTTGGCATGACAGAAAAATTCTTCAACATCAGGTAAAAACACCTTGCAAGGATGTTCCAGGATAAAGGAGAGGCTGGCAGAATCTAGAAGTATCAGAACATTTTTGAAATCATCGGAAATCTCTTCTATGCCGGCTCGAACAAATTCACTTCCCACACCAATATTGGAGGACGGAGCCATCGAATGCAGAGAAGCAAAAAATACTGTTTTAGCGGAGAAGAAACAATAGATTTTGTGAGAAGAATGACGATGGCCTTCGAGGAACGAAACCCTTTTTCATTGGAAAATTTTTCGAATTTGTGGGTTTGAGATTTCTACGGACTTATCTTCTATCTATATAAAATGAAAATTTTTGAAGAAATAAATGAAATATATACCTGAGTGGCGGTTCAAATTCTTCATCAAAAAGAGAAATAATCAGGTGGAAGTGGGCATTTCTCGAGAAAAGTAGGCTTCTCGAGAAATCCAGATGCCATTTCTCGAGAAGAAGAGAGAATTATGAGAAGTCCCGAAACCCTTTTCTCGAGAAATGTATAGCCTTTCGAGAAATCTAAGTCCTTTTCGAGAAATCCAAGAAAATGACTTATTTTCGAGAAATCCACATAAGTTTCCGAGAAACACAAGATCTTCATCGAATTTGTCCTTGACTTCAGATATGATCACTTCAGGATTCCATGTTGAGCATGTCAAGTTCCGTCTTGAAAGAGGAGAACTTGGCCTCGTCCAGCGGCTTCTTGAAAATATTTGCCACCAGTTTGTCCATCGGGACATAGTTGAGGGCTATGTCCTTATTCTCCACATGCTCCCGAATGAAATGGTAGCGAACTTCTATGTGCTTGGTCTAGCTGTGGGAAACTAGGTTGTTGGAGATAACTATTGCGCTGGAAGAGTCACAATACATTGGAATATCTCTGAACTTCAAATTATAGTCTTTGAATTGGTTTCTGATCCATAGAAGCTGTGCGCAATAACTACCCGCAGAGATATACTCTGACTCGGCAGTAGATGTTGCTACACAATTTTGCTTCTTACTACTCCAAGAGATAAGCCGTCTTCAAATGAACTGGCAAGTCTCGGAAGTGCCTTTCCTACCATCTCTGCTTCCTACAAAATCAGCATCTGAAAAGCCAATTAGCTCGACGACATTACTTCTTGGGTACCATAAGCCAAGATTGGGTGTACCCTTAAGGTATCTTAAATTTACTTTGCAGTGACATAATGAGATTCCTTGGTGTTCACTTGATATCTAGCACAAACACATGCTGAGAACATTATATCTGGTCTACTAGCAGTTAGGTAGAGCAAGGATCCAAATATGCTTCTGTACTTGGTTTCATCAAAAGGTTTCCCTTTTTCATCCTTGTCCAGAGATATAGTTGAACCCATTGGAGTCCTCATAGAGGTTTTGCTATCCATTTCGAATTTCGTAGGAATCTCCTTGATGAATTTCGTCTGAGAGATGAAAATCCAATCTTCAGATTGCTTCACCTGAAGTCCTAACAATACTTCAGCTCACCCATACTGCTCATTTCAAACTTCCCTTAAATAAGTTTAAAAAACTTTTTGCAAAGACTGTCTTCCGTGGAGCCAAATATGATGTCGTCGATATAGATTTGCACTAGCAAAATCTTGCCTTTAACTTCCCTAAGAAATAGTACCTTGTCTATCTTTCCCCTTATGAACTTGTTCTCAAGAAGAAAGCTAGACAACGTCTCGTACCAAGCTCAGAGAGCTTGCTTTAAACTATATAATGATTTTTGTAGAAAATAAACGTAGTCAGGGAATTGAGAATTGACAAAACCCGGGGGTTGCGCTACGCACACTTCCTCTTTCATATTCCCATTGAGGAATGTTGACTTCACGTCCACTTGGTAGACAGTGAATCCTTTGAGGGCAGCATACGCAAAAAACAACCTAATTGCCTCAAGCCGGGCTACTGGAGCAAATGTCTGGTCGATGTCGATCCCCTCTTCTTGGCTGTATCCTTGTGCAACAAGCCGGTCTTTATTCTTGATAATTACTCCATGTTCATCTAGCTTGTTTCTGAATATCCACTTGGTGCCGATTACGTTCTGTCTCTTTAAACTGGGCACTAACTCTCATACTTTGCACCATTCAAACTGGCTGAGCTCCTCTTGCATTGCCAAGATCCAAGAGGCATCTTTGTTCGCTTCCTCAAACTTCTTCGGTTCAACCTGAGATAAAAATCTTAGTTGAAAAACTTTGTTAGCTGTGTAATGCCCCGAAAGTTGTATTTGAGTCGGTCGCGTAAAAAGGGATTTTTGGTGCCTGTATAGGGGTACACGACCTAGGACACGGGCGTCTCCAAGGCCGTGTCTGGATGGTGATTTTTGGCAGTTTTCAACCCGAGAAGGACATGGCCAGGAACACTGACACAAGCGTGTCATTTGACACGGGTGTGTGCCTACCCGTGTCAGTACCCATGTTCAGTTGGGTCGTGTCGGTTGGCGTGGCGGTTATGTGTGACACGCCCCCAGTCACGGGCGTGTCATGGACCTGACACGGGCGTGTCAGGTGAGACACGGGCGTGTCTTTGCTCGTGTGTCTTTTCTGTGTTCGACGATCGTGCCTGGATCGAGGCACATGGCCTGGGACACGGCCGTGTGCCAAGCCGTGTTCGGCCCAGGTTTGGAGATTTTTGAGTGGATCTGAGCAGTTCGTTTTCTTTAAATAAGATCCAACGGCCCGGATGGTTTCCTGCTCTGTTAAGGCCAGGAATAGGGGAGTTAATCCTTCATTTCTCTCCAACCATTCTCTATCTCAAGGAGTTGGAAAGAGGAGGAAGAAGGAAGGGATTCCGGCCGCCGGCAGAGCATCGGAGCACCGTTTTGAGTTCTGAGAGCGGATCCGTGGAGGAAAGTTCGTTGCGAAGAGTTCTGTCCGTGTAGTTTTTCCATAGCGCCAAAGCGGGCTACAAGGGTAACGATTCTCTACTTGAGCATGTGAAGCTCTTCCTTTCTGCATAGGGAATCCCGCTCCCGCGAATGTGCGGTGAGTGCGTGGTGTTCCTTGGGGTTGATGTGAATAGTCCCCCTTATGTTTCATATAGAGTCCGGAATCGAAGTACGGACATAGGCATTGTGTGTGAAGCCTACCTGGACGTGTATTGTCTAGATAGGTGATGTTGCATTTATAATGATTGGCCGGAGAAGACTCCGTGATTTGGGTTTATGGGTTTCTACGCAGTAGATTGCAGCAGGGATCCTTGGAGGTTAGCTCCAAGGCGCATCCGGAAAACTGAGCGGAATCGTTGTTCTGCTATCTTGGCAGTCTGGGAGCCGGCCTTGAATATAACTAGGTTGTGTGATTGTTTGGAAATGTTGGGATCCGAGAGAAGCTTGGCCCGTGCGGGGCAGCGTGAGCAACGGGCAAGTGGAATCAGACCTAGGCTATGTGGTTCGGTGCGAGAGACCCGAAAAGGGGACTGGCCGTTAGCATAGTCGAGAGCCTTAGACGGTGGTCAGAAAGGCTAAATGCTCACTTGGTTGCCATCTTTAGGATGGTGGTGAAGCCACGGAATTGACCGGATTCACCGTTAATGTGCCCTGAGTGCACGGGGTGTTTGGCCGTGCTAGCCTACACCTATGGCATAGTATAATTGCACTTTATTATTTCATTGGGCTAATGTTATGCAGGGAAAGAGCACCGCCGTCCCGAGTAAGGGGCGTGGTCGTTATAATTTGGTCGGCTTTGGCTGACCGTTGCTTTGTTTGCCACCGTGCGGTGGAATTGTGCTTGCAGGTGCTGTGGAGCCGAGTACAAAATAGCGGGCTGGAGCCCATGTTGCTGTGCTCGCCCTAGAAGGCCAAAACGAATAGTTGTTTTTATTTTTTCATGTGTGGCCGGCCTGCGAGCCAATGTATGTAAGACATTATTTTGTTAAGTGAACATTTGTAAGGCCATGTTTCCTTTTCAGTGTATTTGGTTTTCATTCCAGTAGTGTGGTTGTGGACATTCATGTTTTATTGGATTTAAGTTTTGGGTTCTTTCAACTTTAAAAGCTTCCGCTAGAATACTCTGTGTAGGACGAGTAGTCTTAATTAGATAGTTTGAATATTCTTATGTAACCCTTCCGACTGTCTGTTTTATATGGCGTCGGGTTTCAGCTGGACCTTCTGTTATATGTCATGCGACAGATGGGGGTGTTACAATTTGGTATCAGACTTCTGGTTACGGTCAGGCTTAAATGAATTCGTGGGCGAATTCTTTTAAGGGGTGGTGAGCACATGTGTGCGTCATCATTATAACATCAAAAAGAACCCATGAATATCCACTTAGGAATGAAAAATACACTTATTTTGTGGAATCTGAGTGTTTCAATGATTGCTTTTAGCAATTTGTTTGTCGTCTAATCGTGTGTCTTTGCTACTATAGGCAGCTAGGGGCGGTGTTGGTCAGTCAGAGCGTCCGCAATCAGCGGAAAGTAGTGCACCAAGGGACGTGCCTACAACACCTCCTTCAGCGAAAACCATCAGGATGGTGGCTGAAGCCATATTTGCAATGATAAATGCCCAACCTGCAGGGCAAATGCATCGCGCACCTCCTGCGAATGAGCAAGAACCGGTTAGGGTGGCAAAGCCGAGAGTGGTAGAGCGCGCAGCAGTTGATCTGGTAGAGCTGAGGAGAGCTACGGAGAAGCAGCTTAAGCATGTAATGGGCTTTAATCCTCTGAGGTTCGATGGGGTTGGAACGCCAGCTCAAGCTGAAGACTGGCACTCTTCGATAAAGAGGATCTTGACAGCCACATTAACTGAGGAGTGGCAGAAGACCACCATAGCGACTTTTCTTTTGGTGGGTGAAGCAAGGCTGTGGTGGGATGAGTTGGAGTTTCATCTCTTAGTGGGAAGGCAGCTTGCTGATGTGCCTATGGAGGAATTTTCAAGATTGTTTCTAGCCAGATTTGTACCCTCTGCTCAGAAGCTTGAGATGGAGAACCAATTTCTTGGGTTGACTCAGGGAGCCAGAAGTGTGGACGAGTATGTCCATGAATTCACACGGTTGGGTCGTTATGCTGGTGCTACGTTTATGGAAGAAGAGCGGAAGACCAACCGATTTTATGAGGGTCTACGCGGCGATCTACAGCTACTACTTGCGGGGCCTAAGGCGTAAGGCTTTCTAGCCTTGGTCAATTCGGCTTGTTCGTTGGAGAAGGTCGTTAAGAAAGTTTAAGAGAAGAAGGACCCAGGAGAAAAGAAGTCCAAGTTCAAGGTGCCAAATGTCAAGTCAGGATTCCGCAGAGGGAACAAGAAGCGGAGGACTTCGAACTCAGCCCCTTCGGCTGATGCGTCGGGGGCAACTACAAGTCGAGTACCAGATGTTGAACTTTGTGAAGTGGAAGTGGTTGACGGGACAGGACGGGCGGCCTGGGCGGACAGCGTTGGCGGACTAGGCGGACTGGGCGGACTGCTATGTGCGGCCTGGTGGAAATTCTAGTGGAAGCTGGTTGTTCTTCTGAGCGGGTTGCACGGGTGAAGTCCGTGGACTATGCAGCCTAGTATCTGCGGATAAGGCGTTGGCTGATTGGTTTAGCCAAGGAGCGGCCTGAGCGGATATAGGCTTGCGTACTGGTGCATTGCTCAGTGGCTGTGGTGCAAGATTGTGTTGTTTGGCAGTTTGGCTCATGTCTGCGGGAAGCTTGTGGACTGGCGTGTCCGCGGTATGGGCTGTTGCGGACTGGGCTTACAGCTTGGCTGAGGCCTTGTCGAGCTCTGGTGATACACCAGTGCTTTGCTGTGGAGGTCATTGGCGGACTGGTGTGTGGAGTCCGGGAGATGGCTGCTGCGTTGGGCAGGTGTGCGAGTAGCTTGCGGACTGCTGGCGGTCTGTGTGCTTGGGTGTTTAGCGGACGAGAGTTGATGTCCGCCATGCTCGCATTGGCCTTTGATGGTTTTGGACTTGGTAACTCTGTTCCAATACCATGGTGTCCGTCGTATCTGCCAAGTCCGCTGTTGACCGGGCGGACTGTTGCTATCTGCCTTTGGTCATGGACTTGTGGCGGATTGAGGTTTGAGTCTTGCGGACTGCCTCGGGTTTGTGCGGACAGCCATTGAAGGGGTTTGCTGTCCTGCAGTGGTTGGAGGCTGTGCGGGCTGATGCCTTGTCCGCATAGCTTTGGCGGACTGAAGTGGGTTTGCCATTATTTCCTTGCTCCTGGCGGTTTTCCTTGGTATCCAGCTAAGTCCTTGCGGACTCGGCGAACGGTGTTTTTCTATCGCGCGGGCTAGGGCGGTGTCTCTATCTCTAGGGCGGTGACCACACTCCTCACCTCGCCTATAAATAGGACCCCCTGGAAGGTCTACAGTAACTGATTGAATAGTAAGTTGGATTCGGCGAGGTGCTGCGGTCTCAGTTTTTCTGTCCGCGCGGATTGATTCAGAGTTAACTGTGTGCTGTGTGCAGGTCGCGCGGGTAGCTTCAAGGATCCAGGAGTTTGGCTGTGACTTCGGTCAAGTACTTGGAAGTTGTGCGGTCTCTGCGGATTCAGCAGGAGGTCGCTCTGCGGCTTGTCAGCTCTGTTTCAACTTTGCCAGCTTCAATAACCTGTCCACCGGCTTCAGGCGGGTAGGCAGTGTGTTCCTCAGTTCAGCCTCAGCAGGAGACGAATAACGGTGTGGCCGCGCGGCCTCGCGGCTTCGGCGGACTCCGTGGCTATTCGGCGGATTGCAGCTTAGTTCGGGCGATCTCAGCGGACTCGGCGATCTCGGCGACCTCGGCGGTCTCGGCGGACTCCGGTGCTGTCCGCACGGCTTGGTTTTTGGTGCTTTCTGTTTACAACTGTTTATACTAGCGAAATCATGTCTCGCTATGTATACCTCGTTTTGTAAAGAAGTGAATGTATAAAAGATCTGCTTGTGCTTCCATTATTTGTTGGGATTTGCCTTGTTCTTTGGTTTTCCGCTGGTTCAACGTGAGAACTGGGTAGTGCCGAAGATATTAATTTGGCGTTTGGGCTACCTTGCTGACCACGCTGAGAAAATTTTAACATGGTATCAGAGCCAGGTTCAGTTGCGTGAGCGGTAGTCAACCAGTGTTGTTACTCAGGGCTTGAGTGGTGATCAACCTGTGTTGTTGCTCGGAGCTTCTGAAAGGTTGCCAACAGGAGTTGCAATGGAAGGGAGCTTTGCAAGGGGTCTTGGCATTGAACTCTTAACACCGACTAACTTCAAGAAGTGGAAGTCGTGCATGAAGAGTTATCTTCTTGGCGAGGAGCTGTGGGAAGTCGTCAGTGGTGACGACAGGCAGGAAGTGACTGCTGCGTTCGGTACTGCTGAGCAGGTTAGGCTCTGGAGGAAAACAAATGCTAAGGCGGAGTTTATCCTCAAGAGGGTCGTGTCTCCGGAACTGTTTGATCATATCGTTGGATGTGAGTCGGTTGCTGATATTTGGACAACCATTGATGAGTTGTTCAATAGGAAGAATGTGGCGCGGTTTCAGTTTCTGTAAAATGAGTTGGCCAGGGCAACTCAGGGAGACCTTTCCATCTCGAAGTACTTCTTAAAGATGAAGAGCTTGTGTGCTGAGCTGTCGGAACTGGATCCTGATGAGCCTATCTCTGAGGCTAAGATTAAAAGGCACATTATCCGCGGCTTGCGGATGGAGTATGTGGCCTTTGTGACATCTGTTCAAGGGTGGGCTACTCAGCCGTTTTTGCCAGAGCTGGAGAATCTGCTTGCATCGCAGGAGAGCTTGGCAAGGCAGATGGCTGGAGTTAATCTTAATCAGGAAGGCAGCGAAGCTCTCTTCTCAGGCAAGAAGAAAGGATGGGAAGGGAAGAAGAAGAAGGTGCAGGTCGCTGGTGAGAAGGAGACTTCAACTTCATATCAGCCGGAGAGGAGCAATGCTCCTAAGGACTGGAAGAAGAACTTGAAGTGCTACCAGTGTCATCAGTAAGGGCACTTCAAGCGGGACTGCAAGGTCAAACTGCAGCCTGGGCATGCTGCAGGAAAGGAGGAAGCTTGCTCGAGAAGTGAAGAAACAGAATGTGGCGGAGCTTTTATGACGGGCACTTGTGTCCGGGCCTTGTCTGCTGAGGACTTCAACGGCGAGTGGATCGTGGACTCCGGGTGTGGTCATCACCTCACCGGAGATAAGTCGAAGTTCACCTCCATGCAGGCCTACTCAGGTAATGAAGCTATTATCACTGCTGATAATACTGTTTATGCAGTAAAGAAAGAGGGGGTCGTGTCTTTGGGTAGTGATCAGGGGCCACTCACGTTAAGGAGTGTGTATCACGTGCCGGGCATGAGGAAGAACCTCTTCTCGGTGACCAATGTGGTGGGCACTGGTTATCACGTTCTGTTTGGGCCAACAGACGTGAGGTTCCTTCGGAACGTATCAGCGGTGAAGGCTGATGTTGCTCATGTAGGGAGGAGGGTGAAGAACTTGTTTGTTCTTGCCAACAATTCTTATGTTGATCGTATGAGGGTCAATGATAGCGCTGCTATCTGGCATGAGAGGCTGGGGCATGTTGGCATGGACAAGCTGAAGGCGATGGCTAGTAGAAGTTTGGTGAAGGGGTTGGCTAAGTTGTCATCCTTTGGTGACGGGCATGTTTGCGCAGGCTGTCAATACGGTAAGGCACATCGTCTTCCGTTTGATAAATCACAAACAAGGAGCAAGCTACCATTGGAGTGCATACATGGCGACTTGATGGGACCGACGGTTACTGCTAGCCTTGGTGGAAGCAGATACATTCTTGTCTTGGTTGATGACTACTCAAGGTATACTTGGGTGTACTTCTTAAAGGAGAAGTCGGAAGCCTTCCATTTGTTTGTGGAGTTTAAGGAGTTGGTAGAAGGCCGGCTTGACTTGCGGAATAAGAAGCTTAGAACTGATAACGGGGGTGAGTTTGTTTCCTGCGAGTTATCTAACTTCTGCAGGAAGCACAGGATCGAACGAGAGCTTGCTTGTGCTCACACTCCACAACAAAATGGGGTAGCGAAGCGGAAGATCTGTCATCTGACGGAGACCTGCAAATGCTGGCTTCATGCGAAAGAAGTTCCAAGGTCTTTTTGGGCGGAGTGGATGTCTTGTGCTGCTTATGTCATCAACAGGATGCCACTCAGCCCTATCAACATGAAGACTCCTTTTGAGCTATTGCTGAAGGAGAAGCCGAGTGTGGGACACCTTCGGGTGTTCGGTTCAACTTGCTATGTGCATGTCCCAGATGCTTCACGGACTATGCTGGATGCGAAGGCAAGGAAGCTTGTCTTTGTTGGATACGATGAGCGGAAGAAGGGATGGAAATGCATGGACCCTGCGATAAAGAAGTTCGTGGTGTCAAGAGACGTTGTCTTTGACGAGCTGACGTCGTATGGAGGTGGCTTGGTTGAGCTAACCAGAAGTAGCAAGGTTGATGAAGCACCGATGGTGGCTGCTGAAGGCTTGGAAGAGGATCTTGCTATTTCACCAGCAGCTCCTGTTGCTTCTAACTCCGAGGCTGAGCCTTCTGGCTCAGGAAGGAGGGGGAGCACTGCTCAATACTTGCCCCACGTAGGAGTTGAGCCCGAAGAAGCAATGGAAGCAGTGGGCAAGGAGCTGACCCTTCGGAGATCGAAGAGGGTTGTTAAGCCACCGTATCGGTACTGTGATGGGAATGTAGTGAGCTTTGTCTCCTGCTTCTTTGCAGGTCCTCTGGATGAGCGATAGCCTGCAAACATCAACGAGGCCACTGGAGTGAAGGACTGGGAAGGTGTCATGAAAGAAGAGATTGATGCTCTGAAGAAGAATGAAACTTGGGACCTTGGGCCCAAGGTTGATGGAATTACTCCGGTTACTTGCAAGTGGGTGTATAAGTTGAAGAAGAAGGCTGATGGGAGCATTGATAGGTTCAAGGCTCTCCTGGTCGCTAGAGGATTCTCAAAGCAATATGGAGAAGACTATGAGGAGACATTCAGTCCAGTTGCAAAGATGACTTTAGTTAGAGTGGTGATCGCCTTGGCTGCTAGCAAGGGATGGAGGTTGTGGCAACTCGATGTGAAAAATTCCTTTCTTTACGGAGAGATTGACAAGGACATCTTCATGGATCAGCCGCTTGGTTTTGTCTATGAAATGCATTCGGACTATGTATGCAAACTCAGGAAGGCTCTCTATGGTTTAAGCAAGCTCCTAGAGCGTGGTATGGGAAGATTGCAGAGTACTTGCAATTCTGTGGATACCTTGCTTCCAACTCGGATTCAAGCTTGTTCGTCAAGAAGAAGGGGGAGCTACAAGTCTTGGTCCTGCTGTATGTGGATGACATGATCATCACAGGGAATTCAGAGGGGGAAGTAGCAAGGCTCAGGGCTGAGCTTGCTATACGCTTCGAGATGAAAGACTTGAGAGAGCTGCATCACTTTCTCGATCTTGAGGTGGAGAGGAAGGAGTGCGGGATTCTCATTAGCCTAAAAGGGTATGCAGATCGCATTGTGAAGCGGTTCGGCATGGGCGAAGGGAAGAAGTGATCTACTCCACTGGAACCTGGGCTGAAGCTTCGACGAGATGAGGGAAGGGTTCTTCATGATCCCTTGGTGTTCAGGGCTCTTGTTGGGAGCTTGATTTACCTGACGATTACAAGGCCGGACATTGCTTATGTTGTTGGCCGAGTAAGTCGGTATATGGCTGAACCAAGGCAATCTCATCTAGTGGTGGCGAAGGGTATTCTGAAGTTTGTCAAGGCGACTTCTGATATGGGACTCCTCTATGGAAGGGACTCGGAGTTTGCGTTGCTTGGGTACACGGATGCTGACTATGGCGGTGATTCGGATGATCGGAGGTCTACTTCAGGTTATGTGTTCACTTGCGGTTCAGCTAGCATCTCGTGGTGTAGCAAGTAGCAAGACTCGGTGTCCATCTCAACTACGGAGGCAGAGTATAAGGCTTCGGCCTTGGCTGCTCGGGAAGCCATCTGGTTGAGGAGGCTTATAGAGGATGTTCATGAAGAAGTGCAAGGGCCGACTTTACTCCGGGGTGACAATGAGAGTTCTCTCAAGCTGGTTAACAATCCAGTGTGTCATGCCAGGACCAAGCATATAGAGATTGATCACCACTTCATCAGGTAGAAGGTGTTGGAAGGATCTCTGCTGGTCGGGCATGTTCGGAGTGAAGATAATCTTGCTGACATCTTCACGAAGCCACTGTCGAAGGGGCCTTTTGAGCGCTTGCGCAGCTTGTTGGGCTTGGTCACCACTTCCCACTTCAAGGGGGAGTGTTGAACTTTGTGAAGTGGAAGTGGTTGACGGGACAGGCCGGGCAGCCTGGGCAGACAGCGTTGGCGGACTAGGCGGACTGGGCGGACTGCTATGTGCGGCCTGGTGGAAAGTCTAGTGGAAGCCGGCTGTTCTTCTGAGTGGGTTGCACAGGTGAAGTCCGCGGACTATACGACCTGGTATCTGCGGATAAGGCATTGGCTGATTGGTTTAGCTAAGGAGCGGCCTGAGCAGATAGAGGCTTGCAGACTGGTGCATTGCTCAGTGGCCGTGGTGCAATCTTGTGCTATTTGGCGATTTGTCGCATGTCCGCGGGAAGCTTGCGAACTGGCGTGTCCGCGGTATGGGCTGTTGCGGACTGGGCTTACAGCTTAGCTGAGGCCTTGTCGAGCTCTGGTGATACAGCAGGTGCTTTGCTATTGTTAGAACCGAACAAAAACAAACCGAAATGGTTTTAACTGAAACTTTATTATCCGAAAAAGGTATCTATTACAAAGGTATGCCCTCCCTTATATAGAATGGAGGAGAGAATACAAATAAGAGATGTGGGACTAAAAATTTACAGGACTAAGCGGACTATACAAAACAAACTGCACAAGCCGCGCGGTTAGATAGAAGGGCTAACCGCACGGCTACCACTAGAGAGAAAGAGAGATTGCCAGGGGAGACCGCCAGACCGCCCGGTCTCCAAGCCGGCTGAGACAAACCGCCAAACCGCCCGGTCACCAACTTCAACACTCCCCCTCAAGCTGGAGCATATATATCGGTCATGCCCAGCTTGTCACAAACATAAAGAAACGAGGCGGAAACTGGCTTGGTGAAGATGTCAGCCAGCTCTTTATCAGAAGTGACAAAGGGAGTGCAAATTTGTTCCTTTAAGATCTCTTCACGAATGAAATGACAGTCGACCTCAATGTGCTTTGTTCTCTCATGGAAGACCGGATTTTTGGAGATGTATATGGCGGCCTTGTTATCACAGAACATAGGTAGATGATGGTTGTAGACCTCTCCTAAATATAGCATGAGAGCCCGCAACCATTTTAACTCACAACTGGTCGATGCCATACTGCGATACCCAGCTTCTGCACTGGACATGGAGACAACAGACTGCTTCTTGCTCTTCCAGCTCACCAGATTTCCCCCAACAAAGGTGCAAAAACCTGAGGTTGACTTGCGATCCCCTTTGTCATCAACATAACTTGCATCTGAGTATGCTTCAATCCTCAGATGACCATTCTTCTGAAAAAGTAATCTTTTCCCAGGCGCTGCTTTGACATACTCCAAGATCCACAAGGCGGACTGTAGATGGCACTCCCTAGGTGCTTGCATGAATTGACTCACCTTGCCCACAGCATAGGAAATGTCTGGCCTGGTCACTGTGAGATATATGAGCTTACCAACCAGACGCCTGTACCATGAACTATCTGAAAGAGGAGGCGAATCATCTGTCCAGGTTTGTCTTCTCCAGTTGCCATGGGGCATCGGGCAGGTTTTGCTCCAGTCAATCCTGCCTCTTTTAAAAGATCAAGGGCATACTTACGCTGAGAGAGAACTAAGGAGTCGGGCTTCCGAGAGATTTCGATCCCCAGAAAGTACTTTGGAGAGCCCATATCTTTCGTGATCAGATGTTGGCGAAGATGTCGCTTTGTCAGGGCTATCCCTTCCTGGTCATCGCCAGTGAGCAGAATATCATCGACGTATACAGCAAGAACAACCAGCCCCGAAGGAGTTTTGCGAATAAATAGAGAGTGATCAGCAGAGCTTCGCGCAAAACCAACGGCCGCCACGATGCCGGGAACTTGTCAAACTAAGCTCGAGGGCTCTGCTTGAGGCCATAAATTGCCTTCTGCAGCCGGCATACTCGTGTCTCCCCCTGAGCAACATACCTAGGAGGTTGCTCCATGTAAACGGCCTCGTGAAGATCACCATAAAGGAAGGCATTCTTGACATCCAGCTGAGAAATCGGCCAATCCCGATTGACCGCCACAGAGAGAAGGACCCGGATAGTGCTGAGACGAGCCACGGGGGAGAAGGTGTCAAAGTAATCAACCCCATAGGTCTGAGTAAAGCCCTTAGCAACAAGGCGAGCCTTATACCGATCAACAGTGCCGTCTGGGCCAAATTTGACCACAAAGACCCAGCGACAGCCAACAACATCAGTAACGAAGGGAGGAGGAACAAGAGTCCATGTACCCCGCTCCATGAGAGTCGCCATTTCCTCATCCATGGCCAGCTTCCAGTGGGGAATAGCAAGGGCCTCCTGATAGGAACGAGGCGTGGCAGTGGCAGAGATAGCCAGTGCAAAGGCCCTGCGAGAAGGGATAAGACGATCATATAAAACAACAGCAGCAAGGGGGTGTAGGGTACACGTACGCACCCCTTTGCGAAGAGCCACAGGGAGATCCAGGTCGGCGTCCCCCTCGGTATCCGGAGCGTCCGTGGCAGAGAGAGCTGGCCCGGGAGAAGAGAGCGACGGCGGCAGAGAGGATGGAGATGGAGGTGGAGAAGTAGGAGAGAGAGGTGGAGCGAGAGGAGGGGACGGAGATGGCGGAGGGGCGGATATCTCGGTAGGAGACGAGGGAACGAAGGGAATAGCAGGAGAATCAGAAGCAGGGGGAAGAGGAGAGGAAGCGGGGAAAAGAGAGGAGGATTCAGCCGAGAAGTAGGAGGCATTCTCGAAGAAGGTAACGTCAGCAGAGACGAACTGCTGACGAAGAACAGGGTTAAAGCAACAATAGCCTTTCTGAGTGGTGGAGTACCCCAGAAAGACACATTTGGTGGAGCGAGGGGATAGCTTGTCACGGGTGGCAGACGGGGTATGCACAAATGCAGTGCATCCAAAGATTCGGAGTGGGAGAGGAAAAGGCTCCTGGCCCGGATACAGAATGGAGAATGGTGTTTTCCCGTGGAGAATGGTAGATGGAAGACGATTGATGAGGTAGCAGGCCAGGAGAACAACATAGCCCCAATAAGAGCGAGGGACATGCATCTGGGTCATCAATGTGCGAGCCACATCGAGGAGGTGACGGTTTTTGCGTTTCTCCACCCCATTTTGTTGGGAGGTGTAAACACAGCTAGTCTGATGAATAATGCCATGTTGCACACAAAAAGATGTAAAAGCATGACTCAGATACTCTTTAGCATTGTCGGAGCGAAAGGTTTTAATAGAGACATTAAACTGAGTTTTTATTAACTGATAAAAAGTGATCCATACATCTAAAAGTTCAGAGCGATCTCGGAGGAGATACACCCAAGTACAGCGAGAAAAATCATCGATAAAAGTTACAAAATAAGAACTACCCCGGCCAATGGTGAGGGTAGGAGCAGGTCCCCAGATATCGAAGTGGACAAGATCAAACAGATGAGTAGAGCCCCGACCTTGCCTTGGTGGGAAGGAGGAACGGTGATGCTTGCCGAGCTGACAGGCGTCGCATTGGAGAGGAGTACGAGACGGAGGGAGGTGGGGCAGAAGATGATGTAGAAGTCGTGGTGGAGGATGACCGAGGCGAAGATGCCACTGGAGAAGATCCGGACAAGAAGAGGAGAAGGAGGACAAGGAGAAAACGTTGTCGAGGAAGTAGAGGCCGCCGCTCTCAGTCCCAGTAGCAATCGTCCGGTGGGAGCTCGGATCCTGAAAAGAACAAGAAGTCGGTGTAAATGTCACAAAACACTGAAGCTGCTTGCATAAAGATGTAACAGACAATAGATTGCACAGAAACATGGGCACATAGAGAGTGTCCGCTAGTCGTAGTGACGGAGTAACATGAACCACTCCCGTCCCTTGAACCGGGGAGGGAGAACCATCCGCAACTAGCACCGGGGGCAACCGATCATGTTGTTTGAGTAAAGAGAAGCACTGAGGATTGCCCGTCATGTGATTAGTGGCACCAGAGTCGATGAGCCATTTACCTTGAGTCACCATGTGGGCACTACCTGAGGATTTTACAACAGAGGCAGACAGCTTGGAAGAGTCACCGGAGGGGCGAAGATGGGGATGCTTCGTCCAGCAGCTTTCGGAAGTATGTTCGGTTCGGCCACAATGAGAACAGAGGTAGCGGGAAGAAGCACGGCCGCCGGACTGGTGACTGGGGCTACCAGAGCCACTCCGCTGAGTGTGATGAGAATAGTTGTCCGGTGGTGGAGGAGGAGCGGGCAAAAGTGGGCGCTGAAGGAGAGAGGTGACAGCAGCAATGCGGGCAGCGGTGGCATCTAAGGTAGGAGATTCGGCCTCACCCAGAATTTGCTGGCGGATCATGTCATAAGTATCAGGAAGCCGGAGCAGATAACACACAACCAGAAGCTCCTGGAAGTGCTTGTGTTGTTGAGCCAAATCCGCAGAAAAGGGGCGATTCTGAAGAATCGCAGCACCAAGAGCCTGAACCTGTTGGTAGGCAGCAGCAGGAGACAAGGTAGGACGGGCAAAGAGGTCCGCATACAACGTATAGATGCAGGACGTCTGAGCCCCCTTGGAGTACAGAGCGGCAAGATGAAGCCAAGCGGCCTTGACCGTCTCATCATGACGTATGACGGGAAGGCACTCATCAAAAAGACTGTTCGCGAGCCAAGTACGCACAAGCGCGTCACTTGCATCCCAGTCATCAAAGAGAGGTGAAGTGATAGGAGGTGGGTCATCAACGAGATGGTGGCGTTTGCGTTGTGAGCGAAGTAGAAAGGTGAAAGAGACGCTACAATCCGGGTAGTTGGAGCCAACAATCTTGGAAACGGTCCCAAGGTTCCCGAAAGGAGTAGGTGGAAGAGGCGGAGCCGGATTGGTGACAGGGGTGGTGGCAGTAGAGGCATCAGAAAGAGCCATAAGAGCAGGAAAAAGGAAGCCGGGCGGTTAGGAAACAACCCGCACGGATAGGAAAAAGATAAGCTGCAGCAGTCACGAGGGTAGAAACCATCGGCCAGAAAAGCCACGACCAAGCTGCAGACCCAAGCAGAGGGGAAGAAGTCGGACGGCTAGAGGACAGGCCGCGTGAACAGAAGCAGGACAAAAACAGGTCGCTGCGACAGGAGGCGGCGACTTAGAACAGGAAACAAAAAGTCGCACACACAGAGGGCAACAAGAAGGAGAGGAAGAGGTCGTGCGGACAGGGAGCAAACCGGCGAGACAAGCCGCGTGGACAGCGAAGGCACAGAATCAGGAGGAGTAGATCGAGTGCTTTGATACCATGTTAGAACCGAACAAAAACAAACCAAAATGGTTTTAACTGAAACTTTATTATCCGAAAAAGGTATCTATTACAAAGGTATGCCCTCCCTTATATAGAATGGAGGAGAGATGAGAGAATACAAATAAGAGATGTGGGACTAAAAATTTACAGGACTAAGCGGACTATACAAAACAAACCGCACAAGCCGCGCGGTTAGACAGAAGGGCTAACCGCACGGCTACCACCAGAGAGAAAGAGAGATTGTTAGGGGAGACCGCCAGACCTCCCGGTCTCCAAGCCGGCTGAGACAAACCGCCAGACCGCGCGGTCTTCAACCCGCCAAGACAGACCGCCAGACTGCCCGGTCACCAACTTCAACAGCTATGGAGGTCGTTGGCGGACTGGTGTGTGGAGTTCAGGAGATGGGTGCTGCGTTGGGCAGGTGTGCGAGTAGCTTGCGGACTGCTGGCGGTCTGTGTGCTAGGGTGTTTGGCGGACGGGAGTTGATGTCCGCCATGCTCGCATTGGCCTTTAATGGTTTTGGACTTGGTCACTCTGTGCCAAGACCATGGTGTCCGCCGTATCCGCCAAGTCTGCTGTTGACCGGGCGGACTGTTGCTATCTGCCTTTGGTCGTGGACTTGTGGCGGATCGAGGTTTGAGTCTTGCGGACTGCCTCAGGTTTGTGCGGACAGCCATTGAAAGGGGTTGCTGTCCTGCAGTGGTTGGAGGCTTTGCGGGCTGATGCCTTGTCCGCATAGCTTCGCCGGACTGAAGTGGGTTCGCCATTGTTGCCTTGCTCCTTGCGGTTTTCCTTGGTATCCGGCTAAGTCCTTGCGGACTCGACGGATGGTGTTTTGCTATCGTGCGGGCTAGGGCGGTGTCGCTATCTCTAGGGCGGTCACCACACTCCTCACCTTGCATATAAATAGGACCCCCTGGCAGGTCTACAGTAACTGAGTGAACAGTAAGTTGGATTCGGCGAGGTGCTGCGGTCTCAGTTTTTCTGTCCGCGCGGATTGATTCAGAGTTAACTGTGTGCTGTGTGCAGGTCGCGCGGGTAGCTTCAAGGAGCCAGGAGTTTGGCTATGACTTCGGTCAAGTACTTGGAAGTTGTGCGGTCTCTGAGGATTCAGCAGGAGGTCGCTCTGCGGCTTGTCAGCTCTATTTCAACTTTGCCAGCTTCAATAACCTGTCTGCCGGCTTCAGGCGGTAGGCAGTGTGTTCCTCAGTTCAGCCTCAGTAGGAGATGAATAACGGTGTGGCCGTGCGGCCTCGCGGCTTCGGCGGACTCCGTGGCTATTCGGCGGATTGCAGCTTAGTTCGGGCGATCTCAGCGGACTCGGCGACCTCGTCGACCTCGGCAGTCTCGGCGGACTCCGGTGCTGTCCGCCCGGCTTGGTTTTTGGTGCTTTCTGTTTACAGCTGTTTATACTAGCGAAATCATGTCTCGCTATGTATACCTCGTTTTGTAAAGAAGTGAATGTATAAAAGATCTGCTTGTGCTTCCATTGTTTGTTTGGGATTTGCCTTGTTCCTTGGTTTTCCGCTGATTCAACGTGAGAACTGGGTAGTGCCGAAGATATTAATTTGGCGTTTGGGCTACCTTGCTAACCACGCTGAGAAAATTTTAACACTAGGAGCTTGCTACAACTGCGGGAAGGCGGGGCATTTTGCTCGTGAGTGTTGGAGCGGACGTTCAAAGTCCGAGAGGAAGTCTGGAGCGACTTATGAGGAGAAAGGGAAGGCGATGGAGTCAACCGCGTCCCATTATGCTCCAGCCCAGCCTAGAGTCTACAACCTTGGCCTACAAGAGGCCATAAAGCAAGCGGACGTAGTGACAGGTATGAGTTAAATTACAGTGGTTTAACTTTTATAGTTGTTACCTTCGTATTTGTTAGCTTACTTTTGTTGGTGCTAGGCTTTGTGTTGATCTTTGAGTTTCCGGCGAGAGCCCTGTTTGATACGGGAGCATCGCATTCCTTCTTGTCCGAAAAATTCATATCGTGCATCGGGGTTCCGTCGTCGATGTCAAAAGACAAATTGGATGTGTTGTTGCCCAATGGGTGCTCCATGCGCGCGGATAGGATCTGCGTAGTGAAGATTCGGGTTGGAGACCAGGAGTTTGATTTGCGAGCGTCGCTTTTGCCATTGGCAGAGTATGACGTAATCTTCGGTATGGATTGGCTCTCGGAGTAGGGTTCATGCATTGATTGCAACCGTAAGGAAGTTAAGTTGGGTCTGAACACTGATCGGGAGACTACTTTTGCAGGAATGAAGGTGTCGGGTAAGATTTTGATGTCAGCCCTTCAGGTGTTCAAGGCAGTTCGGTCTGGGGCAGAGCTATTTATCACATTAGTGCAGACTTTGACGCCTAAGACAAGTCTTGCAGTATTCCAGTTGTGTCCGAGTTTCCTGATGTGTTCCCAGATGATCTCCCAGGAGCCCCTCCTCAGTGGGAGATTGATTTTACCATTGATCTGGTACCGGGTGCCAAACTGGTGTCACGCTCTCCATATCGAATAGCGCCGCGAGGGATGGCAGAGTTGAAGGTGCAACTGCAAGAGTTGCTAGAGCAAGGTTATGTGCATCCAAGTTCGTCGCCTTGGAGCACACCGGTTCTTTTCGTTAAGAAGAAAGATGGGAGCTTGCGGCTTTGCATCGACTATCGGGAATTGAACAAGCTTACGAAAAAGAATAAGTATCTGATCCCCAGGATTGACGATCTATTTGATCAGTTGGTTGGGTCAACGGTATATTCGAGGTTAGATTTGAAGTCCGGATACTACCAGTTGAGGATAAGGGAGAGCGACATCCCAAAGACAGCATTCAGTACGCGGTTTGGGCATTACGAGTTCACAGTCATGCCGTTCGGTTTGACCAATGCGCCATCCGTGTTTGTGGATCTGATGAACAGGACGTTCAGAGAGTACCTGGATCGTTTCGTGATAGTATTTATCGATGATATCCTGGTGTACTCGCGGTATGAGGAGGAACATTACAATCATCTACACATGGTGTTGGAGATGTTGAGGAGGAATCAATTGTATGCTAAGTTCTCCAAGTGTGAATTCTGGTTATCCTCGATAGCATTCCTTGGTCATGTCGTTAGTGGAGAAGGGATAGCTGTGGATCCGGCGAAGATAACGGCAATACGGGAGTGTCCTACCTTGACTACGGTGGAGGAAGTCCGGAGCTTTCTGGGGCTTACCGGCTAGCACTTCCACTCACGATGTTGACAAGGAAGGATCAGAAGTTTGTGTGGTCTCCAGAGTGCGAGCAGGCTTTTGAAGAGTTGAAGAGGCGGTTGACCACGACGCCTATTTTATGTTCGCCAGTTGGAACCGAAGGGTTCGAGATCTATAGTGATACTTCGGGTAGTGGTTTGGGCTATGTTCTGCTACAGTATGTGAGAGTGATAGCCTATGGTTCACGACAATTGAAGGCTCACGAGAGAAATTATCCGGTTCACGACTTAGAGTTAGCGGTCGTGGTATTTGCTCTAAAGCTTTGGAGGCACTATCTGTACGGTGTGAAGGTTGATATTTACACCGATCATAAGAGCTTGAAGTACCTGTTGGACCAAAAGGATCTGAACATGAGGCAGCGGAGGTGGATGGAGTTCTTAGGGGACTACACCTTCAAGATACATTATGTGCCTGGGAAAGGAAATGCAGTGGCGGATGCGTTGAGTCGCAGGACTCCGGCGCAAGCCAACTGGTTATCGGTACATGATGAGAGATTGGTACATGATTTGGAGGCTTTGGAGATATCTTGTGTCGACAAGCAGTCTAGTGCTGAGGCGAAATTATTTTGGATAGAGGTGCAGTGTGACCTAGCTGATAGAGTTCGGCAGGCTTTGGTTCAGGATAACAGCATGAAGCAGATCTTGGATGAATCATTGGATGTGTCAAATTCCCAGTTTGTTGTTGAGGATGAGTTGCTAAGGAAGGACGGTCGCCTATGCGTTCCTAGTGCGGATAATCTTCGGGAGGAGTTGATGTATGAGGCTCATCATACCAAGTACTCAATTCACCCGGGAAGCACGAAGATGTATAGAGGCATGAAGAAATTATTCTGGTGGCCAGGATTGAAGATGGATGTAGCACTTTATGTGGCCAAGTGTCATACTTATGCATTGGTGAAGGCGGAATGCCAGAAGCCCGGAGGTTTCTTGAAGTCCCTACATATCCCAGAATGGAAATTCAACGACATATCTATGGATTTTGTGCATGGCTTGCCGAAGTCGCAGAAGGGAAACGACGCCATTTGGGTGGTCTTAGATAGGTTGACAAAGGTGTCGCACTTTATTCCGAACTAGAAGGAAGATCCGGTGGAAAAGTTATCCAAACTCTACGGGGAAAATATTGTACGATTGCATGGTGTGCCCCGCAGTATTGTTAGTGCTCGAGATGGACGCTTCACGTCGAATGATTGGAGGTTGGTGCATAGTCTGTTGGGTACTAAGCTAAAGTTTAGTACAGCCTTTCATCCGCAGACGGATGGCCAAACCGAGAGGGTCAATAGGAATATGGAGGACATGCTTCGCATGTGCGTCCTAGATTTTGGAAAGTAGTGGGAAGATCACCTGTACATGGTGGAGTTTGCGTATAACAACAGCTTTCAGGCGAGTATTGGAATGGCGTCTTCGAGGCCTTGTACGGGAGAAAGTGTCGCACGCCGTTGTCTTAGTTGGAGACGAGCGAGTCGAAGCTTTTTAAACGTCAAGCGGTGGAAGATGCCAATTCAATGATGCGTACAATTCAGGAAAGGTTGAAGGTCGCTCAGGACAGGCAGCCAAAGTATTACAACGCCATGCATAGGAACGTGGAGTTCAGTGTTGGCGACTGGGTGTACTTAAAAGTTAAGCTGTTCAAGGGTGTCTCACGGGTTCGACGCTTGAAGAAATTGAGTCCGAGATACCTTGGACCATTTGAAATCCTGGAGCGTGTTGGAGAGGCGGCATATAGATTGAAGCTATCAGTGGAGTTGAGTGGGCTACATGATGTGTTCCACGTGTCGGTGTTGCATAAGACGGTGCAAGAGCCTTCGCAGATCATTGCGGACAATCAAGTATCGGTTGATTATGAGTTGACAACAAGGGTCAAGCCAGTACGCATTGAAGATGTTGCAGTCAAGCGACTCCGCAACAAGGAAGTCCGAATGGTTAAAGTCCGTTGGGATAATTGCGGACGTGAGGAGCTTTCATGGGAGCGAGAGCAAGCTATGTTGGAGGAACATCCCGAGTTATTCCACTCAGGTATTTTTTAGATTTGTGTACCTTTGCTTAATTTCGGGACGAAATTCCTTAAGTGGGGGAGATTTGTAACGCCACGAAAGTTGTATTTGAGTCGGTCGCGTAAAAAAGGATTTTTGGTGCCTGTATAGGGGTACACGACCTAGGACACGGCCGTGTCCAAGCCCGTGTGTGGCTGGTGATTTTTGGTCGTTTTCATCCCGAGAAGGACACGACCAGGAACACGGCTACATGACACGGGGGTGTCATTTGACACGGGCGTGTGCCTACCCGTGTCAGTACCCGTGTTCAGTTGGGTCGTGTCGGCTGGCATGGCGGTTATGCGTGACACGCCCCTGGTCACGGGCGTGTCGAGGACCCGACACGGGCGTGTCAGGTGAGACACGGGCGTATCTTTGCCCGTTTGTCTTTTCGGTGTTCGATGATCGTGCCTGGATCGAGGCACACGGCCTGGGACACGGCCGTGTGCCAAGCCGTGTTCGGCCCAGGTTTGGAGATTTTTGAGCGGATCTGAGCCGTTCGTTTTCTTTAAATATGATCCAACGACCCAGATGATTTCCTGCTCTGTTAAGGCCGGGAATAGGGGAGTTAATCCTTCATTTCTCTCCAACCATTCTCTCTCTCAAGGAGTTGGAAAGAGGAGGAAGAAGGAAGGGATTCCGGCCGCCGGCAGAGCATTGGAGCACCGTTTTGAGTTCTGAGAGCGGATCCGTGGAGGAAAGTTCATTGCGAAGAGTTCTGTCCGTGTATTTTTTCCATGGCGCCAAAGAGGACTACAAGGGTAACGATTCTCTACTTGACCATGTGAATCTCTTCCTTTCTGCATAGGGAATCCCGCTCCCGCTAGTCTGCGGTGAGTGCGTGGTGTTCCTTGGGGTTGATGTGAATAGTCCCCCTTGTGTTGCATATAGAGTCCGGAATCGAAGTACGGACATAGGCATTGTGTGTGAAGCCTACCCGGACGTGTATTGTCTAGATCGGTGATGTTACATTTGTAATGATTGGCCGGAGAAGACTCCGTGCTTTGGGTTTACGGGTTTCTACGCGGTAGATTGCAACAGGGATCCTTGGAGGTTAGCTCCATGGCGCACCCAGAAAACTGAGCGGAATCGTTGTTCTGCTAACTTGGCGGTCTGGGAGCCGGCCTTGAACATAACTGGGTTAATGTGATTGTTTGGAAATGTTGGGATCCGAGAGAAGCTTGGCCCGCGTATAGGACTTAAATTGACTAGGCGGCGTGAGCAACGGGCAAGTAGAATCGGACCTAGGCTATGTGGTTCGGTGCGAGAGACCCGAAAAGGGGACTGGCCGTTGGCATAGTCGAGAGCCTTAGACGGTGGTCAGAAAGGCTAAATGCTCACTTGGTTGCCATCTTTGGGATGGTGGTGAAGCTACGGAATTGAGCGGATTCACCATTAATGTGCCCTGAGTGCACGGGGTGTTTGGCCGTGAGAGCCTACACCTGTGGCGTAGTATAATTGCGCTTTAATATTTCATTGAGCTAATGTTATGCAGGGAAAGAGCACCGCCATCCCGAGTAAGGGGCGGGGTCGTTATAATTTGGTTGGCTTTGGCTGACCGTTGCTTTGTTTGCCACCGTGCGGTGGAATTGTGCTTGCAGGTGCTGCGGAGCCGAGTACCAAATAGCCGACTGGAGCCCATGTTGCTGTGCTGGCCCTAGAAGGCCAAAGCGAATAGTTGTTTTTATATTGTCATTTGTGGCCGGCCTGCGAGCCGATGTATGTAAGACACTATTTTGTTAAGTGAACATTTGTAAGGTCATAAGGCCATATATCCTTTTCAGTATATTTGGTTTTCATTCCAGTAGTGTGGTTGTGGACATTCATATTTTATTGGATTTAAGTTTTGGGTTCTTTCAACTTTAAAAGCCTCCGCTAGAATGCTCTGTGTAGGACGAGTAGTCTTAATTGGATAGTTTGAATATTATTATGTAACCCTTCCGACTGTCTGTGGTATATGGCATCGGGTTCTAGCTGGACCTTCTGTTATATACTATGCGACGGATGGGGGGTGTTACAAGTTGTACCTCTTCTGGTTCTAACACTGTTTCCTATCTCTCCAATGATTTGATCAGCTGGGTGATCTCGTAGGTGTCTGAGCCCTACGTTCCTTGCTCTCCCTCCAGCAGGTTCTGCAACATCTGGTGCTGCCTCTGTAGGTTGAAGCAGTTCTTCCTCTATGGGTTCTTCATTTACCAAGCCTAGATTGACTAGCTTGACTGAGCTTTGAGCTTCTTCCTTGACAGCTTCATCCAAGCTAAGTTCCTTGAACCTGGTACCTGCATCTATAACAATAACACTAGACGAGCTGCTATGAAGCAAGCTAGTCTCAACAAATACAACATTTATTGACTCCTCTAACACAATAATTTTCTTGTTAAAAATCATATATGCCTTACTATGGGTACTATATCCTACAAAAATACCTTCAAAATATTTTTCACTAAACTTTGTTCGTAATACTTTCCATTATTAAGTACGAAGAATTTGCTTTCAAAGATTCTAAAGTAGGACACAGTCTGTTTTCTGCCCTTCAATAACTCATAGGGGGTCTTACAATTGTTTTTGTCGATTAGTGCTCTGTTTTGCACGTGACAAGCTGTGTTGATTGCTTCAGCCCATAAGTACTCCAGAAGTGAAGCATCGTTCAACATTGTTGTACATGCTTCAATCAGGGTTCTATTCCTTCTCTCAGCAACTACATTTTGTCGTGGAGTACGTGGGGACGAAAACTTATGAAAGATATTGTGGCTTTCAAAGAATTTTGTCATGACACCAGTCTCAAACTCTGTTCTGTGGTCACTTCTGATTTTGACCACTGAGTAGTCCAATTCGTTCTGAATTTGCCGGACAAAGTTAGTGAAAGAATCAAAGGTGTCTGACTTGTGTTTCAGAAAGAACACCCAAGTGAAACACGAGTAGTCATCAACAATCACTAACATATAGACCTTACCTCCTAAGCTGTGAATAGGCATAGGACTGAATAAGTCCATATGAAGCAAGTATAAGCTTCGTGAAAAATCTTTCTCAGCAATACCGTTGAAGGTAGCCTGTATCTGCTTACCCATTTGACTAGAGTGACATGGACTCTCTTTAAGGTGCTTAATGTTGGGGGCATCACGCACTAAGTTGTGAGAAAATTTCATATTTAAGGTTTTAAAATTAATATGTGCTAATCTCTTGTGTCATTGGTCACAGAGAGGCACACTAATTTTTGCCTTAACACACTGGGTAGAAGTGTCTAAACAAAGCAAATTTAAACAGAAAATATTTCTGCTCCAAGTGCCTGTTAAGACCATCTCCAAATTTACAGACGATTTTATCAAACACTTTTTCCTGCAGAACTCAATGATGTAGCCTTTGTCACATAGTTGACTTATGCTTATGAGATTATGATGTAATCCTTCAACATAAGCAACGTCTGTGAAGGAGACTACGCCGTTGGATATCATACCATAACCATTTGTTGTTCCCTTATCTGAACCTCCAAAAATGACTTTTGGTCCGTCTTTAATTGGGGTATAATCACGCAAAAGGCTTCTTATCACGGTCATGTACCGAGAGCATCCACTGTCAACATTCCAGATTAGCGTTCTATTGGCATTTGAACATACCTGCAAAAATAAATCAGTTTACCTTAGGAACCCCAACGTATTTGGGTCATTGGTTCTTGGTTAGCATACTCCCCTAGGAACATTAGCCTTGCAAGTGGTCGGTCGTGCAAAGCTAACCCATGGGGTTACAAAGTTAGCGGGGCTGTACCAGCTATCAGCATCAAAGTGACCAAGTTTGCCGCAACACCAACAGTCAAATCTATTGTATCTCCTCTTGTACTCCTACTTTACTCTTTGAACGTGAGGTATAGCAGGGGTAACATTCTTAGAGGTGGAAGGCTCATTTTTGCAGCATAGACAAGGTTTCTGCATCTCCTTTTCCTTAGGCACAACAGATTTGGCTTTCGGTGCCTTCTTGTTGTTATGGCCATGTAAATATGAACCATAACTTTTCATTTGAATCTCTTCATATGGTGCTTTAAACACGCTAGCACCAAAGTCCACGGGATGGGTTGATGAGTTGTAAATATAACTATTTTTGTGTATAATAAATAAGTCATTTTAGTTACTTTTTTTTATTTTTACTTATTTTTCTTTAATAAATTGCTCCTATTGTGTAAATATTATACTAACTTACTTTTATTTTGATTTTCAGAAAATTTCGGAAAATTGTCAAATTTTGCATGGGTCACGCCCATGTTCTATGGGTCACGCCCGTGATTAGGGCGAGATAGTTCAAATCCCGTGAAATCAGTAATTTTTGATGAAAAACGCTTGACACACCCGACCACACGCCCGTGTCAAATATGACACGGCCGTGACCAAGACCGTGTCACTCCCGCTCGACGACTTGCACTCGATGTTCGTCGACCAACGGTACACGCCCGTGGCAGCCAACCCGACACGCCCGTGTCATTCCCGATCGACGATCAAGGCTCCTAGCTTGATGTTTTGCACCCAACATTCGCCAACACCTCCCCGGCGCGCCCGTATCAAGATGCGCCACGAGCGTGTACTTCTCCAACTGGACGACAAGACCACGCTGGTGACTTTTCGATGCGACCCGCGCCCAGATCCACCTCCTCGACACGCTCACCATCATGCCAGTGACATGGGGCGTGACCTCCACGTGACCGACACGTGTCCATCCCGAAGTCAACTAAGCCGTCAGATCACCGGATCGAATCATGAATAGTGCTGACACGCCCGTGTCAGAGGGCGTGTCCCATGAAAAATTTTGTCTACAAATTCCAGCCTTCTGCTTGTAATCCTGTTCCACTTTTTCGATCCATTCTGTATAGGGGAAATGCTACGTAGATGAGTTCTGATGTTATGTAAGGGATATTTTCTCCCCCTCTCCTTAGTTTTTATTTTCGTTCCTTTGTAACTCGTTCATTTTAACTTAATAAAATGTGTTTTCATCTCTTTATTTGGCTTTGGAATGAATCTAAACAACCCACTCTTATGCAATCTTATTTCTTTCTTGTTTGTTTTAACTTAGTTTTTGTTCTTTTAAAATGGGTGTGTGAGTGTATGAGTATTTTTTTGTTTTAATGTTTTAGTATTTTTACTTAGTTTTGTTAACTTAGGTTTTTGATAGCTTTATTTGCATTTCTATAGATCCGTAAAAATGTTTTGAAAGTGTTTTCCTTTTTTCATTAACTTAAATTTTCTTTTTTAGTATGTAAAACTTTTTCGTTCTTGTTCCTTTATTCGCACTTTTTTAGCATTTTTATGGAGTTATAGGAATGATAATATATCCATTTTAATTTTTCGTGCACTTTCATTTTGTTTTAAACTTTTGCTTTTTTAAATTTTTTGTCCTATTTTTATTCATTTCTATCGCATTCTAGCGGTAGAAATGTATTCGTTTTAATTTTTCGAGCACTTGCGTTTTTGCGTTTATTTACAAACTCAATTGCTCGTTTAATTTTTATTTTAGCATTTTATGCATTTCGACCTCATTCTAGCGGTAGAAATGTCGTTATTTTAATTTTTAGGTCACTTAGTTTTTTTTGCAATTTTTTAATTTCTGTCGAGTGTGTGCATGCGTTGCATTTATTTTCGCCTACTCGTTAAGAGTTAAATAGTGCAGTGTTTTATCTCCTTTCCAGTAGAGTGGGTGAGTTTTTACATTCTGTTTTGTGTGTGTGTTTTACTTTATGTCGAGAGTGTGTGTGCGTGAGTTTTAATTTCTGTCGAGTGTGTGCGTGCGTTGCATTTATTTCGTCCTACTCGTTTGAGTAGGACTCCCTTTCATTTCTCCCGCGCACGCATATGCGCCGGGACTCGCACTTTACTGCTTTCATTTCAGTCCTACTCGTTTGAGTAGGACTTGCAATTTTCTACTTTCTTTACAGCTTTCCTTTACTGCTTTCATTTCATGCTTTCATTTTACTGCTTTATTTTATTGCTTTCACCGCCTGTCGTCCCCATTCCGATGAGTGGCTAATCGTTCTTAGCCCTCAGTATCGAAGAACATTGGGAAAAATAAAATAGCTTTAAATAATTAAAGGTCATGTTTTTCCAATTAATTAAAATTACTTAAGGTTTGCCTAGGGTTTAAGACGCGTAGAACCACATAATCGATGTGTGGTCTCTATTTCCGTAGTCCATACGCTAGCTAGCCGAGAGGCCGTGCGTATGGACCGATCGCCCCTTGGTAAAGAGAGTTCCGCACTAACCCTCGAGAGAGGAGGCACGCCAACTCTACTGGATTGGGTTCCCCACCCAATAGCGGGGTTCTTAGCGTAATGCGGGCGTTAAGAGAAATCCTTCATCGGACGACAGCCCGGTCGAATAGTCTTAGCATTCAAGTGAGTGATATCCATATAGCTAAGTGAGCTCATTTTATTGGAACCTCCACGACCAAGTGTCCGCCTTAATTAATTTGAAACTTATGATCTCTTTTTATTCAAAGTTTATTTTAGTTCAATTTAATTCATTGCGGTCGCGCTAAGCTCATCATCGTCTCCACCTTTTATGCTTTCATTTTCTGCATTTTTATTTTTTTTCTTTTTTTATTATATATAAAATACCCGACAAATAATTATCGGTAAAATAATAGTCCCCTCCAGGGAAGAGTAGAAATAATCGAACCGACCCCGAGAACAATACGACCTCAATATTTCACACAGGAATATCATGTACTACACGCGATAGGTGCACTTGTCTTCTTTCGTTAAAACTCGATCTAAACCGTTTTATATCCAAATTAATAAATACGCGCGCCCCGTTTTCTAAATAAAACCAAATCCGCATTTTCCTTAAATAAACCGCCCGGGGCGCCGCGGGAATTCTCACCAATTTTTGGAGTTTTAATCAATCAAGTTTTTGGCGCCGTTGCCGGGGATTTTTCGAGTCGTTATTTTGAACTCTGGAATATTATTAATTTTACCTATTTATATATATATATACAAAAATTTAAAAATGGCCACCAAAAATACTAATACTAATTCTAATAATAATAATAATAATAGCTGTCTTAAAAAAACCAAAAACTTAAAAAACTTACGAAAAAAAGAGTTTATATATATACTTATAATTTCATATATATTTATCTTTAACAAAAAAACAAAAAAATGAAATAGCGTTGTTTCCCAAAAAAATTAAAAAACCCTATAAAACTAAAAACTTGATAAAAAAACTATAAAATCAAAAAATAACAAAAATCTTGAAAATGAAAAAACTTTAAAAAAAATTTCATTATTTTTATGAAAAAAAACTATAAAAAAATTTAACAAAAACCTAAAAACCAACACTAAAAACTACAAAACCTCCTAAAAAACCAAATAAAAAACCCATGTATATGTAAAAAGAATCAAGGATTAATTTTCATATGAAATGGATATCCCCATATCTTTCTCTAAATTTATGGTTTTTCTTTTTAGTGTTATGAATATGATATAATAAAATATGACAAAACCTATAGCAAAAATTGGTTTACGTAAGAATGTACGGAGTGGTTTACATAAGAATGAACGTCGAATACCAAAAGGAGTTATTCACGTTCAAGCGAGTTTCAACAATACTATTGTAACTGTTACAGATGTACAAGGTCGAGTGGTTTCTTGGGCTTCTGCAGGTACTTCTGGATTCAGAGGCAAAAGAAAAGGAACACCCTATGCTGCTCAAGCAACTGCATCAAATGCTATTCGTACAGTATCTGATCAGGGTATGCAACGAGCAGAGGTTATGATAAAGGGTCCAGGTCTCAGAAGAGATGCTTCATTACGAGCCATTCGCAGAAGCGGAATGCTATTAAGTTTCATACGTGATGTAACACCCATGCCACATAATGGGTGTCGCCCCACGAAAAAAAGACGTGTGTAGAAAGAAAAATTAAAGATATTCCAAGAGAGAGAAATGATTCAATGATTTGATCCAATAATCATAAAGAAAATAATAGTATGCTTCGAGAAGAAGTAGCAGGATACACTCGAACACTACAATGGGAATGTGTTGAATCAAGAATAGACAGCAAGCGTCTTTATTATGGTCGTTTCGTTATGTCCCCGCTTATGAAAGGTCAAGCCGATACCATAGGTATTGCCATGCGAAGGGCTTTACTTGGAGAAATAGAAGGAACATGTATCACATGTGCAACATCTGAAAATGTGCTGCATGAATATTCTACGATAGCAGGTATTGAAGAATCAGCACATATTTTTTTTATTATTATTAAACAATATATATATTTTTTGTTACTTCGGCGCGCTTTACACTTTTGTGCGCGCTAGGGGATCGTATTTTTATCACACTCATAGAGCTAAGACGTTAGCAAATCGAGTCACACACGCACTTGCCACCCCCCTACAGCCCGCAACCTTGTAACCGAATTTATCTTTTTCCCTTTTCTGTTATCTTTTTGTTTCTTTATTTTCTCTAACTAATGCAGGGTTCCATATGGGCCCCCCCAACCTCGTCTTAGGGAAGCTTCTACCCTCCTTTTTATTTTTGTGCATATTTTATTTTTGTATATTATCATTCCGCATACTTAGATTGTAATATTGGGGACAATGTTGGGTTTAAGTATGAGGCTGTTTTCCTATTCTGCACTTTTTATATTCTGTACTTAGAAAAAAATACAAAAAAATTACAAAAATCAAAAACAAAAAAAAATATTTTATTGTTTTTTATAACAATCAAAAACATAAAAAAAACATAAAACAGAAAAATCACAAAAAATTTTGTTTACTTTAATTTGTAAAATAATTTTGTAAAAACTCTTTCTCTTTCCCTCCTCCCTTCTTCTTCTTTTTAAAAGAAACAAACAAAAAAAGTCTCTTCCCCCCTCTCTTTTCTTTTTTTGTAAAAGCTCGCTTTTTAGCAAGCCCGCGGCGTTCGACTCATAGAACCAACCACTGAAATAAGAGTCTGTTCGCGGGCCATCGAGTTTTTACTTTGTACCTTTTTTCAATCTCTCTTTCCCCACTATTTTCTTTATAAATCACACTTCTTTCTCTCCCCTTTCTTCTAAATAATTTGATAAAAACTAAAAAATCAAAAAAAAAATTTAAAAATCCAAAAACCCTAAAAAGATAAAAATCAAAAATCCTAAAAAGATGATAAACAAAAAAAGATAATCAAAATTCCAAAAAAGATAAAAACCCTAAAAAAATCCAAAAATTTAGAAATAATTTAACAAAATAAAATCGAATATACCATTATCTTAACCCTTTTTGCTTTCCAAAAATTCAGTTTTGAGTTAATTTATAAGCGAGTTCTTTTAATTCTTTGTTTACTATTCGTTTATTAATTAAAGTTCGATAGATTTAAGTGTCCGGGGTTAAGTTTTAAAGAATTTTTTAGGTCTTTTCCTTATAATAGAGAACTTGTTTTCACCACCACTTCTAGTTTTTATAAATAGAAGCTCGTATTTTATGTTAGAAAATAACAATCATGGATTTCAATTATTTCTACTTCATGCTCTTAGAAACATCGGAACGTTCATTTTAAAAAGGTTGCTCTCAAAACTTTTTTATTAAAATCTAGTTTTTCTTTTTGAAAAAATAAACCACACCTCTTCTTTCATGTCTTACTTAGGTATGATTACCCCTATTTCACCCCTTAAAAGATCATATGTCAATGGGAATAAGATTTCGTTCCGTAAACATAGGCACCCAATATTTAAAAAAATTATATGTTATGGAGTAAGAGGATAAAACTCATTACTCCTACACATATACATTGGGTTATTTATTATTTATGAAGAAAGAAAAAAATTTATATGTTAGGAAAATAATATTTCATTTTCCTAATTATTCAAAAGAAAAAAAATATATAGAGGTTCGAGAAAAAAATACCTCGCCTCTAAATCCAAGCCCTCTTCATAAACCACCAATCCACTTATCCTATTTCAATGATTCTAGAATTAATTTAAAATTTCGTTGAGAGCATATTTTTTAAATTGCATTATTTACTTTAACTTCTTTTAAACTAAAGTTTTTTATATAATTTCAATTCATCTTTGTTAAACTAACAAAAATAATTTTTGGCTTTCTATTTGTTTTATCTAAAAGTCTTTTTGAAACTCTTCCTCTATTTATAACATCTTCATAATTTAGGATTTAATTCTTTAACCCCGGATATTTATTTTGATCTTACTTTTAATTAAGTCAAGCGATAGCTATACATAGGATTTCTTTAATTCCTAATAAGTTCATCTCCAACTTTTGCTCTGGAATAGCAAAAGCTTAAGTATGAGGGTATTTGATGAGTTGTAAATATACATATTTTTGTGTACAATAAATAAATAGTTTTAGTTACTTTTTATCATTTTTACTTATTTTTCTTTAATAAATTGCTCATATTGTGTAAATATTATACTAACTTACTTTTATTTTGATTTTCAGAAAATTTCAGAAAATTGTCAAATTTTGCATTGGTCACGCCCGTGTTCTATGGGTCACGCCCGTGACTAGGGTGTGACAGTTCAAATCTCGTGAAATCAGCAATTTTTGATAAAAAAAGCTTGACACGCCCGACCACACGCCCGTGTCACTCCCCCTCGACGATTTGCACTCGACATTCGTCGACCAACGGGACACGCCCGTGGCAGCCAACCCGACACGCCTGTGTCATTCCTGATCGACGATTAAGGCTCCCATCTTGACATTTTGAACTCGACATTCGTCGACACCTCCCCGACACGCCTGTATCAAGATGCGCCACGGGCGTGTACTTCTCCAACTGGCCGACAAGACCGCTCCGGCGACTTTTTGATGCGACCCATGCCCAGATCCACCTCCCCGACACGCCCACCGTCACGCCAGTGACATGGGGCGTGACCGCCACGTGACCGACACGTGTCCAGCCCGAAGTCAACTAAGCCGTCAGATCACTGGATCGAATCATGAATAGTGCTGACACGCCCCGTGACACGCCCGTGTCAGAGGGCGTGTCCCATGAAACATTTTGTCTATAAATTTCAGCCTTCTGCTTGTAATCCCGTTCCACTTTTTGGATCCATTTTGTATAGGGGAAATGTTGCGTAGATGAGTTCCAATGCAATGTAAGGGATATTTTCTCTCCCTCTCCTTAGTTTTTATTTTCGTTCCTTTGTAACTCGTTCATTTTAACTTAATAAAATGTGTTTTCATCTCTTTATTTGGCTTTGGAATGAATCTAAACAACCCACTCTTATGCAATCTTATTTCTTTCTTGTTTGTTTTAACTTAGTTTTTGTTCTTTTAAAATGGGTGTGTGAGTGTATGAGTAATTTTTTTGTTTCAATGTTTTAGTATTTTTACTTAGTTTTGTTAACTTAGGATTTTGATAGCTTTATTTGCATTTTATAGATCCGTAAAAACGTGTTAAAAGTGTTTTCCTTTTTTCATTAACTTAAATTTTCTTTTTTAGTATGTAAAACTTTTTCGTTCTTGTTCCTTTATTCACACTTTTTTAGCATTTTTACGAAATTATAGCAATGATAATATAGTCGTTTTAATTTTTCGTGCACTTTCATTTTGTTTTAAAATTTTGCTCTTTTAATTTTTCTGTCCTCTTTTTATTCATTTCTACAGCATTCTAGCGGCAGAAATGTATTTGTTTTAATTTTTCGAGCACTTGCGTTTTTGCGTTTATTTGCAAACTCAATTGCTCGTTTAATTTTTATTTTTGCTTTTAAAGCATTTCTACCGCATTCTAGCGGTAGAAATGTAGTTATTTTAATTTTTCGGTAACTTAATTTTTTTGCAATTTTTTAATTTCTGTCGAGTGTGTGCGTGCGTTGCATTTATTTTCGCTTACTCGTTAAGAGTTAAATGGCGCAGTGTGAAAGTGAGCTGTTAGATCAGGAATACTCTAGAGGGGGTGGGGTGAATAGAGTATTTAAAGTTTTATAAAATTCTCTGCTAGATAATGCAGATTAGTCTAAGTGAAGTAGTAAATAAATCAAAATGTAAAAACACAGAAACTAACTACCACAGCCACAATAAGAAACAAAAGAAAGAGGGCAAACAGATGAGACAAGAAATTTATAGTGGTTCCCCAATCTGGGTACATCCACTCTTCTACTACCCTGGTAGGAATCCACTCGGGTTTTTGATCAGGTGCATGACACCAATGAGCTTCTGATCAGGTGCTAAAAAACTAAATCCCCAAGTCTTTTGATCAGGTGACTTGTAACCAGGAATCACTTTTTAAGGGAGATGACAACCCTTTACACAGTGGGGGTGAGAGAGTTGATTATGTCTTCTCTGTCAACAATCAGAGAGAAGACTTGTGGATAATTGATGGTAGCAAATGGCTCCCCCTGAGATATTGAATGGTTCAGGGAATATGGAAGCCTTGCTACAGGATGATAGGCCTTCAATCTTTTAGCCTTTATCTGCAGGAACTTCTTGACAGATTTGATAGTTGTTGTCCTTAGAAGTCCTGGAGTGTTGAAGTAAGAAGACTCTTGATTTTGTATGATTGTTCTTCTTCTTCTGAGAGCAGATCTTCTTTTTGTATTAGAGCTTTTGTGAAAGATGCAGAGAAACTGTTTGAAGACAGACTGATTGAAAAACTGTGTCTGTGTATATTGTGTCTCTGTAATTCTCTAGTACTCTAATTGTTCTTGCTTGCTTCTTTCTTTCTATCTGTCTATGTCTGTATTTCTCTTTCTATATCAGGAAAGAGAAAAAAAATCTCTTTTAAAGTTCCTGAGGAAATTTCCTTTTGAAATTAGAATTCTTCTGCGACAATCAATACTGGCGGTCCTTGAAAATAAATTGCATTGATTTGTTTCCCCAACTGTCCCTTGTAAAAATGGAAAACAATAATTCTAATGAAAGCCGTGATTAATGTACCGTCCAACGGTAATATTCAGAGAATATTTTATCATTAATCACTCAGAAATTATTGACATAGACTAAGGACAGAATGAATAGATGCTAAGTCTGGAATCTTCGAACTGATGACAGAATTCGTCGAGCTGAGTTCACAGTTCGTCGAGCTGAGTTGCTGTGTTCGTCGATCAGTTAATTTCTATTCATTGAGCTGAGTTCCAAGATCGTCGAGCTGATAACAGAACTGCATGCTTCAGAACTTTTCCTTGTCTGCGTCTGAAGTTCGTCGAGCTGATAACTGTGTTCGTCGACTCGAGTTCAGCAACTATTCTAGACTTAGAATATTCACAGGTGTATCTGAAATGAAAGTTAAAGTCTCCAGAATTCGTCGAGCTAAGATTTGATTTCGTCGAGCTGAGTTTTTGGAGTTGTCAAATATTCTGTGTGTCGACACAATTACTCCTGGTGTCGACACAGGTGGTGTCGACTGATATCCTGTGTGTCGACACAATTATTCCTGGGTGTTGACACAAGTGGTGTCGACTGATATCCTGAGTGTCGACACAAGTCTTCTGTATCGACTTAGTTGATGTCGACATATACTCTGAGTGTCGACACAAGTCTTGAAATCTTCTAAGTCTTGAGTCTCTAGCAGTCTTGTTGATAGCTGGTCCATGTGATCTTGACTCTAAGGACTTAGCCTAGACTCTAGGACATAACCATGACCCTGGCTATACATGTTAGGTCACATGATCCTAAGTTAGTGAATTAGTGAACCTAGCCCAAATCAAACTAGGGTTCAAAAAATCTACCCCTATTTGGGTGAGGTCACTTAATCACTGACTCAGTACAGACTTATACTAAAATGAAAAACTAACAAAGCAATAAAAACATATATCTGTAATAAAACTAAACATATGTAGCAGATATATATATATACACAAGTAAGCTTTGTTCTGAAATAAGAAAACAGTTATAAATTAAACAGATGTTTAACCAGTGCAGAGTTTATCATGAGCCAGGGCACTTTGCCCGTGACTGCTGGAGCGGACGTCCCAAGTCCGAAAGGAAGCTGGGAGCAATATATGAAGAGAAGGGCAAGGCGGTGGAGTCAACCGCATCCCATTATGCTCTGGCTCAACCAAGAGTTTACAATCTTGGCCAACAGGAGGCCATTAAACAAGCGGATGTGGTGATAGGTATGGTTTAAATTTATAGCAAGTCAAATTATTTTATACTTGTTATGTGCGTGTTACCAAACCTCTGCTTGTTTAGGATTTGTTTTGATTTGCGAGTATCCGGTGAGAGCACTCTTTGATACGGGAGCTTCACACTCCTTTTTGTCCAAAGTGTTCATATCGCACATTGGAGTACCTTCTTCGATGGCAAAGGACAAGTTGGATGTGTTGTTGCCGAATGGGTGTTCGATGCGCGTGGATAAAATCTGTGATGTTAAGATCCATATCGGGAGTCAAGAGTTCGATTTGCAAGCATCGTTACTACCGCTGGTGGAGTTCGACGTGATATTTTGCATGGACTGGCTCTCGGAGAAGCAAGCCTTTATTAATTGCGGTCGCAAGGAAGTCAAGCTGGGAATAGGTCATGAGATGACTTTTATGGGCTTGAAAGGGTCGATCAAGATGTTGATGTCTGCTCTTCAGGTGGTGACGGCGGTTCGTGCTGGAGCAGAGCTGTTCTTTACGCTAGTGGAGGTTGCAAAGCCTAAGCCTTCTTTGGACAGTATTTCAGTGGTATCGGAGTACCCTGATGTCTTCCCTAGCGATCTTCCTGCAGCCCCGCCGCAGTGAGAGATAAATTTCACTATAGAGCTAGTGTCAGGTGCGAAGCCTGTGTCACGCTATCCGTATCGGCTAGTGCCTAAGGAGATGGCGGAACTGAAGGTGCAACTTCAAGGGTTGTTGGAGCAAGGGTATGTGCTTCTAAGTTCGTCACCATTGAGCGCACCGGTCCTCTTTGTTAAGAAGAAGGATGGAAACTTGAGGCTATGTATCGAATATCGGGAGCTGAATAAGCTTACAGAATAGAATAAGTACCCGATCCCAAGGATTGATGATCTATTTGATCAGTTAGTCGGGTCGATGGTGTACTCAAAATTGGATCTCAAGTTCGGTTACTATCAGCTGAGAATAAGGGAGAGTGATATCCCTAAGACAGCGTTCAGTACGAGGTACGGGCATTACGAGTTTACGGTCATGCAGTTTGGGCTGACTAATGCGCCGTCAGTGTTCATGGATTTGATGAACATGACTTTCAGGGAGTACTTGAACCATTTCGTGATCGTCTTCATCGACGATATATTGGTGTACTCGCAAAGTGAGGAGGATCACTTCAGACATTTGCATTTGGTGTTGGAGACGCTGAGTAGGCATTAATTATATGCCAAGTTCTCCAAATGCGAGTTTTGGTTGTCCTCAGTGGCATTCCTTGGTCATATAGTGAGTGGAGGAGGTATTGTAGTGGATCCGGTGAAGATTGTTGCGATACGAGAGTGGCCTGAGCTTTCTACGATAGCGGAAGTCCGGAGCTTTCTGGGGCGTGCCAGCTATTATAGGCACTTCGTGGAGAACTTCTCGCGGATAGCGTTACCTCTCACTACTTTGACGAGGAAAGAGCAGAAGTTCGTTTGGACACCGGAGTGTGCGTGGGCTTTTGAGGAGTTGAAATGTCGGTTGACCACAGCGCCTGTGCTGAGTTTGTCGAGTGGGACCGAAGGTTTTGAGATTTATAGCGATGCTTCGGGCAGTGGTTTGGGTTGTGTGCTGATACGGCATGGAAGCGTCATAGCATATGGCTCGAGACAACTGAAGGTGCATGAGAGGAATTATTCGATCCATGACTTGGAGTTAGTGGCCGCGATTTTTGCCTTGAAGCTGTGGAGACACTACTTGTACGGTGTGAAGATTGATATCTACACCGATCACAAGAGCATGAAGTATTTGATTGATCCGAAATATCTTAACGTGCGACACCGATCACAAGAGCCTGAAGCTCTGGATGGGTCAAATTCCCAATTCTTTGTTGAGGACGGATTACTTTGGAAAGATGGTCGTCTGTGCGTCCCAAGCATGGGCAATTTGCGGGTGGATTTGTTGTACGAGGCGCATCATACCAAGTACTCGATTCACCAGGGGAGCACGAAGATGTACCACGATGTTAAGAAATTGTTCTGGTGGCCAGGACTGAAGAAGGATGTGGACTGTGCGTGGCGAAGTGCCAAACTTGCGCCTTAGTGAAGGCGGAGTGCCAAAAGCCGGGAGGATTCTTGAAGTCCTTGCCTATTCCGAAGTGGAAGTTCGACGACATCACTATGGACTTTGTGCACGGTTTGACAAGGTCGCAGAAGTGGAATGACACCATTTGGGTGGTCGTAGATCGTCTAACGAAGGTGTCGCACTTCATTCCGCATAGGAAGGATGATCCCGTGGAGAAACTGGCAAAGTTATATGTGGATAACATAGTACGGCTTCACGGTGTGCCCCGCAGCATCGTGAGTGACCGAGATGGGCAGTTCACGTCCAATGATTGGAGGTTGGTGCAGCAGATGTTGGGGACAAAGATGAGTTTAGCACATCCTATCATCTGCAGACGGATGGTCAGACCGTGAGGGTCAATAGGACAATGGAAGATGAAAGTGAGCTGTTAGATCAGGAATACTCTAGAGGGGGGTGAATAGAGTATTTAAAGTTTTATAAAAATCTCTGTGAGATAATGCAGATTAGTCTAAGCGCAGTAGTAAATAAATAAAAATGTAAAAACACAGAAACTAACTACAACAGCCACAGCAAGAAAACAAAAGAAAGAGGGTAACCAGATGACACAAGAAATTTATAGTGGTTCCCCAACCTGGGTACATCCACTCTTCTACCACCCTGGTAGGAATCCACTCAGGTTTTTGATCAGGTGCCTGACACCAATGAGATTTTGATCAGGTGCTCAAAAACCAAATCCCCACGTCTTTTGATCAGGTGACTTGTAACCGGGAATCACTTTTGAAGGGAGATGACAACCCTTTACACAGTGTGGGTGAGAGAGTTGATTATGTCTTCTCTGTCAGCAATCAGAGAGAAGACTTGTCGATTATTCATGGTAGCAAATGGCTCCCCCTGAGATATTGAATAGTTCAGGGAATATGGAAGCCTTGCTGCAGGGTGATAGGCCTTTAATCTTTTAGCCTTTATCTTCAGGAACTTCTTGACAGATTTGATAGTTGTTGTCCTTGGAAGTCCTGGAGTGTTGAAGTAAGAAGACTCTTGATTTTGTATGATTGTTTTTCTTCTTCTGAGAGCAGATCTTCTTTTTGTATCAGAGCTTTTGTGAAAGATGTGGAGAAACTATTTGAAGACAGATTGATTGAAAAACTGTGTCTGTGTATGCTGTGTCTCTGTAATTCTCTGGTGCTCTAATTGTTCTTGCTTGCTTCTTTCTTTCTATCTGTCTATGTATGTATTTCTCTTTCTATCAGGAAAGAGAGAAAAAAATCTCTTTTAAAGTTCCTGAGGAAATTTCCTTTCGAAATTTGAATTCTTCTACGGCAATCAATGCTGGCGGTCCTTGAAATTAAACTGCATTGATTTGTTTCCCCAACTGTCCCTTAGAAATATGGAAAACAATAATTCTGATGAAAGTCGTGATTAATGTACCGTCCAACGGTAATATTCAGAGAATATTTTATCATTAATCACTCAGAAATTATTGTCATAGACTAAGGACAGAAGGAATAGATGCTAAGTCTGGAATTATCGAACTGATGACAGAATTCGTCGTGCTGAGTTCACAGTTCGTCGAGATGAGTTGTTGTGTTCGTCGATCAGTGAACTTCTGTTCGTTGAGCTGAGTTCCAAGATCGTCGAGCTGATAACAGAACTGCATGCTTCAGAACTTTGCCTTGTCTGCGTCTGAAGTTCGTTGAGCTGATAACTGTGTTCATGGACTGGAGTTCAGCAACTATTCTAGACTTAGAATATTCACAGGTGTATCTGAAATGAAAGTTAAAGTCTCCAGAATTCGTCGAGCTAAGATTTGATTTCGTCGAGCTGAGTTTCTGGAGTTGTCAAATATTCTGTGTGTCGACACAATTACTCCTGGTGTCGACACAGGTGGTGTCGACTGATATCCTGTGTGTCGACACAATTATTCCTGGGTGTCGACACAAGTGGTGTCGACTGATATCCTGAGTGTCGACACAAGTCTTCTGTGTCAACTTAGTTGATGTCGACATATACTCTGAGTGTCGACACAAGTCTTGAAATCTTCTAAGTCTTGAGTCTCTGGCAGTCTTGTTGATAGCTGGTCCATGTGATGTTGACTCTAAGGACTTAGCCTAGACTCTAGGACACAACCATGACCCTGGCTATACATGTTAGGTCACATGATCCTAGGTTAGTGAATTAGTGAACCTAGCCCAAATCAAACTAGGGTTCCAAAAATCTACCCCTATTTGGGTGAGGTCACTTATGTAACACCCCCTATCCGTCGCATAGCATATAGTAGTAGGTCCGGCCGGGGCCCGACGCCATATACCACAGACAGACCGGGTGGTTACTTATGGAAACCATCCAACCAATCTCAACGTCCTACACAGAGCATTCTAGCGGAAGCAGTTTATAAAGTTGTAAACAAGAACCCAGCATCAAAGCACGAATGTCCACTAATACAAAATAGGAATGTTATACAAAATACTCAAAACAAGCCTTAAGGCCTTACAAAATGGTTCACTTGAATATTACATGTTTTACAAACCACGGCGCGCAGGCCGGTCATACATGAATAAAACAGTAAACACTTCTACTTGGGCCTTCGAGGGCCGGCTTCGCAAAAAGGGCTTTAGCCCGCTATTGACCGCTTGGTCCAGCTGCACCTGCAAGCAACAAACCACCGCACGGTGGGAAAACAAGGCAACGGTCAGCAATGCTGACCAAATTATAACGATCCCGCCCCCAACTCGGGGCGGCGATGCTCCTTCCCTGCATTTCATTAGCATAAGAGAGTAATATAAAACCATAGCCATAACATCACAGACGCTGGCTCGTACGACCACACGCCCCGTGCACTCAGGGCACATTCTCGGTGAACCGGTCGATGTCACGTCAATTAAAGCCATTAACATTCCGGAATCACCACCGCCACTAAGACGACCAAACCTATGAGCAATTTGTCTTCTTGGCATGGGTCACGTCAATTTAAGCCATTGACCGCCGAAGACTCACATCTATGCCAACGGCAAGTGCCACGTAACCTTAGGTCTCTTTAACCGAACGACATAAAGCGGGTACGGTTCCATCTAACCCGTGCTCACTTCGCAACGACAATTTAAGCCATTTGCGCGGGTCAAACTTTCACCGAGTCCCATTCTACCGCAAGTCACATAACTCAGTTATGTTCGAGTTGGCACTCAGGCCACCAAGTTGGCAAGATCTCGTATCCGCCCAGTTTTCCGGGTGCACCTTTGGGTTAGTCCCCAAGGCTCCCTGCTGCAATCTACCGCGTAGAAAACCCGAAAACAACCAATAGCACGGAGTCTTCTCCGGCCTTATGCAATGCAACATCACCGATCCAGACTAACATGTCCGGGTAGGCTTCACACAAAATGCCTATTTCCGTTCTCACATACGGACTCTAAACAACGGGGACTTCACATATCTACCCGAAGGAAAGCCACCAACTCTCCGCAAACTCGCGAGAGCGGGCTTCATATGCAAAGAAAGAGAGCGACTCATGCTCAAGATGAGGATCGTTACCCTTGAGTTCCTCTTTGGTGCCATTGAAAAGTAATCGGATGAAAATCACCGCACTAGCGTTGCCTCCGTGGATCCGGAGTCGGCTTGCGATTCGGAGCTCCGAAGCTCCTCCAATGGCGGATCTAGCTCCTCTTCCACTCTTGGCTCTCCTCTTTCACTAAGGACTTAGAAAGAGAATAAGGTATGAAAAGTGAGGGTTTTCCAAGTCAACTCACGGGTATATCCCTTCAGGAACATCCCCCAGCCGTTGGATCTCAAAACAAGGAAACGAACGGCTTTGATTCGGGGCTGAAATGCCCAATCTGGACCGAACACGGCCTGGCACACGCCCGTGTCCAGGGCCGTGTGCCTCATTCGTCGTCAAAATCGAATCACCTGGAACCTCACACGGGTATCGAACACGCCCGTGTTCGAGCTGACACGCCCGTGTTCCAGCTGACACGGCCGTGAGGCCGGCCGTGTACCCCATGATTTTCCCCCTTTTTCAAACCGAGCACTGCACGGGTTCTAGGACACGCCTGTGTCCCTGCCCGTGTCACAATGACACGCCTGGACCCCAGGCCGTGTACATGGTCTCGACACTTCGCGGCTAAGTGTCGACACGGGTCGACACGCCCGTGTCGCAGGCCGTGTACTATGTCTCGACACATTGTCGACACCAAAGTGTCGACTTCGCGGGACGAGTGTCGACACGGGTTGACACGCCCTGCGACACGCCCGTGTCGCACGCCGTGTGCCATGTCTCGACACTTCGTCAAAGCACAGTGTCGACTTCGCGGCTAAGTGTCGACACGGGTCGACACGCCCTGCGACACGCCCGTGTCGCTGGCCGTGTGCCCAGTCTCGACACAATGTCGAGATCAGAGTGTCGACTTCCCGCCTTAGTGTCGACATAGGCTTGACACGCCCTGGGACACGCCCGTGTCCCAGGCCGTGTGCCTGCAGCCAGAACTCAAACTGGCCCAAAACATCCCCCTTTGCTCCCTTGAGTTTCGGGGCGTTACAATTCTACCCCTCTTAAAAGAATTTCGTCCACGAAATTACATAAAGGAAAGACATGTACAAAACCAAAATTTGTACCTGAGCGGAACAACTCCGGATACTCGTCAAGCATCGTCTGCTCTCGCTCCCAAGAGAGCTCCTCACGACCGCAATTGTCCCACCGGACCTTGACCATCCTGATCTCTTTATTGCGTAGCCGCTTGACCTCTGAGTCCTCAATCCGCACGGGCTTGACCTTTGTCGTTAGCCCACTATCCACCGACACTTGATCAACCGCGATCACTTGCGTAGGCTCTTGCACCGCCTTCCGAAGCACCGAAATATGGAATACATCGTGTAAACCACTAAGCTCCACTGAAAGCTTCAACCGATAGGCCGCTTCACCAACTCGCTCCAGAACCTCAAACAGTCCAAGGTACCTTGGGCTTAGCTTTTTCAATCGTCGCACCCGCGAGACACCCTTGAACGGCTTGATCTTTAAGTATACATAATCGCCCACAGCGAACTCCACGTTCCTGTGCTTGGCATTATAGTACTTTACTTGCTGGTCCTGAGCGATAAGCAACCTCTCCCGAATGGTTCTCACCAAAGAAGTAGCATCCTCCACTTCCGATCGCTTATACAACTTTGACTCACCCGTCTCTAACCAAGACAACGGCGTGCGACATCTTCTACCATATAGGGCCTCGAAAGGCGCCATCTGAATACTCGCTTGGTAGCTGTTGTTGTACGCGAACTCCACCAAATAAAGGTGGTCTTCCCATTGCTTCCCAAAATCCAAGACACACATGCAGAGCATGTCTTCCATGGTTCTATTGACCCTCTCGGTCTGCCCATCCGTTTGCGGATGGGTGGCTGTGCTGAATTTCAACTTTGTTCCCAACATTTGTTGCACCAGCCTCCAATCATTGGACGTGAACCGCCCATCTCGGCCACTCACGATGCTGCGGGGCACACCATGACGCCGTACTATGTTATCCACATAAAGCGTTGCTAACTTATCCACCGGATCATCCTTCCTATGCGGAATAAAATGTATCACCTTCGTTAATCGATCCACGATCACCCAAATGGCGTCGTTCCCCTTTTTCGACCTTGGCAAACCGTGCACAAAGTCCATAGAGATGTCGTCGAATTTTCACTCCGGAATAGGCAAGGACTTAAGAAATCCTCCCGGCTTTTGGCACTCCGCCTTTACCAAGGCGCAGGTTTGGCACTTCGCTACGTATAGCGCCACATCCTTCTTTAAACCCGGCCACCAAAATAGTTTCTTCACATCATGGTACAACTTCGTGCTCCCCGGGTGACTCGAGTACTTGTTATGGTATGCCTCGTACAACAACTCCACCCGCAAATTGCCCACACTTGGGACGCACAAACGACCGTCTCTCCAAAGCAATTCGTCCTCCACGACGAATTGGGAATTTGACCCATCCAGAGCCTCTACCATGAATTGCTTCAGCACTTGATTGCTTGTCCATACAAACGATCCCCAACACCTCCAACTCTCGCACCAACCGCTCATCTTGCACCGATAGCCAATTGACTCGAGCTGGGGCTTGGCGACTCACCGCATCAGCAACCGCATTCCCTTTATCAGGCGCGTAGTGGATCTTGAATGTATAGTCTCCCAAGAACTCCATCCATCTACGCTGCCGCATATTCAGATCCTTCTGATCAATCAGATGCTTCACGCTCTTGTGACCGGCGTAGCGATCCACTTTCACACCGTATACAATTATGCCTCCATTGCTTCAAGGCAAAACTCACGGCCATACGCTATTATGCTTCCGTGTTGCAGTAGCACGCAACCAAAACCGCTGCCCTACGCATCATTAAAAATCTCATTGCCTTCGGTTCCACTCGGCGAAGTCAGCACAGGCGCCGTAGTCAACCGACATTACAACTCCTCAAAAGCTCGCGCGCACTCCGGCGTCTAAAAGAACTTATGCTCCTTCCTCGTCAAAGTAGTGAGAGGTAACGCTATCCGCAAGAAGTTCTCCACGAAGCGCCTATAGTCGCCGGCAAGCTCCAGCAAACTCTGGACTTCCGCTACCGTAGCCAGCTCAGGCCACTCTCGTATCGCAACAATCTTCGTCGGATCTACTGCAATACCTTCCTTACTCATTACAAGACCGAGGACACCACTGAGGGTGACCAAACTCGCACTTCGAGAACTTGGTATATGACTGATTCTTCCTTATCGTCTCAAAACCAAGAGAAGATGCTTGAAGTGATCTTCCTTACTCTGCGAGTACACCAGACTATCGTCGACGAAGACGATCACAGAATGGTACAAGTACTCCCGGAAGGTCCGGTTCATCAAATCCACGAACACTGACGGCGCATTAGTCAGTCCAAATGGCATGACCGTAAACTCGTAGCGCCCGTGTCCTGTACTGAACGTTATCTTAGGGATATCACTCTCCCTTATCTATTTAGAGTACGCCGTTGACCCTACCAACTGATCACAAAGATCATCGATCCTTGGGATTGGGTACTTGCTCTTTTCCGTCAACTTGTTGACCTCCCGATAATTAATACGCAGCCTCAACCTTCCATCCTTCTTCTTAATAAAGAGGGTCGGTGCGCTCCAAGGCGAAGGACTTGGACGCGCATACCCTTGCTCCAACAACTCTTGCAGTTGAACTTTCAGCTCCGCCATTACCTTCGGCGTTAGCCGATACGGAGATCGTGACACAGGCTTTGCACCTGGCACTAGCTCGATCGTAAAATCTATCTCCCGCTGAGGCGGGGCTCCAGGAAGATCTGCGGGGAACAGATCAGGGTATTCCGATACCACTGAAATACAATCCAACGCGGGCTTCTGCTTTACAACTCCCACTAGTGTACAGAACAGCTCTACACTAGCACAAACCGCCTTCACCACCTGAAGAGCGGCCATCATCGCCTTGCTCGACCTCTTTGAGCTCGTAAGGGTCGTCTCACGACTTGCTCCCAAGTTGACTTCCTTGCTACCGCAGTCTATGTAGGCTTGCTGCTCCGAGAGCCAGTCCATGCCAAATATAACGTCAAACTCCACCAACGGAAGTAACGACGCTTGCAGATCGTACTCCTAATTCCCAAACCAGAAACTAAGAGCAACGAATTCTACCCTCGCCGAATGAGCACCATTGGACTATAACGCATCCAATTTATCTCTTTCCATCGAAGGAGGTACTCCAAGGCACAATAAAATTCCTAATAAAGGAACGCGAAGCTCCCTAAACGAACGGTGCTCTCGCAGATAAAGTAAAGTCGCAACGAAGCTTAGCACAGTAGTTCTAAGATAATATGCATAAGGGTGACAAGTATTTAAAGCAAAACTATCTTTAAACCATACCTGTCCTCGCGACGGTGTACTTTCTCTCGGACTTGGGACGTCCGCTCCAGCATTCTCGGGCAAAGTGCCCCGATTTTCCACAAGTGAAACATGCGCTCGGGGTTCGACCCGTAGTCACCCCAGAAGCACCAGTAGAGGGGGCTGGACCCGCAGTCCTAGCCTTCTTATACCATTTTTGATATCCAGACTTTGAGGTGTTCGGCACCTTGAATGCTATTTCCTTTGCACTGAAGTCCTTGACTGCTCCTGACACAACTTTCTTACCCTTCCGAGCACCATTCCAACAGTCTCAGGCAAAGTGCCCTTTCTTTCCACAAGTATAACAAGTGTAAGAAGCTTTACTAGTCGATTTCATAGCCCCTTTCTCCAGCATTCTGCCGGATGCAGCTCTTATGGGGTTTGTATAGTTCGATACCATGGTCGCTGGCATCAGGAGGGTCTTCCTCAAATCTGCCTCCAATGATCCAGCTGATTCCACCAAGGCTCGGAACCCCAATAACTTTGGTCCTAGTAGTAGAACTCGTAACTCGGCACGCAGGACATTATAAAATCTATCGACTGTAGTTTGCTCGTTATCCAACTCGAAGCATGGGTAGCGACTTATCAGAAGAAATGCTTGCAAATATTCCTCAACCGTGTGCGCTCCCTGCACTAAATGCATATTCAGCTGCTGCCCCAATGGTCTACCAAAGGTCATCTGCTGCATCGCGCCCACCGGCGTTGAAGCCACAACAGGGGCGCAGGGTTGTACATTTCCTCCAAGCTGTGCACCCGTCACAGTGAACACCGCTTCTACGATCCTTCTAACGGTTTCATACGAAGGAGGAGGCTCAAACACCTCACTGGGTGCACTATGCTCCTCAGAAACCGGACATTCTGGCTGTCCAGCACCGCTTCCGGTCACCTATAGTGGTACAAAACACCATCAAGCGACCAAATAAAATTGCGAACAACAATTATAGGAACACGCAGGTTCCTCAAACACGAGTATTTGCATTCCTAAGTGGACATTCATGGGTTCTTTTACCGTTGTAACGATGACGCACACAATGTGCTCACCACCCCTTAAAAAGAATTCGTCCACGAATTCAGCTTAAGTCCGACCAAAACCAGTAGTCTGATACCAAATTGTAACACCCCCTATCCGTCGCATAGCATATAGCAGTAGGTCCGGCCGGGGCCCGACGCCATATACCACAGACAGACGGGTGGTTACTTATGGAAACCATCCAACCAATCTCAACGTCCTACACAGAGCATTCTAGCGGAAGCAGTTTATAAAGTTGTAAACAAGAACCCAGCATCAAAGCACGAATGTCCACTAATACAAAATAGGAATGTTATACAAAATACTCAAAACAAGCCTTAAGGCCTTACAAAATGGTTCACTTGAATATTACATGTTTTACAAACCACGGCGCGCAGGCCGGTCATACATGAATAAAACAGTAAACACTTCTACTTGGGCCTTCGAGGGTCGGCTTCGCAAAAAGGGCTTTAGCCCGCTATTGACCGCTTGGTCCAGCTGTACTTGCAAGCAACAAACCACCGCACGGTGGGAAAACAAGGCAACGGTCAGCAATGCTGACCAAATTATAACGATCCCGCCGCCAACTCGGGGCGGCGATGCTCCTTCCCTGCATTTCATTAGCATAAGCGAGTAATATAAAAACATAGCCATAACATCACAGACGTTGGCTCGTACGGCCACACGCCCCGTGCACTCAGGGCACATTCTCGGTGAACCGGTCGATGTCACGTCAATTAAAGCCATTAACATTCCGGACTCACCACCGCCACTAAGACGGCCAAACCTATGAGCAATTTGTCTTCTTGGCATGGGTCACGTCAATTTAAGCCATTGACCGCCGAAGACTCACATCTATGCCAACGGCAAGTGCCACGTAACCTTAGGTCTCTTTAACCGAACGACATAAAGCGGGTACGGTTCCATCTAACCAGTGCTCACTTCGCAACGACAATTTAAGCCATTTGCGCGGGTCAAACTTTCACCGAGTCCCATTCTACCGCAAGTCACATCACTCAGTTATGTTCGAGTTGACTCTCAGGCCACCAAGTTGGCAAGATCTCGTATCCGCCCAGTTTTCCGGGTGCACCTTTGGGTTAGTCCCCAAGGCTCCTTGTTGCAATCTACCGCGTAGAAAACCCGAAAACAACCAATAGCACGGAGTCTTCTCCGGCCTTATGCAATGCAACATCACCGATCCAGACTAACATGTCCGGGTAGGCTTCACACAAAATGCCTATGTCCGTTCTCGCATACGGACTCTAAACAACGGGGACTTCACATATCTACCCGAAGGAATGCCTCCAACTCTCCGCAAACTCGCGAGAGCGGGCTTCCTATGCAAAGAAAGAGAGCGACTCATGCTCAAGATGAGGATCGTTACCCTTGAGTTCCTCTTTGGCGCCATTGAAAAGTAATCGGATGAAAATCACCGCACTAGCGTTGCCTCCGTGGATCCGGAGTCGGCTTGCGATTCGGAGCTCCGAAGCTCCTCTAATGGCGGATCTAGCTCCTCTTCCACTCTTGGCTCTCCTCTTTCACTAAGGACTTAGAAAGAGAATAAGGTATGAAAAGTGAGGGTTTTCCAAGTCAACTCACGGGTATATCCCTTCAGGAACATCCCCCAGCCGTTGGATCTCAAAACAAGGAAACGAACGGCTTTGATTCGGGGCTGAAATGCCCAATCTGGACCGAACACGGCCTGGCACATGCCCGTGTCCAGGGCCGTGTGCCTCATTCGCCATCAAAATCGAATCACCTGGAACCTCACACGGGTATCGAACACGCCCGTGTTCGAGCTGACACGCCCGTGTTCCAGCTGACACGGCCGTGAGGCCGGCCGTGTACCCCATGATTTTCCCCCTTTTTCAACCCGAGCACTGCACGGGTTCTAGGACACGCCCGTGTCCCTGCCCGTGTCACAATGACATGCCTGGACCCCAGGCCATGTACACGGTCTCGACACTTCGCGGCTAAGTGTCGACACGGGTCGACACGCCCTGCGACACGCCCGTGTCGCAGGCCGTGTACTATGTCTCGACACATTGTCGACACCAAAGTGTCGACTTCGCGGGACGAGTGTCGACACGGGTTGACACGCCCTACGACACGACCGTGTCGCAGGCCGTGTGCCATGTCTCGACACTTCGTCAAAGCACAGTGTCGACTTCGCGGCTAAGTGTCGACATGGGTCGACACGCCCTACGACACGCCCGTGTCGCAGGCCGTGTGCCCAGTCTCGACACAATGTCGAGATCAGAGTGTCGACTTCCCGCCTTAGTGTCGACACAGGCTTGACACGCCCTGGGACACGCCCGTGTCCCAGGCCGTGTGCCTGCAGCCAGAACTCAAACTGGCCCAAAACATCCCCCTTTGCTCCATTGAGTTTCGGGGCGTTACAACTTAATCACTGACTCAGTATAGACTTATACTAAAATGAAAAACTAACAAAGCAATAAAAACATATATCTGTAATAAAACTAAATATATGTAGCAGATATATATATATGTACACAAGTAAGCTTTGTTCTGAAATAAGAAAACAATTATAAATTAAACAGATGTTTAACCAGTGCAGAGTTTATCTTCTTTGTTTCTTGTCCTTTTGCTTTTCTTCTTTGCCTTTCTCACCTGGCTTTGTGAGGATGATTTCTCTGCTAGGATTAGAAGCTTGCACTCTTGTCATAGTCATATCAGTTGCCCCTATGACCTTCAAAGATGTAGCCCTGGGGACAACTACTTCTGGGTGTAACTTAATGTAGTCATCCACATTGAAGAATTTGTTGGCTTTCTCAAATCTCTTTAGTTCTTCCTTCCTGTACTTTGACATTGTAGAATATTCAAAAGGATCCTTTCCTTCAGCTTTTGCCTTGTTGATTGTAGAAAGGCCTACAAATTCCTGGAACCTGGCCATTCTAGCAGTTGTAGCTGTTTCAGGATCTTCAAAAGGAACAGGAGGAGAGGTTGAACTTTTAGATCTTTCAGGTTGTTGATGTTCAGTGAATGGTTGATGTTGTTGTTGATGTTGATGCTGTTGATGTTGTTGTTGCTGCTGATGTTGCTTTCCTGAAGAGTATTGTCTGTGCTGGCTGCTTCCATGTGATCTCCCTTGGTGTCTTTGATATGTTTGAATTGGGGCAGATCTTTGAGTAGATGTGCTTGAAGCACCAGCAGCTGGAGGAGGTGGAGGAGGTGGATCTCTTCTATATTTCTGAGCTGGAGGAGGAGAGTATCTTCTACTTTTCTTCCTTTCCTTATGCTAATTTTTGGATAGCCACATCCAGGCTGGCATCCCTTGGTATAGAGTTATCTTTTGGAGAATATAATAAGGAGTGTCATTTTTTGGATTAGGCTTAGGAGCAGGAGGAGGAGGGGCTTTTCTTTTCTTTGATACTAGCTTCCTCGTAGGTTCATCATCTGAATCATCTTCCTCATCTTCATCATCATCATTATCATCATCTGATTCCTGAGGATTATCATATTGGTCATTTAGTGCTTTCAGAGCCTCAGCAGAAATGATTGGATTTTTAGGAGCTTGAGCAGAAACTTCAACAGGACCAGGAGAAGAAGCCATAGGAGAGATTGGAGAGCTGATTCTGACAGTGCTTTCAACAGCTGCCTTACTTTCTTCTTCTACATCAGCCAAAATCAAATCATCCAGATTTAGTATGGGTGAGTCATTCATTACAAATGTTGGAACAAAAATAACTTCTTCGGGAGATGGCATGACACTGGCTTTGAAATAACAAAACTATCGCTAAGTTGCTTAGCAACTTTTGGAGGGATTGGGGAAGTATATGGTACAATAGCCAAGGATGGATTAGTATATACTGTTGGAATAACTTTCAAAAATGCAGTGCCAAAAAATTTCAGTAATTGAACTAAGTCTACTGTGGGATTTAACATGAAATCAGAAACAGAAAGAATTTCTTCAGTAACTATTTCTTCAGCAACTGACTCATCAAAGTCCATGTCACTCTCAATGAAATGAATCAAATCAATTAAATCTGTATCATCAGGAATAAAATCTGCATCCCCTGGATTTAAATCAGTATATGTATCTACTGGTACTGGAGCTGCTGGAGTTGAGATTTCTGCTTCTGCTGGAGGTGCTGCAGCTTATTCATTAAGCATCTCCCCCTGCCTGGTTTTAGTGTATAATGGAGCCAGGCCCCTGAATGAAGAGGGGGCAACAGTGAAGGAAGAGAGTTGAGAAGATAAAGTGGATATTGAGGTAGCAAGAGGTATAATGGCCTCTGCTATGATTGACTTTATGAGGGGTGTGATGATAGCAATGATGGAAGATATGGTGGAGGGGTCCAATGTTGGAGCAGTGGATGTTTCAAATGTTGTGTGGGTGGAAACATATGAAGGAATGATAGATGGTGATGGAGATGGAGGAGTAGCATCTAGCATGATTGTATCTGTTGGTAGATGAAAAGATGGTATGGTGGACAAATGTTGTGGAAGAGGAGATTGTGGCGTTGATGGAATATAGGTGTCATGGGGGGAATCAGGTGGTGTTTGTGGTTGATTTGCCTGAAGGATGGAAGATGGGATCTCTGTAAGATCAATTTATGGAGATGTAGGTGGAGTAGGAACTTGAGTAGATTGTTGTTATGGTTATGGAGTAGGAGAGATGGTTTGGACTGTTGATGGAAGTGTAGGTGGAATAGCTGGAAGAGATGATGAGGGTGGAATGATCTCTTCATCAGGGTGGGGAGTGGCTCTTACAACCCTGGTGCTTTCAGAAGCTGGGGTGGAAGAGGTTGAATCCTTATATGGCTTGGTTATGGTCCTCTCCCACCTGCCAAACAAGGTGCTTGTGAGCCTCTTGCTGGCATTTATGAATATGGTCTGTGAGACCAGTGATTCAGCAGCTTTTTCTTACAAAAGATCCCTAGGATCCTTCCAAAGAACACTTCCTTTTTATTACACTTTTTCTTAATGAGATCAAAAGTGATCTGTGCCCAATCCACTTTCTTCTTATTGACCACTGCACACATGACCAAGAATTGATGCCTGGTGATATAGTCATGGGCAGTGTGCTTGCCCAGCAAAACTTTTCCCACTATATCTGCCAGAAACTTGTATTCTGCAGATAAATGTTTCTTCAACAACTTATTGGGATTATCTCTAGTATATCCCATTAAACTCAACATCATACCATATTCTTCAGTATCTATATCCAGTTCTTCTTCTCCATTTATCAAATCAAAAAGTTCAATAAGTACAGCGGGAGATAAAGATACAGAGTTACCCGCGATTGTTCCTGTCATGGTGTTTTCCTCTGAGGTAGATGAAGTATAGACTCATTCTCTAATTTCTGTGCCAGATAGTTTTATCCTTGTCATCATCAGGTTTTTCAAGTTCTGTTCTTCCAGCAGAGTCAGAATGTTCAGAAAGATTTGATCAGAGTGTTGAAAGGAGTTGAAGTCGACATCAAATCCCGTGTCAAACTTCATTTTGGTTAGGGCACCTGCTGGAATAGACATTGGAATCAACTACAAGAGAGACAAACGGCGATCAAGTGCAAGAGAACAGAAAGCGCGGGACAGAGGTCGAAGAAAAACCTAGATATAAGGTTTTCCAGAATATGAATCGACAAACTCCGTTCCACGAAAATTAAGAAATTCTTCGACCTGAGATCGACGAAATAATTAATGGTCAAATAATTCGTCGAGATCTGTCTGAAGATTTGAAGACATTTCGTCGAGCTCCATTTGAAGAAAGATTTTTGAAGTGAATTCATCGAACTCCGTTCGACGAAAACAACTTCACTCACAGAGTCTTCGTCGTCCTGCATTCGACGAATATCTCACAAACTCTCCATAATTCGTCGAGCTGATTTATAAAGAAGAGATGATTTCTCTCATCCAGAGGTTTGGTGAATATATCAGCCCTTTGTAAATCAGTGTAGATATAGACAAGCTTAATTTTGTTTTTGTCTACACACTCTCTTATGAAATGATGCCTAATGTCTATATGCATTGTCCTACTGTGATGGACTGGATTCTGTGCTATGGATATAGCACTTGTGTTATCACAAAGTAGAGTTGAATTATTTAAGTTGATACCATAGTCTAGTAATTGAGTTTGTATCCACAACATCTGTGATCAATAACTACCTGCTGCAATGTATTCTGCCTCAGCAGTTCAGGTAGATGCAGATGACGGTTTCTTCCAAAACCAAGATACTAATCTCATACCCAGGAACTGGTAAGTTCCTGAAGTACTTTTTCTATCCACCCTGCATCAAGCAAAATCAGCATCTGAGTATCCAGTTAACTCAAACTCTGATTCTGTGGGATACCATAGGCCTAGACTAGGACAACCTTTTATATATCTCAAAATTCATTTTAGGAAAATAAGGTGAGATTCTTTTGGGTTCACTTGGAACCTAGCACAAAGGCATGTGGCAAACATAATGTCAGGCCTGCTTGCTGTAAGATATAGTAGGGACCCAACAATGCCCCTATATAATTTCTGATCAACAGGTTTACCATGTGGATCAGAGTCAATCACAGCATTAGTAGCCATTGGTGTCTTCTTTGCTGAGGCATCAGCCATCCCAAACTTTTTGATAAGCTCTTTAGCATACTTGGCTTGGGAGATGAAGATGTCATCAGACAACTGCTTCACTTAGAGACCAAGGAAGTAGGAAAGCTCACCCATCGTACTTATTTCAAATTTAGAATGTATGAGATCAGAGAATCTCTTGCACAATTTTGAATCAGTAGACCCAAATATTATGTCATCCACATATATTTGTACTAACAGTATTTGATCCTTATGATGTCTAGTGAAAAGTGTTCTATTTACAATGGCTCTAATGAATTTATGCTCTAACAGAAAGCTGGCTAGAGTCTCATACCAAGCTCTTGGAGCTTGCTTTAGACCATAGAGAGCTTTATGAAATTTGTAAACATAAGAGGGATGAGTTGGAGAAACAAAACCTGGAGGTTGTTCAACATACACCTCTTGCTTGAGTACTCCATTCAATAATGCACTTTTCACATTCATTTGATAGACCTTGAATCTCTTGTAAGCTGCATAGGCAAGGAATATTCTGATTGCTTCCAACATTGCAACAGGTGCAAAGGTATGGTCATAATCTATTCCTTCTTATTGCCTATATCCTTGTGCAACAAGTCTGGCTTTATTCCTCACTATTACTCCTTGTGCATCCAGCTTGTTTCTGTAGACTCATTTGGTTCCAATGACTGGGTAGTCTTGAGGCCTTGGAACCAAATCCCAAACTCTACATCTCTCAAATTGATTTAATTCCTCCTACATTGCAATGCTCCAGTGAGGATCTTGCTCAGCATCATGAATGGATAGAGGTTCAATTTGAGAGAGAAAACTGGCCTGCATCAAATCTTGGTTGAGTTGATGCCTTGTCTGTACACCTGCTGATATGTCTCCGATAACTTGAGATCTGGGGTGATCCCTAAGTGTGACAAGATCGGCTGGTGGAGTTGGTTGTGCAACAGCATCTTGGATTAATCCATCTTGTGGAATTGTGTTTGTTGTTGGAGGAATATCACTCCCTTCAATACCTTCATCTTCACTCTCTTCAATGACTTGTGGAGAAGGATGAGTTGGAACCTCTTGGGTAAGGTTTAGTCCATCCAAACTCTCACACAAGTGAGGTACCTGCAAGTTGCTTCTGGTAGAAATTTCTTTCTCCTTGCAAGACATGTTAGCTTCATCAAAAGTAACATGGATAGACTCCTCAATTTTTAAGGTTGATTTGTTATAAACCCTATAGGCTTTGCTTACTTGGGAATATCCTATGAAAATTCCCTCTCCAATCTTAACCTCAAACTTTCTAATATATCTTTTGTTGTTTGTGTGTATGAAGCCACCAAGTAACCTGACCAAGCAGGAATGTCACACAAATGCGAAAGTTATGTATAATTTATTCTGCGGGCTTGGTGTAGAATGTTTTTAGCTCATTCACATGTTTCCCACTGCCTATGACATGTGGAAATTTCTTGAATCTACTTGTGGTTCTCTTGCTGCAGTTAACGAGTTGGAGCCATTTCTCATGGATCCGAGTGAAGAACCAAGTGAAGTTTTGTTTGTGAAGTAAGACATGATGATCACATCGCAGGAAAGAGAAGCCAAAATTTCAGGGATGGATGAGGAAATTCACGAAGGAGTCAAATAAACTATATACTCAAATGTAGCCCCATCCAATAGCACTATAAGATGTTTAAAATCCTCTCATATACGCAACTCTACATTTACACTACATATTCTAGGTACTGCTAGACGTAGAATAAAGAAACTGAAAAAAAATCAACTGAACTACGTTTAGAGAATGAACTGTTAAAAATAAGGTTAGATGTAAAAACTACCGGTGTTGTTTCTAATTCCTCTACATGTTGCACAGACAACGGTCTTGTAATGTATGTAGACTATAAATTAAAAGAAAAACAAGAGGTGTTTGAGAAAGTGTTGTTAATTGCAAGAGATCAAACTGAGAAACTAGGTCTAGAAAACACATCCTTAAAAAGGGACTGTGCTAGAGTAGATGACTATAAAACTGAAATCCAGGAAATGAATGAGACGTTCGAAGAATACAAAAATAAATATGAAGCTCACATTAGTTCTATAGTCACCATTCTTAAAGATAACACAATCGCTTACAGTAAAGCTAGATTGAATCTCAAAAATAAGAAGAAGGATTTGGAGGCAAAAATTAACTTGCTTAAAGAAATTATGAAGAGACATTCGTGAAATATAAATGTATCGTATCATGACAAATCCAAGAATGTGGTGAAAAAATGCTCACACTTAGGAGTTGAGCAAATCAAAGGAAGTCGAAAACCTCAAGCTAGTATGTACGACTGTCCTAAACATAAAAATCATGTTCACAAGAAAGAGCAAATTACCCCATTCGTAAAATCAAATGAACGTAGATGTCCTCTTAGAAATTACTACTCTGGGAGTCCCTATGTTAAGCAAAATAATTTTAACCTTAAGGACACCTTCAATATGGTTAAACCTTCGACGCAATACTATTCAGTTGAAGGTCATCATATGAAGGCTAGTAGAAATCTAACTGGAAATTTGCAATAGAAAAATAATATTAAGCCAAAGTATGAGTGGAGGCCCATCATACAAAATAACACACCTATTCCACTCGAAAGGGCCCATTCATCATCATCTCCCCATAATTCATCACAATATGTTTGGGTACCCAAAGGAACCGTCACTCCTGGCTCCTTTTTTATACCTAAATCTCTTATCTATTAGTATCCACTGTTTGCGTGAAGTAGAAACTATTCAAACCAAAATTACTGGATAATCTACTTCACAATATGCATAATGTTTTTTATGTTTTTTGTTTTTTTTGTATTTTGTTTTTGTATTTGTTTATTTTTGCTTTTGTATTTTTTCTTAAGACAACATGCCATGAACACTTTAGATATATTTTTGCTATATGACTTTCTCATATTAAAAGTAACGATAAATAAATCTAACTGAACAAATTGGAATATAAGTCATATCATTTCAAAGTGGGCATAATTTACCTTTTATCATAAATCTATCACGCTGTCTTAGTATGACTGTGATCATTCACCCATTATGTATGTCTCATAATAGCGGGGGCATTGGTGTGTGTGCTTTAGAAATGCTAACCTATAAACCACGTCTTGTCCTTAACTGGGGAGGGTTCCTTGAAATTGGCATTAGCCTAAATATATATAGCAAATATAATGGGAGGTCTATAGAAAGTTAGCATCATGCATCAAGATAAGGGAGAAAGCTTGGTTAAGCGGTATACCCCTAGCCCAATCAAAATCCGAATATCAAGCATTCATAGCGAGGTGGTTAGCTGCGGAGTTTGCCATGCGATCCACAAAGTATAAATCCACTCTTAGAAAGTCCTTCATGAGGCGGGCAGTTAGGTTTTCATGTTATCCAGATGAGCATCAAGCAAGGATACGAGATATCCTATTGATGGTAACCATCGAGTCTCCTTCAATGATGAGGCGCAGGGTCCCCTCTGTAGTGTCGCGTCGCTCGGCAAAGCCCAGCGATGGCGGCCATGAATTCGGTCATACACACAAATTTGTTGCGGTGGACGATGCCTTTGGAGGCAATTAGGCATCCCGAAGAATCATGGAGAGTGCAGCTTAATCACGCAAGGTTTTTCTCCATAACCGAGCCATCAAAGTTTAATTTGAGCCATCCATCAGGCGGGGGCGACCAAGTATATTGGCGGTTACAGGGTGGTGCCCAGCTCCCAAGTGATGCGTCTGAAATATCGTTGATGATGATTGATGCAGGCGGGGCATATGGTTCCTCGTGCGCCATCACATTTCTTAGTTTCCAAATGTTATAGATAATCAAAGCAATGAAACTAGCTGCCTCCAGATTTCTGCTTGTTCGGCTTTCATTGTTAATGTATTCCAGTAAGTCTTGATCGAGCAGATGGGGCTGGATGGATAGCCTGGCTCCTTCAGCTTTTATCTTGGAGAAGAACCTATAGTTTTGGAGGATATGTTGCAGGGATTCATCGACACCACATCTCCAAGGATAGCGAGCATCGTTTCGAAGCCGGTGGTTATATAGCCAGTGGTTTGTACGTAGAAAATTATTTGCAGCTCTATATAGGATCATAAGCATTCTCGGTTGGGCTTTGATTTTCCAAATGTTGCTTCTAGTAAGCTGGGATGGCTTTCATTCAGCATTATAGACAGCAACTGCATCCTTTTTTACACTCTTAGTATGTGCCCAGGCAAGCATATCCGCCTCGCCCGCATCAAATCTCCTCAGTCATTTGATGATATCTAAAACGGACGGGCCGAAACAAGCAATATTGGAGTCTGACCATTCGCCATTACCGTCCAACTGTCCTGCAACCTTGTCAGGCAGAGTATGAATTTTAAGAAATGTTGGCCACTTCGAGAGGGGCAGATCGCCCAACCAAGTGTTTGTTATGGTTGAAACCGAGAGAACGTCGCTGATCATCCAGAGTGTATGTCTGTTAAGAATATTGTTTCCCAACACAATTGTTTTCAACATTTTTGAGTGAGATCTTTTGCGGGAATATAAGACTGTCGCAACATACTTGCATCCAAGGGTGCGGGCGAGGAGTCTTCCGTCCTTGTTCAGGATGTGGGCGACAATTCGGCCCATTAGAACCCGCCGCCATGTAGACATATCTTTGATACCCATCCCTCCCTTGTCTTTGTGGAGGCAGAAGTTTTCCCAACAAGTATAGTGGATTGCACTTTTGTTGCTTTGCCCTCTCCAGAGGAAATACTTAAGGAATCTATTAATTTTGTTCATGATCGAGCATGGAACAGGAGTATTGGAGAGGGCGTACAGTGGAATTGCCGCAAAAGTGCTTTGTATCAGAGTCAATCGGCTAGCCAGGAGAGATGTTGCGAACCCCAGCTATGACGCTTGGTGGCCATGTTGCTCAGTAGAATGTCAAAATCACTAGGTCGGGATCGCCCAAGCCTGAGTTTGATCCCAAGATATGATATAGCTGCAACTGTTTTATGGCCCAGCTGCTTGAGTATCCTTTCTTTTGAGCATGGCAGCACTTTGGGACCAAATAGAATGTTTGATTTATCCGAATTAATCATCTCGCTGGGGAACGAGCAATAATCATTGAGTATAGAAGCATAACATTTGGCGGTGCTTATAGTTGCCGAGCAAAACAAGAGGCTGTCGTCAGAAAATAATACATGTGAAATTTTAGGAGCCGAGGCACTAACCTTAATTTTGGGAACCGGGGAGGGTTCCAGTAGGTCCATGTGTGGAGCTGGGGGGAAAGAGTGTTAGGTTGAGCGGGTTCATCTATGTGCACATGGGATTAACACCCCACCCTACGGCATTTATGCAGCACCTCATGCCCATCCGTCACTTAGTACGGGGCTAGGGTGTAGACTTATAGCTTTGGTAGTGGATTATTGGGCATAATTAGGATTCACATATCCACTGCATTAACATTATTTCACTTATCATGTACGTTATATTCATGCATTATAATCTATCATGCTATCTTGTGTTTGCATCATATATCTTTTTGAGCCTTCATGTTTTTAGAAAAACACAAGTATTATATATATATATATATATATGATTATAAAATAATTTAAAAGAACAAAACATTTATATATCTCATTGTGTGTTTATTGTTTTGTATTTTTATTAAAAAATCAAATTTTTTTATAAAAACTACTTATTATTTAGTGTCATTGTCAAGGATGAATACATTCTATCAATTAAAGATTAAATACATTGTTTGATTTAACTGTTAAGTTTCTTAAAACATTATTTTGGTTATATCATGCTTTGAATATTATCTTATTATGTGCAATGAAATTGATTATAGAAAACATGTGTATGATTGTTTAGTGTACCTCTAAGTATGAGTAATGTTTTATGTTTGATAATGATTCTATTAACTCACCTATTTTGATAACTTACATGTTATTTTAATCTTATACATGCATGACTATGTAGTGTAATACTATAATAATAAAATGCATAAATAGATTACCTACACTACACTAATTTGAGTATTTCAATTCTTTGTTTTTTTTCGTGCACATATTCTTTGGAGAAAGGTGTTTTTACAAAAATTGTTATTGTTTGCGCAACAAGTGAATTCAGAGTTCTTTGTCACTAAAATAAAAATTGACTAGGAAAACTCCATCAAGCACTACTCACCCTCCTGATAAGTCTTAATAAGCATTGTAAGGTTGATCATCTTGGAAAAAGAATTATAAAGTGTCTTGCAGCAAACAAAATTTTTCACCATTTCTCTTAGTACACCAGATTACAAAAATAAAAATAACACTAAAATGGCATAAATGTGATCCCCCAAGCACTAATCTACTCCCCGATAAGTATTAATAAGTATTGTGTGTAGTGCACCTTGGTAGTTGTACTTCTTACTCATGTGAATTGAAAAATAGTGGAAATAATATTATTTTTGTACTTTAATGTTGTGGTTGTTCATTATATATGTTATGTGTTTTATTAATTTACTTGTATACTTTATCAAAACACTTTTTATATATAGCATTATTTCTCATAAAACTTCTACTCATGAGAATTGGATCATAATGCATACCTATACGATTCTCTAAAATCGTAAGTAAATGCACTAGATAGAAAAGCATGACCGCTACAATGTTTATTTTTTACTTGAGATGCAAATCAGCTTACATTGTGGTTCATATCTTTGTTTGATATTTTGAAATTATGCTTGCAAAAATTCTAGTGAAATAGCATCTCTTGGAGTTTTATTGAATTGAAAACATCTTCGTATTAGGCTTAAAATTTCATATACTTAAAATGATAATATTTTTTCCAAAAAAGGGTTGTTCATCTTAGGTGTGCTTAACATATTATTATGCATACTACTTGTGCTTAATCATGAATATTTACTCTTTAACCAAGTGGTAAACTATGAGTACTAAGTGTTATAATGTGCTTAACAAGTGCTATGTTTAGATTTCATTCAATCATGCATACATTTTGCCCAATAAGTGAAAGAGAGTTATCTATAATCTTGCTCATGTATCCCTTTTATCTTCTCTAACATAGACCATTTTAATTATCATGCATACACTCACCTCTACCCTCCTTCGATTCAACCAAAAAGGGGGAGAACATCGAGCACCAATTTCTTTATGTAGGGGGAGTACATTAAATTTTGGTATAGAAAGTATCTATACAGGAGGAGTAATCATAGGACATTGATACTTTACCTATGCCCGATCAAAATAATTATCTTAAGAAGAGGTACCATGTTTTTTTCAAGTGGCAACTTATAGCAATCAACCAGTGGTCTCATAGAAATGTTCTACTCGTTAATATGCTCTATCCCACCCTCTTTTGATAATACCAAAAGGGGGAGAATGTTCTTGAAGAAATATCTCAACTAGGAAGAGTCTATGTAGGGTAGTATACATCTAGGGGGAGTACGCATTGAAAACTTATCATTTACTATAAACACAAACACAATTATGCAGTATTTCTTCATAGTTGATTTGTTATTATTAAAAGGGGTTTGTTGGAACATGCGTTCTGCATCTCTTGGTTTGAGAATAACAAATCTCATTGTGTATTTGATCATGTTTGTTGTGTGTTTATAGCGTGTAGGTTTGCGGATGTGAAGAATGAAAGAATCAAGTTCTTGCACCTACCGCCGGGCAGTAGCTGAAATTAATGGATAGAGCGCTTGGGATTCTACCGCACTGGGATAGTCCTACTGCTAGTGCTAACTTAAAGATTAATTCAACATGGCGCTCGGGAACCTACCGCCAAGCACTAACTCTACCACTCCGCGGTAACCCACTCAACGCTCCATGGCGTTGAGTGTGTTGCGACATCACTACCATTGAGCTCTAGCTTGGTACCGCGCCATGATAACCCACTCAACGCTCCAAGGCATTGAGTGCTTTGAAACAGGCCTACTGTCGGGCGCTGTCTATCTACCGTGTCGCGTTAGCATTAGAAAAATGAAAATATTCATTTTGAATATTTTTCCTAATTTGGAGGACATCAGGCATATCAAGCGTGCAAACCTACTGCTGGGCGCTAGTATTACCATCGGTGGTAGCTTATTTTCTTAAAGATGAAAGGAGACAGTGTTCTATCATTCCTAGTGTTTGGCCGCCTCTCTGTGGTCTGTTCTGCCGTCTCCGTCGATGGATAAAAAAATCGCCTCACTCCCGGTCGTGCATAAAGCTCTCTGGCAAGCCAAGTACTACAACGACTACAAGGAGTCATTCTATTGCAAGCACATGAATAAGAGGAATGTTTTTGATCTATTGAAATTACCGTCGCGCTGTAACTAGTTATCGCCCCGCGGTAGCTTCCTACAATGTCTTCTATATTTAACGCATCCCGAACTTTAGTTTTGGGCGATGGGTTTTCACAGAATTTGAAAGAGGAGTTCAACCTATCCATCTAAAGGGAAGGAAGGGGTCATCCCAACTCATTGAGGAGGAGAGTTCTTCAGAGGAGATGAAGAGGAATTCATGTGGAAGGATTGAAGGCTACCAACATGATGATTTAGAAGTCTTCGTCCTAATATTCACCTGAAGGTTCCTCGCTATGAAAAACTCTCATCAAGTGCACACCTTCATGGATCTGAAGAAAACCAAAGCGGAAGACTCTCAAGACACCAAGATCAAACCTTTACAAGCAAATCGTCATCAATATCAAGGGTCCTAGTCAGAGGAGAGTTTTCTCTTATTCATCATATTTCACATTAAACACTTTTTTTAGTTGTCTATGTGTGGTAAATCGACCGGAGGGTCATCAAAACCTGGGAAGGGTTTCATGTGAAATCGACCTGAAGGTCATCAAAATTTGAGAAGGGTTTTATGAGAAATCGACCGGAGGGTCATCGGAATCTGAGGAGGAATCTGTGAGAAATCGTCCTGGGGAAGGGACGTTTAGATCAGGCGATCAAGTGGGGCTCTAAGACACTTCTTTGTGTGAAGGTGAAGAGTCGGCTCGAAGACCTTTCTTGGAGGGAAAGGGAGAGAGTCAACCGGTCCGGGTAGTGGGTCAGTATAGAAAATAAAAAGGGATTTCATTTTCACCACCTCCGATCTACGGCGTCATGGAGATCATGTTGTTGTAATTGTAAAAATAGTTGTTGATCTAGTTTGAATGAAATAACCTTTACTGTTTGTTTTTTGTGCCTATAACGCAATGATTGTTAGACTGTAATTCTCTCAAGTGTGTGTAGATCTCCAAGGAGGAATTTGGCCAGGAAAATAAGTTCTGTGACCTACCACCGTACGTTAGCAAACTACCGCCCCGCGGTAGCTTCCAGAACTAGTTTTTCTGGAAAAAAAAATCGAATTTTCAATTAACTCGTAAAACCTTATTCACCCCCACCCTCTAAGGTTGGCCACTAGATCCAACACTTGGTATGCTCAACAAGGACTCATGATAGTCTAGAAATCAATCAAAGAAAAAGAATTCTTCATCTCAAGAAATCTAAGAAAAATTTGTCGATTATACTGGTGTAATTTCGATGAATTCGTCGTGACTTCTCGTGAAATCAGAACTTCTTCACGAGTCATTTCGATGAATTATCATAGTCTTCATAAGTCATTTCAACGAATTTATCAAGCTTTCTCGAGTCATTTCGACGAATCGATGAAGATCTGAATTTTTGTTTATAAGTCACACTTATTGGATCCGAAGAGTCTTTTCCAACCAGGTGTGTGCCTCTCTCTCTCTTCAAAATTTTTTAAATATATAAATAGGACTTAGAGGCATTCGGTGTTCATACACATTCGTAGAGGTTATAGAGACAATGGTTATAAAGATAGTGGTTTTAGATATAGTTGTTCTTGTTGCAGATGAGAATGTTGCTGAGGTTGTTGTCAATGCTAATGATAATGATATTGATGCTCAGGTTGTTGCTGACGATGGTGAAGTTGTTGCTACTACTGATTTGGCAGTCAGTTTCCCAAAAGATCTTCCAGCTATGGCTAAGGGGGAGCTAAAATAACCATCTAATCTTCTCCAAGACAAAATTGATAAGTTTATACTTGACCTTGAGAAAGGTTATGCCAACATACTAGGTGGCCCTCGAGACAAGACCCAGAAGGATTTGGAAGCTCTAGAAAGGTTTGTTGCTCTAGTTGAGGGGGAGAACTTTCTTGAGATTTTTGATGAGGAAGGAGAAGTAGAGGTTGTTCCTCCTGCCCTAAAGGTTGAAGGTCACCTAGTGGTACATCTCTCTAGTAACCATGAGACTCATGCAGAACTTCCTTCACCTTCATGACCTCAGGAAAGTACTTGATAAAGTAGAAGAGGTGGAGAAAGAAATTAACAATGGACTCATTGAAGTAAAAGTCAACATTGACAAGCTGGACTCGTCGAATATGTTGCAATGATTCATCGACACAACATCACCAAGGATAGCGAGCATCATTTCGAAGTCGGTGGTTATATAGCCTGTGGTTTATAGGTAGAAAATTGTTTTCAGCTCTCCATAGGAGCATAAGCATTCTCGGTTGTGCTTTGATTTTCCAAATATTATTTCTGATAAGCTAGGATGGCTTGCATTCAGCATTATAGACAGCAGCCGCATCCATTTTTACACTCTCGGTATGTGCCCAGGAGAGCATAACCTCCTCACCTGCATTAACTCTCCTCAGGTGTTTGATGATATATATAACGGACGGGCCGAAACAAGCAATATTTCGGTCCTACCATTCGCCATTTCCATCTAACAGTCTGGCAACCTTGTCAGGTAGAGTTTGAATATTAAGAATTGTTAGCCACTTCAAGAGGGGCAGATCGCCCAACCAAGTGTCATTTAAGGTCAAAATCGAGAGACCTTCGTTGATCATCCAGAGCGTATGTCTGTTAACAATGTTGTTTCCCAATTCAATTGTTTTCTAGATTTTTGAGTGAGATCTTTTACCGGAATATAAGTCCATCACACTATACTTTCATCCAAGGGTGCGGGCGAGGAGGCTTCCATCCTTGTTAAGGATGCAAGCGGCAATTCAACCCATTAGAACCCGCCGCCATGTAAACATATCTTTGATACCCAGCCCTCCTTTGTATTTTGGGAGGCAGTAGTTTTCCCAGCAAGTATAGTGGATTGCACTTTTGTTGCTTTGTCCACTCTAGAGGAAATACTTAGGGAATTTGTTAATTTTGTTCATGATCGAGCTTGGCACAAGAATATTGGAGAGGGCGTGCAATGAAATTGCCACCAAAGAGCTTTATATCAAGGTCAATCGTCCATCCATGGAGAGATGTCATGATCCCCAGCTACAAAGCTTGGATGCCATATTGCTCGGTATACTGTCAAAATCACTGGGCCGAGATCGCCCAGGCCTGAGTTTGATCCCAAGGTATGATATAGCTGCAACTTTTTTATGGCCCAGCTGCTAGAGTATCCTTTCTTTTGAGCATGGAAGCACTTTGGGACAAAATAGAATGTTTGATTTATCTACATTAATCGCCTCGCCGGAGAATGAGCAATAATCATTGAGGATAGAAGCAAAGCATTTGGTGGTGCTTATAGTTGCCGAGCCAAGCAAGAGGGTGTCATTAGCAAATAATAATTGTGAAATTTTAGGAGCCGAGGCACTAACCTTAATTTTAGGATTCGGGGAGGGTTCCAGTAGGTCGTTGTGTGGCGCTAGGGGGAAAGAGTGTTAGGTTGAGCGGGTTCTTCTGTGTGCACATGAGATTAACACCCCACCCTACGACATTTATGCAGCACCTCATGTCCTTCTGTCACTTAGTACAGGGCTAGGGTGTAGACATATAGCTTAGGTAGTGGATTAATGGGCATACTTTGGATTCACATATCCACTACATGAACATCATTTCACTTATCATGTACATTATATTCATGCACTATAATCTATTATGCTATCTTGTGTTTGCATTATATATCTTTTTGAGCCTTCATGTTTTTAGAAAAAAACAAGTATTATATATATATATATATATATGATTATAAAATAATTTCAAAGAACAAATAATCTATATATCTCATTGTGTGTTTATTATTTTGTATTTTTATTAAAAAATCAATTTTTTATATAAAAACTACTTATTATTTATTATCATTGTCAAGGATGAATACATTCTATCAATTAAAGATTAAATACAATGTTTGATTTAACTGTCAAGTTTCTTAAAACATTGTTTTTGTTATATAAGGCCTTGAATATTATCTTATTATGTGCAATGAAATTGAATATAGAAAACATGTGTAGGATTACTTAGTGTGTCTCTAAGTATGAGTAATGTTTTATGTTTGATAATGATTCTATTCACTCACCTATTTTGATAACTTACATGTGATTTTAATCTTATACATGCATGACTGTGTAGTGTAACAGTATAATAATAAAATGCATAAATAGTTAACCTACACTATATTGAATTGAGTATTTCAATTCTTTGTTTTTTTCATGCACATATCCTTTGGAGAAAGGTGTCTTTGCAAAAATTGCTATTGTTTGCGCAACAACTAAATTCGGAGTCGTTTGCCACTAAAATAAAAATTGACAAGGAAAACTCCACCAAACACTGCTCACCCTCCTGATAAGTTGTAATAAGCATTGTGAGGTTGAGCATCATGGAAATATAATTGTAAAGTGTCTTGTAGCATACAAAAATTTTCACCATTTCTCATAGTACACCGGATCACAAAAATAAAAATAACACTAAAAAGGCATAAATGTGATCCCCCAGGCATTACTCTACTCCCTGATTAGTCTTAATAAGCATTGTGTTTAGTGCACCTTGGTAGTTCTATATCTTACTCATGTGCATTGAAAAATAGTGGAAGTAATATTATTTTTGAACTTTAATGTTGTGGTTGTTCATTGTATATGTCATGTGTTTTTATTAATTTACTCGTATACTTTATCAAAACACTATTTATACACAACATTATTTCTCATAAAACTTCTACTCATGAGAATTGGATCCTAATGCATACATATACGATTCTCTAAAATCATAAGTAAATGCACTAGATAGCAAAGCATGACCGCTACAATGTTTATTTTTTACTTGAGATGCAAATAAGCTTACATTGTGGTTCATATCTCTCTTTGATATTTTTGAAATCATGCTTGCAAAAATTCCAGTGCAATAACATCTCTTGGAGTTGTATTGAATTGAAATCATCTTCGTATTAGGCTTAAAATTTCATATACTAAATATGATAATATTTTTCCAAAAAAAGTATGTTCATCTTAGGAGTGCTTAACATATTATTATGCGTACTACTTGTGCTTAATCATGAATATTTACTCTTTAACCAAGTGATAAACTATGAGTACTAATTGTTATTATGTGCTTAACAAGTGCTATGTTTAGATTTTATTCAATCATGAATACATTTTTCCCAATAAGTGAAAGAGAGTTATCTATGATCTTGCTCAATGTATCCCTTTTTTCTTCTCTAACATAGACCATTTTAATTATCATTGCATACACTCACCTCTACCCTCCTTCTATTCCACGAAAAAGGGGGAGAACATCGAGCATCAATTTCTTTATGTAGGGGGAGTATATTAAATTTGGTATAGAAAGCATCTATGTAGCGGGAGTAATCATAGGACATTGATACTTTACCTATGCCCGATCAAAATAATTATCTTAACAAGCGGTACCATGTTTTTTCAAGTGGCAACTAATAGCAATAAACCAGTGCTCTCATAGAAATGCTTTACACGCTAATATGCTCTATCCCACCCTCTTTTGATAATACCAAAAGGGGGAGAATGTTTTTGAAGAAATCTCTCAACTAGGAAGAGTCTATGTAGGTGTAGTATCCATATAGGGGGAGTATGCATTGAAATTTTATCATTTACTATAAACACAAACACAATCATACAGTATTTATTCATAGTAGATTTGTTATTACCAAAAGAGGGAGTTTGTTGGAACATCCGTTCCGCATCTCTTGGTTTGTAAATAACAAATCTCAGTGTGTATTTGATCATGTTTGTTGTGTGTTTATAATGTGCAGGTTTACATATGTGAAGAATGAAAGAATCAAGTTCTTGCACCTATCGCCACGTGGTAGCCGTTACCGCCGGTTGGTAGCTGGTATTAATGGATAGAGCGCTTGGGATTCTTCTACACCAGGATAGTCCTACCGTTGGCGCTAACTTAAAGATTAATTCAACATGGTGCTCGGGAACCTACAGCCAAGCGCTAATTATGCTGCTCTGCGGTAACCCACTAAATGCTCCAAGGCGTTGAGTGTATTGAGACAGCACTACCAATGAGCGCTAGCTTGGTACCGTGCCGCAGTAACCCACTCAACGCTCCAAGGCATTGAGTGCTTTCAGATAGGCCTACCGTCGGGCTCTATCTATCTACCGCGTCGTGTTAGCAATGGAAAAAGGAAAATATTCATTTTGAATATTTCTCCTAATTTGGAGGACAGCTGGCATATCGAGCATACAAACCTACCTCTAGGCGCTAGTCTTACCTCCCGTGATAGCCAATATTCTTAAATACGAAAGGAGACAGAGTTCTATCATTCCTAATGTTTGGCCACCTCTCCGTGGGTCGTTCCGCCGTCTCCGTCGAAGGATAAGAAAACTGTCTCCCTCCCGGTAGTGCACAAATATCTCTGGCAAGCGAAGTACTATAATGACTATGAGGAGTTGTTCTGTTGCAAGCACACAAATAAGAGGAAGGTTTTTTTTCTATGGAAGTTACCGTCACGCTATAACTAGTTGCCACCCTGCGGTAGCTTCCTGCAATGCCTTTTCTATTTAAAACAGCTCGAACTTGAGTTTTGGGTGATGGTTTTTCATGAAATTTGAAAGAGGAGTTCTCCTGTAACGCCCCGAAACTCAAAAGAGAGACGGGAGGCATTTTGGTCCAAATTTGGAATTTGGCACGGGGCACACGGCCTGGGACACAGGCGTGTCCCAGGGCGTGTCAGGCTCGAGTCGACGATTTGGATGTGAGGTCGACAAATATTTGGAGTCGACGATCGTTGAGCAGCGAACACGGCCTGAGACACGGGCGTGTCTCAGGGCGTGTCGAGCTCGTGTCGACAATCAGCCTGGGAAGTCGACATTTTCGCTCGCCGATGTATCGAGACAGGGAACACGGCCTAGGACATGGGTGTGTCCAAGGCCGTGTCGGTTGGTCGACGAACTGTTCTCGACAAAGTGTCGAGACAGTGAACACTGCCTGGAGCCCAGGCGTGTTTGGGTTTGACACGGGCGTGTCAAAAAGGACACGGGCATGTCCAAGACCCGTGTGAGTCTCGGGTTGGTGTTGGTCCTATGTTGATGGGGGAACACGCCCGGGAACACGGGCGTGTACTGCTAACACGGGCGTATCAGGTCGAACACGAGCGTGTCGGATGCCCGTGCGTTTTTCGAGACGCGACGAATTTGATGGCGAATGAGGGACATGGCCCTGGACACGAGCGTGTCGCAGGCCGTGTTCGGCCCAGGTTTTACTTTTCAGCTACGGATCGTAGCCGTTCGTTTCCTTAGTTTGGGATCTGACGGTTAGGGGTTGTTCCTACTAGGATATACCCGAGATTGGGCCTTTGAAACCCTCATTTCACTTGAGTGGTTCTCTTTCTAAGTCTAGAGAGAGGGGGGAGCAAAGGAGGAAGAAGAAGCCTAGATCCGGTCACCGGTGGAGCTTCGGAGCTCCAACTCGCAAACCAACTTCGGATCTACGGAGGCAAGGAGAGTGCAGTGCTTTTCATCCGCTTACATTTCCATGGCGCCAAGGAAGAACGCTAGGGTAATGATTTTCTACTTGAGCATGTGAAGCTCTACTTCTTTTGCACATGGAAGCCCGCTCTCATGAGTTTGTAGTGAGTTTGAGGGGTTCCTTTGGGTAGACATGAATAGTCCCCGTTGTGTACATGTAGAGTTTGTAATCGAGAACAGATATAAGCATGATGTGTGAAGCCTACCCGGACAGGGTAGTCTGGATCGGTGATGTTGCATTGCATAAATGGTCGGAGAAGACTTCGTGTGAATGTTTATTTTTCGGGTTTTCTACGTGGTAGATTGCAACAGGGAGCCTTGGGGATTAACCCCAAGGTTCACCTGGAAAACTGGGCAGATGCGTGATTCTGCCAATTTGGTGGCCTGGGAGCCAACTTGAACATAATCGGGTTATGTGAAGTGTGTAACGGAAATGGGACTCGGGAGAAGTTTGACCAACGCATATGGCTTAAATTGTCGTTGCGATGTGAGCACGGGTTAGACAGAACTGTACCCGCTCTATGTCGTTCGGTGTGAGTTGTTAGCATAGATGAGGGTCTTCGGCGGTGTATGGCTTAAATTTACGTGACACATGTCGAGAAGACAAAATGCTCATAGTTTGGTCGTCAAAGTGGTTGTGGTGAGACCGGGGTGTCTATGGCTTAAATTGACGTGACATTGACCGGTTCACCGAGAATGTGCCCTGAGTGCACGGGGCGTGTGTCCGTGTGTGCCAACGTCTGTGATGCAATGTATATAAATATACTGCTTGGTTACGCTAATAAACTGCAGGGAAGGAGCATCGCCGCCCCGATTTGGGGGCGGGATCGTTATAATTTGGTCAACATTGCTGACCGTTGCTTTGGTTTGCCACCGTTGCGGTGGATTGTGCTTGCAGGTGGTGCGTAGCCGAGCGGTAAATAGCGGGCTAAAGCCCAAGTTGCTGAGCCGGCCCTCGAAGGCCTAATTTTGAGTGTTTTCTTTTATTTATGTATGGCCAGCCTGCGTGCCGAGTTTTGAAGACGTGTAATTTGAGGAAAACAATTGTAAGGCCATAAGGCATGTACTTGTGTATTTGTACTTCATTCCTTTTGGCGTATTAGTGGACATTCAGGCTAGTGTTGGGTTCTTTATTAATGCAACAATTTTAATTGCTTCCGCTAGAATGCTCTGTGTAGGTCATTGGATTGGTTGGATGGTTTCCATTGAGTAACCACCCGGTCTGTCTGTGGTATATGGCGTCGGGCCCCGACCGGACCTACTGCTATATGCTATGCGACGGATAGGGGGTGTTAAAATTTGGTATCAGACTACTGGTTTCGATCAGGCTTAAAATGAATTCGTGGACGAATTCTTTTAAGGGGTGGTGAGCACATGTGTGTGCGTAATTGTTATAACAGCAAAAGAACCCATGAATATCCACTTAGGAATGAAAAATACACGTGTTTGAGGAACCTGCACGTTCCTATAATTGCATTTTGCAATTTTGTTTGGTCGCTTAACGGTGTTTCGTACCACTATAGGTGACCAGAAGTGGTGTTGTGTCGTCGGAATGCCGAGTTTCTGAGTCTAGTAGTGCACCAAATGATGCTCCTGCAACACCTCCATCGGCTGAGACCATACGATTGGTGGCCGAAGAAGTGTTTGCCATGATCAATGCGCAGCCTGCAAGGCAAATGCAGCAGCCCGCTCCTGCGATGGAGCAGGTACCTCTTCCAGAGGTTGAGCCGAGAAGAGTGGAGCAGGTAGTAGTGGAGCCGTTGGTGCCAAGGAGGGCAACCGAGAGATAGCTCAAACATGTCATGAGCTTTAATCCTCCGGTATTCTCGGGGTTGGGAACCCCATCTCAAGCTGAAGACTGGTTGTCCCGTGTGAAGAGAGTCTTGACAGCGACGGAGACGGAGGAGTGGCGGATGACCACTATAGCTACGTTCATGTTGGATGGAGACGCTAGGCTGTGGTGGGAGGGTTTGGAGCTGCATCTATTGAGAGGAAGGCAACTTATAGACATCTCGATTGAGGAGTTCTTGAGACTGTTCTTGGCTAGGTACCTCCCTTCAACTCAGAGGATAGCTTTGGAGAATGAGTTACAGAGTTTGGTACAAGGAGAGAGTAGCGTGGATGAGTATCTCCACGAGTTTACTCGGTTGGATCGGTATGCTAGCTCCACCATCGCGGATGAGAAGCGTAAGACCAACCGTTTCTACGAAGGTCTAAGAGATGACTTGAGGCTACTACTCTCGGGGCCGATGACGCAGGGTTTCTTAACCTTGGTCAACAGGGCCCGGTCCTTGGAGAAGGACATGAAGAATTTTCAAGCAAAGAAAAGCTTTGGTGATAAGAAGTCTGAGTTCAAGGTGTCGACTACTTCAAAGTTTGGGTACCGTAAGTTCTTTAAGAAGGCTAGGACTTCAGGTCCAGCTCCTTCTTCTGGTGCTTCTGGGGCGACTACGGGTCGGACCCCGGGTGCATGTTTTACTTGTGGGAAGCTGGGGCACTTTGCCCGTGACTGTTGGAGCGGACATCCTAAGTCCGAGAGGAAGCTGGCAGCTACTTATGAAGAGAAGGGCAAGGCTATGGAGTCAACCGCATCCCATTATGCTTCGGCTCAACCAAGGGTTTATAATCTTGGCCACAGGAGGCCATCAAACAAGCGGATGTGGTCACAGGTACGGTTTAATTTATAGCAAGTTAAGTTTCTTTAAATACTTGTTATGCATATGTTACCTTACCACTGCTTGTTTAGGATTTGTTTTGATTTGTGAGTTTCCGGCGAGAGCACTCTTTGATACGGGAGCTTCACACTCCTTGTCTGAAGGATTCATATCGCGCATCGGAGTACCTTCTTCGATGACAAAGGACAAGTTGGATGTGTGGTTACCGAATGGGTGTTCGATGCGCGCGGGTAAAATCTGTGGTATTAAGATTCGCATTGGGAATCAAGAGTTTGATCTGCAAGCGTCGTTACTACCGTTGGTGGAGTTCGACGTTATATTTGGCATGGACTGTCTCTCGGAGTAGCAAGCCTATATTTATTGCGGTCTCAAGGAAGTCAAGTTGGGAGCAAGTCGTGAGACGACTTTTATAGGCTTGAAAGGGTCGAGCAAGACGTTGATGTCTACTCTTCGGGTGGTGAAGGCGGTTCTTGCTGGTGCAGAGCTGTTCTTTACACTAGTGGAGGTTGCAAATCCAAAGCCTACGTTGGATAGTATTTCAGTGGTAGCTGAGTACCCTGATGTGTTCCCCGCAGATCTTCTTAGAGTCCCGCCTCAACGGGAGATAGATTTCACAATTGAGCTAGTGTCAGGTGCGAAGCCTGTGTCACGATCTTCGTATCGGCTAGCACCTAAGGAAATGGAGGAGCTGAAGGTGCAACTTCAAGAGTTGTTGCAGCAAGTGTTTGTGCGTCCAAGTTCGTCGCCTTGGAGCGCATCGGTCCTCTTTGTAAAGAAGAAGGATGGGATCTTGTGACTTTGTATTGATTATCGGGACCTAAAGAAACTAACGGAAAAGAACAAGTACCCAATCCCAAGGATCGATGATCTTTTTGATCAGTTGGTCGGGTCGACGGTGTACTTTAAGTTGGATCTAAAGTCTGGTTACTATCAGCTGAGGATAAGGGAGAGTGATATCCCTAAGACATCATTCAGTATAAGTTACATGCATTACGAGTTTACGGTCATGCCATTTGGGCTGACGAATGCGTCGTCAATGTTCATGGATTTGATGAACATGACCTTCACGGAGTACTTGGACCATTTTGTGATCGTCTTCGTCGACGATATTTTGGTGTACTCGCAGAGTGAGGAAGATCACTTCAGACATCTTCATTTGGTTTTGTAGACGCTAAGGAGGAATCAATTATACGCCAAGTTCTCGAAGTGTGAGTTTTGGTTATCCTTAGTGGAGTTCCTTGGTCATATAGTGAGTGGGGAAGGTATTGCAGTGGATCCGGCGAAGATTGTTGCGATACGAGAGTGGCCTGAGCTTTCTACGGTAGCGGAAGTCCGGAGCTTTCTAGGGCTTGCCGGCTATTATATGGGCTTCGTAGAGAACTTCTCGCGGATAGCATTACCTCTCACTACCTTGATGAGGAAGGAGCAGAAGTTCATTTGGATGCCGGAGTGCGCGCGAGCTTTTGAGGAGTTGAAATGTTGGTTGACCACGACGCCTGTGTTGAGTTCGCCGAGTGGGACCGAAGGTTATGAGATTTATAGCGATGCTTCGGGCAGTGGTTTGGGTTGTGTGCTACTTCAACATGGAAGCGTTATAGCGTATGGCTCGAGACAACTGAAAGTGTATGAGCGGAACTATCCGGTCCATGACTTGGAGTTAGCGGCCGTGATTTTTGCCTTGAAGCTATGGAGACATTATTTGTACGGTATGAAGATTGATATCTACACCGATCACAAGAGCCTGAAATATTTGATTGATCAGAAAGATCTGAACATGCGGCAGCGTAGGTGGATGGAGTTCCTGGGGGACTATACATTCAAGATCCACTACGTGACTAGTAAAGGAAATGCGTTTGCAGACGCGTTGAGTCGCCGAGCCCCAGCTCAAGCCAATTGGCTGTCGATCCATGACGAGCGGTTGGTTCGGGAGTTAGAGGCGTTGGAGATCTTTTGCGTTGATAAGAAATCAAGTGCTGAAGCAGTATTGAATTGGACTGAAGTCCAATATGACCTGGCTGATCGGATTCGGCAGGCATTGGATATGGATGTCCACATGAAGAAACTCATGATAGAGGCTCTGGATGGGTCAAATTCCCAATTCGTTGTGGAGGACGGATTACGTTGGAAAGACGGTCGTCTGTGCGTCCCAAGCGTGGTCAATTTGCGGGTGGAATTGTTATACGAGGCGCATCATACCAAGTACTCAATTCACCCGGGCAGCACGAAGATGTACCGCAATGTTAAGAAATTGTTCTGGTGGCCAGGACTGAAAAAGGATGTGGCGCTCTACGTGGCGAAGTGTCAAACTTGCGCCTTGGTGAAGGCGGAATGCCAAAAGCCGGGAGGATTCTTGAAATCCTTGCCTATTTCGGAGTGGAAGTTCGACGGCATTACTATGGACTTCGTGCACGGATTGCCAAGGTCGCAAAAGGGGAACGACACCATTTGGGTGGTCGTAGATCGTCTTATGAAGGTGTCACGTTTCATTCCGCATAAGAAGGATTATCCGGTTTATAAATTGGCAAAGCTATATGTGGATAATATTGTACGGCTTCATGGTGTGCCCCACAACATCGTGAGTGACCGAGATGGGCGGTTCACGTCCAATGATTGGAGGCTGGTGCAGCAGATGTTGGGAACAAAGCTGAGTTTTAGCACAGCCTTTCATCCGCAAACGGATGGGCAGACCGAGAGGGTCAATAGGACAATGGAAGACATGCTTCGCATGTGTGTCCTGGACTTTGGAAAGCAATGGGAAGATCACCTATACTTGGTGGAATTCGCTTACAACAATAGCTACCAGGAGAGCATTCAAATGGCGCCCTTCGAGGCCCTTTATGGTAGAAAATGTCGCACGCCATTGTCCTGGTTGGAAACGGGTGAATCAAAGTTGTATAAGCGACTAGAGGTGGACGATGCTACTTCTTTGGTGATAACCATTCGGGAGAGGTTGCTAATTGCTCAGGACCGCCAGGCTAAGTACTATAATGCCAAGCACAGGAACGTGGAGTTCGCTGTTGGCGATTGAGTGTACTTGAAGATCAAGCCGTTCAAGGGTGTCTCGCGGGTGCGGCGCTTGAAGAATCTATGCCCGAGGTACCTTGGGCCGTTTGAGGTTCTGGAGCGGATTGGTGAAGCAGCGTACCAGTTGAAGCTGTCAGTGAAGCTTAGTGGTCTATATGATGTATTCCATATATCGGTGCTACGGAAGGCGGTGCAAGAGCCTACCCAAGTGATCGCGGTCGATCAAGTGACGGTTGATAGTGGGTTGACGACGAAGGTCAAACCCGTACGTATTGAGGACTCGAAAGTCAAGCGGCTACGCAATAAAGAGATCAGGATGGTTAAGGTCCATTGGGATAATTGCGGTCGAGAGGAGCTCTCTTGGGAGAGAGAGCAGACTATGCTTGAGGAGTACCCGGAGTTGTTTCACTCAGGTACTGTTTATGTTTTATGTTTCTTTCCTTTATGTAATTTCGAGGACGAAATTCTTTTAAGAGGGGGAGAGTCATAATGCCCCGAAACTCAAAAGAGTGACGGGAGGCGTTTTGGGCGAAATTTGAAATTTGGCAGGGGCACATGTCCTGGGACATGGGCGTGTCCCAGGGCGTGTCAGGCTTGAGTCGACGATTTGGCCGTGAGGTCGACGAATTTTTGGAGTCGACGATCATCGAGCAGCGAACACGGCCTGAGACACGGGCGTGTCTCAGGGCGTGTCGAGCTTGTGTCGACGATCGGCCTGGGAAGTCGACATTTTCGCTCGACGATGTGTCGAGATAGGGAACACGGCCTAGGATATGGGCGTGTCCAAGGCTATGTCGGGTGGTCGACAAACTGTGCTCGACGAAGTGTCGAGACAGTGAACACGGCCTGGAGCCCAGGCGTGTTCTGGTTTGACATGGGCGTGTCAAAAAGTACACGGGCATGTCCAAGGCCCGTGTGAGTCTCGGGTTGGTGTTGGTCCTGCGTTGATGGGGGAACATGCCCGGTAACACGGGCGTGTACTTGCTGACACGGGCGTGTCAGGTCGAACACGGGCGTGTCGGATGCCCGAGTGTTTTTTGAGATGGGTCGATTTTGACGGCGAATGAGGGACACGGCCCTGGACACGGGTGTGTTGCAGGACGTGTTCGGCCCAGGTTTTACTTTTCAGCTACGGATCGTAGCCGTTCATTTCCTTAGTTTGAGATCCGATAGTTGGGGGTTGTTCCTACTGGGATATACCCGGGATTGGGCCTTTGAAACCCTCATTTCACTTGAGTGGTTCTCTTTCTAAGTCTAGAGAGGGGAGAGCAAAGGAGGAAGAAGAAGCCTAGATCCGGTCACCGGCGGAGCTTCGGAGCTCCAAATTGCGAACCGACATTGGATCTACGGAGGCAAGGAGAGTGCAGTGCTTTTCATCCGCTTACATTTCCATGGCGCCAAGGAAGAACGCTAGGGTAACGATTCTCTACTTGAGCATGTGAAGCTATACTTCTTTTGCATAGGGAAGCTCGCTCTCGTGAGTTTGCGGTGAGTTTGAGGCGTTCCTTCGGGTAGACATGAATAGTCCCCGTTGTGTACATGTAGTCCATAATCGAGAACGACATAGGCATGATGTGTGAAGCCTACCCGGACAAGTTGGTCTGGATCGGAGATGTTGCATTGCATAAATGGCCGGAGAAGACTCCGTGCGAATGTTTGTTTTTCGGGTTTTCTACGTGGTAGATTGCAACAGGGAGCCTTGGGGATTAACCCCAAGGTGCACCAGGAAAACTGGGCAGATGCGCGATTCTGCCAACTTGTTGGCCTGGGAGCCAACTTGAACATAACCGGGTTATGTGAAGTGTGTAACGGAAACGGGACTCGGGAGAAGTTTGACCCACGCCTATGGCTTAAATTGTCATTGCGATGTGAGCACGGGTTAGACGGAACCGTACCCGCTCTATGTCGTTCGGTGTGAGCCGTTGGCATAGATGAGGGTTTTCGGCGGTCTATGGCTTAAATTGACGTGACCCATGCTGGGAAGACAAAATGCTCATAGTTTGGCCGTCAAAGTGGAGGTGGTGAGACCGGGGTGTATGACTTAAATTGACGTGACATTGACCGATTCACCGAGAATGTGCCCTGAGTGCACGGGACGTGTGGCCGTGTGTGCCAACGCCTGTGATGCAATGTATATAAATATACTGCTTGGTTATGCTAATAAACTGTAGAGAAGGAGCATCGCCGCCCCAATTTGGGGGCGGGATCGTTATAATTTGGTCAGCATTGCTGACCGTTGCTTTGATTTGCCACTGTTGCGGTGGATTGTGCTTGCAGGTGCTGCGAAGCCGAGCGGTAAATTGCGGGTTAAAGCCCAAGTTGCTGAGCCGGCCCTCGAAGGCCTAATTTTGAGTGTTTTCTTTTATGCACGTATGGACGGCCTGCGTGCCGAGGTTTGAAGACGTGTAATTTGAGGAAAACAATTGTAAGGCCATAAGGCTTGTACTTGTGTATTTGTACTTCATTCCTTTTGGCGTATTAGTGGACATTCATGCTAGTGTTAGGTTCTTTATTAATGCAACAATTTTAATTGCTTCCGCTAGAATGCTCTGTGTAGGTCGTTGGATTGGTTGGATGGTTTCCATTGAGTAACCACCCGGTCTATCTGTGGTATATGGCGTCGGGCCCCGGCCGGACCTACTGCTATATGCTATGCGACGGATAGGGGGTGTTACATCTCCCTAGACATCTAAGGGGAAGGAAGGGGTCATCCCAACTCATTGAGGAGGAGAGTTCTTTAGAGGAGATCAAAAGGAATTCATGTGCAAGGATTGAAGGCTACCAACATGATGATCTAGAAGCCTTCGTCCTAATATTCATGCGAAGGTTCCTCACTATGAAAAACTCTCATCAAGTGTACACCTTCACGGATCTGAAGAACACCAAAGAGGAACACTCTCAAGACACAAAGATCGAACCTTTGTAATCAAATCATCATCAATATCAAGGGTTCTAGTTAGAGGGAAGTTTTCTCTTATTCATTATATTTTACTTTAAACTCTTTTTTCTAGTTGTCTGTGTTAGGGAAATCAACCGGAGGGTCATCGTAATCCGGGAAGGGTTTCGTGTGAAATTGACCGGAAGGTCATCAAAATTTGGGAAGGATTTTGTGAGAAATCGACCGGAGGGTCATCGGAATCCGAGGAGGATTCTGTGAGAAATTGTCCCAGTGTAGGGACGTCTAGATCGAGCGATCTAGTGGGGCTCTAAGTGACTTCCTTGTGCGAAGGTCAAGAGTCAGCTCGAATACCTTTCTTGCAGGGAAAGGGAGAGAACCAACCGATCCGGGTAGTGGGTCGATATTGAAAACAAAAAAGATACTTTATTTTCACCGCCTCCGATCTCCGACATAATGGAGATCATGTTGTGCTAATTGTAAAAATAGTTGTTGATCTAGTTTGAATGAAATAACCTTTACTGTTTATTTTTCTGTGCTTATAATGCAGTTATTGTTAGATTGTAATTGTCTCAAGTGTGCGAAGATCTCCAAGGAGGAATTTGCCCAGGAAAACAAGGTCTGTGACCTACCTCCATGTGTTAATAACCTAACGCCCTGCGGTAGCTTCCAGAACTAGTTTATCTGGACAAAAATAATTCGAATTTTTAATTAACTCGTAAAACCTTATTCACCCCCCCCCCCATGAAGGCTGGCTACTAGATCCAACACTTGGTATACTCAACAAGGAGTCATGATAGTCTAGAAATCAGTGAAATAACAAGAATTCTTCATCTCAAGAAATCTAAGAAAAAATTTATCGAGTGTACTCGTGTAATTTCGATGAATTCGTCATGACTTCTCGTGAAATCAGAACTTCTTCACGAGTCATTTCGACAAATTACCCGAGTCTTCATGAGTCATTTCGAAGAATTTATCAGGCTTTCTCGAGTCATTTCGATGAATCGATGAAGATCTAAATTTTTATTTCTAAGTCACACTTATTGGATCTGAAGCATCTTTTCCAACCAGGTACGTGCCTCTCTCTCTCTCTCTCTTCAAAACTTTAAAAATATATAAATAGTACTTAGGGGCATTCGGCATTCATACACATTTGTAGTGGTTATTGTAGGATTTTCTAGTGTAATGGTTGGGTGAATTTTGAAAAAACTTATTCACTATAACAAATAAGCACAAAGATATCATACATCTGATGACAACAGCCAAACAAGGCGAAGCGAATAAAACCATAACTCATCATATCTAACCATCACAAAAGGGTTAGAAATTGTACCTCTAGAGAACAAGATCTCTAGGTGGAGAGTAGAACACTGTAGTGTAGATGGTGACGAATCCGCAACAGCCACAAGGTTGGTAGCAGCACCTCTTGGTTCACCTCAAACCCGAACAACATCCCTAGTCCTTTGATAAGAGGAAGAGGGAAGAAGCACAGACTTATTCCTTATAGCCGATGAAGACCTCAAGTGGCGGAGCCACACCTAGTCGTCGGAATAAGAGACGAAGCACAGATCCCTAGCCGAGAAGAGGAGGAGAGGAGATGGCTGAATGCGGTACACCCGAGCAGTTCCGGTGCTGAAGCACTAGAGTCGACTGACTCGTGCAACACAACTCATGCCGGAACCCGACACACATCACACATCAGTGGGATGATTAGAGCGTCGAAGCCTTGCTCCTGTCACACAACCACAGGATGAGAGACAGCGGGGTTTCGATGTCGTCGCCAAGCTCATGCCGGAAGTCCCGATCACACTTCAACGGGAGAGGATGAACCACACAAAACACCCTTGGCCTCTCTTGACTCTAAAACATCTAATTTTTATACTCCTTCAATAAGGCCTTTTGATCTTGAGAGAAGATCAACCCTTCAATTTACTAATGAATAAACCTCTATTCGATTAGATAACATAAGTGATTTGTGCTACAAAATCTATACCTCTCTACTATCAAAATCATGATAGGGCAATTTATCATGTCACTTGACAGTCACACAATTTTGACAAATCATTTGGGTCTAAGTATGGCGTGTCACCATATTTTCTAATCGCACTTAATATGGTGAATAGAGACTGTTCCCATTCATTTGGTGTGACCTTACTGAGGAACCATGTCGTCACAGTAACAATATAACAATTTTTTCATGGACTATAAGGGGCTTTATCAAGGAATTACAGTTGCCATAACGACATCGTAGTGAAGGTAATTGAACTTTATGACCTATGTCTTCCTTTGTCGCATGTTATTATAAATATAGTGCAAACTAGGTACGTGTCATTTTTGCACTACCTTTGTCATTCTCGGTCTCTTAAGTGACTTGTACTTATAACTGCTTCAATTATATTGCATGCATTACAACCTTGCTTTACCAAGGGGCCTGAAAATATCACTACCCAAACTATTTTGGGACCAACGATATTTCGATATGCAAATTTATTACGTGTAAGTGTGAACAACGAATCACAATATATATTACCATCTAAAGATGGCCTTCAACTATAATCACATTGTACACATCGACGCGCTAAATCTACACATCTTCAATTCACTAGACACGTTGTAAACATTAATGACACTTAACACATTCCATATAATGTTACAACATAAAAATAGGTCAACCTCAATATGTATGAAAACACACGCATACACACTCATATGATTAAACGATAATCAATTATCAACATTTATAGAACTCCAATGTACTTTAACCAATGTGATAATCTTAACCTGGTAATCAATGTTCCTCTTTGATTACCACGATTGTGATGAAAAACATAAAATTACACGAAATAATAAAACTCATGGTTCTATTGTCCAAGACCAAGAGCATCTTCTTGAACCTTACACGAGGTGTGTCATGCAATCAAGGAACAAAATGTAATAACATTTTAGATCATGAATTCTTAGTATATAAGAAGAACAAAGCAACTTTAAAAACACCACATCCTTCAATCACCCACTTGTTTTCAAAGTTTCTTAGTTTAAAAGAAAAATTACAAAAGGAAGGGGAAACCTATTAGATCACACATCAAGCCACTCTCCATGGTCACGTAACCCCATGGATTCAAAATGAATTTCACCCTTGCCTTGAGATAGAGGTTTTGTGAAGTGATCAGCTGTGTTGTCATTTGTTTCTATCCATAAAAGTGCAATTTTTCCTTCCTTAATGAACTCTCACATTACAAAATACTTTCTATACATGTATTTTGTCTTATGATGTGACTTTGGCACCTTGATTTGAGAAATGGAGGTACTATTGTCATAAAACAATTTTAAGTGGCCTTCACTTAACGGAACAACTCCAAGTTCCTCAAGGAACTTCTTTATCCGTACTCCCTCTTTGCTGGCTTCCGTAGCTGCCATGACTTCTACAGCAGTGGTTGAGTCGGCAGTCGTTGATTTCTTCCCACTACACCAACTTACGACCCCACCATTCAGAAGTAAAACGAATCCAAATTGTGATCTCCTATCATCCGGATCTGTCATGAAGCTAACATACGTGTACCCTTCTACAGCTAGCTCCTTATGCTCACCAAAAACAAGAAACTTATTTTTTGTCCTTTTTAGATAACTAAGAATATTTTTGACAGCTGTCCAATAATTAGGACCTGGCAAAGCTTGATGCTAGCACGTTATGCTCAGAGCATATGCAAGATCCGGTCTTGTACGGGTCATGGCATAAATGATGGAACCTATAGCGGAAGCATAGGGCACATTTTTCATGCATTCAATTTCTTTATGCGTGGAGGCGCAATGAGACTTGCCAAGCTGTAAAGACATCTTCATTGACACATTTCCTTTCTTAGAGTTTTCCATATGAAACCTTTCTATGATTTTGTCAATGTAAATACTTTGACTTAGGCTAATGAGTCTTCGCGACCTATCCTTGCATATCTTAATTCCCAAGATATATTGGGCTTGTCCCATTTCCTTCATTGAAAAGTTGGTTTTCAATGAGTCTCTTGTTTGTTCCATTAAAGGTAAATGATTTCCCATTAATAATATATCATCGACATGCAAAACTAAAAATATGATGTGACTCCCAATAACCTTTTTCTATACCCAAGGTTCTTCCTTGCTTTGAATAAAACCAAGAGTTTTAATCTCTTCGTCAAAGCGTTTGTTCCAACTCCCTTATGCTTGTTGTTGTGGTTCAATAATGCCCCTGGTGTTGGGAGGAACGGTGTGAGGCGCTATGTCCCACAATAGTCGAACAGAAGGGTGTGTCCCCTGAGCCTAACTGGCCGCCCCGTGGATCCTGCTTCGGGTTGCCAGCTCCATAAAAGAGTGTTGGCGCCGTCCTCAAACAGTTCGGGCTTTTGGGTGAGTTGGTTGAGCCATGTCCCTACAAGTGGTATCAGAGGGGCTCACGGGTTAGAAACCCCGGGGTCATTTCTGGGGGGGGGGGATTGTTGGGGTTCAGCAATTCCCCTGCTGTTGGGAGGTACTGCGCGAGGCACTATGGCCCACACTAGTAGAACAAAAGGGTGTGTCCCTGGGCCTAACTGGTCGCCCCGTAGATCATGCCTAGGGTTGCCAGTTTCATAAAGGAGTGGTAGTGCCGTCCTCAAACAGTCTGTGCTTTTGGGCGAATTGGTTGCGCCTTGTCCCTACAAGTGGTATGAGAGGATTGTTGGGAATTGTGCCCTATAATGTTACTCGGGATTTGAAGTGTCATCACCAATCATGCTAAGTAGCATAATGTATTTGATGTGTACTTTAGTTCATGCATGCAGGTAGTCCATGATTGGACAAGTAAAGAAAAATGAGTTGGGCAGTAAACTCAAATTTTGTCGAACTCAACTCAGAGTTCGTCGAAATTAGCTTGCTGATCGTCGAGCTCAACTCAGCATAAGCTGAAGAAATCAGGATACAAAATTCATTGAACTTAGCTCGAAGTTCGTCGAGCTCAATTCCAGTTCGTCGAGCTTAGCCCAATGCTTGTCAAGCTGAAGCAAGAGAACAATTGACTAAGGCAAAAAGCGCTGAGAGCGCTGAGAAGATCAAAATTCGTGGTCCTCAGTTTGTGGTTCGTTAAGCTCAGCTCAAAGCTTGTCAAGCTAAAGCCAACATTCTGTCTAAGGAATAAGCATTGAGACCGCTGAGAAGAAGGCATTGAGACCACTGAGATAACTGAGACAGCTGAGAAGATAGTATTGAGACTGGTGAGACAGCTGAGAAGATGGCATTGAGACAGCTGAGAAGATGGCGTTGAGATAGTTGAGATAACAGAGACAAAGTTAGATGTAAACATTCTAAGTCCATAAGCATTGAGTGAAGCAAGTTCACTCAACGCATCTAAATAAAGCAGGAAGCGCTGAGATAGCCAAGAGGTAAACAACTGAGAACAAAATTAGCTGGAATTTTTCTAAGTCCAGAAGCGTTGAGTGAAGCAGGTTCATTCAACGCTTCTAATGAAGAGAAAAGCATTGAAACAAAGAATTATCCCAGCTGATAAATAAAAAACCACTTAGACCAATGAGACAAAACTCTTGAGACAGTTAAAGTGCAAAAACCATTGAGACAGCAGATAAGAGGAAAATACTGAGACAAAGGCTTGTCTCAGCTAATGATGGAAAACCGTTGAGACCCCTGAGACCACTGAGACAAAACGGCTGAGACAAAGTCAGGGAATATTCTAAGTCCAGAAGCACTAAGAGCCAAGGCTGATGGCGTTGAGTGTCTCAACATCACTCAATGCTTGATGGGATTCTGTATTTTTTTCTAAGTCTAGATGTTGATGACCACTGCTGATGTCATCAAAGTCAAAATTGCAGGAAGCCGTTGCGGGAAAGCTGCGACCGCACCGAAAGATGTTTTGTCCCATTCTGATGGACTTGGTGCTCAACAATCCTTGGTGGGCCCACATACTACAGTGTCATTGATTCAAATCAACGCATATAAAAGGGGAAATATTAAAGGATTAGGGTTAACGAATCAAACGAATGGAAAGAGAAATTGAAAGAGGCGTCTAGACATTTACTTTTGATCAAGCTTGAAAGCTGAAGTCCAGCTAGGATAGCCTGAAGGTAAGAAAGGATAGCTGAAGCTCCTCAAGCTTAGCAAGGTTGTTCTCTACAGAACATTTTAGCTGATTCAACTCATCAGCAAGATGGAAGCTGCTCATCAGTGCAGCAGTATTAAGTGATAGTTGTAGAAGAATGTTGATTCCTTCTACAACTAGTGTGCTGGACTGAAATCTGCTCAGTCCAGCAAATTTGACTCAGAGAAATTTCTTTAAGTCAGTTATTTTATTTTATTCAACTCCGTATTTATTTCCTGTAGGATTCAGTTTCCTGAATCTGAGCATAGTGCACTTTGTGCCTGAGCTATAGGTGACAAATTTGTCACTGAGGTAGGTGCCCTGTTGGGGAACTAAGGTAGGATCCAAGTGAGGATCTGAGCTGTAGGGCTTAAGTACCTAAGGTAGGAGAGTGATACTCTCTGAGTGTAGGTTCTTTGTGCCTGAGGTAGGTGACAAGCTTATCATTGAGCTATAGGTTCCTGGAGGGGCACTGAGGTGGTTCCTGTAGGGGTACTGAGTGGTAGGAGTGCTGCAGCAGTCTGAGAGTATGGCCTTGTGCCTAAAGTTGTAGGGATGAAAATCCTGAGCTGTAGTCCTTAGAGATAAGGCTGAGGTAGGTGGCTTGCAGGTCACAGAGTGTAGGAGCACTACAGAGCTCTGAGGTAGGATCCTTTGCGATCTGAGGTAGGGCTGTCCTCCCAGCCTGATTGTAGGGCTTAACAGCCTGAGGTAGGTGGTCTGCTGACCACTGAGTGTAGGATCTTGTGGCTGAGAAGTGAGTCTTGGAGGATACTTGAAGATCCTGCAGGATCTGAGGTGTAAGCTCTTAGGAGTAGTTTGGAGAAGTTGTGCGGAGTCCAACAAATAAGCTTGGATACATGAAGAGGGAAAGTGAATGTACCCAATTAGGGAACCACTATAAATTCTATTTTTTGTTGTGTGTGCTTGTTTGTCTTTGTGATTGCAGGATTTAAGGACAAGCTCTAGATAAGACAAGTTGAAAACTGCAAAAGATTTATTAAAAGCTCAAAGACCTATTCAACCCCCCCAGGTGATTAGCTAACCTAAATTTAAATAACTTTCACTTGCTTCAAGCCATAAATGGCCCTCAGAAGTTTACATACTTTCTCGATATTTTTCCGATCTTCAAAACCTTGATGTTGCATCATGTATACCTACTCAACTAGTTTTCCATTCAGGAAAGCTATTTTGATGTCCAATTGTCATATTTCATAATCATAGAAAGCTGCAATAGCCAACATGATTCGAATTATTTTGAACATTACAACCGGTGAAAAAGTTTCATCGTAGTCAACTCCTTGGACTTGACTGAAACATTTTGCCATGAGTCTAGCCTAGTAAGTTGTCATGTTGCCATTCATGTCCATCTTCCTTTTGAAAATCCATTTGTTGGGAATGGGTTTCTTTCCAACAGGAAGGTCAACCAATTTCCACACTTTATTGTCATACATGGATTGCATTTTTGATCTCATGGCTTCTTACCAGGCATCAGAATCTATCTTTCCTAAAGCTTCTTCATTGGTCAAGGGGTCTTCTGTGTCAATCACCAAGATTTCACGAAGATTCATATAAAGGTCGGGTTTTCTCTTCACTCTAGCAGACCTTCTGGGTTCTGTTTGCTCATTTGGCTCACCTTGAGGCTCTCGAATTTCTTCCACAACCTCTTGTGGAATTAATTCATGCTCAACATGAATCATTTAATGACTTGGTGGCGTAGAACGAACCTCCTCAATATGAATTTGTGGAGGTGGATGGCCCACACTCCCACTGAGCAAAGGAACTATATGTGATATCTCGTGATCATCTTGAATGTCAAAATTCATCGAACGAACAAAACTTGGTAGGTCCTCTTGAGTTTCCTCAAGTGTTATTCTACATTCACATCCCTTGATACTTTCAAGGAACTCTTTTTCTAAGAATGTAGCACCCTTCTTAACGAATATTATATTCGTTGACTTGTGCCAAAAGTTATACCCTTTCGTTTCTCTTGGGTATCCTATGAAGAAACATTTATCTACTTTGGGTTCTAATTTTGTCGAGTGCATACATTTTACATATGCCTCGCAACCCCAAATTTTAAGAAAGGATAAAATGGACAGCTTTTAGAACCATATATCATACGGAGTTTTATCAACAGAATTTGTCGGAACAATTTTTAAAATGAGAGTCACAAAAAGAAGCGCATGACCCCAAAATATAAAGGTAAATTGGTCTGACAAATCATGGAAAGAACCATGTCTAGCAGTGTTCGGTTTCTCCTCTCCGAGATGCCATTCCACTGTGGACTTCCAGGTGGGGTAAGTTGTGGTACAATACCACACTCCTTTAGGTAAGTAGTGAACATATTGCTCTTGTACTCACCCCCACGATCAGTTCTCAAAATTTTAATTCTCTTGTCAAGCTGGCTCTCTACTTCATTTTTGTATTCCTGACAAATCATGTATCATACGAAGTTTTATCAACAGACTTTGTTGGAATAATGTTTAAAGTGAGAGTCGTAGAAAGAAGTCCATGACCCCAAAAAAATAAAGGTAAATCATCCTGACAAATCATGGAACGAACCATGTCTAGCAGGGTTTGGTTTCTCCTCTCCGAGACACCATTCCACTACGGAGTGCTAGGTGGAGTAAGTTGTGGTACAATACCACACTCCATTAGGTAAGTAGCGAACATATTCCTCATGTACTCACCCCGAAGATCAGTTCTCAAAATTTTAATTCTCTTGTTAAGTTGGTTCTCTACTTCATTTTTATATTCCTTGAATTTCCCAAGGGATTCACTTTTATGCTTCATGAGATAAACATAGCCGTAGCGACTATGATCATCTGTGAAGGTGATGAAGTACTTATAATCATCTCTTGAACTAGTGCTTATTGGACCATATACATCGGAGTGTTTCAATTTTAATAAGTTGTTCGCTCTTGCACCTTTCTTGCTGAAAGGATGTCTTGGTCATCTTTCCAGCTAAGCACGATTCGCATGTCCCAATTGCATCAAAATCAAATGAATCCAAAATATTGGATCCCTAGTTTGGATTCGGGCTAGGTTCACTATTAGGTTATTGACCCTTCATGTATATCCTAGGGTCAAATTGTTAGTTCTAAGGTCTAGGTCAGTCTGACTAGGTTAGACAAACATTGATCCATCCCTCAGAAGAAATCAGAGATCCAGATATAGAAGAAATGTAGTCTTTAAGAGTTCAGAGAATCAGTTCGAAGTTCTTCGAACTCATCTCGAAGATCGTCGATCGTAGATCGACGAACTCAGAGTCCCTACTCTTAGTTCAGCTGGACGAACTTGGAGCTCAGGTCAACGATCTTCCCTCTTCTCTCAAGTTCTCTGGTCGATGAAATTCTATCTCAGCTCGACGAACTTGAAGTTCAGGATGATGAAATATGTTCTGAGTTCGAAGATTTCTCCCAGAATCTTTTTGGTGTTTTCTCTCTTTGATTTCAATTTGGATTATTCTAAGGCAGTAATTCTCTGATAAGTACTGCTCATATTCTCAATAATATAGTTGTTGCTTGGCAGCATTAATTATTGATTTCTCAGAGTAATTACTAGATTTATTTACTCAGACAGTTGAGGAAACACATTTAAGACAAATTTCAGTCGTTCAAGTCCCAGGATTTCAGCATTAATTCAGGAATTCAAATTTCAAATGACAGAAATCCTTCAGAGTATAAAAATAAAATTCTTCTCTTCAGTACAAAAAGGAAACAAGAAGAATAATAATAATAAGAAGAAAGGGAATTATAAGAGATCTATCACAGAACAACTGATATAAGTTTTACAGTGAAAAAAGATTGTCTTCTACATGAAATTGAAGAAGAACATCAACACCCAGATCTTTAGTCTTCTTCAGTTTCTGCTCCAAATTTCAACATGACAACTCATCTACATCAGTCCAAGAAGTTTTCTGAATATCTTTATCAAGGCCTACACCCTATATAAAGCTCTCATCTTCCTGAACCATTTTACATCTCAGGGGGAGCTTTGACAACATCATCCACTAAAGTCTTCTCTGTTGTTCGAGAAAGAGAAGACATCATCAATTTTCTTTTTCCCACTGTGTATAAAGTTATAACTCCCTTCAAAAGTTAACCACTTTGGTTTTTGGGCACCTGATCAAAAGCACTAAAGGGTTGTTAAATCTCCCTTGAAAAAATAGATCTTGTTGTGACAGGGCACCTGAGCAAAAACCTGTTGTGGCAGGGCACCTGATCAAAAACTTGTAGTGGATTCCTACTAGGGTGGTAGAACAGTGGATGTACCCAAGTTTAGGGGAACCACTATAAATTTCTTGTGTCGTCTGGAATGCTCTATTGTTTATTTTCTGTGTGATGTGATTGTTTTGCTTTTATTCTCACTTTATACATATACTTATCACCTATTTTAATCCGCTGTAAAAATTAATTAAAGTTTTAAAATACTTTATTCACCCCCCCCCCTTCTAGAGTTAATCAGATATATCCCTCACTTTCAATTGGTATCAGTGGGTAAGGTTGTTTGGTTTCACAGGCTAACACCTGAACCAAAAGATCTTTGATAGATCTTAATATCTCTAGTGTCTCTCTCATATCATGGCATAGAATAAAGAACATTCAAGAACCAGACCTCTAGTTTGCAATCTGAACAAGTTTGCAATCTGGAAGGCAATTAAGAATAAGATTATACATGAACTCTATTGATGAAGATATCTACAATTCTATCTTGACAGGTCCCCCTACTCCTTCTGCATCAACTTCAACAAATACCTCAGCATTTCCACCACCTGAGTGGACAGATGGTCAGAAGAAGTTGAATATGGCTGATGTTAAAACCATGAACATCCTTGGTCAGACTATGTCTGATGATATTTTTCAAAAAGTTGTTAAATGCACATCAACAAAGGACATTTCGGACTCTCTAAACCAAATGGTTGCAGGATCAGCTGATGAGAGAAAGGACATAAGATCTCATCTCATCTCTTAATATGAAAATTTCAAGAAAGATGAATCTGATTCAGTAGTTGACATGTACAACAGACTCAGCTTAATCATCAATGAGCTGAAGCATCTGGACAAGAATATCTCACTGACTGAGATAAATAACAAAATTCTCATGTGCTTCCCTAGCTCATGGGATTCTAGGATTTGGCCAATCAAGGAGGCCAGAAGTCTAAATGAAATTTCCACTGAGGCTCTTCCAGGCAAGCTCAAATCTTATGAGCAGCTTATAAAGACAAGAGAAGTAGTTGAGCAGAAGAATTCTACATTAGGAAGAAAAGAGCAAAGCATTGCCTTTAAGGCATCTGAAGAATCTAAAACTCTAACAGCAAATGAAGAGTTGATGAGTATGTTAGCCAAAAGATTCTACAAAATGGCTAGGAAAGACTTCAGAAGAAAGTCATCCAGACAAGATGACAGACCAAAATTTGATAAGACACCTACCAAGGAGATTGTCTGTTTTGGTTGCAAAAAATCTGAACATATTATACCTGAGTGTCCAGAGAAGCAGAGGAAAGACAAAAGGAATGACAAGGACTCCAAGAAACACTACAGCAAGCCCTCTTCTAGCAAGCACAAGAGGAAGGAAAAAATATTTGTTGCTGAAACCTGGAGTGAAACGGAAGAAGAATCATCATCCTCCAGCTCTAGTGAAGATGAAGAAGAATCTAGAGCAAAAGAAGCTTGCTTGGTGGCTATCAATGTATCAAGCAACCCATCAAAAGCTGAAGAATCAGAAGCAAAAGATTCTGAGACTGAAGAGAATCAGGTAATATCCTCATTTGATTTTAATTCAGATCATTTCAAAACTGAATTTAAATTATTATGCAATGATCTAATCAAATCTGAGAAGGAAATTAAATTCTCAGAGATAAGCTAATTGAACAGAAAAATTTGTTATCAGAAAATATTGAACTAAAAGATAAACTAGTTATAGCTTCGGAAGAGATTAATACTCTAAAAATTAAACTGAATGCGGCTAAGCAATTTGAAGAATCCCTAAATGGGAGAAGCACCAAATTGATGTACATCACAAACACTGTTAATGTCAGACTTAATGACAAGCTGGGCTTTGGTGCTTCATCAAGCCAACCTCATTTAATTCAGAAAACTATTCTCTCAACCCCCATTAAATTTATATCTGCAAAGGGTAAAGAAAAGACATATAAGAATAATAAACCAACTGAATTAAAACAGAAACCCAAGAAAAAGAAAAAGAACAAAAAAAGCCTCAAGCATAATAATGTTCAACAGATTTCGTCGAACTCAGATCGATGAAATGTGTATAGTTCATCGAACTCAAGTCGACGAACTCCGAACACAGATTTTTATTATAATTATTCTTTGAACAGCGATCGACAAAACCAATATGGTTCGTCGAGACGAGATCGACGATATTGGGGCACAGGGAATGAATATTTCCATTCTCTGATCAGAGTTTGACGAACTCATCCCTATTCGTCGAACTCAGTTCGATGAACATATCAGAATTCGTCGATCCCAGTTCAAATTAATAGAGACCTTAATAATTCCAGAAAATTTAATAAATCAAAAGAATTTGTTAACCCATTTAACCAATGGATAATTCCTCCTAGAAAATTTTACCCCCTAGGATATAAAACCAACTTGAATGTTCCTACATTTCTAGTTTTAAATTTGTAAAGAATCCAGGAACCAAGGTTACCTGGGTCAAGAACACCTAATTTTTATTTTTCATGTGAAAGGCTATCCTACCACAGAGGAACAGTGGTACCTGTATAGTGGATTCTCAAAGCACATGTGAGGCAGCAAGGACAATTTAACAAACTACAATTCCAAGCTTGGTCTAAAGGTGATATTTAGTGACTCCAACTGTGGCCAGACTAAAGGCTATGGAAATGTAAAGATTGGAGCTGTCACTTTTAAGAAAGTTGTATATGTGAGTGGTGTAAAAAATACCCTGATATCCATAATCCAATTATGTGATGAAGGTTATCAGGTATACTTTAACAATTCTTTTTGCATTATATCTTCTATAAATAATAAAACTGTCTTAATTGGTCTTAGGCATGGAAACATCTATGTAATAAACCTCAAATCTGCTAGGTCAGAAATTTGCTTATTTAATCAAATCAGTGATAATAATGAATTATGGCATAAGAGACTAGGACATCTTAATCTTAAAAATATTTTTAAACTCTCTAGGGACAACCTTACTAAAGGATTGCCATCTTGCCCCTACAAGAAGGAAATCCTTTGTAGGGCTTGTCAATTAGGAAATCAAACGAAAAATAGCTTTAAATCTGTTAATAAGAGTGATTCACCCAGGATTCTGTACTTGCTACACATGAATCTATTTGGACCCATTGTTGTATAGAGTTTGGGAGGGAAATCTTATACCTTAGTTATTGTAGATGACTTCTCTAGGTACACTAGGGTGTTCTTCTTGAGAAATAAGTCAGATAACTTTAAAGTTCTTACAGAATTTCTTAAGAGAATAAAGATTGAGTACTCTACTCCAGTTGCATTGATCAGAAGTGATCATGGTACTGAGTTTGAATCTCTTCCTATGCAAGAATTCTATGAGATGGAAGGTATCAGGCATTGCTTCTCTACTCCTAGAACTCCTCAACAAAATTGGGTAGTAGAAAGGAAAAATAGGACCCTCATTGAAGCTGTAGGTACATTGCTTGCAGATGCTTACTTGCCCATATCCTTTTGGGCAGGGCTGTAAGCACAGAAAATTATGTCCTGTGTTGGATCCCTAGTTTGATTTGGGCTAGGTTCACTAACTTAGGATGATGTGGCCCAACCTGTATAGCCAGGGTCAAAGTTGTGTCCTAGAGTCTAGGCCAAGTCCTCAGTAACAACATCACATGGACAAGCCATCATCAGACTACCAGAGACTCAAGACTTAGAGTTTTTACGGAGATTCAGAGATTTCTCAAGAAACTAAGTAAAATGAGTTCGACGTTCGTCGAACTCAGGTCGACGATAGTCGTTCTCAGCTCGACGATCTTAGATAAATATTCTCTGAGCTGAGCTCGACGAACTTCAGTCACAGATCGATGATCCTTAGATTCCACCTTCAGAATTCTAAGTCCAGACTGTTCTCTAGACTCAGGTTGATGAACCTAGTTCTCAGGTCGACAAACTTCATTCTTTGCTCAACGATTTCTGGACTTCCACTTCAACTCTATTGCCAGAGGTCTGTCAATTTTTCTCTAAGTCCAGAATAATTTTCATCTCGACGAATTCAAGGTTCTCCAGACTTAGTTCGACGAATTTAAGGTTCTCCAGACTTAGCTCGATGAACACTATTCTTTGGTCGACGAATCTTTGGTCTACTACAGCATTCTGTCAAGACTATGTTCTCAAGTCTCAGGTCGACGAACTCAGTTCTCTGCCCGACGAATTCTGGAACCAGAAGACTTGTGTCGACACTCAGAGTATATGTCTACACCAACTAAGTCGACACTAGAAGAACTTGTGTTGACACCCAGATCATCAGTTGACATTGTGGAAAGTTTGTGTCGACACCACAAAGAAGACTTGTGTCGACACACAGCAGTAATCGTGTCGACACACAGAATATTTGACAACTCCAAAATAGTTGCTAAACTCCAGTCGACGAACACATTTACCAGCTCGATGAATAGGCAAAGATCAAAAGATACAGCAGTTCACGTTCCAGGTCGATGATCATGGAACTCAGCTCGACGAACTGAAGCCATTTGGTCGATGAATACAACATCTCAGCTCGACGAACTGTGGACTCAGTTCGACGAATTCTGCTATCTGTTCGACGATTCCAAACTTAGTCATTTTCGTCCTTCTGTCCCCACTCTAATGCGATAATTCCTGAGAAATTAATGCTCTAACATTCTCTGAATATAACCGTTAGAAGGAGCATTAATTATGGTCTTCTCCATGATTATTGCTTGCCGTTTTCCACGGGACAGTTGGGAAAATAAATCAATGCCGATTATTCTCAAGGCTGTCAGCAATAATTGCAGATGAATTCAAATTTTTGTAATATAGAGAAGAAGAGATTAACGGACACACAGATAGACAGAGAGAATTAATCAAGAATTATTAAGAAAGTTTTTACACACAGAGCGCAGCTCACTGAGAAGCATACAAACATTACTGAGACACAGAGAAAAACATTCAGTCTTGAACAATCTGCTCTGTCAACAAGAAGCATTCTCTGATACAAAGAAGTTCTTGACCAGAAGCTCATCAGCACCTGAAGAAGAAGAACAACAATACCTATATCAAGAGTATTCTTTCTCCAATTACTCCAGGACACTTCAAAAGGACAACATCATTCTCATCTGTCAAAGAAGTTCCTGAAGATTATTGCTGGTCAAGAATTCAGTTTGAAGACCTATCACCCTGAAGCTTAGCTCTTGTTTTTCCCTGATTCATTGTACATCTCAGGGGGAACCATAAGCTATAATCAAATCCATAAGTCTTCTTAGTTGTATATTGAGAAAGAGAAGACAAAATCATCTCTCACCCCCACTGTATAAAGGGTTGTCATCTCCCTTCAAAAGTGATTCCTTGGTTGCAAGTCTCCTGATCAAAAGACTTGGGTTGGTTTTTGAGCACCTGATCAAAAGCTCATTGGTGTCAGGCACCTGATCAAAAACCTGAGTGGATTCCTACCAAGGGTGGTAGAAGAGTGGATGTACCCAGGTTGGGGAACCACTATAAAATTCTTATGTCATCTAGTTGCCTCTTTTTTGTGTTCTTGCTTGTGCTTGTGCTTTAGGTTTATTGTGTGCTAGCTATATTAATTTTTGCACTTTTAATTTACAGCAAAAGCTGTTAAGAATTTTTTAAGAATACTCTATTCACCCCCCCCCCCCCACCCTCTAGAGTATTTCAGATCTAACTCTCACTTTCAATTGGTATCAGAGGGGGTTCCTTTGGTTGTACAAGTTAAATCTTGAACCAAAAGATCCTTTGTTTGATCTACACATTATTTTATTTTCATTTTAATTATAAACACAGCATGGAACAGAACAAGGATTATGCAAGCACTAGACCTCCAATTTGCAACCTTAATAGGTTTGCCATATGGAAGGCAAGAATTAGGTTATACATGAATTCCATTGATGAAGACATCTACAATTCAATTTTGACAGGTTCCCCACAGGCATATACATCTACAACATCTTCCAGCAATAATGCAGTCCCATCACCTGAGTGGACTGAAGCCCAGAAGAAAGCAAAAATTGTAGATGCAAAAGCTATGAATATCCTGACACAAACAATGTCAGATGATATTTTCCAGAAGGTTGCTGAGTGCACCTCAGCAAAAGCCATTTGGGATTCCCTAAACCAAATGGTGGATGGATCAGCAGCTGAGAGAAAGGATAGGAGATCAAATCTCATATCCCTATATGAGAACTTTAAGAAGGAGGAAGCTGAGACAGTTTCTGATATGTATAATAGGTTAAGCTCAATTATCAATGAGCTAAAAACCCTGGATAAGAACATCACTCTTACTGAAGTCAATGACAAGATCTTGATGTGCTTCCCAAGCTCATGGGATACAAGAATCTAGCCCATCAAGGAGGCCAGATGACTGAATGAGATTTCAACTGAATCTCTATTAGGCAAACTGAAGTCATATGAACAGCAGATAAAGACCAGGGAGGCAGCTGAATAAAGAACACCTCCAGCAGCCAGAAGAGAACAAAGTATTGCCTTCAAAGCCACTGAAGAGACAGAGACTACAACATCAAATGAAGAGCTCTTGAGTCTCTTTGCTAAAAGATACTACAAGATGCCCAGAAAGGATTTCAGGAGAAAGTCATCAAGAAAAGTTTACAAGCCAAAATATGACAAGACACCAACCAAAGAAATTGTATGTTATGGATGCAAAAAGCCTGGGCACTTCCTCTCTGAGTGTCCAGAGAACTAGAAGAAAGAGAAGAGAAGAGAGAAGGAAACCAGAAGACAGCACACCAGCAAACCCTCTTCCAGCAAGCACAAGAAGAAGGAAAAGGGCTTTGTGGCTGAGACCTGGAGTGAGACAGAAGATGAGTCAACAACTTCAAGCTCCAGTGAAGATGAGGAAGAAGAAAGAGCAAAGGAGGTTTGCCACATGGTAATTGATGCCTCCAGAAGTCACTCAGAAGAAGAAGAGTCTGAAGATGAAGGAGTGTTTGAATTAGAGGCAGATCAGGTAATGTCCTCTTTTGACTACAACTCTGAAATATTTAAATCTAATTTCAAGTTAATGTGCATAGATTTGATTAATTCTGAAAAAGAAATTAAAATTCTTAGGGAAAAATTAGGAAACTTAGAGGATGTTAAATCTGAAAACATTAGGTTAAAAGATGAATTAACCATAGCAAATGAAAAGATAAATTCACTAAATACTGAGCTTTGTGAGGCCAAATAACTTGAGGAAACTCTCAATGGGAGAAGCCTCAAGCTGATGGATATCACAAGTACTGTTAATGCTAGAGTTAATGGCAAGCAAGGCTTGGGTGCTCCATCAGGTTTGCCCCCATTCTCAGGAAGAACACTTTATAAACCTCAATAAAATTTGTATCTGCTAAAGGGAAAGAAACAGTAAATGATAAACAAACAGTAGAAAAGATCCCTAAGACAACAGGACAAAAATCCAAAAACCCGAAAACACCTAGTAAAAACAAGGTTCAGCAATTTTCGTCGAACTCAGATCGACGAAATGGGCCAGTTCGTCGAACCCAGATCGACGAACTCTGAACGCAAACTATAGTTACATTTATTCGTCTAACTGCGATCGACGAACTCTACATGGTTCGTCGAGCAGAGGTTGACGAACGTGGGGCACAGAGAATGAACATGTTCATTCTCTGGGTAGAGATTGACGATCTCAACCCAATTCATCGAACTCTGGTCGACGAACTTACAGAAATTCGTCGAACCAGGAAGACTTAATCAAAACTATAATTCCAACAGCAACTTAAATATTTCTAAGAAACCATTTAATCCACTAGCTGACTGGATCATACCACCTAGGAGATATCACCCCCTATGATACAAGTCCCAACCTGAATTCTTTGTTATTTCCAACTTCTCTTATCAGCAATACAAAGGACCCAAGGTAACCTGGGTTAAAAACCATTAACTCTTTTCTATTGCATGTGAAGAGCTGTTCAGGTGAAATCAAACTTGGTACCTGGATAGTGGCTGCTCCAAACATATGACTGACAGCAAGGATATCTTATTCAACTACAAGTCCAAGCTGGGGCCAAAGGTTTCTTTGGTGACTCCAAATGTGGTTAGTCAGAAGGATTTGGAGATGTAAGAATAGGAGCTGTCACATTCAAAAATGTGACATATGTAAGTGGACTCAAGCATAATCTCATCTCCATAAGTCTGTTATGTGATGATGGTTATCAGGTATACTTTAAGCCATCCACTTGTTCTATTATTGATAAAAACAACCAAACAGTTTTAACTGGAAGTAGATAAGGCAACATATACTTAGTAAATTTTCTTTCTACTAAAACAGATATCTGTTTACTTAATTTAACTAGTAATCAGAATGACTTATGGCATAAAAGACTAGGTCATGTAAATCTGAAAAACATTGCTAAGCTATCTAAACACAACCTTGTTAGAGGTCTACCTTCTGGTCCATACAAGAAGGAAGGTCTCTGTAGGGCTTGTCAATTAAGCAAACAAACTAAAACTAGTTTTAAATCTGTTAATAAGAGTGATTCACCTAGGATTTTGTACTTGCTACATTTGGATCTTTTTGGACCCATTGTTGTACAAATCCTAGGAGGGAAATCCTACACTTTGGTTATAGTGAATGACTTCTCCAGGTTCAGTTGGGTATTCTTTCTGAGATCTAAGTCAGATACCTTCAAGGTTCTTACAGATTTTCTCAGGACCATATAGATTGAGTTCTCTACTCATGTTGCATTGATTAGAAGTGATCATGGCACAGAGTTTTAGTCTCTTCTTATGCATGAGTTCTGTGAGAAGGAAGGTATCAGGCATTACTTCTCAGCTCCTAGAACTCCCCAACAAAATGGGGTAGCTTAAAGGAAAAATAGGACACTCATTGAAGCTTCAGGTACAATCCTTGCATATGCTTACATGCCCCTAACCTTTTGGGTAGAGGCTGTAAGCACAACAAATTATGTCCTGAACAGGAGCCTAATTCACAAACTAAAGAACATGACTCCTTATGAATTTCTTAAAGGGAAGAAACCTAAAATCAACTACTTCAAAGTATTTGGATGCTTATGTGACATTCATAACAACAACAAAAAATACATTTGAAAGTTTGAGGCTAAGGCTGAAGAGGGAATTTTTCTAGGATATTCCCAAGTAATCAAGGCCTATAGGGTTTTTAATAAATAAACATTAAATATTGAAGAGTCTATTCATGTTTCATTTGATGAGACTAACATGTATTGCAAGGAGAAAGAAGTTTCTACCAATAGCAACTTGCAGGTACCCCACTTGTGTGAGACCTTGGATGGACTAAACCTCACCCAAGAGGTTCCAACTCATCCCTCTCCATAAGCCATTGAAAAAAGTGAAGAAGAAGAGGCTGAAGAAAATGAATCTCTACCAACAGCAAATACAATTCCACGGGAGGAATTAATTCCAAATGCTGTTGCACAACCAACTCCACCCACTGATTTTGTCACACTTAGGGATCACCCCAGATCTCAAGTGATTGGAGACATATCAGGAGTTGTACAGACAAGGCATCAACTCACCCAAGATTTGATGCATGCCTGTTTTCTCTCTCAGGTTGAACCTCTATCCATTCATGATGCTGAGCAGGATCCCCACTGGATCCTTGCAATGCAGGAGGAACTAAATCAATTTGAGAGATGTAGAGTTTGGGATTTGGTTCCAAGACCCCAAAACTATCCAGTTATTGGAACCAAATGGGTTTTAGAAACAAGCTGGATGCCCAAGGAGTCATTGTGAGAAACAAGGCTAGGTGTAACACCCCCCATCCGTCGCATAGCATATAGCAGTAGGTCCGGCCGGGGCCCGACGCCATATACCACAGACAGACAGGGTGGTTACGTATGGAAACCATCCAACCAATCTCAACGTCCTACACAGAGCATTCTAGCGGAAGCAGTTTATAAAAGTTGTAAACAAGAACCCAGCATCAAAGCACGAATGTCCACTAGTACATAATTAGGAATGTTACACAAAATACCCAAAAATCGGCCTTAAGGCCTTACAGAATGTTTCACTTGAATACTACATGATTTACAAACCTCGGCACGCAGGCCGGTCATACATGAATAAAACAGAAAACATTTCCACTTGGGCCTTCGAGGGCCAGCTTCGCAAAAAGGGCTTTAGCCCGCTATTGACCGCTTGGTCCAGCTGCACCTGCAAACAACAAACCACCGCACGGTGGCAAAACAAGGCAACGGTCAGCAATGCTGACCAAATTATAACGATCCCGCCCCCAACTCGGGGCGGCGATGCTCCTTCCCTGCATTTCATTAGCATAAGCGAGCAATAAATACATAGCCATTTCATCACGGACATTGGCTCGCACGGCCACACGCCCCGTGCTCTCAGGGCACATTCTTGGTGATCGCAGTCTAAGCCGCTAACTCACCACCATCTCTAGGACGGCAATAACTCGTGAGCAAAACTAGTCCTTTAGGCAAACGTTACGACACTTTAATGTCATCAACAGCCCATGTCACGACACTTTAATGTCATCGACAGAAAGACCCGACCTCTATGCCCTCGGCATAATCGCAGGAACTGTTCCCACTCAACCCGTTGCTCACTTGCCACGACACTTAAATATCATCGGCACGGGTTAAGCTTTCCCGAAGCCCGTGAATCGAACGTACGATGTTACATAACCCAGTTATGTACTAAATGGGCACTTAGGCCCCCAAGTTGGCAAGATCTCGTATCCGCCCAGTTTTCCGGGTGCACCTTTGGGTTAGTCCCCAAGGCTCCCTGCTGCAATCTACCGCGTAGAAAACCCGAAAAACAACCAATAACACGGAGTCTTCTCCGGCCTTATGCAATGCAACATCACCGATCCAGACCAACATGTCCGGGTAGGCTTCACACATCATGCCTATGTCCGTTCTCGCTTACGGACTCTAAACAACGGGGACTTCACATATCTACCCGAAGGAACGCCTCCAACTCTCCGCAGACTCGTGAGAGCGGGCTTCCTATGCTAAGAAAGAGAGCGACTCATGCTCAATATGAGGATCGTTACCCTTGAGTTCCTCTTCGGCGCCATCGAAAAGTAATCAGATAGAAATCACCGCACTAGCGTTGCCTCCGTGGATCCGGAGTCGGCTTGCGATTCGGAGCTCCGAAGCTCCTCCAATGGCGGATCTAGCTCCTCTTCCACTCTTGGCTCTTCTCTTTCTCTAAGGACTTGGAGAGATGAAAAGTGAAGGAAGTAATGGATTTTCTAAGTCAAAACCCGGGTATATCCTCTCAGGAACAACCCCCAGCCGTTGGATCTCAACCTAAGAAAACGAACGGCTTTGATTCGGGGCTGAAATGCCCAATCTGGACCGAACACGTCCTGGCACACGCCCGTGTCCAGGGCTGTGTGTCGCATTCGCCGTCAAAACCGAATCACCTGGAACCTCACACGGGTATCGAACACGCCCGTGTTCGAGCTGACACGCCCGTGTTCCACCTGACACGGCCGTGTAGCCGGCCGTGTACCCCATGATTTTTCCCCGTTTTCAACCCGAGCACTGCACGGGTTCTAGGACACGCCCGTGTCCTTGCCCGTGTCACCTTGACACGCCTGGGCTCCAGGCCGTGTACACGGTCCTGACACTTCGCGGCTAAGTGTCTACACGGGTCGACACTCCCTGCGACACGCCCGTGTCACAGGCCGTGTGCCATGTCTCGACACATTGTCGACACCAAAGTGTCGACTTCGCGGGACGAGTGTCGACACGGGTTGACACGCCCTGTGACACGCCCGTGTCGCAGGCCGTGTGCCATGTCTCGACACAACGTCAAAGCACAGTGTCGACTTCGCGGCTAAGTGTCGACACGGGTCGACACGCCCTGCGACACGCCCGTGTCGCAGGCCGTGTGCCCAGTCTCGACACATTGTCGACACCAAAGTGTCGACTTCCCGCCTTAGTGTCGACATAGGCTTGACACGCCCTGGGACACGCCCGTATCCCAGGCCGTGTGCCTGCAGCCAGAACTCAAACTGGCCCAAATCATCCCCCTTTGCTCCTTTGAGTTTCGGGGCGTTACAACTCTCCCTCTCTTAAAAGAATTTCGTCCACGAAATTACATAAAGGAAAAACATGTACAAAACCAAAATTTTGTACCTGAGCGGAACAACTCCGGATACTCGTCAAGCATAGTCTGCTCTTGCTCCCAAGAGAGCTCCTCACGACCGCAATTGTCCCACCGGACTTTGACCATCCTGATCTCTTTATTGCGTAGCCGCTTGACCTCCGAGTCCTCAATCCGCACGGGCTTGACCTTTGTCGTTAGCCCACTATCCACCGGCACTTGATCAACCGCGATCACTTGCGTAGGCTCTTGCACCGCCTTCCGAAGCACCGAAATGTGGAATACATCGTGTAAACCACTTAGCTCCACCGAAAGCTTCAACCTATAGGCCGCTTCACCAACTCGCTCCAGAACCTCAAACGGTCCAAGGTACCTCGGGCTTAACTTTTTCAATCGTCGCACCCGCGAGACACCCTTGAACGGCTTGATCTTTAGGTACACATAATCACCCACAGCGAACTCCACGTTCCTGTGCTTGGCATTATAGTATTTTGCTTGCCGGTCCTGAGCGATAAGCAACCTCTCCCGAATGGTTCTCACCAAAGAAGTAGCATCATCCACTTCCGATCGCTTATACAACTTTGACTCACCCGTTTCTAACCAAGACAACGGCGTGCGACATCTTCTACCATATAGGGCCTCGAAAGGCGCCATCTGAATACTTGCTTAGTAGCTGTTGTTGTATGCGTACTCCACCAAATAAAGGTGGTCCTCCCATTGCTTTCCAAAGTCCAAGACACACATGCGAAGCATGTCTTCCATGGTTCTATTGACCCTCTCGGTCTGCCCATCCGTTTGCGGATGGAATGCTGTGCTAAACTTCAGCTTTGTTCCCAACATTTGCTGCACCAGCCTCCAATCATTGGACGTGAACCGCCCATCTCGGTCACTCACGATGCTGCGGGGCACACCATGAAGCCGTACTATGTTATCCACATAAAGCTTTGCCAGCTTCTCCACTGGATCATCCTTCCTATGCGGAATAAAATGCGATACCTTTGTTAATCGATCAACAACCACCCAAATGGCGTCGTTCCCCTTTTGCGACCTTGGCAAACCGTGCACAAAGTCCATAGAGATGTCGTCAAATTTCCACTCCGGAATAGGCAAGGACTTAAGAAATCCTCCCGGCTTTTGGCACTCCGCCTTTACCAAGGCGCAGGTTTGGCACTTTGCTACGTAGAGCGCCACATCCTTCTTTAAACCCGGCCACCAAAACAGTTTCTTCACATCACGGTACATCTTTGTGCTCCTCGGGTGAATCGAGTACTTGGTATGGTGCGCCTCGTACAACAACTCCACCCGTAAATTGCCCACAATTGGGACGCACAAACGACCGTCTTTCCACAGCAATACGTCCTCCACAACGAATTGGGAATTTGACCCATCCAGAGCCTCTATCATGAACTGCTTCATATGAGCATCCATATCCAAAGCCTGCCGAATACGATCAGCCAGGTCATATTGGACTTCAGTCCAATTCAGAACTGCTTCAGCACTAGATTGCCTGTCCACACAAACAATCTCCAACGCCTCCAACTCCTGCACCAACCGCTCATCATGCACTGATAGCCAATTTGCTTGAGCTGGGGCTCGGCGACTCAACGCGTCCGCAACCGCATTCCCTTTGCCAGGCACGTAGTGGATCTTGAAAGTATAGTCCCCCAGGAACTCCATCCACCTACGCTGCCGCATATTCAGATCCTTCTGATCTATAAGATACTTCAGGCTCTTGTGATCGGTGTAGATATCGATCTTCACACCGTACAAATAGTGTCTCCACAGCTTCAAGGCAAAAATCACGGCCGCCAACTCCAAGTCATGGACCGGATAATTTCTCTCGTGCACTTTTAGCTGTCTCGAGCCATAAGCTATCACGCTTCCGTGCTGCAGTAGCACACAACCCAAACCGCTGCCCGAAGCATCGCTATATATCTCATAGCCTTCGGTCCCAACCGGCGAACTCAGCACAGGCGTCGTGGTCAACCGACACTTCAGTTCCTCAAAAGCTCGCGCGCACTCCGGCGTCCAAACGAACTTATGCTCCTTCCTCGTCAAAGTAGTGAGAGGTAACGCTATCCGCGAGAAGTTCTCTACGAAGCGCCTATAATAGCCGGCAAGCCCCAAAAAGCTCCGGACTTCTGCTACCGTAGCAAGCTCAGGCCACTCCCGTATCGCAACAATCTTCGCCGGATCCACAGCAATACCCTCTCCACTCACTATATGCCTGAGGAACGCCACTGAGGATAACCAAAACTCGCACTTCGAGAACTTGGCATACAACTGATTTCTCCTTAGCGTCTCCAACACCAAATGAAGATGCTTGAAGTGATCTTCCTCACTTTGCGAGTACACCAAAATATCGTCGATGAAGACGATCACGAAATGGTCCAAGTACTCCCTGAAAGTACTGTTCATCAGATCCATGAACACTGACGGCGCATTAGTCAGCCCAAATGGCATGACCGTAAACTCATAATGCCCGTATCTCGTACTAAACGCTGTCTTCGGGATATCACTCTCCCTTATCCGCAGCTGATAGTACCCAGACTTGAGATCTAACTTCGAGTACACCGTCGACCCGACTAACTGATCAAAGAGATCATCAATCCTAGGGATCGGGTACTTGTTCTTCTCAGTCAGCTTGTTTAGCTCCCGATAATCAATACATAACCTCAAGCTTCCGTCCTTCTTCTTAACAAAGAGGACCGGTGCGCTCCAAGGCGAAGAACTCGGGCGCACATACCCTTGCTCCAACAACTCTTGCAGTTGAACATTCAGCTCTGCCATTTCCTTTGGCGCTAGCCGATACGGAGATCGTGACACAGGCTTTGCACCTGGCACTAGCTCGATCGTAAAATCTATCTCCTGCTGAGGCAGGGCTCCAGGAAGATCTGCGGGGAACACATTAGGGTATTCTGATACCACTGAAATACAATCCAAAGCGGGCTTCGGCTTTGCAGCCTCCACTAGTGTAAAAAACAGTTCTGCTCCGGCACAAACCGCCTTCACCACCTGAAGAGAAGACATCAACGTCTTGCTCGACCCCTTTAAGCCCGTAAAAGTCGTCTCACGACTTGCTCCCAGCTTGACTTCCTTGCTACCGCAATCTATATGGGCTCGCTGCTCCGAGAGCCAGTCCATGCCAAAAATGACGTCGAACTCCACCAACGGAAGTAAGAACGCCCGCAGGTCAAACTCCTGCTCCCCTATACGAACCTTAACATCGCAAATCCTATCCGCTCGCATCGAACACCCATTGGGCAACAACACATCCAACTTATCCTTCGCCATCGAAGAAGGGACTCCGATGCGTGATATAAATCCTTCGGACAAGAAGGAGTGTGAAGCTCCCGTATCGAAGAGTGCTCGTGCCGGATTTTCACAAATCATTACAAAACCTAAACATGTAGTGGTAAGGTAACATGTGCATAACAAGCATATAAAGAAAGTGACTTGCTATAAATTAAACCGTACCTGTCACCACATCAGCTTGTTTAATGGCCTCCTGTTGGCCAAGATTGTAGACCCTTGATTGGGCCGGAGCATAATGGGATGCGGTCGATTCCACCGCCTTTCCTTTCTCTTCATAAGTAGCTCCCGGCCTCCTCTCGGGCTTGGGGCGTCCGCTACGGCACTCACGGGCATAATGCCCCAACTTTCCACAGTTATAGCATAAGCCCGGGGTCCGACCCGTAGTCGTCCTAGAAGCACCAGCAGAGAGGGCTAGACCCGAAGTCTTAGCTTTCTTGTTCCACTTTTGGAACACAGATTTTGAGGTGTTTGGCCCTCTGGACTCCGACCTCTTCTCGCCCGAGTTTTTCTTTGCCTGCACAATCTTCATATCCTTCTCCAAGGACCGGGCCGTGTTGACCAAGGTTAAGAAACCCTGCGTCATTGGCCCCAAAAGTAGTGGTCTCAACTCATCCCTCAAGCCTTCATAGAAGCGATTAGTCTTGCGCTCCTCATCCACGATGGTGGAGCTAGCATATCGACTCAAACGAGTGAACTCATGGAGATATTCATCCACGCTCTTCTCACCCTGAACCAACTTCAGAAACTCATTCTCCAATGCTATCTTCTGCGTCGAAGGAAGGTATCTGGCCAAGAACAATCTCGAGAACTCCTCTATCGAGACATCACCAAGTTGTCTACCTCTCAGTAAGTGCAGCTCCAATCCTTCCCACCACATCCTTGCTTCGCCGTCCAAAAGGAACGTAGCGATGGTGGTCATTTGCCACTCCTCCGTCTCCGTCGCTGTCATGACTCTCTTCACCCTGGAGAGCCAGTCTTCAGCCTGAGATGGGGTTCCCAACCCCGAGAATAACGGAGGGTTAAAGCTCATTACATGCTTTAGCTGCCTCTCAGTTGCCCTCCTTGGCACTATTGGTTCCACAACCACTTTCTCCACCCTCCTCGGCTCAGCCTCTTGAAGAGGTACTTGCTCCATCACAGGAGCGGGCTGCTGCGCTTGCCTTCCAGGCTGCGCATTTATCACGGCCAGGACCGCTTCAGCCACCAACCATATGTTCTCAGCAGACAGAGGTGTTGCGGGAGCAACTTCCGGTGCGCTACTAGCCTCAGAAACTCGGCGTTCTGACGGCCCAACACCACTTCTGGTCACCTATAGTGGTACAAAACACCGTTAAGCGACCAAATAAAATTGCAAACAGCAATTATAGGAACACGCTGGTTCCTCAAACACGAGTATTTTCATTCCTAAGTGGACATTCATGGGTTCTTTTACCATTATAACGATGACGCACACAATGTGGTCACCACCCCTTAAAAAGAATTTGCCCACGAATTCAGGTTAAGCCCGACCAAAACCAGGAGTCTGATACCAAATTGTAACACCCCCTATCTGTCGCATAGCATATAGCAGTAGGTCCGGCCGGGGCCCGACGCCATATACCACAGACAGACCGGGTGGTTACGTATGGAAACCATCCAACCAATCTCAACGTCCTACACAGAGCATTCTAGCGGAAGCAGTTTATAAAAGTTGTAAACAAGAACCCAGCATCAAAGCACGAATGTCCACTAGTACATAATTAGGAATGTTACACAAAATACCCAAAAATCGGCCTTAAGGCCTTACAGAATGTTTCACTTGAATACTACATGATTTACAAACCTCGGCACGCAGGCCGGTCATACATGAAAAAAACAGAAAACATTTCCACTTGGGCCTTCGAGGGCCAGCTTCGCAAAAAGGGCTTTAGCCCGCTATTGACCGCTTGGTCCAGCTGCACCTGCAAACAACAAACCACCGCACGGTGGCAAAACAAGGCAACGGTCAGCAATGCTGACCAAATTATAACGATCCCGCCCCCAACTCGGGGCGGCGATGCTCCTTCCCTGCATTTCATTAGCATAAGCGAGCAATAAATACATAGCCATTTCATCATGGACGTTGGCTCGCACGGCCACACGCCCCGTGCTCTCAGGGCACATTCTTGGTGATCGCAGTCTAAGCCGCTAACTCACCACCATCTCTTGGACGGCAATAACTCGTGAGCAAAACTAGTCTTTTAGGCAAATGTTACGACACTTTAATGTCATCAACAGCCCATGTCACGACACTTTAATGTCATCGACAGAAAGACCCGACCTCTATGCCCTCGGCATAATCGCAGGAACGGTTCCCACTCAACCCGTTGCTCACTTGCCACGACACTTAAATATCATCGGCACGAGTTAAGCTTTCCCGAAGCCCGTGAATCGAACGTACGATATTACATAACCCAGTTATGTACTAAATGGGCACTTAGGCCCCCAAGTTGGCAAGATCTCGTATCCGCCCAGTTTTCCGGGTGCACCTTTGGGTTAGTCCCCAAGGCTCCCTGCTGCAATCTACCGCGTAGAAAACCCGAAAAACAACCAATAGCACGGAGTCTTCTCCGGCCTTATGCAATGCAACATCACCGATCCAGACCAACATGTCCGGGTAGGCTTCACACATCATGCCTATGTCCGTTCTCGCTTACGGACTCTAAACAACGGGGACTTCACATATCTACCCGAAGGAACGCCTCCAACTCTCCGCAGACTCGCGAGAGCGGGCTTCCTATGCTAAGAAAGAGAGCGACTCATGCTCAAGATGAGGATCGTTACCCTTGAGTTCCTCTTCGGCGCCATCAAAAAGTAATCGGATAGAAATCATCGCACTAGCGTTGCCTCCGTGGATCCGGAGTCGGCTTGCGATTCGGAGCTCCGAAGCTCCTCCAATGGCGGATCTAGCTCCTCTTCCACTCTTGGATCTTCTCTTTCTCTAAGGACTTGGAGAGATGAAGAGTGAAGGAAGTAATGGATTTTCTAAGTCAAAACCCGGGTATATCCTCTCAGGAACAACCCCCAGCCATTGGATCTCAACCTAAGAAAACGAACGGCTTTGATTCGGGGCTGAAATGCCCAATCTGGACCGAACACGGCCTGGCACACGCCCGTGTCCAGGGCCGTGTGTCGCATTCGCCGTCAAAACCGAATCACCTGGAACCTCACACGGGTATCGAACACGCCCGTGTTCGAGCTGACACGCCCGTGTTCCACCTGACACGGCCGTGTAGCCGGCCGTGTACCCCATGATTTTTCCCCGTTTTCAACCCGAGCACTGCACGGGTTCTAGGACACGCCCGTGTCCTTGCCCGTGTCACCTTGACACGCCTGGGCTCCAGGCCGTGTACACGGTCCCGACACTTCGTGGCTAAGTGTCCACACAGGTCGACACGCCCTGCGACACACCCGTGTCGCAGGCCGTGTGCCATGTCTCGACACATTGTCGACACCAAAGTGTCGACTTCGCGGGACGAGTGTCGACACGGGTTGACACGCCCTGTGAAACGCCCGTGTCGCAGGCCGTGTGCCATTGTCTCGACACAACGTCAAAGAACAGTGTCGACTTCGCGGCTAAGTGTCGACACGGGTCGACACGCCCTGCGACACGCCCGTGTCGCAGGCTGTGTGCCCAGTCTCGACACATTGTCGACACAAAAGTGTCGACTTCCCGCCTTAGTGTCGACACAGGCTTGACACGCCCTGGGACACGCCCGTGTCCCAGGCCGTGTGCCTGCAGCCAAAACTCAAACTGGCCCAAATCATCCCCCTTTGCTCCTTTGAGTTTCGGGGCGTTACACTAGGCTTGTTGCTCAAGGATATAGGCAAGAAGAAGGAATTGATTATGATCAAACCTTTGCACTTGTTGCAAGGTTGGAAGCCATAAGAATATTCCTTGCATATACAACATACAAGATGTTCAAGGACTTCTAAATGGATGTGAAGAGTGCTTTTCTAAATGGAGTGCTACAAGAAGAGGTTTATGTAGAACAACCTCCAAGTTTTGTTTCTCCAACTTACCCCTCTCATGTTTTTAAATTGCATAAGGCTCTTTATGGTCTAAAGCAAGCTCCAAGAGCTTGGTATGAGATCTTAGCTAGTTTTCTATTAGAGCATAAATTTACAAGAGGAACTGTAGATAAAACTCTTTTCACTAGACATCATAAGGACCAAATCTTATTAGTATAAATCTATGTGGATGATATTATATTTGGCTCTACAGATTGCAAATTATGCAAGAGGTTCTCTGACCTCATGCATTCCAAATTTGAAATAAGTAGCATGGGCGAGCTTTCCTACTTCTTTGGTCTCCAAGTGAAGTAGCTCCCTGATAGCATCTTCATCTCTCAAGCAAAATATGCTAAAGAACTTCTAAAGAATTTTGGGATGGCTGATGCCCCAGCAAAGAAAACACCCATGGCCACCAATGATGTTGTGGACTCTGATGTACCAGGGAAACCTGTGGATCAGAAACTTTATAAGGGCATTGTTGGGTCCCTATTATACCTCACATCAAGTAGGCCAGATATTATTTTTGTCACATATCTTTGTGCTAGGTTCCAGGTGAACCCTAAAGAATCTCACCTAATTTTACTAAAACGGATTTTGAGATATATAAAGAGTTGTCCTAATCTAGACCTATGGTATCCTGCTGAATCAGAATTTGAGTTAACTGGATACTCTGATGCTGATTTTGCTGGATGCAGGGTAGATATAAAAAGTACTTCAGGGACTTGCCAGTTCTTGGGTATGAGATTAGTATCTTGGATTTGTAAAAAGCAAACATCAGTGTCAAACTCAACTGTTGAAGCAGAATATATTGCAGCAGGCAGTTGTTGTTCACAGATGCTTTGGATACAAAATCAGCTTCTAGATTATGGGTTCAACTTAAATAATTCAATCCTACTCTGTGATAATACAAGTGCTATAGTCACATCCCAAAATCCAGTTCACCATAGTATGACAAAACATATTGATATAAGACATCATTTCATTAGAGAGTGTGTAGACAAAAATAAAATCAAACTTGTATATATCTACACTGATTTACAAAGGGCTGATATAGTCACCAAACCTCTGAATGAAAGAAATCATATGTTCTTTGTAAATCAACTTGGAATGATCAATGGAGAAGACTTTATTTAATTTCTGTCTGCACTCGACGAATTTTCCAAAATTCGTCGAACGGAGTTCGACGAACCGGGGAAAGTTTGAGAGATATTCGTCAAATGGAGATCGACAAACTCTCTGAGTGAAACAATTTTCGTCGAACGGAGTTCGACGAACTTGCTTCAGAAGATATTCGTCGAACGGAGTTCGACGAACTGTCTTAAATTCTTCTGGATAAGATTGACGAATTATTTCATTCAAACTTATGTCGTCGAACTCAGTTCGAAGAATTATTTTTATTTTCGTGGAACGGAGTCTGTCGATTCATATTCTTGAAAACCCTATATTTAGGTTTTCTTCGACCTCCGTCCTGCGCTTTCTGTTCCTTTGCACTTGATCGCCGTTTTGTGTCTCTCCTGCATGTGATTCCAGGGCGATTCAGGCAAGCATTCTCGCAGGCATGAAGTTCGATACAGGCTTTGATGTGGATTTTGATTCGTTTCAACATTCTGATCCCATATTCCTTTACATTTTGGAACTTCTTGAAGAATAAGAACTCAAAACCTTAATGACTAGAAAAATCAAACTACACAGCACTGAAATCAGAGAATGGGTCTACACCCTATCACGGACAGAGGAGAATACGATGACAGGCACCATTGTGGGTAATTCGGTCTCCTTAACTCCCGCAATTTTAACTGAAATTTTTGGATTAAGGAATGGAGAAGAGCAAGTATAGATTGAAATCGAGGAGTCTGACGTGATGCTAAGACTAATGGGTTATACTGGAGAGGCTTCAGCTCCAGCTCTAGCAGCAGAGGCAGCAATAGTAGCAGTAGACTGTACAGAGTATATTGATACAGATGATCTTGATTTTATCAATTTTATTGATACTGATATGGACTTGGAAGAGTCAGTTTCTGAGACAATAATTACTGGTGGTGATTTCATTTTAAATCCCACGGTTGATTTCGAAAATTTGTTGAAAAATTTTAACTTTGCAGTTTTGAGATATCTTACAGCAGAATATACTACTAAGCCATACTTGGCTATTGTACCATATACATCTCCAGTAAGTCCACAAGTTGCAAAGCAACTCAGTGATAGTTTTGTTGTTCCTGAGCCAACAGTTATTCCAGCTCCTTCAAAAATCTCTTCCGCTCCTAGTTATGTCATGGATGACTCCCCCATGCCAAATCTAGATGAACTGATCTTGGCTGATATTGAAGATGAAAATAAGGCAGCAGCTGAAAGCTCTGTCCAAGTTAGTTCAGATTCTTTTGAAGCTTCTCCTCCAACTCGTGTTGAAACTCCTGCTCCTGCCCCAAAAAATCCTACTATTTTTGCTAAGGCTTTGAAAGCTTTGGATGATCTATATGATAACCCTCAGGGTTTTGAAAATGATGATGATGAAGATGAGGATGAGGACTCAGATGAGGAGGATACAAAGAAGAGGAAGCAAGTATCAAAGAAAAGAAAAGCTCCTCCTCCTCCTGCTCCTAAGCCTAATCAAAATAATTACACTCCTTATTACATTCTTCAAAAGATAACACCATACAAATGGATGCCAGCATGGATGTGGCTATCTAAGAATCAACAGAAGGAAAGGAAGAAGAGTAGAAGGTACTCTCCTCCACCAGTTCAAAGGTATAGAAAAGATCCACCACCACCTCCTCCTCCTGCGGCTGGTGCTCCTGGTTCAAGCTCTCAAAGGTCTGCCCCTGTTCAAGCTTATCAAAGACATCATGGCAGATCTTCCCCTGGTAACAGTTAGCATAGGAAACAATCTTCAGGAAAATAACATCAACAGAAATAACAAGATCAGCAACAACAACATCAGCAACAACAACATAAACAACATTAACATCAACAAACTGAAAGTTCTAGAAGATCAACCTCTACTCCTGTTCCTTATGAAGATCCAAAAACAGCCAACACAGCTAAAATGGCCAGGTTCCAGGAACTAGTAGGCTTTTCTATGATCAATAAGGCAAAGGCTGAAGGGAAGGATATTTCTGAATACACTACAATGTCCAAATACAGGAGAGAAGAACTGAAAAGGTTTGAAAAGGCTAACAAAATTTTTAATGTTTATGATTATATGAAATTACATCCTGAAGCAGTGGTCCCTAGAGCTACATCTCTGAAGATTATAGGGGTTGCTGACATGACAATGACTATGGAACAAGCTTCAAATCCAAACAGGAAAATAATCTTTACCAAGCTAGGAGACAAGGGCAACGATGTAAAGCATCAAGAGAAGAAGCAGAAGAAATGAAATCTGAACTATTTTATTTCTGTTTTTCTATCTTAAACTATTTCATATTGTCTGAACAAAGCTTTTATGTAAATATATCTGCTGCATGTGTTAATTATCTCTGTCAGATATATCTTTTTCCTGCTTTGTTTACTTTATGTAGTTATTTTCAGTCTATTAGTGACCTCACCCAAATAGGGGGAGATTGTTGGATCCCTAGTTTGATTTGGGCTAGGTTCACTAACTTAGGATGATGTGACCCAACATGTATAGCCAGGGTCAAAGTTGTGTCCTACAGTCTAGGCCAAGTCCTCAGTAACAACATCACATGGACAAGCCATCATCAGACTGCCAAAGACTAAAAACTTAGAGTTTTTCCAGAGATTCAGAGATTTCTCAAGAAACTAAGTAAAATGAGTTCGACGTTCGTCGAACTCAGGTCGACAATAGTCGTTCTAACTCGACAATCTTAGAGAAATATTCTCTGAGCCGAGCTCGACAAACTTCAGTCACAGATCGACGATCCTTGGATTCCACCTTCAGAATTCTAAGTCTAGACTATTCTCTAGACTCAGGTCGACGAACCTAGTTCTCAGGTCGACAAACTTCATTCTTTGCTCGATGATTTCTAGACTTCCACTTCAACTCTATTGCCAGAGGTCTGCCAATTTTTCTCTAAGTCCAGAATCATTTTCAGCTCGACGAATTCAACGTTCTCTAGACTTAGTTCGACGAATTCAAGGTTCTCTAGACTTAGCTCGACGAACACTAATCTTTGGTCGACGAATCTTTGGTCTACTAAAGCATTCTGTCAAGACTATGTTCTCTAGTCTTAGGTCGACGAACTCAGTTCTCTGCCCGACGAATTCTGGAACCAGAAGACTTGTGTCGACACTCAGAGTATATGTCGACACCAACTAAGTCGACACTAGAAGAACTTATGTCGACACCTAGATCATTAGTCGACATTCTGGAAAGTTTGTGTCGACACCACACAGAAGACTTGTGTCGACACATAGGAGCAATCATGTCGACACACAGAATATTTGACAACTCCAGAGTAGTTGCTGAACTCCAGTCGACGAACACATTTACCAGCTCAATGAATAGGCAACGATCAAAAGAGACAGCAGTTCAGTTTCCAAGTCGACAATAATGGAACTCAGCTCGACGAACATAAGTCGTCTGGTCGACGAATACTACATTTCAGCTCGACGAACTATGGACTCAGTTCGACGAATTCTGCTATCTGCTCGACGATTACAGACTTAGTCATTTTCGGCCTTCTATCCCCACTCTAATGCGATAATTCCTGAGTAATTAATGCTCTAAGATTCTCTGAATATAACCGTTAGAAGGAGCATTAATTATGGTCTTCTCCAGGATTATTGCTTGCCATTTTTCCACGAGACAGTTGGGGAAATAAATCAATGTCGATTATTCTGAAGGCTGTCAGCATTAATTGCAGATGAAATCAAATTTTTGAAATACAGAGAAGAAGAGAATAACAGACACACAGATAGACAGAGAGAATTAATCAAGAATTATTAAGAAAGTTTTTACACACAGAGCACAGCTCACTGAGAAGCATATAGAGATTACTGAGATATAGAGAAAAACATTCAGTCTTGAACAATCTGCTCTGTCAACAAGAAGCATTCTCTGATACAGAGAAGTTCTTGACCAGAAGCTCATCAGCACCTGAAGAAGAAGAACAACAATACCTATATCAAGAGTCTTCTTTCTTCAAGTACTCCAGGACACTTCAAAAGGACAATATTATTCTCATCTGTCAAAGAAGTTCCTGAAGACTATTGCTGGTCAAGAATTCAGTTTGAAGACCTATCACTATGAAGCTTAGCTCCTATTTTTCCCTGATTCATTCTACATCTCAGGGGGAGCCATAAGCTATAATCAAATCCACAAGTCTTCTCAGTTGTATATTGAGAAAGAGAAGACAAAATCATCTCTCACCCCCACTATATAAAAGGTTTTCATCTCCCTTCAAAAGTGATTCCTTGGTTGCAAGTCTCCTGATCAAAAGACTTGGGTTGGTTTTTGAGCACCTGATAAAAAGCTTATTGGTGTCAGGCACCTGATCAAAAACCTGAGTGGATTCCTACCAAGGGTGGTAGAAGAGTGGATGTACCTAGGTTGGGAACCACTATAAAATTCTTGTGTCGTTTGGTTGCCTCTTTTTTTGTGTTCTTGCTTGTGCTTGTACTTTAGGTTTATTGTGTGCTAGCTATATTAATTTTTGCACTTTTAATTTACAGCAAAAGTTGTAATAGCTGTTAAGAATTTTTTAAGAATACTCTATTCACCCACCCCCCACCCCCCACCCCCCCCCCCCCTCTAGAGTATTTCAGATCTAACTCTCACTTTCATCCTAAATAGAAGTTTAATACATAAACTTAAGGGCAAGACTCCCTATGAACTACTCAAAGGGAAGCAACCTAAAATAGATTACTTTATAATTTTTTGTTGTACATGTTACATTCATAATAATAAAAAAACATCTTAGAAAGTTTGAAGTCAAAGCTGAAGTGGGAATTTTTCTTTGATATTCCCAAGTCAGCAAGGCCTATAGGATTTTCAATAAATCAACTTTAAGATGGAAGAATCTGTACATATAACCTTTGATGAAGCTAACATGTATTACAAGGAGAAGGATTCTTCGACCAGAAATTTATTGTAGGTATCCCAATTGTGTGAGAAATTGGATGATTTAAACCTCACCAATGAGGCTACATCATATCCCTCTCCACATGTCGAAGAAGCGAGTGAAGATGATATTGTTGAAATGATTGTTGAACCACCAACAAAAAAACATAATTCCACAAGAGGAATTAATTCCTAATGCTATTGCTGAACCAACTCCTCCTATTGATCTTGTCACACTTAGAGATCACCTTATATCTCAAGTGATTGGAGACATAAAAGTTGGTGTAGGAGCAAGGCATCATCTAAACCAAGACCTAATGCATGCTTGCTTCATATCTCACCTTGAGCCCCAATCCATAAAAGATGCAGAGCAAGATCCCCACTGGATTATTGTAATGCAAGAGGAGCTCAATTAGTTTGAGAGATACAGAGTTTGGGATTTAGTTCCAAGACACAAATATTACCAAGTTATTGGAACTAAATGCGGTATTAGAAATAAATTGGATGCACAAGGAGATATTATTAGAAATAAAGCAAGGCTGGTAGCACAAGGATATAGACAGGAAGAAGGAATTGATTTTGATCAGACCTTTACCCCTGTTGCAAGACTAGAAACTATCAGGATATTTCTTGCTTATGCAACCTACAAAAGTTCAAGGTCTACCAGATGGATGTCAAGAGTGCCTTCTTAAATGGTGAACTCAAAGATGAAGTATATGTGGAACAACCACCAGGTTTTATCTCTCTAACTCATCCCTCTTATGTTTCCAAATTGCATAAAGCTCTCTATGGTTTAAAACAAGCTCCAAGAGCTTGGTATGAGACCCTAGCTAGTATTCCTTTAGATCATAAGTTCACTAGGAGCATTGTAGATAGAACCTTGTTCATTAGGCATCATAAAGATAAAATATTGTTAGTAAAAATATATGTAGATGACATTATTTTTGGCTCTACTGATTCCAAACTATGCAAAAGGTTTTCTGACTTGATGCATTCCAAATTTGAAATGAGTAGCATGGGTGAGCTTTATTACTTCCTTGGTCTCCAAGTGAAGCAATCCTCTGATGGCATTTTCAAATCACAATCAAAATATGCTAAGGATCAAGTTAAAAGATTTGAGATGTCTGATGCCTCAGTAATGAAAACACTCATGGCTTCCAATGCTGTGATTGATTCTAATGAACAGGGTAAGCTAGTTGATCAGAAAATATATAGGGCTATTTTTGGGTCCTTATTATATCTCACAGCTAGTAGGCCAGATATTATGTTTGTCACATGTCTTTGTGCTAGGTTTCAGGTGAACCTTAAAGAATCTCACCTTATTTTCCTTAAAAGAATTTTGAGATATATAAAGGGTTGTCCTAATCTAGGACTTTGGTATCCCATAGAGTGAGAATTTGACTTAATTGAATTTTCAGATTCTAACTATGTTGGAAGCAGAGTGGATAGAAAAAGTACTTCAGGAACATGCCAGTTCCTTGGAGATAGGCCTGTGTTATGGTTTTGTAAGAAGCAGACATTTGTGTCAACTTCAACTGCAGAAGCTGAATACATTGCAGCTGGCAGCTGTTGTTCACAAATATTGTGGATTCAAAACCAACTTTTGAATTATGGTCTCAACATAAATAATTCAACTATACTTTGTGATAATACCAGTGCAATTTTTATTGCACAAAATCCAGTACTACATAGTAGAACTAAGCATATAGAGATAAGACATCATTTCATTAGAGATTGTGCGGACAAAAAGAAAATTAATCTTGTATTTATCTCTACTGATTTGCAAATAGCAGACATCTTCACTAAACAATTGGATGAGAAGAAACATCTATTCTTTCTGAATCAGCTAGGTATGATTAATGGAGAAGTTTAATTTGATTTTGGTTCAAGGTCGAAGAATTGATCACATTCCGTCGAACGGAGATCGACTATCTGAGAATTGTTCTTGAGATATTTCGTCGACCTGAGATCGACGAATTCTCTGCGTGAAGCTATTTCGTCGAGCAGAGATCGACGATCTTGCTTCAGAAAATTTTTTGTCGACCTGAGAACGTCGAAAAGTTTTCCCCTCTTCCAACTGAGATCGACGATATTATTTCTTCATAAAATTTTTTCGTCGACTTGAGAAAGAAGATTTTTTATTTTTCGCAGGACAAAGCCCACCGCTTCATATTCTCAAAACCTTATATCTAGTTTTTCGTCGTGCTCTATCCCGCACTTTCTGTTCTCTTGCACTTGATCTTTCTCTTATTTTTGTAGGAAAATCAATGGCGATTTCGACGCTCTCCCTCTCGAGCATGAAGTACGACACCGGTTTTGACATCGACTTTGATTCCTTCAACCACATAGATCAATTTTCATAGACAACCTATAGCTCTGTGAAGAATAGAATCCGAAGAAATTCATGACCATAAGGATCAAGTTGCCAGCGACTGAAATCAGGGAATGGGTTTATACTTCAACCTCTCTAGATGCAGAAACGATGACTGGCACCATCGGCAGTAATCAGGTTACTCTAACCCCTGAAATTTTAACTGAGATATTTGGTTTGGCAAATGGAGACGATGATATTGAATTAGATAACTCTGAATATGATGATATGCTGACTAAAATGGGTCACTCAGAAGGAAACCTAAATAAACTACTGAAAAATAATTTATCTGTTCAGTATAAATTTCTGGCAGATATTGTTGGTAAAGTTTTGCTGGGCAAACATATAGCCTATGATTATATAACCAGGCACTAGTTCTTGGTGATGTGTGCTCTGATATATAAGAAAACAGTCAATTGGGGAAAGATACTATTTGAGTTGATTAAGAACAAAGATTCCAAGAAAGAAGTTTGTTTTGTGAGGATATTGGGAATTTTCCTCCAGGAAAATGCACTAGAATTATTGCACTCCCAGCCAATATTCATAAATGCCTCAAAGAGGATAACCTCTGCTTTGTTTGGCAGATGGGAGAGGTCAATCCCTAAACCATCCAGGGCCTCCTCCTCCAGTACTTCTGAGGACACCAGGGCAGTGACAGCCTCTTTACGACCTCTATAAGAAGTTCTTCCTTCTACTAGAATTCCTTCACCTCCTCCACAACAACAACCACCTTCACCTCTTCCTCAACCATCACCTCCACATTCTCCAATCATCATCCATGAGGACATTTCATCTCCACCACCTCAATCTCCTCTTCAAACTCATGCATCTGATATTCCAACCACATCCTCACAGCCCACTTTCAATATGTTATCTCCTCCTCCACCATCTCCACACCATTCTCCAGTTTCATCTCATATTCAGGAAACCACCTCCACACCCACTACCCAAGTCCCTACCTCCACTACTGAAATTCAATCCAACCCTCCTTCCACATTTCCTGAATACACACATACAGATTTCTCTCATGACTTCTCTGTTTGTTCCAAATGTGGACATCACACCCCTTACACCACCTCTGCTCCTGAACCTCGCTAATTACATTTCTCTAACATAGCCAAAGTTCTTATCGCTTTCATTTAACCCACTCTTGAGCAATTAATATCACAAGCTATTACTCCTCCCTCTGCCTCCATCATTTTCTCTCTCTCTACCAGAATTGCTGCTCTCTCCTCTGTTCCTTCTTCTGGGGGACTGGCTTCAGGACCCTCTGAAACTAGCCAGGGGGAGATGTTCCATGAAGAATTTCCTCCTCCAGCCGTAATAGCAGCAGATTCTAAAATGATTGATGATTCAGCCGAGGCAGACATTCCAACTAAAATAATAGATATAGTTGATGATTCTGATTCTGACATGATTTGTGATACAGTTGCAGAAATAACCACCGTTGGTGATTTCTTTATAAATCCCACAGTTGATTTAAATTCTTTACTAAATTCTTTTAATTCTATTTACAGAAATGGTTTACCCAGTTTTGTTGCTCAGTACTCTAAAGCTATTGTAGTTTATACTGCTCCAATAAGTCATGCAGTTGTAGATCAACTAAAGGCAAGTTTTGCAGTTCCTGAGATTACAGAAAGTTCAGCTGTTGAAGAAATTAGTGAGCCAGCTCCTGAGCATAAGGCCTTCTCTCCACCAACTTTTGGCTGGTGTTAATCTCCTACGCCAGATTTGGATGATATTATGTTTGCAGATATGGAAGAAGAAGAAAATGTTCATATTGCTACAAATAGTTCTGCAGAGCCAACAAGTCAAGCATAGCCACAGATTCCTGGAATCTCAATTGATTTGCTATAGCAGTTGGATGCTCTTTATGATAATCCAAAAAATTTGTCTGATGATATTGATAATGTGTCAGATGACTCTGAAAATACAAGCTCAAAGAAAAGTAAGGCAAAGAAGAAGGTTGTTGCTGCCATGGATATTCCTAAGCCTAATCTGACTACTGATGTTCCTTATTATATCCTGCATAATATAACTCTCACTCCAAACATCCCAAACTAGATGAGATATTCCAAAATTGAATAAAAAAACTAGGCAGAAGAGCAGGAGATACTCTCCACCTACTAAATTCAGGAGAGGTCCTCCTCCTGCAGTAGGATATTCTGGAAGTATTTCTCAAGTTCAGAAATCTACATCTTCTCATCAGTCTAAACCTTCCTACAGTAGACAGCAACATAGTTCTAGCAGCAGCAGCAGGGAGCAACAATACCAAAAGCACAGCAGGCAGCAGAAAACCTCTGAAGATGATCAACCACATAAAGCATCTCCTAAAAGGCCTCTTTCTCCAGTCTATGATCCAAAAATGGACCCCAACCCCAGAATGGCCAGATTTCAAGAATTAATGGCACAGAGAATATCAGACTCAGAGAGATGAAGAAGAGGGGGAATAGAAGGAATAAAATTGTGCGTCGAATCAACAGAAAATAGAATCTCTGTCTTGGTATTTTCCCAAAGAAGACGAATCGATCATATTTTAACCCCCAGTTCATTTCTATGAGCTAAGGAAAGGAAATGTGCAATCCGCTTTGGAATTCCGTTGTGGTACAAATAGTTAGTTCTAAGGTCTAGGTCAGTCTGACTAGGTTAGACAAACATTGATCAGCCCTCAGAAGAAATCAAAGATCCAGACATAGAAGAAATGAAGTCTTTAAGAGTTCAGAGAATCAGTTCAACATTCTACGAACTCAACTCGACGATCGTCGATCGCAGATCGACGAACTCAGAGTCCCTACTCTGAGCTGAGCTCGACAAACCTGGAGCTCAGGTCGACAATCTTTCCTCTTCTCTCAAGTTCTCTAGTCGACGAAATTCTTTCTCAGCTCGACGAACCTGGAGCTCAGCTCGACGAAGACAATTTCTCAGCTCGACGAAGACAACTTCTCAGCTCGATGAACTTGAAGTTTAGGATGACGAAATCTGTTCTAAGTTTGACGATTTCTCTCAGTATTAGTTTGGCATTTTCTCTCTTTGATTTCTGTTTGGATTATTCTAAGGCAGTAATTCTCTGATAATTAATGCTCATATTCTCAAGAATATAGTCATTGCTTGGCAGCATTAATTATGGATTTCTCAGAGTAATTACTTGACTTATTTACTGAGACAGTTGAGGAAACACATTTATGACAAACTCCTGCCGTTCAAGTCCCAGGATTTCAGCATTAATTCAGGAATTCAAATTTCGATCTGCAAATTTCTTACGCGTAAGTGTGAACAATGAATCACAATATATATTACCATCAAAAGATGGCCTTCAACTATAATCACATTGTACACATCGACACGCCAAATCTACACATCTTCAATTCACTAGACATGTTGTAAACATTAATGACACTTAACACATTCCATATAATGTTACAACATGAAAATAGGTCAACCTCAATATGTATGAAAAACACATGCATACACACTCATATGATTAAACGATAATCATTTATCAACATTTATAGAACTCCAATGTACTTTAACCAATGTGACAATCTTAACCCGGTAATCAATGTTGCTCTTTGATTACCATGATTTTGAGGAAAAACATAAGATCATACAACATAATAAAACTAATAGTTCTATTGTCCAAGACCAAGAGCATCTTCTTGAACCTTACATGAGGTGTGTCATGCAATCAAGGAACAAAATGTAACAACATTTTAGATCATGAATTCTTAGTAAATAAGAGGAACAAAGCAACTTTAAAAACACCACATCCTTCAGTTATAAAGACAATGGTTATAAAGATAGTGGTTTCAGATATAGTTGTTCTTGTTGCTGATGAGGATGTTGATGGGGATGTTGTTGATGCTAATGATAATGATGTTGATGCTAAGGTTACCGATGATGATGGTGAAGTTGTTGATATTGCTGATTTGATTGTCAGTTTGCCAAAAGATCGTCTAGCATGGTTGAGGGGGAGCTAAACTAACCATCTAATCTTCTGCAAGACAAAATTGGTAAGTATATACTTGACCATGAGAAAAGGAATGCCAACATCCTAGGTGGCCCTCGAGACAAGACCTAGAAGGATTTGGAAGCTCTAGAAAGGCTTGTCGCTCTAGTTGAGGGGGAGAAATTTCTTGAGATTTTTGATGAGGAAGGATAAGTAGAGGTGGTTCCTCCTGCCATAAAGGTTGAAGGTCATCTTCTGCTCAAGGCCCATATCTCCCTAGTGGTACATCTCTATAGTGACCATGAGACTCATGCAAAACTTCCTTCACCTCCAAGACCTCAGGAAAGTACTTGATAAAGTAGAAGAGGTGGAGAAAGAAATGAATAATAGACTCGTTGAAGTCAAAGTCAACATTGAGAAGCTGGAATCCAACTTGGATAATTGGCTAATTTAAGGTGGTAAAGCAATTCTGCATACCATAAAAGGACTTAGCGACAACCTTGATGAGAGAAGGCATGTACATTAAACATCAAAGACTATTATTGATGCGAAAAATTATGGGATGCACCATTATGATGACCAAATGGTATACTTCAGAGATACAATTGTCAATGCCCTCACTTCAGAAGTTAGAAAGGGGGAGGATCAACTTAACATGAATGTAAATGCACTAGAAGCTGCTATGCAACAACAGTTTCAAGGTGTCAACACTTATTGTTTTAAGAATTTTGAGTGGCTAATGTGAAGAGGAGGATATACTCTAGGAAGTATATGAGAGATGATCTAGATGCTCCTCCTCCTCCTCCTACAAAGTATTTCCCAAAGCCAAAGACTTATTTTGACAGGCAAAATGAGAAGTGCAAAGGGAAAAATGTTTTGTATTCATACTCTAATTATGAATATGTGTGTATTCTGGAATGCCACTTAGAATTATTTATATTACATTACTGTTTTGATGATTTTGAGATCTCTAAATATATCATTACATTTCCTTATATATTTTTGTTTAAGATTATTTTATGTGCAATTCACCTTAGTATATAGGGTTCTGACTTCTTCAAATATGGGGAGATTGTTCGGTATTGTTTCCATAATAACCCTGATCTGAAGAAATCATCCTTGAACTAAAATGAATTGAGTTGTATTTGATGATGCTTTCAAGTTATGTGCTTGCATAACTTAATTGCCAAGTACACACCAATGTTAGATTACAATGAGCCATGTAACTAAGGACTATGCAATGTAATCCCTCATTATATAGGACATGGTGTTGACTCATATGTAATCTCTCTATTGGGATATACTTCATTTTCAAGTGCATAGGAATCAAGGAAAAGAACAGTTGCTGAGTTCAGAAAGAATCAGAAAATTTCCAAAGTAAAATTCATCGAGTATACACGTGAAGTGTCGTGTCATTCGTTGAGACATCACGTGAACACTCGTGGAGTTCGTCAAGTTTACTTGGGAAATTTATGTCTGTTTCTTAAAATAGCTTCAAAATGGCTAAGTAAAATTCATCGAGTATTCACGTGAAGTCTCGTGTCATTCATTGAGATGTCACGTGAACAATCGTGGAATTCATTGAGTATTCTCGAGAAGTCCAGTGACTGTTGACAGAAAATTTTCTTCTTGTCATGTTTTCGACTAAGTAAAATTCGTCGAATGATCTCGAGTAATTTGTCGAGTGCTTTCATATGATTCGGCGAATGCACTCGTGGAAATCATCAAATGACTGTGTGTTTCGTCGAGTGCTCGAAGTATTCCACGAGTCATTTCGTCGAATGGACTTAATGATTTTTTTGGATCGATTTTTTTGGCGAGTTTTGTTTCAAAATTACGTCCATGTATAGTGCATGTGGAAGCTTGTTATGGAAGGAGATTTCTAGTTATTGCTGATGGAATCCTATATAAATATCAAGGATTTTAATTCAATAATAATGAATTCCAAGAATCGCAAAACCTAATTTCAAAATCGTGAATGGCAGAGTAAATTTCTTTCCTGATCTACTGTTCTTGGAAACATTTGACCCGACAAGCCAAAGTTCGCGATCGGTAATTCTTCTCAAAGATAGATTCGACAAGATCATTGCTTTCAGATTCTTCAAAGGTGTTCTTGATCTAGTCGGATTCCAAAAGTTTTTCAAATCAAGGTTTTCAAGTTTTCAAGTCTTCTTCTCTAACCTTCATTTCAAGATATACTCTCAAAGAAGGCAGAAGATTAAATTCATTCAGATCTGAAGAAGAAGAATGTTTGTTATCTAGAAAGTTGTGCCAAACTATTTTTCTTATTGTAGGAAGTTTTTACTTCCGAGTTTGTAGATCCTTGTTTATTATATCGAGTTGTAGGAGAGGTTGTTCTCTGAGTTTAGGAGAGGTTATTCTACGAGTTGTAGGAGAGGTTGTTCTCCAAGTTATATTAGAGTTGTCTACAAATTTTAGGAGTTAAGGCTATAAGGTGTAAGATTGTGATAATCTGCATTTTGGTGAAGTAACCGAGTCTAGCCGAAGTGCTAGATAGGTGAGGCGGGACATTAGACGTACCCATCCTTGGGAATCACTATAAATGCTTGTGTCTGTGTTGTGATTATGTGTGTTTGTTATTATCAATTTTTTATTACCCAAAAAGATGCAAAACTCACCTATTCACCCCCTCTAGGTGACTTAGGTAGACAACTAGATACTTTCAGTTAGTTTTTCAAAGAACAATGCTATTGGTGGAGGTATTTTTATTGCGTCATGGTAGTGTCCTTTAATAGACCTGATCTCGATCTGACCCCCTCACTTTGCCAGTTTACAAATTCGCCTAGTGACGTGGTTTTCGCGGGAGCCTCCTCCATTCCAAGGTAAAAAACCTTCCTTTCTTCCCTTTTTTGATTTATGTTAAGATTTAGGTTGAATTCATGGAATATTTTCATGTGAGGGAATGATTTATGGATGTTGGATAGGGGTTTGAGGTTTCAAATAGATTAGAGTTAGGGTTTTCATTTTTCTTCATGGATCAAAGGTCGAATCTCTAGATATATATGATTAGATGACACTGACTCACTGCATTTTTGTATTAAATTTGTTAGATCTGGAGATTTGCGGCGAGATATGAAGGAAGGAGATGGGTTATAGTACATCAGGCTTCCGCACGACGGTAACGCATAGAGTTCAATATCCTGTTATTTTTTTTTTCAGGATAAGGCATCCTCCAGCACTCAATCGCAAAGGAGTTGTTCAAAGGATTCTCGTACTCCTGCACCGACCCACTCTGCAGTGGAGAGTGCCACTGTGAGTGTGCCTATGGTTATCAAGATTGATGTGGGCCAATATCCACATATATATTCATACTTGGCTGATGCGGACGTTCTTCTGGTGGTTATATCAAAAGCTGCTTTTTCATCAGGACACGTCCTATGAGTTTTATAACAATCTATGGGATCCAGCACCCATATCACTTGATAGATGGGTGTAGTCCTGCATAGGTTATCAAATTATGACCATAAAGCATGAGGAATTGGAGAGGATGTATGGCTTAACTCAGGACACCCAATGACTCAACATCATCGAGTCCTTGAGGTCTTCCGGAGACAGGATAGTAATGAAGCAGGTCCACTATGGTAAGAAGGGTCACCAGGACCTCATCATAACTATGTTTTCTATTACATTCGATGCTCTTATTATCCATCTTGTGCCACTCTCTCATGTACAAATCAGGGGACATAAAGAATATTACCGCTTAGCTCACCATGGTGACCTACTACATCCTGGAAGGTATATTGTTTAGTGTTTTTGATTTAATTTTATCCATCATGTGATATACTTTTCAGCTAAGAGAACCTGAGAGCCAGCGATTGAACACCCTGCCTTTGGGTTGTGTGATTCTTAAGATATTGGCGCATAAATATCTGATTATTGATCGGACACCATTTCTAAATGATAGTTGAATTCAGAAATATATGGTAGCGGAGATATCTATAGCACCTAGTGCACAACCATGTATTTAACGTCCTCCTCTTCATCGTGGATATTCACTCTGGGAACCCCATCGAGATCTTTATGATATGGTTAAGTAATAGGGTTGGGAGATCAATGAGACGAGCCAGGCGGCGGATGGATTGAATAAGATGTTGAGAAAGATGATGTTGAAGTTCAATTTTTCTCTGACTTCCTTAGAGGAGTAGCATCTAAAATAGGTAGTCAGTATTCGAAGCCTGGCGCCACTATCTTTTTCCCCTCCCCTTTTTTGTTAAAGTTGTATTAAGACAGGTTGAATAATTATTATATCATTTGTGACATTAACATGCATAACTTGATATTACACGTCTTTCAGATTTCTGTGGCTAGTTAAGTTTAGTTTCAGAGTAACATACCATGAATGATAGTTTTAGTTTGCACAACATGAATGAGTTTTCAGATTTTGGCAGCGGTACCTCGATAACTATCCATTTTAAAATTTATTTTAAGACTGACAAAGTGATTTTGGTCACTTGAAATGCTGGCATTTTATTCAATTACATTCAATTTGATTGGTTAAGAAATTAAGCTAAACTTGTCTAAGACATATCTTATAATATATTTAATGTGACCATATATTGTGTTAGCTCAAACAAACAAATGAAAGAACAAAAACAAAAAAAAGTAATAAGCATATTGTGAGGTAAAATATAGTGTCATTCATTTTGATTCAAAATTGAGGTTGGCAATTATTCCTGAAGGTGGAACAATTTTTGGAATAACATAGCTCTGATACCACGTATTGTATCGGGTAGCCAACTTCAGAGGGGGTGAATAAGGTTTTCAATTAAATTTAGAATTAAAAAGAATTTAAGCAGAGCAATATGTTCTGGAAGCTACCGCAGTGCGGTACGACAACTACCGCACAGCGATAGGTCACAGACACAATTTTCCCTATAAGATATTGTTTTCAGGTTACCACATAGCCCTCAATATACTACTAACATACAACCACGAATAAAAAGTTGAAACAATGAAACTAAATTTTATTTAAAACTAATAAAATGTTTACACAGAAAACACAACTAGATGTCCATGACGCCGGAGATCGGAAGTGATGAATACAACTCTCTTTTGATTTATATACTGACCCTCACCCAAGATCGGTTGGCTCTCTATCTCTTTCCTCCACGAAAACATCTTCAAGCCGACTCTTCACCTTCCTCATCAGAAGGGTCTTTGAACCCTGATCTAGACATCCTCCTAGGATGATTTCCCACGGAACCCTTCCCAGATTCTGACGAACTCCCTGGTCAATTTACCTCACATAGAAAATGATTAGAAAAGAGAAAAATACAACTAGAAAAGAAATGGAAGTTAGAAACTCTTTCTCCATCAAAGAAGGATTCCTCCATAGAGCGGCGCACGATCAATGCTTTTGAATGTCATTCTTCCTGCACACGATCAACTGTTGATGGTTGTTAGATACTTCGCTCTTCAGAGTTCTTCAATCACAAAGAGTAGGGAGACAATTCACTTTTACTTATGTGGAGATGGCCGTTCGCAACAACAGAGGTAGCAACAGAACCCTAGAAGTGTAATACTCCTTCTTGTCTCCACAGGAAAAGAAACGTGCGATCTTATAATCGTTTTAAATAAGCCACCGCTAATTCCAGGGTTACCTCATGACAGTAGATCTTTTGACGCATTTTTATTGGTTGTCCATCATCAAATTAGGAAAAGGTCACAAAATATTCTCTTGTTGCTATTTGATAGCATGGTGCGGTTGCTAGCAGGGCACGATAGTCTGGTCTTATCGATACAACTGTCTATTCACTGCTACCAACTCTACTTGATGCCACCATCTTGAATCAACGTTATGGTTAACGCAGCACGATAATCTTATCGCCAGGCAGTAGGTCACAAACAAAATCTTTCATCCCCAGCTTGTAAGCTGGCATGGTTAGCGGAGGCGGTAGGTCTAGCGCCAATCGATAGGTCACAGACATTTGATTTCTGGTGTCTTCATACCTATAAACTTGGACAATATATCCGGCATAAGTATGATCAAATACAACTAGGGATTCGATATTGTCAAACTAAAGAGATGTAGAACACAAGTTCCAACAATTGAATCCTATTATGTTCTGATCCTACGAAAAGTAACCATTTTATTCACATATTAAAATGATAGGAATTGGAGTGTTAAATATGATGATTTGATTATCACTACTATCGACGTTTATTTAATATAGCCAAGTCACTTGATCATAATTGTTGAACTTTGAACTTTTGAATGACAAAATTAAGAAAAAAGTCATTATCGTGGATCAATTGAATTATACCTTATAACTTAAGTGAGGATGAGACTTCTTTGACTTTTGAATTGATGATCCACATGATTTGGACTACACAAATTAGGCATGATCATCACTAGTTTAACCTTGATTTTAATAAGTGATCATGATCATACTTACTATACCTATTTTGTTTGGGTTACCAGAGGAGTAAAAATATTCAATAATATATACTCATATGTCTCATATTCCTTGAATATGTTCTGAAGAGTGGTAAACATATATACGTATGTTTAAAGTGATCTCTCAAATGTTTTAACTAATATTACGGCATGACATTGTAACCAAGTCCATTATATGCTAAGAGTGAGTAATTACTCATGTTTATAGGTCAGAATAAAACATTTGGCCAAGTTTATGAGGTGAGTATTACCTGATTAATTCTTTGGATATGGATTGACGAGCTTGGGAATTGAAACATAGGCACTTGGTGTCAGAAAAAGAAGACTGGAGAATCAAGTCACTTGGTGACTGTAATAGAAAGAGAAAGAAGACTGGAAACTAACATCTCGAAGAATCAATTTGGATTCATGCTAGGGCAGTCAACTATGGAAGCAATACATCTCTTGAGGAGACTCATTGACAACTACCGAGAAAGAAAATAAGATTTGCATATATTGTTTATTGAACTTGAGATGGCTTATGATAGAGTTCCAAGAGAGATTTTATGGAGAGTCTTAGAAAATAAAGGTGTAAATGTATCATACATTAACGTAATCAAAAATATGTATACAAATTTAGTGACAAAGGTGAAGATAGCTGGAGGATTAACACGGTAATTCCCCATCATTGTTGGCTTACATCAAGGTTCAATTTTAAGCCCTTATCTCTTTACCATTATCTTAGATGAACTTATTGGACATATCCAACAAGAAATATCTTGGCGTTTAGTATTTGAGGATGATATCATTTTGGTACATGAGACACGCGAGGGTGCAAACACAAAACTTGAATCTTGGCAAGACACTTTAGAAAAGAAGAGTTTTGTGTTGAGCATGACAAAGACAGTGTATATGGAGTTTAAATTTAGCAGTGATAAAGATATTTACCATTGTGAATGGTTTAAATATCTTGGATAATTTAGCAGTGATCAAGATATTTCCCGTTGTGAATTTTTTAAATATCTTGGATCGATAGTTCAAAATGATGGAGGTATTGATAAAGATATGACATAGAATCCAAGTAGGTTGGTTGAAGTGGAGAGGCACATAAGGGATCTTGTGTGATCATAAAGTACCATTAAAACTTAAGGTCAATGTTGGGTATTGTATCCACAATAACCCTGATTTGAAGAAGTGCCCCTTGAAATAAGATGAATTGAGTTGTATTTAATGCTATCTATTTAGTTATGTGCTTGCAGGACTATATTGATAAGTATAACCCAATGTTATGTTACAGTGGGTCGTGAAACATGAGTATATAATGTAATCTTTCATTGTGTAGGTCATTGTGTTGACTCATGTGTAATCTCTCTATTGGGGTGTACTTTTATCCCAAGTGCATTAAAAGCATCAAGAAAGGACAAGGACCTGGAATCAGAAGAACGGAATTTTACCCAAGTTAAATTCGTCGAGTATAGTAAGGGTTATTCGTCTAATTCGTCGAGTATACTCATAGATACTCATCGAATTCGTTGTGTACACCTACTGACACTCGTCGAATTCATCATATTTACATAGGGTAAAATATCTGAGATTTGGAAAATCAGTTAAGTAAAAATTATCGAATATCATCAAGTATACTCATCGAATTCGTCGACTGTATCTTCCGATACCCGCCAATTTCATCGAATATAAATGTTGGTACATGCTGAATTAATCAGGATTCATTGGGTATACCTTTGAGTTTTTGAATTTACTTCTTTAGAATTTTCTAAGTCAGATTCATCGGATATCGCTTAGCTCATGCGTTGAATACATCGAGTATATCAACTAATACTCATCGAATTCGTCGAGTATGTTAACTGATACTTGTCGAGTTTGTCTTCCGCAAAGCTTTAAGTTATAGGTTCGATCTGGCTGAAATTCTCCAAGTAAATTTCATCGAGTTTATATTCAGTTCGACGAGTATACTAAGCTATACACAACGATACTCGACAAATTATACTTAGAGTTATTTTCATTTCTTTTATAAAACTTTCTGCTCGGGTTGTCCAGATCGTCATGTATAGTATGCACTGATTTCTCAGTATGGAAAGTCCTTTCTGCCCATTATATGAGGAGGATTCGTATATATATATATATATATATATATATATATATATATATATATATATATATATATATATATATATATATATATATATATATATATATATATATATATATATAGGGTGGATTCTACATCAACCCTAATCATGCTCAAATCAAATCGAGAAAACTTCCGACCAAAAATAAAAGATCATGTCAGCTCCCATCTATATTTCGCAAATCTTCTCGGCCAACGACTGTGCTGCATGACTCGATCTTCCTCAACTTAATCGACTGGATCGTTGTTCTCTAAAGATTTTGATTCTCTCAGATCTAGTCGATCCGTGATTCCAGATCAAAGTATTTAAAGAATTCGGATTTTTCGTGTTCTCCAAGACATTCAAGATCAACCTTTTCGAGAATGACGGGAAGACTAAGATTCGTTGCATTCCGAGTAAAAGGTGAAGTAGCTGAATCTAGCCCTTCATGGTAGATAGGCGAGGTAGGACAGTGGACGTACCCAACTCGGGGAACCACTATAAATCTCTTTGTTCTCTTTGAATAATTTTTCAGTTATTTTTATTCCACGAAAATACTCAGAACTCACCTATTCATCCCCCCTCTAGGTGATTCAGGTTGACACTAGATAATTTCAATTGGTAGCAAAGGTAGGTTGTTCGATATAAGTCCAACACCTTGAACAAGATCTCTGATCCAGTTGTCAAGAGATACCACTCAGTTACTATGGACAGTAGTAAGGATATGTCTTCGATGAAGCTACCTATGTGCACAAAAGAGAACTTTCCTATGTGGAAAGAAAGAGTCAGATTCTTTATGGAAGCAGCAGATCCCGGGATATTTCAGATTGTTAAAGAAGGACAACATATTCCTACACAACTGTCTGCTATGAATCCGACTATCATGATCCCTAAGAAGATGATGGATTTGAGTATGGACGAAACTGCCTTAGTCTCTTTTGATAAGAAGGCGAAGAATATTATAGCCAGTGTAGTGGATGATTCGATACTTCAAAATTTATTCCACTACAGATCTGCTAAGGAGATGTGGGACTGCTTAGTAGTTATCATAGAAGGAACCGAGGAAGTTAGAGATGACTATAGATCTTTGCTGAATCAGGAATACGAAACATTCAAGCAAGGTGCAAATGATTCTATAGCTGGCAACTTCGAGAAATTCTTCAAGATCGTTAATGGGATCAAAAACTACGATCGCACCTTCACTAATGGTGAACTAAACGACAAATTCCTCAGATCCCTGACAAAGGACTGGGACATAAAAGTTGTAGCCATTAGGGAGTTTGGGAAGCGGCCGGAGATTGACTTCCAGAACGATTTTGGAAAGCTGCTCTCCTATGAACTTCAGATGAATACTAGAAAGAAAGAGGAGCAATGCAGTAGTACTTCAAGCAGAGAGATGTTAGTTGCCCTGAAAGATAAAGGGGCAAGAAAGTCTAAATCTATGTCACCAGTAAGGATACAAGCCCCAAATAACCTAGGAGACTCCGAGCCAAGGACTCCAGGCTCCAAATTATCTGATGGAGAGTTCTCACTAATCTCTAAGCAATTCAAGAAATTGCTCAGCAAGAGGGGGCAAATGAAAAATCAATCCTCCTGATCTGATTTCAGAAGATCGCATCGTGATGGTGATCGCTCCAAGAAGAGCTACAATAGATATGAAAGGTATAAGTCCAAACCGAACAAATATTATTCTTCTAACATTGTTTGTTATTGTTGTAATAAGTCAGGAGATGTAATTGCGGAGTGCCCATACAAAAATAAGGAAGGATCCAAGAAGGAAGAGAAGAGATCCTTCAAATATAAGAAGAAGGAAGAGAAGAGCTTCGTTACTAAGAAGTCAAAGACTCTTAGTGTAGTGACTCAAGTGAGTCCAGCTCTAAGAATGAAGAAGCCTACTTGGGCTTATGGCTCAATCAGATAAGTAAGTAGGCGAAACCAAATTTTAAGGGAAGATAAACTCTCACACTATCCTCTCTGAGTCAGAAACATCCACTTGTGGTCATGAAGACTACTCTTCTGAGGAAGATGAAGCCGACTTGTTTGCTCAGTATCAAGAACTCTTGAAAGCTTTTGACAAATGCCGCAAGGTAGTTAAAAAGTAATTAAAAGAAATTGCTTCTCTCAAGGCAGAGGAATCAAGCCTGTGGGAGGAAATTACTTAATTAACTTCGCTCACAAATGAAGTTCACTCCCTGCGAGAGGAATTGAAATGCTCCGTTGAACTGTTAAGTCAGAAGGAGAAATACATAGATGATCTGGAAGAAAAGCTTTTGTTGTAAAGGTAGCTAGTTGAAAGCTACTTGAAGCCAAAGACCATTCTTCCCCTCATTGATGAGTTTTTTGCTCCTAAGAAGGGTAGTGGTCTTGGCCACGTAGCTGGAAAAGGTAAGGATGCTAAGAAATCCAGTACCAAAGGCAAAGGGAAGGCACATCAAGGTCAACCCTTGTTTAAGAAGGTAATCTTCCCAACAAATCAATATAACCTTGAGACATACTATGGTCACCTTATTAGGCCTACTTATGTGGAGCCAAAAAGTACACTACCAAGGATTGACCCATCCTCGAGACTTTGGTGTTAGTGTGTTTAAAGCACCTTATGAGGAAGTAGCTCTCAAAAGTTATGGTCCTTAAATTCATAGACCAAGTGGCAAGAAGTCTCGAGAATCCAACGATGTGATTCCCATGGCTCAGGAAACAGTGAAGCCATGTGTGTTGCAATCACGAGTCTTCCACTTCCAAGTCAGTGGCCCCTTCTAGACCTCCAGTTCCAAATGTAAAGAAGGAGTACAAGAGATGGTACAACATGTTTGATTGTTGGTGTTGCGGCAAGATTGGTCACTTTACTGTAGATTGCTGGTTTCATCCGGTAAAGCTTGAAACTCCACGAGTTAACAGTGTGAGACTGACCACTCGTAAAGTTAATGTTCCAAGTGGTGGTAAACTAATAAGGAACCAAAGACCCAAGTCTATTTGGGTTACTAAGATAAAATAATTTATGTTTGCATGTATGTCCAAAGGCCAACAAAATGCCAATCTGGTACTTGGACAGTGGATGCTCTCGGCATATGACCTGGACTAGAAGCCTATTATAAGAATTTACCCCAGCTGAAGATGAACCAAAAGTTATCTTTGGAGAGTCTGACAGGAGAATTACTAAAGGCTACGGTATGATTTCCAACAACATAGTCTCTCTCATAGACGTGGCTTATGTTGAAAGAGTACATCATAATCTGATTAGTATAAGTCAATTATGTGACAAATGTTATATCGTTGAGTTCTACAAGGATAAGTGTCTGATAAAATCGTCTGCTAATTTAGAGAAAATCTTAACAGCCACTCGGCATAGAAATATTTTCTGTTTAAATTATCTATGCTTAGACAATTCTACAGAAGTGTGCTTTTTAGCAAAAGATAGTGTGTCTCTCTTTGACCAATGACACAAGAGATTAGCACATATTAATTTCAAAACTATAAATATGTTATTTTCTCACAACTTAGTGAGTGATGCTCCCGGCATTAAGTGCCTTAAAGAGAGCTCATGCCAAGCATATCAAATGAGTAAGCAGACAATGGCTACCTTTAAGTGTATTTCTGAAAAATATTCCTCTAGAAGTTTGTATTTACTTCATATGAACTTATTCGGTCCAATGCCAATTCACAGTTTAGGAGGTAAAGTTTATACATTGGTAATTGTTGATGATCACTCGCATTTTACTTGGGTGTTCTTTCTAAAACACAAGTCATACACTGATGAGTACAATTATACACGTCCTTTTTACTATCATATTTGTAATCATGTCCACTATTATTTACCTCCAGTTGTTATTATTGTGTGAAAATAGCTAAGAATATGAGTTATCATGAATAGAAGAACACAGTAAGGAGTTTCCTATACTTCTGTATTAAGCTATTTATTTATTCATTCATCTTCATAATGCAGGTATTGCAAGTCCTTGGAAATAAAAATCTTGGAGCAAACACAGGAGTTCACGAATCCAACATGACTGAGGACAGGACTAGAATTGGTCACACACGGGTACGAACACGCCCATGTCACTACCCCTATCCTTATCGGGAAAGATCACAAGGATTGGAAGAGAAGTCAGAGCACTACACGAATAGGCACACGGTCGTGTCCCTACCCGTGTCCTTATCGGCCTGCTGCTGAACCAAGCTGTTTGTGGAGCCACGAAGAACAACACGGTTGTGTGCTCAGCCATGTCAAATGACACGGCCCATGACCAGACACATCTTTTCGTGTTCAAATGCCTTAGAACCGCCCACACGGCCTGTGACACGGCTGTGTTGGATCCCGTGTCTAACCCTATTTGTAAGGGGACTATAAAAACCTATAGGAAAAATAGAATGGGGACTTTTGGATTGAAAAACTTGGAGAACTTCTGGAGAACGAAAGTAGAGCATTTGGCAGAGGGGAGATCGAAGTAGATAATTCATATGGTTTTAATCTTCATGTATCTCTTTTAATCTTCCCCTTCTCTTAGTGGATCTAACTTTATTTTTTTTACATTTTGCATGAGACTTATTTATTTTTTTGAACAATTCGGTAATCATATATGTTAGTTTTTATGACAGATTTGTGGTATTTTATTCGTATGTATGCATTCTAACAATGAGAATGATATTAGGATTGAAATTAGAACTTATTTTATTTGAATCCCAAACTTCTAGATTGAGAAATTGGATGTTTGTAATGATGCTTATATATTCATGTTCTAATGTTCTTTCTCTTTGTATTTCAAATTGCATGATCGAGAGATATGTTGTTTGCATAATGGTAATACGGATAATTGGACTCATAGTATCTTAGAGATAGGATTTCATGAATTTATGTATTAGATAGGTTTTCTTATTATTAATGCAAATTTGAGTATTGTGAATTGTTCGAGAGAAAATTTACTCAACTTAAGTTTAGGTATTGAATTGCTCAAGAGAGATTTCAATAAATATTTAACCCTTACAATACAACGAATTTGATAATCTTGTTATTACGTGTATACATAGAAATGAATTAATGAGTAATTATTCTCATGTGATTATTCTTAGATTTTCTGCTTTTTACTATCCTTAATTCTCCAATGTAACTTTATCCAAGTAGTCCTAGTTAGGATAATTTAGGGTAGCACTCAATTTTAATTATAGGTACGATAATAGAGTGAGAGTGAGTACGAGTACTTGAAAAGTCCCTGTGGAATATGACACGAGATGTAGATTTCTCCTATACTATCATCGATACGTGCACTTGCATGAGATTAAAATCAATCTAGTTTATGTCTATCCATATAGGTTTTACATAGAGCAAAAACAATCGCACAAGGATTGGAAGAGAAGTCAGAGCACTACACGGGTAGGCACATGGCCGTGTCCCTACCCGTGTCCTTATCAGCCTGCTGCTGAACCAAGCCATGTGTGGAGCCACGAAGAACAACACGGTCGTTTGCTCAGCCGTGTCAAATGACACGGCCCATGACCAGACACATATTTTCGTGTTAAACTGCATTAAAACCGCCCACACGGCCTGTGACACGGCCGTGTTGGAACCCGTGTCCGACTCTGTTTGTAAGGAGACTATAAAAACCTATAGGAAAAATAGAATGGGGACTTTTGGATTGAAGAACTTGGAGAACTTCTGGAGAACGAAAGTAGAGAATTCGGCGGAGGGGAGATCGAAGGAGATAATTCGTATGGTTTTAATATTCATGTATCTCTTTTAATCTTCCCCTTCTCTTAGTGGATCTAACTTTATTTTTTTTACATTTCGCACGAGACTTATTTCTTTTTTTGAACAATTCGGTAATCATGTATGTTAGTTTTTATGTCAGATTTGTGGTATTTTATTCGTATATATGCGCTCAAACATTGAGATTGATATTAGGCTTGAAATTAGAACTTGTTTTATTTGAATCCCAAACTTCTATATTGAGAAATTAGATGTTTGTGATGATTCTTATATGTTCATGTTCTAATGTTCTTTCTCTTTATATTTCAAATTGCATGATCGAGAGATATGTTGTTTGGATAATGGTAACATGGATAATTGGACTCATGGTATCTTAGAGATAGGATTTCAAGAATTTATGTATTGGATAGGATTTCTTATTATTAATGCAAATTTGAATATTGTGAATTGTTCGAGAGAAAATTTACTCAACTTAAGTTTAGGTATTGAATTTCTCGAGAGAGATTTCGATAAATGTTTAACGCTTACAGTACAATGAATTTGATAATCTTATTATTATGTGATTACATAGAATTGAATTAATGAGTAATTATTCTCATGTGATTATTCTTAGATTTTCTGTTTTTTACTATACTTAATTCTCCAATGTAACTTTATCCAAGTAGTCCTAGTTAGGATAATTTAAAGTAGCACTCAATTTTAAATATACTTACGATAATAGAGTGAGAGTGAGTACGAGTACTTGAAAAGACCCTCTGGAATACAACACGAGATGTAGATTTCTCCTATAATATGATCGATAGGTGCACTTGCCTGAGATTAAAATCAATCTAGTTTATGCCTATCCACATAGTTTTTACATAGAGCAAAAACGATCGCATCAAGTTTTTGGCGCCGTTGCGGGGACTCTAATTTTCAATATTTTGAAAGCTTAAACTCTATTAATCTACCAATTTTTTATTAATAACATATACTTGTAAATTAGTTTATTTCATATAATTGCAAATTACTAACCAATAATTGTAAATTAAATTACTGTATAATTATATCACTTAATCTTTGTTTTGTAGTCTGTTAGTCTATGACCAGGGGAAGAAATTCTAGGTTAACACCATTTCATCGTGACTCGGGACGCATTATTCACAACACTAGACAAAAGGACTTGAGAACTGATAACACACACAACTCGAACGGACTTTTAGAAGAGGAAACAGTATACTTAGGAGATTATCATCCAGATAATTCAGAAAACATAGCAAACTGGAACGATCAAACCATGTCTGACTTTGCTAGACCTAATCTCTAGGGAACTGGGTCAAGCATTGTTAGACCACCAATTGTCACCAATAATTTTCAATTGAAACTGAGTATTATTCAGATGGTTCAATAGTATGTCCAATATGATGGCCTGCAAGATGAAGATTCCAACACACACTTAGCTGGATTCTTTGAAATATGTGATACATTCAAGATCAATGGCGTTAGCAATGATGCCATTTGATTGAGGTTGTTTCCGTTCTCACTAAGGCACAAGGCGAACCAGTGGTTAAACTCACTACCTAGAGGGTCGATTACAACATGGGATATGATGGTTGAGAAGTTCTTGATGAAGTATTTTCCACCGGCGAATACTGCAAAGCTATGGAATGTCATTTCTATGTATGTTAAAATAGAATCTGAATCGTTGTATGACACATGGGAACGATTCAAGTAACTCTTAAGGAGGTGTCCCAATCATGCACTACCTTCCTGGATTCAGATTTAGACCTTGTACAATGGTATCAATCCAGCCACTAAACAGATGATCAATGCAGCTAGTGGAGGAACCTTGAACAATAAGACACCTGAAGTGGCTCAACAGGTTTCCTAAACAGGAGGTCAAAAACAGGTTTCCTAAAGACATAGTGATCCTAACCCAAATTAGTAATAGGGTGTTCCAACAATCTCCCCCTATTTGGGTTAGGATTACTATTTACAGAACTTGGAAAAAATTAAATAACAACATACAAAGCAACAATACAGAAATGCAATAAGCAGGACATTGCAGAAGCATAGATATATTATCCCAGACAGAAATCAGAAATCAGAATAATTGTCACCTTACAGAATTATTCTTTCTCCTTGCTCTTTATAAGTTTGATTTCTCTATTAGGATTGAGAGCTTCCTTTTTGGATCTTCTGTCATCTGCTGCACCTAAAGAGATTTGTTGTTTAGGCCTTGGTACCACAGCTTCAGGATGCAGCTCCATATATCTTTCAGAATCAAAGAATTTGCTTGAGGCATATCTTTCCAGTTCTTTCTTATACCCCTTATAAATCCATTTTCTAGAAGGAAGCGTGCTAGGGTCTCATACCATGCTCTAGGAGCTTGCTTGAGACCATATAATGCTTTGTTCAACTTAAAAACATAATCAGGATAAGTTGGAGAGATAAAACCTGGAGGTTGTCTCACATAGACTTCTTCTTTGATGTCTCCATTGAGAAATGCACTCTTTACATCCATCTGATATACCTTGAAGCCTTTGTGTGCTGCATAAGCTAAGAATATTCTGATGGCTTCCAATCTTGCAACTGGCGCAAATGTCTGTTCATAGTCTATGCCTTCTTCTTGAGAGTATCCTTGAGCAACTAGCCTTGCCTTGTTCCTTACAATTACTCCTTGATCATCCAATTTGTTTCTGAACACCCACTTTGTTCCAACAATGGAGTGATCCTTAGGCTTAGGCACTAGTTCCCAAACTTTGTTCCCTTCAAATTGATGCAACTCTTCTTGCATTGCAATGATCCAGTGTGGATCTTGCTCTGCATCTTGAATGGACTGAGGTTCAATTTGAGATAGGAAGCAAGTGTGCAACAGGTTTTGGTTGACCTGATTTCTGGTTTACACACCAGCTGAGATGTCTCCAATTACTTGGGAAAATGGATGGTCTCTTGATGTTACTAAATCAACAGGGGGTGTTGATTGTTCACCAACCCGTGTTGTTGTTTCCTTTTGTGGTAAAACAACTGGCTCTTCAAGTTGTTTCTCTTCAATATGTTGAATGTTTTCTTCATCTTCACTGCTTTCCTCTTTTTGAGTAACCTGTAACTTGTTCAAATCTTCAGCAAGAGAATGTACCCACAAAGGTTCTATGGTAGAAGTGTTCTTCTCCTTGAAAGATATGTTAGATTCATCAAATGATATGTGAACAGATTCTTCAATTTTAAGAGATGATTTATTATACATCCTATAAGCCTTACTGATCATGGAGTATCCCAGAAACACTCCTTCATCAGCTTTAGCTTGAAATTTTGCTAAATATCTCTTGTCATTATTGTGTATATAACAAGTACAGCAAAAGATTCTAAAATAATCAACTTTAGGTTTCTTCCCTTTCAGTAATTCATAGGGAGTCTTGCTCTTTAGTTTATGTATCAAACTTCTGTTCAGCACATAGTTGGAGGTGTTCACTGCCTCTGCCCAAAAAGATAGAGGAAGGTGAGCATCTGATAACAATGTAGTGGCAGATTCAATAAGGGTTCTATTTTTCCTTTCAGCTACCCCATTTTGTTGAGGAGTTCTAGGAGCTGAGAAAGTATGCATGATCCCTTCACTCTGACAAAACTCTTGCATAAGAAGAGAATCAAACTCTGTCCCATGATCACTTCTGATCAGGGCAATGTGAGTATTGAACTCAATCTGTATACATTTGAGAAACTCTCTCAAACACTTAAAGTTATCAGACTTCTTCCTCAGAAAGAACACTCATGTGAATCTAGAGAAGTCATCTACAACTACTAAAGTGTAAGATTTCCCTCCTAGGCTTTGTACTGTAATGGGTCTAAAAAGATCCATGTGTAACAGATACAAGATCCTAGGTGAATCACTCTTATTAAGTGACTTGAAACTATTTTTAGTTTTCTTGCCTAATTGACAAGCCCTGCAGAGTCCTTCCTTCTTGTCGGGGCCAGAAGGTAGTCCTCTAACAAGGTTGTCCTTGGAAAGCCTAGCAATAGTTCTAAGGTTTAAATGTCCTAGTCTCTTATGTCATAAAATATTAGGTCTACAAACAGAATTGAATAGGCAAATGTCTACATCTGTTGAAAGAAAATCTACTAGATAGATGTTACCTTTCCTTTTACCTGTCAACACAGTTGTGTTGTCTTCTGACTTGATCTTGCATAATGCTTTGCTGAAAGTCACCTGGTAGCCTTCATCACATAGCTGACTGATGCTTATCAAATTGTGCTTCAGTCCTTCCACATAAGCTACCTTCTTGAATGTTATTGTTCCAATTTGGACTGCACCATATCCTTTAGTTTATCCAAAGTTTGAATCACCAAATATGACTTTGGGTCCAAGCTTGGCTTTAAAGGATGTGAGGTTGTCCTTGTTTCCTGTCATGTGCTTAGAGCACCCACTATCCAAGTACCATTGTTGGTTAGATGTTGGATAGGTCTTCACCTGCACATAAAATAATTCATTTATTTTTGACCCAGTTTACCTTGGGCCTAGGTTGATAACCTTTAAACTCAGAAATAAAAGACATCCCAGGTTGACTCTTATAACCTTCAGGATGATATCTCCTTGGAGGTACTATCCTTTCAGTATAAGGGTTAAAGCTGTGGGATGAAGGACCCCTAGGATTGGATTTTGATTTGCCCTTGAAAGAATTTCCAGAGTTCTGATCTCTGTTCGACGATCGTGGAGCTGCGTTCGACGATCTTGGGACAGATCGTCGAGCTCCGTTCGACGGTCGACTGTGGCAGAGTTCAGGAATTTGAGATCGTCGACCTGAGTTCGACGATTTTCCCTGAGATCGTCGATCTGCGTTCGGCGATCGTCGAGCTCTGTTCGACGATTTCTGCTGGAACTTAGTTTTCTTAGGCAGATCAGAATTTTTCCTAGCTACCTCTACAACTCCCTTCCCTTTATCAGAAATGAACTTGATTGGGGTTGTTAGAACTATAGGTTGGCTGGATGAAGCACCCAAGCCCAGTGTACTATTAAATCTGGAGTTCACTGTGCTTGTGATGTCCATCAGCTTGATACTTCTCCCATTAAGGGATTCTTCAAGCTTCTTGGCCTCTGATAGTTCACCTTTCAGTGAAGCTATCTTCTCCCTATAGCACTCTAACTCCTTGGAGAGTTTGAGGTTTTCTGACTTTAAGGAACTATGTTCAGATAATTGATTTCTGAGAGAGATAATTTCCTTCTCAGATTTTAGTAAGTCTAAACATAATGCTTTAAACTCAGATTTAAAGTCCTCTGAATTGAAATCAAAAGAACTAATTACCTGGTCCTCTTCAAGTTGAGTCTCTGAGTCTGACTCTGACTCTTCTTCATCTGAATTATGTTGAGAGGCATTGATTGCCATCATGCAGAACTCCTTCTCTTCAGCATCATCTTCATCATCACTGGAGCTGGATGAGGCTTCTGATTACTCTTCAGTTTCACTCCAGGATTCAGCAACAAATCCCTTCCTAGTGTGTTTATTCTTACTTGTGGAGGGTTTGCCATTGCTACTTTTCTTGAAGTCCTTTTCTCTTCTTCTTTCTTTCTTATCCATTCTGTCCTTGTTTTTGTTCTCTGGACAGTCAGGTACAATGTGCCCTGGTTTCCTGCAACCAAAGCAAATAATTTCTTTATTGTTTGACTTATCATACCTTGGCTTATCATGTTCCTTGTATGATCTCTTTCTGAAGTCCTTTCTGGCCATCTTGTAAAATCTTTTGGCCAACAGACTGAGCAGCTCATCATTGCCTGTGACTTTATCTTCAGGCTGATCTTCAGTTGCTTTAAAGGCTATTGTCTTTTCTTTTCTTGTGGCTGGTGAGGCAGCCTTCTGCTCTTCTTCTCTGTTCTTAATGAGCAGCTCATAAGATTTGAGCTTGCCCAAAAGAGCTTCTGTGTTGATCTCATTCAAACTTCTGGCATCCTTGATTGGCCAGATTCTTGAGTCCCAAGTGCATGGGATGCACATTAGGATTTTGTCATTATGTTCAGTCAGTGAGATCTCCTTATCCAGGGTCTTCAGTTCATTGACTATCAAACTGAGTCTATTGTACATATCTCCAACTAACTCAACTTCTCCCTTCTTGAAATTCTCATATTGGGATATGAGGTGGGATCTCCTATCCTTTCTTTCATCAGCTGAGCCTGAGACTATTTCAGAGAGTTTATCCCAGATTTCCTTTGCTGAATTACATTCAGCCACCTTTTGAAAGATGTCATCTGACATGGTCTGGGCTAAGATATTCATAGCCTTTGCATCAGCTACCTTCCACTTCTTGATATCAGCATCTGTTCCTGATGGAGGTGGAACAACATTTGTCCTTATGTTCTCTGGAGGTCTTGGACAAACTGTCAAAACAGAATTAAAAATGTCCTCGTCAATAGAATTCATGTATAATCTAATCCTTGCTTTCCAAAGTGCAAACTTATACAGATTGCACACTAGAGGTCTGGTGCTAGCATAATCTTTATTTTGGGCCATGATTTATGAAGAAATGATCTAATAATAAAATCTACAACAAGCAGATCTAACTAGGGATCTTGGGGTTCAGGTGTTAGCCTGTGCAATCACCAAGGTGTGGTATGTTTAACCAACCTGGAAGATGTGGTATTTTTAACAAACCTGGAAGATGTGGTATTTTTAACCAACCTCCCTCTGATACCAATTGAAAGTGCGGCTAGATCTGATATACTCTAGTGGGGGGTGAATAGAGTATGGTGCTTAAAAACGTTTTACAACAGTTGTTGTAATCTGAGTGAACAGGGAAGCAAATAGTACAGAACCTATCTAATCACAATCTATAAAAGAAACTAATCACAGATCCTAACTAAACACAAAACAATCATAGCCAGAAACAAAAATAAAGACAAGTAAGCCAGAGGACTCAATGAGCTATAGTGGTTCCCCTAAACTTGGGTACATCCACTCTTCTACCACCCTAGGTAGGAATCCACTGCAGGATGAGTTGATCAGGTGTCCTGGGCACCAATGAGCTTTTGATAAGGTGCTCAAAAACCAAATCAGATTTTTTGATCAGGTGTCTTGCCACCAATGAGCTTTTGATAAGGTGCTCAAAAACCAAGCACAAACTTTTGAAGGGAGTTTGAACAACCCTTTACAGAGATGGGGATGAGAGAGTTATGGAAGTCTTCTCTTTCTCAAAGCAGCTGAGAAGACTATGTGGATTTGATGTTGTCAAAGCTCCCCCTGAGTTCTTGAGATGTTCAGGAAATGAAGCTTTGCTGTAGGGTGATAGGCCTTCAGAAGTTGATCTCCAGCAAATGATGATTTCAGCAACAGCTGAAATGTTAGGTGTCTGGAGTCTTTAATGATGTTGTCCTTGAACACTTGAATCACAAGAGATCTGAAGATTTCAGTTGGTTGATCTCCTTGGTTGTGTGTTCTTGTATGAATTCTTTTAGACAGAGAATGTCTACAGCTCTTTTTCTTTTTCTCTTGTGAACAGTTGATGTTGAGAAAGATGTTGTAGTTCCAGAGAAGAATTATAGCAGAGAATATTCTTGTTCTTCTTCTTGTGCACTCTCTACAGATCAGATCAGAATTCAAAAGTCATATATTTTATTCCCTTTTGTTCTGAATAGAAAATGATCCTCTGTCAAGAATAGCCGTTGGCCTGTCATTAATTACATCCTTAATTGCCTTTGTCTTCTGGGGGAAAGTCCAAAGAAACATTCTTTGATAATCCCTTGAAACTTGGTCCAGAATAAATGAAAACAGCTAGAAAATCTTCTGAATTAATTGCTGAGAATAACTCCTTAACTGTTCTGAATTTGAATCTTGAAAATCATTCAACTCTTCAGAAAATCGTCGAACTGAGATCCACTATCGTCGAACTGAGCTCAGCGATTTGGACTTATACAGCAACAGAGATCGTCGATCTGAGCTCAACTATCGTCGAACTGAGCTCAGAGATAGAGAATCAATACTGGAGTCAAGATCGTCGAACTGAGCTCGAAGATCGTCGAATGGAGTTCGACGATTTGTTGAAGTTGAGCTCAGCGATCGTCGAATGGAGTTCGACGATCCGTCAAACTTGAGCTAGACGATCGTCGATTGGAGTTCGACGATTCGTCGTACTGAGCTCGACGATATGACTTAGTCTCCAAACTGAAAAACCTTGGTCTTGAGGGCAGCTTCCAAACCTAACTACTAACCCTTAGACTCAATTCTAGTTGACCTTTAGATCTATACAGGAGGTCAAAAACAGGTTTCCTAAAGACATAGTGATCCTGACCCAAATTAGTAATAGGGTGTTCCAACACCAATCATGCACTACCTTCCTGGATTCAGATTTAGACCTTGTACAATGGTATCAATCCAGCCACTAAACAGATGATCGATGCAGCTAGTGGAGGCATCTTGAAAAATAAGACACCTAAAGCGGCTGAACAGTTGATAGAAGACATGGCTATGAATAACTATCAATGGACTACCGTGAGACAAAAGCCTAACAAGCCTGCAGGAATTTATGAAGTGGATGTCATGACTGTCTTAGCTATTCAAGTGGAGAAGCTTCATGAAAGTGAAGGTAAATCTGAAATACTCTAGAGGGGGGTGAATAGAGTATTGTGGTCTCTTAAAAAATATTTGCAACTATTGCTGCAAAGCTAGGTGAACAGGTTAGCAAATAAAAATAATAAGCATAGCAACCTTATAAATCACAGAATACAAGCCAAAACAAAAGAAAAAGGGCAACCAGATGACACAAGAAATTTATAGTGGTTCCCCAACCTGGGTACATCCACTCTTCTACCACCCTGATAGGAATCCACTCAGGTTTATGATCAGGTGCCTGACACCAATGAGCTTTTGTTCAGGTGCTCAAAAACCAAAACCTCAAGTCTTTTGGTAGGAGAATTGCAACCAGGAATAATTTTGAAGGGAATTAAAACCTTGTACAGAGGATGGAAAAGGGGTGATGGTGTCTTCTCTTTCTCAATAACAACTGAGAAGACTTGTGGATTGATTTCAGCAGATTGCTCCCCCTGAGATCTTGAAGGGATCAGGAAATATGGAGCAATGCTTCAGGGTGACAGGTCTTCAAAGCTTGATTGCCTTGACCAGAGATTGCTTCAGGAACTTTTTTGACAGATAGAGATTGTTGTCCTTCTGAAGTTGTCCTGTAGGATTGAAGGAAGAAGACTCTTGATAGTGATTCAATGTTCTTCTTCTTTTTGATAATGTTCTCTGGCTTAGGCTGATTGCAGAAAAGAACTTTTGATTTCTGTAAGATTGTTCTTGAGTACAATGTCTGTCAGTGTGTCTGTAGTACTGCTTAATCTTTTCTTTTCTGACTAAAGACTGACTAAAGAACATTCGAAATTTGAAACCTTGAGCAGTAAATGCAGTCGGCCTGGGAAGGAAGCGGCAATCAATGAATTCCCTAATTGTCCCATGGAAAAATGGCATGTAATAATCCATGATCAATGCTCGTTCCAACGGTAATATTCCGAGAAGATTGGGCATTAATTACTCAGGATTCATCGCTAAGAAAAGGGACAGAAAACTAGAGAAGACCTAATCTGGAATCGTCGAACGAAGAACAGGAATCGTCGAGCTGAGTTCACAGTTCGTCGAGCTGAGCTGATGAGTTCGTCGACCAGATAATAGCAATTAGTCTTCAAAGGAAACTTGTCAATTCTGCTATAATATTCGTCGAACTGACAATCTTCATTCGTTGAGCTGAGATCCAAATTCGTCGACCGAAGAATGATTGTGGACTTAGATTCTGAAAAGTCTCTGACTGAGAAGGATTCAAATTATTGACCAGAAATCGTTGAGCAGAGTACTAAATTCGTCGACCTGAGAAGTTGTGAACTGGAGGCCCAAGTTCGTCGAGCTCAGAATCCTGTTCGTCGACCAAAGCATGAAGTTGGACTTGGAAAAAATCTGGAGTTACCCTGACTTTAGCTTGTTGAAGTATCCCATATTTCGTCAAACAGAGAACAAAGATCGTCGAGCTCAGCACAGAGAAATATCTCAAGATCGTCGAGCTCAGAACGCCTTTCGTCTACCTGAGTTCGACGAACGTCGAACTCATTTTACTTAACCTTGAAATCTTCTGAGTCTTGAGTCTCTGATAGGTTTGTTGATGCTGGTCCATTTGATGTTGACTCTAAGGACTTGGCCTAGACTCTAGGACACAAATTTGACCCTGGCTATACATGTTGGGTCACATCCTAAGTTAGTGAACCTAGCCCAAATCAACTAGGGATCCAACAATCTCCCCCTATTTGGGTGAGGTCACTAAGAGACTCAAAGCAGATAAACAAAGCAAGAAAAAAGATATATCTGGTAGAGAATTACTAACACATGTAGCAGATATATATATATATACATAGGCTTTGTTTAAACAAATAACATAGTTTGAAAACAAATGCAGAAAGAAATTGAAACAAAATAAAGATTACTTCTTCTGATTTTTCTGCATATACTTGTCTTCTGTTGTCTTCTCTCCTGGCTTTTTGAAGATAATTTCTCTGTTTGGATCTAGAGCCTGTGCCTGAGTCATTGTCATGTCAGCTGCCCCAATAATCTTCAGTGATGTAGCTCTGGGGGCAACTGCTTCAGGATGGAGCTTCATGTAATCATCAACATTGAAGAGCTTGTTGGCTTTATCAAATCTTTTAAGTTCTTCCTTCCTGTACTTTGACATAGTGGTAAGACCTGAAATGTCTTTACCTTCAGCTTTAGCTTTATTAATTAGGGATAGACCAATAAGTTCCTGGAACCTGGCCATTCTTACAGTGTTGGCTATTTCAGGATCTTCAAATGGAATAGGAGGAGAGTAAGGTCTTTTAGGACTGTCAGCTTTCTGTTCTTCAGATATATGTTGTTGTTGCTGCTGATGCTATTGTTGTTGATTTCCTGAGGAATGATGGCCTTGCTGACTGCTTCCAGAGGATCTCCCTTGATGTCTCTGATAGGTTTGCATGGGGGCAGATCTCTGAGAGCTAGAGCCAGTGGCACCAGCTGCTGGAGGAGGAGGTGGATTTTTTCTATATCTATGTACTGGTGGAGGAGAGTATCTCCTACTTCTTTTCCTTTCCTTTTGCTGATTCTTAGATAGCCACATCCAAGCAGGCATTCCCTTATAAGGAGTAACATTATGCAAAATATAGTAGGGAGTGTCAGCAGTTGGATTGGGCTTAGGAGCAGGAGGAGGAGGAGCCTTCCTTTTCTTTGACAACAGTTGCTTCTTCTTCTTGGTAGCTTCTTCATCAGAATCATCTTCATCATTATCTTCATCATCACTGCCAGAACCCTGAGGGTTATCATATAAAGCATCCAATGCTTTTAAAGCTTTATCATCAATGACAGACTTTGTTTTAGCAGAAGCAGAAGTTGAAGTTTCAACAACTGGAATTTCAGCAGGAGTGGAAGAAGAAACTGTACAGGAATCAGAAGAAATTGGGACAGAGCTTTCAGCTGCTGCCTTATTTTCCTCTTCAATATCAGCCAAGATTAGCTCATCCAGATCTGGCATTGGTGAGTCATCCATAACAAAAATTGGTACTGAGACATCTTCTGGAATAACTGCAGAGGTTGGAGCAACAACAGGAATTGCAAAACTGTCAAAGAGTTGCTTAGCAACTGCTGGACTTATTGGAGATGTATAGGGTACAATAGCCAACTGTAGCTTAGTGGAAGGAAACTGTACATAAATTATGTCAAAATTTCTCAACAAACTAGCCAAATCAACTGTGGGATTTAAATGGAAATCACCAACAGTTTTTATTTGCTCTGGAACTGACTCATCTAAGTCAATGTCAGTATCCATGAATTGAATCAATTCAATCAAATCTGAATCATATTCTGGAAAAATTGCTGCATCTGTATCTGCTGCTGCTGTATCTGCTGCTGCATCTGCATCTGTTGTCGTATCTGCTGTTGTATCTGCATCTGCTGCTGCTTCATCACAGAGCATCTCCCCCTGCCTGGGTTCAGGAGAAACTGGAGCCAAACCCCTGAATGAAGTGGGGGCAGCAGAGAGGAGATAAACTTGGGCAGATAAAGAATTGATAGAATTCACAAGGGGTGTGATGGCCTCTGTGATTAGGGATTTGATGAGGGGAGTGAGCAGGGTTAAGATTATAGATACAGTGGAGGGTTCCAAATAAGGAGAGGTGGTTGGTGATGGTAGAGAGGTAGATGAAGTATGGGGAACGGATGGAGGAGATACATGGGGAATGGCATCTGTCATGGTGTTGTATGGTGGAGGTGGAGAAGGGGATGGTATATGAAAATGTGGGATGCTAGACAGATGAGGTGGAGTAGGTGATGCTGGAGGAGTTGGGTGTGGATTCTCTTGAAGGGGGGTAGATGGACTATCAGGGGTGTCAAGTGGTGGAGATGGAGAAGGTGTAGGGACATGAGAGTGTTGTTGTGATTGGGGTGCTGGAGGAGATGGAAGACTGGTTGGATGTGGAAGATGGGTTGCTGGAAGGGGTTGTGGAGATGGGATAACCTCTTCTGCAGGGTGGGGAGTGGCCTTTACAGCCCTTGTGCTCTCAGAAGCAGGGATGGAGGAGGAGGAAGCCTTGGATGGCTTGGTGATCGTCCTCTCCCATCTGCCAAACAAAGCGCATATGAGGCGCTTGCTGGCATTGATGAAGATGGTTGGGGAGACCATATATTCACCTGCTTTCGCTTGAAGGAAAATCCCCAGGATTCTTCCAAAGCAAACCTCTTTCTTACTGTTCTTCTTCTTGATCAACTCAAAGAAAATCTGGCCCCAATCAACTTATCTCTTGTTTACCACTGCGCACATGACAAGGAATTGGTGTCTTGTTATGTAGTCGTGCGCAGAGTGCTTGCCCATCAGCACTTTTCCCACAATATCCGCCAAGACCTGGTAGGCGGCAGAGAGTTGTTTCATTAACAACTTGTTAGGGTTACTCCCAGTAAACCCCATCAATCTCAGCATTGAACTATACTCGTCAGAATCTACATCCAAGTCATCTTCTCCATTGACCAACGCAAAAATTTCAGAAAGAACGGTAGGAGATAAAGAAACAACATTACTCCTGATATTTCCTGTCAAGACATTTTTCTCAGAAACAGAAGAAGTGTATACCCATTCTCTAATTTCAGTTGCATGTAGTTTAATTCTTCTGGTCATAAAATCCTTGAGACCAAGTTTTTCTAGAAGTTCCAGAATGTAGAGAAATATAGGGTCAGAATGCTGGAATGAATCAAAGTCCATATCAAATCCTGTGTCGAATTTCATTGCAGCTAGGGTGCTCGTCGGGATCGCCATTGATGACCTGCAAGAAAGACAGAGAAAACGGCGATCAAGAGTAAGGGAACAGAAAGCGCGGGATGGATGTCGAAGAAAACCTAGATATAAGGTTTTCCAGAATATGAATCGACAATCTCTGTTCCACGAAAAAGAAACAGTTCTTCGAACTGAGGTCGACGAAATAAAATATAGACAAATAATTCGTCAATCTCATCCAGAAGAAACGAAAACAGTTCGTCGAACTCCGTTCGACGAAATATCTTCTGAAGCAAAGTTCGTCGATCTCCGGTCGACGAACATTGTTTCCACACACAGAGAATTCATCGATCTCCATTCGACGAGCATCTCTCAAACTTTCCCTAATTCGTCGAACTCCATTCGACGAACTGTGGAAAATTCGTCGAATGCAGACAGAAATTAATTTAACTCTTCTCCATTGATCATTCCCAGTTGATTTATAAAGAATAAATGATTTTTCTCATCCAAGGGTTTGGTGAAAATGTCTGCTCTCTGTAAATCAGTAGGAATATGGATTAGGTTAATTTTCTTTTTGTCTACACTATCTATAATGAAATGATGTCTTATATCAATATGTTTAGTCCTACTATGGTGAACTGGATTCTGTGCTATAGCAATAACACTAGTATTATCACAAAATAATGTTGAATTATTTAAGTTGACACCATAGTCTAGGAGTTGGTTTTGTATCCATAACATTTGTGAACATCAGCTGCCAGCAGCCATATATTCTGCTTCTGCAGTTGATGTAGACACAGATGTTTGCTTTTTACAAAACCAAGAGACAAGCCTCATACTCAGGAACTGGCAAGTTCCAGAGGTACTCTTCCTGTCCACTCTACATCCAGCATAGTCAGCATCTAAGTATCCAGTTAACTCAAACTCTGACTCTACGGGATTCCAGAGTCCTAGATTAGGACAACTCTTTATATATCTCAAAATCCTTTTTAAGAAAATAAGGTGAGATTCTTTGGGGTTTACTTGGAACCTAGCACAAAGGCATGTGGCAAATATGATATCAGGCCTGCTAGCTGTTAGGTATAATAGGGATCCAACAATTGCCCTATAATGCTTCTAATCTACAGGTTTCCCTGTTGCATCAGAAACCACAACAGCATTGGTAGCCATAGGTGTTTTCATTCCTGAAGCATCACCCATCCCAAACTTCTTAATAAGCTCTTTAGCATACTTATCTTGGGAGAGGAAGATACCATCAAGAAGCTGCTTCACTTGGAGACCAAGGAAGTAGGAAAGCTCACTCATGCTACTTATCTCAAATTTGGAATACATGAGGTCAGCAAACCTCTTACATAATTTGGGATCAGTAGACCCAAAGATGATGTCATCCACATATATTTGTACTAACAATATTTGATCCTTATGATGTCTAGTGAAAAGAGTTTTATCTATGGTTCCTCTTGTAAATTTATGCTCTAAAAGAAAACTAGCTAAGGTCTCATACCAAGCTCTTGGAGCTTGCTTTAAACCATATAGAGCTTTATGCAATTTAAATACAAAAGAGGGTTGAGTTAGAGAGATAAAACCTGGAGATTGTTCGACATAAACCTCTTCTTGAAGCACTCCATTCAAAAATGCACTCATGACATCCATTTGGAAAACTTTGAATCTCCTGTGAGCTGCATAGGCAAGGAATATTCTTATGGCCTCTAACCTTGCAATAGGGGCAAAGGTTTGGTCATAATCAATTCCTTCCTCTTGCCTGTAGCCCTGAGCAACAAGCCTAGCCTTGTTTCTCACTATGTTTCCTTGAGCATCTAGCTTGTTTCTGTAGATCCATTTGGTTCCAATAACTGGGTAGTTATGAGGTCTTGGAACCAAATCCCAAACTCTACATCTCTCAAACTGATTTAGTTCCTCTTGCATTGCAATGATCCAGTAGGGATCTTGCTCAGCTTCATGGATGGAGAGAGGTTCAATCTGAGAGAGAAAACATCCATGCATCAAGTCTTGGTTGAGTTGATTCCTTGTCTGAACACCTGCTGAAATGTCTCCAATCACTTGAGATCTGGGGTGATCTCTAAGTGTGACAAGATCAGTGGGTGGAGTTTGTTCAGCATCAGCTTCTGTAATTAATTCCTCTTGAGGAATGGTATTAGCTGTTGAGGGAAGTTCAGCCACTTCCACTTGAATTTCTTCTTCACTGTCTTCAGCAACCTGTGGAGAAGGATGAGTTGACTCCTCTTAGGTAAGGTTTAGTCCATCCATATACTCACACAGTTGCGGAACCTGCAAAGAGCTATTGGTAGAAATCTCTTTCTCCTTATAAGACATGTTAGCTTCATCAAAAGATACATGAACTGACTCTTCAATTTTAAGAGTGGATTTATTAAAAACCCTATAGGCCTTGCTTACTTGGGAGTATCCTAAAAAAATTCCTTCTTCAGCCTTAGCCTCAAACTTTCTAATGTATCTTTTGTTGTTTGTATGAATATAGCATATGCAACCAAAAACTTTAAAATATGTGATTTTAGGTTTCTTACCTTTAAGCAATTCATAGGGGGTCTTATTTTTCAGCTTATGTATAAGGCTTCTATTCAGGACATAGTTAGCAGTGTTTACAGCTTCTGCCCAAAAGGATAGAGGCATGTAAATATCTGCCAATAATGTGCCTGCAGATTCAATGAGTGTCCTATTTTTCCTTTCAGCTACCCCATTTTGTTGGGAAGTTCTAGGAGCTGAGAAGCACTGCCTGATACTTTCCTTCTCACAGAACTCATGCATAAGAAGAGACTCAAACTCTGTGTCATGATCACTTCTGATCAATGCAACATGAGTAGAGAACTCAATCTGTATGGTCCTGAGAAAATCTGTAAGAACCTTGAATGTATCTAACTTAGTTCTCAAAAAGGCCACCCAACTGAATCTGGAGAAGTCATCAACAATTACTAAAGTGTAAGACTTCCCTCCTAGGCTTTGTACTGCAATGGGTCCAAATAGGTCCACATGAATCAAATACAAAATCCTATTTGAATCACTCTTATTAATGGATTTGAAACTAGTTTTAGTTTGCTTGCCTAATTGACAAGCCCTGCATAGGTTTTCCTTCTTGTAGGGGCCAGAAGGTAAACCTCAATAAGGTTGTGTTTAGATAACCTAGCTATATTTTTAAGGTTTACATGACCTAATCTTTTATGCCACAACTCATTTTGGTTACTAGTGATATTGAGTAAACAAACATCAGTTTTGGCAGAAATACAATCTACTAGATATATGTTACCTTGTCTAATTCCAATTAAAACAGTTTTGTTTTCATTATTAATAATAGAACATGAGGTAGAGTTAAAGTGTACCTGATAACCTTCATCACATAATTGGCTTATGGATATTAGGTTATGTTTGAGTCCTCTTACATATCTTACTCTCTTGAAATTAATTGTTCCAATCTTTACTGCTCCATATCCTTCAGACTGGCCACTATTTGAATCACCAAAGATCACCTTTGGTCCTAGCTTGGACTTATAATTGGATAGATTGTCCTTGCTGCCTGTCATATGCTTGGAGCATCCACTGTCCAAGTACCAGGTCTGACTCACCCTCGGACAGCTCTTCACCTGTAATGAGAAACAAAATTAATTGTTCTTGACCCAGGATACCTTGGGTCCTTTATTTTGTTGAAAAGAAAAGCTGGATATAACTGACAAAGTGGGTTGATATTTATAACCTAAGGGGTGATGTCTCCTAGGTGGAATAACCCAATCAGCTACTGGATTGAATGGTTTATTAGTTGGCTTAAAATTTCTGTAAGAGAAATGATTTATGTTTGGTCCTTCAGGGTTCGACGAATTCTTGTAAGTTCGTCGACCAGAGTTCGACGAATAGGGTTGAGATCGTCGATCTCTTCTCAGAGAATGACAATAGTCATTTTTCTGCGCCCCATGTTTGTCGATCTCTGCTCGACGAACCATACAAAGTTCATCGATCGCAGTTAGACAAATTGTTATAACTGAAGTTTGCGTTCAGCATTCATCGATCTGGGTTCGATGAACGGGTCACATTTCGTCGATCTGAGTTCGATGAATGCTGCTGAACCTTGCTTTTATTAGCTGTTTTTTGATTTGTATTCCTCTTGTCTATGGGTATCTTCTCTTTTCCCTTGGCAGAAACAAATTTAATGGGTGTGGTAAGAATATTTTTCTTATTTATGGGGGGCAAACCTGATGATGCACCCAAGCCCAGCTTGCCATTTAATCTGGCATTTACTGTGCTTGTTATGTCCATCAGCTTGAGACTTCTCCCATTGAGAGATTGCTCAAGTTGTTTGGCCTCACATAAATCAGATTTTAGTTTAATTATCTGCTCATGTGCTACAGTTAGTTGATCTTTTAGTTTAATATTTTTTGTGTTCATAGATTCAAGATTTCCTAGTTTTTCTCTAAGGGTTTTTATTTCTTTTTCTGAGATAATTAAATCTAAACACATAGTTTTGAATTCAATCTTAAATGAATCAGAATTAAAATTAAAACTTGAAAGAACCTGATCTGCCTCTGACTCTGAGGCTGCCTCATCTTCAGATTCACCTTCTGATCCTGAATTGCTCCTGGAGGCATCAATTGCCATAAGGCAAACCTCCTTGGATCTTGCTTCTTCCTCTTATTTACTTGAGCTGGAAGAGGATGATTCTTCTTCAGTATCACTCCATGTTTCAACAACAAAGCCCTTGTCTTTCTTTTTGTACTTGCTTGAGGAGGGTATGCTGCTGTGTTTTCTCCTGGAGTCCTTTTCTCTGCTTTTCTCCTTCTTCTGGTTTTCTGGACATTCTGAGATGTAATGTCTAGGCTTTCTGCATCCAAAGCACACAACCTCCTTGGTTGTTGTCTTGTCAAATCTGGGCTTATCATCCTGCCTGGATGATTTTCTTCTAAAATCCTTTCTAGCCATCTTATAAAATCTTTTTGTAAAGAGGCTCATGAGTTCTTCATTGGATGTTGAGGTCTCACTTTCCTCTGATGCTTTGAAAGCTATACTGTGATCTTTTCTAACTGGAGTTGTAGACATCTGTTTAGCTACTTCTCTTGATTTAATCAACTGCTCATAAGACTTTAATTTGCCTAGCAGAGATTCAGTTGATATCTCATTTAGGCTTCTGGCTTCTTTAATAGGCCAGATTCTTGAGTCCCAAGAGCTAGGGAAGCACATCAAGATTTTGTCATTCATCTCTGTCAGGGTGATGTCTTTATCCAAGGTTTTAAGCTCATTGATGATTGAGCTCAACCTATTGTACATTTCAACAACTGATTCAGCCTCATCCTTCTTGAAATTCTCATACAGGGATATGAGATTTGATCTCCTGTCTTTCCTTTCATCAGCTAAACCAGCTACCATTTGGTTGAGGGAGTCTCAAATGGCCTTGACTGAGGTGCACTCAGCCACCTTCTGAAATATGTCATCTGACATAGTCTGAGCCAAGATGTTCATTGCTTTTGCATCTGCAATTTTGGCTTTCTTGTAAGCATCATTGTTCTCTGGAGTAGGTACTGCAGTCATGTTTGTAGAGGTGCTTGTAGAAGCTGCAGGTGCTGGAGGTACTCCTGTCAAGATGGAAGCAAAAATATCTTCATCAATAGAATTCATGTATAGTTTGATTCTTGCCTTCCAGATGGCAAATCTGTTAAGATTGCATACTGGAGGTCTGATGCTTGCATAATCTTTGTTTTGATCCATTTTTGTGAAGAAATAAATCTAATAAAGGAAACAAAATAATCAGATCTAACAAGAGGGATCTTTATGGTTCAGGTGTTAGCCTGTACAACCAATTAACCTCTTAAGGTGTGCTAGATTAACCAACCTCGCTCTGATACCAATTGAAAGTGAAGGTAGATCTGAAATACTCTAGAGGGGGGGGGAGAATAGAGTATTGTGGTCTCTTAAAAAATCTTTACAACTATTGCTGTAAAGCTAGGTGAATAGGTTAGCAAATAAAAATAATAAGCACAGTAACCTAGTAAATCACAGAACACAGCCAAAACAAAAGAAAAAGGGCAACCAGACGACACAAGAAATTTATAGTGGTTCCCCAACCTGGGTACATCCACTCTTCTACCACCCTGGTAGGAATCCACTCAGGTTTTTGATCAGGTGTCTGACACCAATGAGCTTTTGTTCAGGTGCTCAAAAACCAAAACCTCAAGTCTTTTGGTAGGAGACTTGCAACTCGGAATAATTTTGAAGGGAATTAAAACCCTGTGCAGAGGATGGAAAAAGGGGTGATGGTGTCTTCTCTTTCTCAATAACAACTAAGAATACTTGTGGATTGATTTCAGCAGATTTCTCCCCCTGAGATCTTGAAGGGATCAGGAAATCTGGAGCACTGCTTAAGGGTGACAGGTCTTCAAATCTTGATTGCCTTGACCAGAGATTGCTTCAGGAACTTCTTTGACAGATAGAGATTGTTGTCCTTCTGAAGTTGTCCTGTAGGATTGAAGGAAGAAGACTCTTGATAGTGATTGAATGTTCGTCTTCTTCTTGATGATGTTCTCTGGCTTAGGCTAATTGCAGAAAAGAACTTTTGATTTCTGTAAGATTGTTCTTGAGTACAATGTCTGTCAGTGTATCTGTAGTACTGCTTAATCTTTTCTTTTTTGACTAAAGACTGACTAAAGAACATTCGAAATTTGAAACCTTGAGCAGTAAATGCAGTCGGCCTGGGAAGGAATCGGCAATCAATGAATTACCTAACTGTCCCATGGAAAAACGGCATGTAATAATCCATGATCAATGCTCGTTCCAACGGTAACATTCTGAGAAGATTGGGCATTAATTACTCAGGATTCATCGCCAAGAAAAGGGACGGAAAACTGGAGAAGACCTAATCTGGAATCGTCGAACGAAGAACAGGAATCGTCGAGCTGAGTTCACAGTTCGTCGAGCTGAGCTGATGAGTTCGTCGACCAGATAATAGCAATTAGTCTTCAAAGGAAACTTGTCAATTCTGCTACAATATTCGTCGAACTGACAATCTTCATTCGTCGAGCTGAGATCCAAATTTGTCGACCAAAGAATGATTGTGGACTTAGAGTCTGAAAAGTCTCTGACTGAGAAGGATTCAAATCGTAGACCAGAAATCGTCGAGTAGAGTACTGAATTCGTCGACCTGAGAAGTTGTGAACTAGAGGTCCAAGTTCGTCGAGCTCAGAATCCTGTTCATCGACCAAAGCATGAAGTTGGACTTAGAAAAAATCAGGAGTTACCCTGACTTTAGCTTGTTGAAGTATCCCAGATTTCGTCGAACAGAGAACAAAGATCATCGAGCTCAGCACAGAGAAATGTCTCAAGATCGTCGAGCTCAGAATGCCTTTCGTCGACCTGAGTTCGACGAACGTCGAACTCATTTTACTTAGCGTTGAAATCTTCTAAGTCTTGAGTCTCTGATAGGTTTGTTGATAGCTGGTCCATCTGATGTTGACTCTAAGGACTTGGCCTAGACTCTAGGACACAAATTTGACCCTGGCTATACATGTTGGGTTTCATCCTAAGTTAGTGAACCTAGCCCAAATCAACTAGGGATCCAACACTTCACCAGAAGATGGATAACCTATCTTTAGCATCACCCTCCATGGTACCTCAACAATGGTACCCCTCATTTAGTGAAGTGCAAGAACATGTTGACTGTTTGGGCAATAATACCAGACCTCCCTTCAACCAAGCAAACAACCCATATAGTTCTACATACAATCCTGGATGGAGGAACCACCCCAATTTCTCTTGGGGAGGGCAAGGAAATCAAGGCAAGCAACCTATATTTGGATAACTACAAAAACAGAGCAAAGGAAGCCATCATTAGAAGATGTTCTCACCAAGTTCATGCAAACAACTGATGTAGATTTCCGGAATCAAGAGGGCTCTATTCAGAATTTGGAGAACCAGATTGGTCAGCTCGCAAGGAAGGTGTCTGAAAGGCAATAAGGAACACTTCCGGGTAATACTGAAACAAACCCAAAAGAGCATGCAAAAGTAATTCAATTGAGGGGTGGAAAGGAATTACAAGACCAAAGGTTTGAAAAGGAAGCACCCCAAGAGGAGTCTAGTGGCGAAGGACAAAATGAGATGCATTCAAGGCCAATGGAGTATCCACCAGTAATACTGTATCCAACAAAGCTGATCAAGGAGCGCATGGATGCGCAATATGTTAAGTTCTTAACTATGTTTACACAATTACATGTTAATCTACCTTTTTTTTTAAATTATTCAAATGCCAAAGTATGCTAAATTTCTAAAGGATTTAATCTCAAATACAAAGAAAATAGAAGAATTATCTTTAGTAACACTTAGTGAAGAATGTTCCGCTATTTTACAAAATAAATTACAAAAAAAACATAAGGATTCCGGTTCATTTTCAATTCCATATTTAATCGGTGATTTACAAGTGAATAAAGCTTTAGCGGACTTAGGATCTAGTATAAACTTAATGCCATATAAACTATATTCGAAACTAGGTCTAGGAGAACTTAGCCCTACTAGAATGAGTATTCAATTAGCAGGTAGTTCGGTTAAGTATCCTAGAGGAATAGTAGATGATGTATTGGTTAAGGTAGATAATTTTATATTTCCCGCCGATTTTGTTATTCTAGATATGGACGAAAACGTAGAAGTGTCACTCATACTTGGTTGTCCATTCTTAGCCACATCTAGAGCTCTTATTGATGTTTTTGATGGTAAATTACTTTTGGGAGTAGGGGAAGATGAAGTCACTTTTCAAATTGGCAATACAATAAAGCAAACGTTGGATAATGAAGATCATTGCTACTTTTGCTATGGTGTTGATAATGTTATGACTTCTATGAATTCTGAATATTATTATAGAGATCCTTTAGAGATTTACATCACTAATAGTTATCTAGAAGAAGATAAAAATCAAGACATTGTAGAACATCTATATTATCTAGATAACTCTGTTTCGGTGAATAAGAAGATTGAATATAGTTTGATTATGCAAGGAGATCTTGAAGTTCTTAAGAGTAATACTAAGGATCCACCAATAGTAGAACTTAAAAAATTACTGAATCATCTTGAGTATGCATTCTTAGGATCTAATTCTACTAACTCAGTTATTATTTCTTCTAATCTTTCTGAAACTGAAAAACAAAAGTTAATAACTGTGTTAGGGAAGTATAAGGGTGCTATAGCATGGAAAATAACTGATATAAAAGGTATCAACCCTAGTTTTTGCACCCACAATATCCTTTTGGAAGAAAACTATAAGCCTTCTATTCAACTGCAACATAGGCTAAATCCAAATATGAAAGAGGTAGTGAAAGTTGAGATTGTTAAGTTGTTAGATGCTGGAATGATATATCCTATTTCGGATAGCTCATGGGTTAGTCTTGTACAAGTCATTCCTAAGAAGGGTGGTTTAGAGGTAGTAGCAAATGATAAGAATGAATAAATTCCAACGCGAATAGTAATAGGTTGGCGTGTATGTATTGATTATAGGAAGTTAAACGATGCTACTAGGAAAGACCATTTCCCTCTACCTTTCATTGATCAAATATTAGAACGTTTATCAGGACATTCTTATTATTGTTTTCAAGATGGATTCTCTGGATACTTCCAAATCTCTATAGCACCAGAAGACCAGGAGAAAACAACATTCACTTGCCCATTTGGTACCTTTGCTTATAGGCATATGCCATTTGGTTTATGTAATGCACCCGTCACTTTCCAAAGGTGCATGTTAGCTATATTTGATGGGTATGTTGAAGATATTATGGAAGTGTTTATGGATGATTTCTCTATGTTTGGTGATTCTTTTGACTTGTGTTTGAACAATTTAGAAAAATTTCTAAGGAGGTGTGCGGAAACAAATTTAGTGCCTAGTTGGGAGATGTGTCATTTCATGGTGCAAGAAGGGTTAGTACTTGGCCATAAGATCTCAAGCCAAGGAATTCAAGTAGATAGAGCGAAAATTGAAACCATAAAAAAGTTGCCACCACCAACCTCCATTAAGGCAGTGAGAAGTTTTTTAGGTCATGGCAGATTCTATCGTCGGTTCATTAAAGACTTCTCTAAAATATCTAAACCACTTACTAGACTTTTAGAGAAAGATGCACCTTTTATTTTCAATCAAGAGTGTCTACAAGCTTTTGAGTTCTTAAAAGAAAGATTAATAAATTCTCCTACTATGATCGCGCCTGATTTTACTCAACCTTTCAAGATCATGTGTGACGCTAGCAGTTTTACGGTAGGGGTTGTGTTAGGTCAATGTCAAAACAAACACTTTCACCCTATATACTATGCTAGAAAAACACTTAAAAATGCTCTGGAGAATTATACAACTATAGAAAATGACCTCCTAGTAGTGGTATTCGCCTTCGATAAATTTAGATCCTATTTAACATTGTCTAAGTTGGTAGTATACACAGATCACTCTTCCCTAAGATATTTATTAGTCAAGGCGGAAGCCAAACCTCCTTTAATCTGTTGGGTTCTTTTATTGCAAGAATTTGATTTGGAAATTAGGGATAAACGAGGAGCAGAAAACTTAGCGGCAGATTTTCTCTTACGTTTAGAAAATCCACTATGAACAATGTTAGATGAGGCTGAGATTAGTGTTACATTTCCAGAGTAATCGCTATTTGCATTATCTAATGATATAATTACTGATTATCCGTGGTTTACCGATTATGCAAACTATCTTATGGCTAAGGTCCTTCCAAAAGACTTTTCATATCAGCAAAAAAAGAAATTTTTCTCTGACTTGAAATATTTCTTTTGGAAGAACCCCAATCTTTTTCGGATATGTGCAGATTCCATTATACGTAGGTGTGTATCAGCGGAGGAGGGCTGAAAAATCTTGGAGCAGTGTCATTCAGGCCCTACAGGTAGTCACTTTGGAGCAAATCGCTCAGCCAAAAAGGTTCTTGATTCTAGTTTTTATTGGCCCCTTCTATTAAAGGATGCCCAAAGGTATGTTCTTTCATGTGATTCTTGTCAAAAATCAGGTAATATCTCTTAATTGCATGAAAGGCCACAAACGTTTATTCTTGAATATGAAGTGTTTGATGTGTGGGGAATTGATTTTATGGGACCATTTCCAAGTTCTTATGGGAATAAATATAAGTTGGTAGTTGTAGATTATATATCTAAGTGGGTAGAGACGCAAGCTTTTCCTACTAATGATAGTAGAGCAGTAATTCAATTTTTGAAATCTTTATTTGCACGATTTGGCGCACCACGTGCACTTATTAGCGATAGGGGTACACACTTTTGTAATCTACAGCAAGATAAAGTATTACAAAAATATGTGGTCACACATATGATAATCACTCCTTATCATCCACAAACTAGTGGTCAAGTTGAAGTTTCAAATAGAGAGCTTAAGTGAATCATAGAAAACTCTATAGAAGGGAATATGAAACAATGGTCTAAGAAACTACACGATTGTTTGTGGGCATATAGTACCGCCTTCAAAACACCTATTGGGACCACTCCCTTTAGATTAGTCTATGGGAAGTTATGTCACCTGCCTATAGAATTAGAACACAAGTCGTATTGGGCTATACGCTCTTTGAATTTTGACACTAACTCTATAGGGGAGAAACGAAACCTTCAACTTACCGAGTCAGATGATTGGAGAACCATGGCTTATGAAAACTCCAGGATTTATAAGGAGAAGACTAAATTATTCCATGATCGTCACCTTTGTAAACCCAAGACATTTCAGAAAGGTGACCAAGTCCTCTTTTACAATTCCTGTGTAATGCCCCGAAACTCAAGGGAGCAAAGGGGGATGTTTTGGGCCAGTTTGGGTTCTGGCTGCAGGCACACGGCCTGGGACACGGGCGTGTCCCAGGGCGTGTCAAGCCTGTGTCGACACTAAGGCGGGAAGTCGACACTCTGATCTCGACATTGTGTCGAGACTGGGCACACGGCCTGCGACATGGGCGTGTCGCAGGGCGTGTCGACCCGTGTCGACACTTAGCCGTGAAGTCGACACTGTGCTCTGACGAAGTGTCGAGACATGGCACTTAGCCTGCGACACGGGCGTGTCGCAGGGCGTGTCAACCCGTGTCGACACTCGTCCCGCGAAGTCGACACTTTGGTGTCGACAATGTGTCGAGACATAGTACACGGCCTGCGACACGGGCGTGTCGCAGGGCGTGTCGACCCGTGTCGACACTTAGCCGCGAAGTGTCGAGACCGTGTACACGGCTTGGAGCCCAGGCGTGTCAATGTGACACGGGTAGGGACACGGGCGTGTCCTAGAACCCGTGCAGTGCTCGTGTTGAAAATGGGGAAAAATCATGGGGTACACGGCCGGCTACACGGCCGTGTCAGGTGGAACACGGGCGTGGCAGCTCGAACACGGGCATGTTCGATACTCGTGTGAGGTTCCAGGTGATTCGATTTTGACGGCGAATGAGGCACACGGCCCTGGACACGGGCGTGTTCCAGGCCGTGTTCGGTCCAGATTGGGCATTTCAGCCCCGAATCAAAGCCGTTCGTTTCCTTGTTTTGAGATCCAACGACTGGGGGATGTTCCTGAAGGGATATACCCGTGAGTTGACTTGGAAAACCCTCACTTTTCATACCTTATTCTCTTTCTAAGTCCTTAGTGAAAGAGGAGAGCCAAGAGTGGAAGAGGAGCTAGATCCGCCATTGGAGGAGCTTCGGAGCTCCGAATCGCAAGCCGACTCCGGATCCATGGAGGCAACGCTAGTGCGGTGATTTTCATCCGATTACTTTTCAATGGCGCCAAAGAGGAACCCAAGGGTAACGATCCTCATCTTGAGCGTGAATAGCTCTCTTTCTTTGCATAGGAAGCCCGCTCTCGCGAGTTTGCGGAGAGTTTGAGGCGTTCCTTCGGGTAGATATGTGAAGTCCCCGTTGTTTAGAGTCCTTATGCGAGAACGGACGTAGGCATTTTGTGTGAAGCCTACCCGGACATGTTAGTTTGGATCGGTGATGTTGCATTGCATAAGGCCGGAGAAGACTCCGTGCTATTGGTCGTTTTTCGGGTTTTCTACGCGGTAGATTGCAGCAGGGAGCCTTGGGGACTAACCCAAAGGTGCACCCGGAAAACTAGGCGTATACGAGATCTTTCCAACATGGAGGCCTGAGAGCCAACTTGAACATAACTAGGTTATGTGACTTGCGGTAGAATGGGACTCGGTGAAAGTTTGACCCGCGCAAATGGCTTAAATTGTCGTTGCGACGTGAGCACGGGTTAGACGGAACCGTACCCGCTTTATGTCGTTCGGTTAGAGAGACCTAAGGTTACGTGGCACTCGCCGTTGGCATAGATGTGAGTCTTCGGCGGTCAATGGCTTAAATTGACGTGACCCATGCCAAGAAGACAAATTGCTCATAGGTTTGGCCGTCTTAGTGGCGGTGGTGAGTCCGGAATGTTAATGGCTCTAATTGACGTGACATCGACCGGTTCACCGAGAATGTGCCCTGAGTGCACGGGGCGTGTGGCCGTGCGAGCCAACGTATGTGATGAAATGGCTATGGATATATACATCGCTCGCTTATGCTAATGAAATGTAGGGAAGGAGCATCGCCGCCCCGAGTTGGGGGCGGGATCGTTATAATTTGGTCAGCATTGCTGACCGTTGCCTTGTTTTGCCACCGTGCGGTGGTTTGTTGCTTGCAGGTGCAGCTGGACCAAGCGGTCAATAGCGGGCTAAAGCCCTTTTTGCGAAGCTGGCCCTCGAAGGCCCAAGTAGAAGTGTTTACTGCTTAATTCATGTATGACCGGCCTGCGTGCCGTGGTTTGTAAAACATGTAATTTTCAAGTGAAACACTTTGTAAGGCCTTAAGGCCGGTTTTGGGTATTTTTGTATAACATTCCTTTTGGTATTAGTGGACATTCATGCTCCTATGCTGGGTTCTTGTTTACAACTCTTTTAAACTGCTTCCGCTAGAATGCTCTGTGTAGGACGTTGAGATTGGTTGGATGGTTTCCATACGTAACCACCCGGTCTGTTTGTGGTATATGGCGTCGGGCTCCGGCCGGACCTACTGCTATATGCTATGCGATGGATAGGGGGTGTTACAATTTGGTATCAGACTACTGGTTTTGGTCGGGCTTAAAGTGAATTCGTGGGCGAATTCTTTTTAAGGTGTGGTGAGCACATTGTGTGCGTCATCGTAATAACAGTAAAAAGAACCCATGAATGTCAACTTAGGAATGAAAATACTCGTGTTTGAGGACCCTGCGCGTTCATATAATTGCTGTTTGCAATTTATTTGGTCGCTTAACGGTGTTTTGTACCACTATAGGTGACCCGAAGTGGTGTTGGGCCGTCAGAACGCCGAGTTTCTGAGGCTAGTAGTGCACCGGATGTTGCTCCCGCAACACCTCTGTCGGCTGAGAATATACGATTTGTGGCTGAAGCGGTGTTGGCCGTGATCAATGCGTAGCCTGGAAGGCAAGCACAGCAGCCCGCTCCTGTGATGGAGCAAGTACCTCTTCAAGAGGCTGAGCCGAGGAGGGTGGAGCAAGTGGTTGTCGAACCAATAGTGCCAAGGAGGGCAACTGAGAGGCAGCTAAAGCATGTAATGAGCTTTAACCCTCCGTTATTCTCGGGGTTGGGAACCCCATCTCAGGCTGAAGATTGGCTCTCCAGGGTGAAGCGAGTCATGACAGCAACGGAGACGGAGGAGTGGCAAATGACCACCATCGCTACGTTCCTTTTGGACGGCGAAGCAAGGATGTGGTGGGAAGGATTGGAGCTGCACTTACTGAGAGGTAGGCAACTTGGTGATGTCTCGATAGAGGAGTTCTCGAGATTGTTCTTGGCTAGATACCTTCCTTCGACGCAGAAGATAGCATTGGAGAATGAATTTCTGAAGTTGGTTCAGGGTGAGAAGAGCGTGGATGAATATCTCCACGAGTTCACTCGTTTGAGTCCGTATGCTAGCTCCACCATCATGGATGAGGAGCGCAAGACTAATCGCTTCTATGAAGGGCTGAGAGATGAGTTGAGATTATTGCTTTCGGGGCCGATGACGTAGGGTTTCTTAACCTTGGTCAATACTGCCCGGTCCTTGGAGAAGGACATGAATGTGCAAGCGAAGAAAGGCTTGGTTGATAGAAAATCTAAATTTAAAGTGCCGACTACTTCAAAGTCCGGCTATCGGAGGGCTTTCAAGAAGCATAGGACTTCGGGTCCAGCTCCTTCTAGTGCTTCTGGGGCGACTGCGAGTCGGACCCCGGGCGCGTGCTTTACATGTGGAAAGACGGGGCATTTCGCCCGTGATTGTTGGAGCGGACGTCCTAAGTCCGAGAGGAGGCCAGGAGCTACTTATGAAGAGAAGGGTAAGGCGGTGGAGTCGACCGCATCCCACTATGCTCCGGCCCAACCAAGGGTCTACAATCTTGGCCAACAGGAGGCCATTAAACAAGCTGATGTGGTGACAGGTACGGTTTAATTTATAGCAAGTCAATTTCTTTATATGCTTGTTATGCACATGTTACTTTACCACTACTTGTTTAGGATTTGTATTGATTTGCGAAAATCCGGCACGAGCACTCTTCGATACGGGAGCTTCACACTCCTTCTTGTCCGAAGGATTTATATCACGCATCGGAGTCCCTTCTTCGATGGCGAAGGATAAGTTGGATGTGTTGTTGCCCAATGGGTGTTCGATGCGAGCGGATGGGATCTGCGATGTTAAGATTCGTATTGGGGAGCGGGAGTTCGATCTGCAGGCGTCTTTACTTCCGTTGGTGGAGTTCGACGTCATATTTGGCATGGACTGGCTCTCGGAGCAGCAGGCCCATATAGATTGCGGTAGCAAGGAAGTCAAGCTGGGAGCAAGTCGTGAGATGACTTTTACGGGCTTAAAGGGGTCGAGCAAGACGTTGATGTCTGCTCTTCAGGTGGTGAAGGCGGTTCGTGCCGGAGCAGAACTGTTCTTTACACTAGTGGAGGTTGCAAAGCCGAAGCCCGCATTGGATTGTATTTCAGTGGTATCGGAATACCCTGATGTGTTCCCCGCAGATCTTCCTGGAGCCCCGCCTCAACGGGAGATAGATTTTACGATCGAGCTAGTGCCAGGTGCAAAGCCTGTGTCACGGTCTCCGTATCGGCTAGCGCCTAAGGAAATGGCGGAGCTGAAAGTTCAACTGCAAGAGTTGTTGGAGCAAGGGTATGTGCGCCCGAGTTCTTCGCCTTGGAGCGCACCGGTCCTCTTTGTTAAGAAGAAGGACGGAAGCTTGAGGTTATGTATTGATTATCGGGAGCTAAACAAGCTGACGGAGAAGAATAAGTACCCGATCCCCCGGATTGATGATCTCTTCGATCAGTTAGTCGGGTCGACGGTGTACTCGAAGTTGGATCTCAAGGCTGGATACTATCAGCTGCGGATAAGGGAGAGTGATATCCCGAAGACAGCGTTTAGTACGAGATACGGGCATTATGAGTTTACGGTCATGCCGTTTGGGCTGACTAATGCGCCGTCGGTGTTCATGGATTTGATGAACAGGACTTTCAGGGAGTACTTGGACCATTTTGTGATTGTCTTCATCGACGATATTTTGGTGTACTCGCAAAGTTAGGAAGATCACTTCAAGCATCTTCATTTGGTGTTGGAGACGCTAAGGAGGAATCAGTTGTATGCCAAGTTCTCAAAGTGCGAGTTTTGGCTATCCTCAGTGGCGTTCCTCGGGCATATAGTGAGTGGAGAGGGTATTGCTGTGGATCCGGCGAAGATTGTTGCGATATGGGAGTGGCCTGAGCTTGCTACGGTAGCAGAAGTCCGGAGCTTTTTGGGGCTTGCCGGCTATTATAGGCACTTCGTAGAGAACTTCTCGCGGATAGCGTTACCTCTCACTACTTTGACGAGGAAGGAGCATAAGTTCGTTCGGACGCCGGAGTGCGCGCGAGCTTTTGAGGAATTGAAGTGTCGGTTGACCACGGCGCCTGTGCTGAGTTCGCCATGTGGAACCGAAGGCTATGAGATATATAGCGATGCTTCGGGCAGCGGTTTGGGTTGCGTGCTACTACAGCACGGCAGCGTGATAGCTTATGGCTCGAGACAGCTAAAAGTGCACGAGAGGAATTATCCGGTCCATGACTTGGAGTTAGCGGACGTGATTTTTGCCTTGAAGCTGTGGAGACACTATTTGTACGGTGTGAAGATTGATATCTACACCGATCACAAGAGCCTAAAGTATCTAATAGATCAGAAGGATCTGAATATGCGGCAGCGTAGATGGATCGAGTTCCTGGGGGACTATACATTCAAGATCCACTACGTGTCTGGCAAAGGGAATGCGGTTGCGGACGCGTTGAGTCGCCGAGCCCCAGCTCAAGCCAATTGGCTATCGGTGCATGATGAGCGGTTGGTGCGGGAGTTGGAGGCGTTGGAGATTGTTTGTGTGGATAGACAATCAAGTGCTGAAGCAGTTCTGAATTGGACTGAAGTCCAATATGACCTGGCTGATCGGATTCGGCAGGCTTTGGATATGGATGCTCATATGAAGCAGTTCATGATAGAGGCTCTGGATGGGTCAAATTCCCAATTCGTCGTGGAGGACGGATTACTGTGGAGAGGCGGTCGTTTGTGCGTCCCAAGTGTGGGCAATTTACGGGTGGAGTTGTTGTACGAGGCGCACCATACCAAGTACTCGATTCACCCGGGGAGCACGAAGATGTACCGTGATGTGAAGAAACTATTTTGGTGGCCGGGTTTGAAGAAGGATGTGGCGCTATACGTAGCAAAGTGCCAAACCTGCGCCTTGGTAAAGGCGGAGTGTCAAAAGCCGGGAGGATTTCTTAAGTCCTTGCCTATTCCGGAGTGGAAATTCGACGACATCTCTATGGACTTTGTGCACGGTTTGCCAAGGTCGCAAAAGGGGAACGACGCCATTTGGGTGGTTGTTTATCGATTAACGAAGGTGTCGCATTTTATTCCGCATAGGAAGGATGATCCGGTGGAGAAGTTGGCAAAGCTTTATGTGGATAACATAGTGCGACTTCATGGTGTGCCCCGCAGCATCGTGAGTGACCGAGATGGGCGGTTCACGTCCAATGATTGGAGGCTGGTGCAGCAAATGTTGGGAACAAAGCTGAAATTCAGCACAGCCTTCCATCCACAAACGGATGGGCAGACCGAGAGGGTTAATAGAACCATGGAAGACATGCTCCGCATGTGTGTCTTGGATTTCGGGAAGCAATGGGAAGACCACCTTTATTTGGTGGAGTTCGCATACAATAACAGCTACCAAGCGAGTATTCAGATGGCGCCTTTTGAGGCCCTATATGGTAGAAGATGTCGCACGCCGTTGTCTTAGTTAGAAACGGGTGAGTCAAAGTTGTATAAGCGATCGGAAGTGGAGGATGCTACTTCTTTGGTGAGAACCATTCGGGAGAGGTTGCTTATCGCTCAGGACCGGCAAGCAAAGTACTATAATGCCAAGCACAGGAACGTGGAGTTCGCTGTGGGCGATTATGTATACTTAAAGATCAAGCCATTCAAGGGTGTCTCGCGGGTGCGGCGATTGAAAAAGCTAAGCCCAAGATACCTTGGACCGTTTGAGGTTCTGGAGCGAGTTGGAGAAGCGGCCTATCGGTTGAAGCTTTCAGTGGAGCTTAGTGGTTTACATGATGTATTCCATATTTCGGTGCTTCAGAAGGCGGTGCAAGAGCCTACGCAAGTGATCGCGGTTGATCAAGTGCCGGTGGATAGTGGGCTAACGACAAAGGTCAAGCCTGTGCGGATTGAGGACTTGGAGGTCAAGCGGCTACGCAATAAAGAGATCAGGATGGTCAAGGTCCGGTGGGACAATTGCGGTCGTGAGGAGCTCTCTTGGGAGCGAGAGTAGACGATGCTTGACGAGTATCCGGAGTTGTTCCGCTCAGGTACAAATTTTGGTTTCGTACATGTCTTTCCTTTATGTAATTTCGTGGACGAAATTCTTTTAAGAGGGGTAGAATTGTAACGCCCCGAAACTCAAGGGAGCAAAGGGGGATGTTTTGGGCCAGTTTGGGTTCTGGCTGCAGGAACACGGCCTGGGACACGGGCGTGTCCCAGGGCATGTCAAGCCTGTGTCGACACTAAGGCGTGAAGTCGACACTCTGATCTCGACATTGTGTCGAGACTGGGCACACGGCCTGCGACACGGGCGTGTCGCAGGGCGTGTCGACCCGTGTCGACACTTAGCCGCGAAGTCGACACTGTGCTTTGACGAAGTGTCGAGACATGGCACACGGCCTGCGACACGGGCGTGTCTCAGGGCGTGTCAACCCGTGTCGACACTCGTCCCGCGAAGTCGACACTTTGGTGTCGACAATGTGTCGAGACATAGTACACGGCCTGCGACACTGGCGTGTCGCAGGGCGTGTCGACCCATGTCGACACTTAGCCGCGAAGTGTCGAGACCGTATACACGGCTTGGAGCCCAGGCGTGTCAATGTGACACGGGTAGGGACACGGGCGTGTCCTAGAACCCGTGCAGTGCTCGGGTTGAAAATGGGGAAAAATCATGGGGTACACGGCCGGCTACACGGCCGTGTCAGGTGGAACACGGGCGTGGCAGCTCGAACACGGGCGTGTTCGATACCCGTGTGAGGTTCCAGGTGATTCGATTTTGACGGCGAATGAGGCACACGGCCCTGGACACGGGCGTGTGCCAGGTCGTGTTCGGTCCAGATTGGGCATTTCAGCCCCGAATCAAAGCCGTTCGTTTCCTTGTTTTGAGATCCAACGGCTGGGGGATGTTCCTGAAGGGATATACCCGTGAGTTGACTTGGAAAACCCTCACTTTTCATACCTTATTCTCTTTCTAAGTCCTTAGTGAAAGAGGAGAGCCAAGAGTGGAAGAGGAGCTAGATCCGCCATTGGAGGAGCTTCGGAGCTCCGAATCGCAAGCTGACTCCGGATCCACGGAGGCAACGCTAGTGCGGTGATTTTCATCCGATTACTTTTCAATGGCGCCAAAGAGGAACCCAAGGGTAACGATCCTCATCTTGAGCATGAATAGCTCTCTTTCTTTGCATAGGAAGCCCGCTCTCGCGAGTTTGCGGAGAGTTGGAGGAGTTCCTTCGGGTAGATATGTGAAGTGCCCGTTGTTTAGAGTCCGTATGCGAGAACGGACATAGGCATTTTGTGTGAAGCCTACCCGGACATGTTAGTCTGGATCAGTGATGTTGCATTGCATAAGGCCGGAGAAGACTCCGTGCTATTGGTCGTTTTTCGGGTTTTCTACGCGGTAGATTGTAGCAGGGAGCCTTGGGGACTAACCCAAAGGTGCACCCGGAAAACTGGGCGGATACGAGATCTTGCCAACATGGATGCCTGAGAGCCAACTTGAACATAACTAGGTTATGTGACTTGCGGTAGAATGGGACTCGGTGAAAGTTTGACCCGCGCAAATGGCTTAAATTGTCGTTGCGACGTGAGCACGGGTTAGACGGAACCGTACCCGCTTTATGTCGTTCGGTTAGAGAGACCTAAGGTTACGTGGCACTCGCCGTTGGCATAGATGTGAGTCTTCGGCGGTCAATGGCTTAAATTGACGTGACCCATGCCAAGAAGACAAATTGCTCATAGGTTTGGCCGTCTTAGTGGCGGTGGTGAGTCCGGAATGTTAATGGCTTTAATTGACGTGACATCGACCGGTTCACCGAGAATGTGCCCTGAGTGCATGGGGCGTGTGGCCGTGCGAGCCAACGTCTGTGATGAAATGGCTATGGATATATACATCGCTCGCTTATGCTAATGAAATGCAGGGAAGGAGCATCGCTGCCCCGAGTTGGGGGCGGGATCGTTATAATTTGGTCAGCATTGCTGACCGTTGCCTTGTTTTGCCACCGTGCGGTGGTTTGTTGCTTGCAGGTGCAGCTGGACCAAGCGGTCAATAGCGGGCTAAAGCCCTTTTTGCAAAGCTGGCCCTCGAAGGCCCAAGTAGAAGTGTTTACTGCTTTATTCATGTATGACCGGCCTGCGTGCCGTGGTTTGTAAAACATGTAATTTTCAAGTGAAACACTTTGTAAGGCCTTAAGGCCGGTTTTGGGTATTTTTGTATAACATTCCTTTTGGTATTAGTGGACATTCATGCTCCTATGCTGGGTTCTTGTTTACAACTCTTTTAAACTGCTTCCGCTAGAATGCTCTGTGTAGGATGTTGAGATTGGTTGGATGGTTTCCATACGTAACCACCCGGTCTGTCTGTGGTATATGGCGTCGGGCCCCGGCCGGACCTACTGCTATATACTACGCGACGGATAGGGGGTGTTACATCCTGCCTTCGTTTATTCCCAGGGAAGTTAAGTTCTAAGTGGTTCGGACCCTTCCATGTCAAAGAAGTTTTTCCCTATGGCTCCGTCGAACTTACCCACCCAGAGAAGGGAGATTTTAAAGTTAACAGGCACCGACTAAAGCTTTATTATGGTGAGCTTCCTAAAGACTTCACTCGCCAAGAATCTTGCCTCCGACTAGACTAGGATTAAGTGTTATGTAGTAATTTTTCTTAGTTTATAAAATTTTTGACAAAATTCTAGTTAAATATTAGTATAAAAATAAATCAAAAAATCACTTAGGAGGAAATTCTGAATCAGAGTAGAACACGGGTAGGCACACGGCCGTGTGCCAGGCTGTGTGCGTAACACATTTTCTCTCACCCAACCATGTTCAATTTGAGACCTGAAGTAGGAAAGAGTCATCCCAAGAAGCACACGGGTTGGCACACACCCGTGTGCATTGTCGTGTCGTTATAATGCCACTTTTCTCATAATCAACTAGAGCAGGACACGGGTGAAAAAACACCTGTGTTGTGGACTGTGTGCCATATGCTGGGATCGATGTTTCCCTCATCCCGAGAAGGACACAGCTACCTACCCAGCCGTGTGTTAAGCCGTGTGCAGATTCTGCAGTCGACGAATCGGAGTGCCCGAGAAGGACACGGGTCTACACACGCCCGTGTTATGGGCCATGTCTGTCTGGCATGCTGCTTTCCTGCCAGTTTGACCGCATGTCTTATCGCAACCCGTGTTCCACGCGATAAAAGATTATCCAACACGGGTGCACACACTCCAGTGTGGCAACCCGTGTTTGACTATTATAAAAGGCCATGTCATCTTCTTCCTCCCCACTTCCTGGTTTCAGCCCTACCTTCCAGCTCTCATTTCCCCCATGGCCAGAACTCGGGTTTGAAGCTTCTACCTCCAAACTTCATGGATTCACCTCCTCTCTTCGCAATCTATCCTCCTAGGTAAACATTTTTTTGGATTATGTCCTTATTTTTCAATTTTTCCATCTTCTCCACTCTCTTCTCCTTCCTCTTGTTCTCACATTCTCATTTTCATTTTTTATTTCTTTCCTCATTTTCCTCCTCTTTTTCCTTTTCATTTCTAAAAAACATCCTTCCGCTTGGCTGCAGATCATGTCAAAGGGACGTGCACAAGGGGAACGCCATCACCTCCCAACTATCACAGCATTATCAATGGAAAGGCACGACGCTGCTGCGCCATAGGAGTTTACAGATCCGGCGCATATCAACCGTTATTATCGGATCCTGTCAAAAACAATTCAAGACATTCGAACAATCGACTGTAGCGTGCTAGAGGAGATTCATTTAGCCGAGGACGTTTGCGAGTTAATTTCTGTAGCGGGGTGGGAGCAATTTTTTGTATTTAGGAGTTGAGATTTAAGGAGCTCATGTAAGAGTTCATGTCATCCTTCTACTTAAACCATAAACCTACATTCACTGAGCAGACTAACACGCAGGAGGGGGTCATTTTATTTCGAGTAGCGGGTACTACTTGTACCCTCTCTCTTCTCTAGTTCACCCTTTATTTAGGGGTGTATAAGGACTCGTTCATCTATAGTACCGCTTACTCCGACCTCCACTTTGACCTCCCTTCTCGTGATCATGCCGCTAATATTTGGGCTCAGCTCCCTTTCGACATATCCCCATATGAGGCCAAGAGGTCTAAGGCTTCTAATTTGATTTCTACCGCTCTCCACTACGTACATCATCTGCTGAGTCACACCTTGAGTGGTCGGGGTGAAAGCTCCGGTGTCGTGAGTAGGCAGGACATGTTATATCTCTATCACGCTACCACATTCATCTTTGTTTTATATTAGCACAGTTCATTCTTCACCAGGCCGATAACTCACGTACTGGGTCTATTTGTGTAGCACCCTACATTACGCGCCTGGCTAAGAATATGAACATCTTTTCGTCCCTTCCCCCGATGACTGTGGTAGCGAAGACCATCCCTATCACGATGTCTTCACTCTGATCTCTCCGCCTTGTCACTAAACGTCAGGGTCAGGGTGGGCCCATTTATTCCATTGCAATGCGCGGACCTCAGTTTGATCATGATGACGACGATGTCGATCCTGACCTCAATGAGCCTCTGGTGCCTCCGCCCCGCTCTACTTCTACTCAGGGAGAGTCTTCTTCCCCTCCTCCTCGATCGCGCTCGTAGTATTCACGTGACTTCCAACACTTTTTTAAGATCGAGCTCTCACTGCGCTTACAGTGTATCGAGGTTTCGCAGAAGCGGACAGAGGACGCCATCATTCAGATCATGGACCACCTAGGGATCTCCAGTCCACCTTTGGCAGCTCCCAGCTTCTCTCACCTCCCTAACGATCCTTCAGATTTTGCTCCCCAAGCTTTTTTTTTTATTTCTCTGTATTTTTTTATTATATATTTTGTCAAACCACTTCAACTGTTCTATGATTAGCTTTCTTGTACTCATCTATGCTATAATTGGAAGGAGACTATTTTATTTTATTGATAGCCAGTTTTTTTACATATTGGTGTCTTTGTTTTCTCAGTTCTTTACATTGCATTGAGGACACTGCAAATTTTAATTCTAGGGGTGGATGTAGTTCAATTCAAATATTTCATATGTCTGGACATGATTACAATTGGTTATATTTTTGCTAGAATAATACTCATTATTGTTAAACTCCCCCCCCCCAAATTACATAAATTAAAAAATTCTTTTTTGGTGCTTCTTTCTAAGCTTCCATTAATTCACTCATTTGAGATTATAACTAGTTAATTTGCTTTCGCAAGCTGATTAAAATTAATTAAAGTAGACTCATTGAGTGGTCAAATTTGTTGTTTAGTAATTATGTATAGAAATTCTTTAGTTTAATTTTCTCTATATAACTTATTTTTAGGATTAGTCATCTATATTATTAACTAATAATCACTCTATTTTAGGAAATATAATTATCTATAATAAAGCGAGTCGATGAGTGTAACAGATTGATAATTTTGTATTAGAGACTCAAAATGAAGAATACCCTTTATTGGTCTCCAGAACTTGCCCCAAGCAATCCTCAAAACATCCACATAATTTAATTAGTTAGGGCGGAAATGACTTAGGCCTCCATTTGGATAGCGTGAGCCTAGCAAGCCCAAAACATTAAACATTATACCCTTGCACACCCAATTTGGACCTACTCCCTATGCCTTTTGATACTCTATTACTAAAATTTACCAAGGCCAAAAATCCTCACCTATTAGCACATCTATCATAGAGACCTCCATGGAATGAGTTTGTTCATAGTGATATGTGGACTGAGTGTGTGTACACCTACTTGGAATGATCCCAACTATGGACACTTGAAAAAATATAGTGAAATGTGGCATCAGTACGTGTACACCCACTCGGAATGATCCTTACTATGGTTCCTTTGATAAGAAAAACTAACAAAAATATAGAGTATCCATCAGAAAGAAAAAAGAAAAAATGTGGGAAGTATAATAATTGTGAAGTCTCGGGGTGCTTTTATAATATTGATGTATATTAGGGTAATTACCTTGCAAGAGGCTCAATTGTTATCTAAGTGTGATATGAACAATCGAATTTATCTTTTATTACCCCACCTATAATCTTTATCCTAAGCCAAAAAAAATTACATCAAAATATAAGTCCTAAGGATCCAACCTTACTAATTTTAACTAGTGTTGTGAAGAGAGTGTGAAAAGGCAAGCTTATGACTATCAACATTGATACTATTAAATTTTGAAACACTAATGCCTAACTTATTAAGATTGTTATTTTCTCCTCACATTTATAGATGATTGTAATTCTATTTCCAGGAATGAGTGAAAAGGTAGTTAAGAGATATATGGGAGGAATTTTAAGATAAAGTTATATTTAGAAAAGTCTACTATACAATTTCCTATGCAATTACAACATCAAATTTCTCGTTGAATTCATGGCAATCAACTTGCGGAAAAATTAATTACATATCGTTATTTCCAAATTTTTGAATTAGTTTGCTTAGGTACAAGCAAACACTTAGTCTGGGGGTATTTGATGAGTACAATTATACATGTCCTTTTTACTATCATATTTTTAATATTATTTACCTCCAGTTGTTATTATTGTGCGAAAATAGCTAAGAATATGAGTTATCATGAATAGAAGAGCACAGTATGGAGTTTCCTATACTTCTTGTATTAAGTTATTTATTTATTCATTCATCTTCGTAATGCAGGTATTGCAAGTCCTTGGAACTGAAAGTCTTGGAGCAAATAGAGGAGTTCATGAATCCATCATGACTGAGGACAGGACTGGAATTGGGCACACACGGGTACGAACAGGCCCATGTCACTACTCGTGTACTTATCGGGAAAGATCACAAGGATTGGAAAAGAAGTCAGAGCACTACATAGGTACGCACACGGCCGTGTCCTTACCCGTGTCCTTATCGGCCTGCTGCTGAACCAAGCTGTGTGTGGAGCCACGAAAAACAACACGGTCGTGTGCTCAACCGTGTCAAATGACATGGCCCATGACCAGACACGTCTTTTTGTGTTCAACTGCCTTAGAACCGCCCACAGGGCCTGTGACACGGCTGTGTTGGAACCCGTGTCCGAACCTGTTGCAAGGAGACTATAAAAACCTGTAGGAAAAATAGAATGGGGACTTTTGGATTGAAGAACTTGGAGAACTTCTGGATAATGAAAGTAGAGCATTCGGTGGAGGGGAGATCGAAGGAGATAATTCGTATGGTTTTAATCTTCATGTATCTCTTTTAATCTTCCCCTTCTCTTAGTGGATCTAACTTTATTTTTTTACATTTTGCATGAGACTTATTTATTTTTTTTGAACAATTCGATAATCCTGCATGTTAGGTTTTATGTCAAATTTGTGGTATTTTATTCGTATGTATGCGTTCCAACAATGAGATTGATATTAGGCTTGAAATTAGAACTTGTTTTATTTGAATTCCAAACTTCTAGATTGAGAAATTGGATGTTTGTGATGATGCTTATATGTTCATGTTCTAATGTTCTTTCTCTTTGTATTTTAAATTGCATGATCGAGAGATATGTTGTTTGAATAATGGTAATATAGATAATTAGACTCATGGTATGTTAGAGATAGGATTTCATGAATTTATGTATTGGATAGGGTTTCTTATTATTAATGCAAATATGAGTATTGTGAATTATTTGAGAGAAAATTTACTCAACTTAAGTTTACGTATTGAATTGCTCGAGAGAGATTTCGATAAATGTTTAACCCTTCCAATACAATGAATTTGATAATCTTGTTATTACGTGATTACATAGAATTGAATTAATGAGTAATTATTCTCATGTGATTATTCTTAGATTTTTTGCTTTTTACTATCCTTAATTCTCCAATGTAACTTTATCCAAGTAGTCCTAGTTAGGATAATTTAGGGTAGCACTCAATTTTAATTATAGGTGCGGTAATAGAGTGAGAGTGAGTACGAGTACTTGAAAAACCATGTGTAATACGACACGAGATGTAGATTTCTCCTATACTATGATCGATAGGTGCACTTGCCTGAGATTAAAATCAATCTAGTTTATGTCTATCCACGTAGTTTTTTACATAGAGAAAAAACGATCGCATCATACACCTTTGAGTCTTTCACTAATTTGTTAAGCAAATTCAGAATGAATTAAAATGCTTAGTGGTCAAAATCAGAAGTGATCACAAAACAGAATTTGAGTCTGGTGCCACGACAAAATTCTATGGAAGTCAAGGTATCTTTTATTAGTTTTCCTCTTCGCGTACTCCACAATAAAATAGAGTTGTTGAGAGAAGGAATAGAACCCTCATTGAAGCACGTACAACTATGTTGAATGACGCTTCACTGCCAGAGTACTTCTGGGCGAAAGAAGTCAACACAACTTGTCACGTGCAAAACCGAGCTTTAATCAACAAAAGCCATCATAAAACTCCCTATGAACTGTTGAAGGGCAGAAAACCAACTGTCTTACTTTATGATCTTTGGCAGCAAGTGCATCGTACTTAACAATGGGAAGTACTATCGCACGAAGTTTAGTGACAAATATTTTGAAGGTATTGTTGTAGGGTATAGTTGCAATAGTAAGACATATAGAATTTTCAACAAGAAAACCTTGGTCGTATAAGTGTCTATCAATATTGTATTTGTTGAGACAAGCATGCATCATAATAGCTCATCCAGTGCCGTGGGTGTAGATGTAGGTAACAGGTTAAAGTACCTAATCTTGGAAGAAGAGGTCATGGAAGATGCTCCAAGCTCAGTCAAGGTCGTCGTTCCAAGTATGGTGGATGAAGAACTACCTCATCCTGCAGGAAATGTAAGGGATGTTGCAGAACTTGCTAGTGGAGAGGAAGAAATTTAGCATTTAGACACTTAAGATATCACCTAACTGATCTAATCATTGGAGAGGCAGGCGATTGTGTTAGAACCAGAAGAGGTACTGCTAACGAAGTTCTACATCTTAGTTTTCTATCTCAAGTTGAGCCAAAGAAGTTTAAAAAATCAAACAAGGATGCCTCTTGGATAATGGTCATGCAAGAGGAGCTCAATTAGTTTGAAAGATGCAAGGTTTGGGAGTTGGTTCCCAGGCCCAAAGAATAGAACGTGATTGGTACCAAGTGGGTATTCAGAAACAAGATGGATGAAAACAGAGTGATTATAAAGAACAAAGCTAGACTTATAGCTCAAGGGTACAGAAAAGCAGAAGGGATCGACATCGATCAGACTTTTGCTCCAGTGGCCTGACTTAAAGCGATAAGGTTATTTCTGGCATATGCTGCTCACAAAGGATTTAAAGTCTATCAAATAGATGTGAAGTCAGTATTCCACAATGGACACTTAAAAGAGGAAGTATACATAGCACAACCCCTAGGTTTCGGCAACTCAATTTTCTCTAATCATGTTTATTTTCTTAATAAATCTCTATATGGCTTAAAACAAGCTCACCGAGCTTAGTATAAGGCTCTGTCTAGCATTCCTATTGATAACAAGTTCACAAGAGGAAAGATAGACAAGATATTATTTCTTAGGGAACTAAACGGAAAGATTTGATTAGTGCAAATCTATGTCGATGACATTATTTTTGGCTCTACGGAAGACAACCTTTGCAAAAAGTTCTCTAAACTCATGCAAGGGAAGTTTGAAATGAGCAGTATTGGAAAGCTGATATATTTCTTAGGACTTCGTGTGAAATAATTTGGTGACAGAATTTTCATCTCTCAGATGATATTCACCAAGAAGTTACTTAAGAAATTCAGAATGCAGAACGCAACCTCGATGTAGACTCCAATGGGTTCAACTATGTCACTAGACAAGGATGAGAAAGGGAAACCTTTTGATGAAACCAAGTAGACAATTATAATTGGGTCCTATCTCTACCTTACGGCCAGTAGACCGGACATAATGTTTTCAACATGTGTGTGCGCTAGAGATCAGGTGAACTCTAAGGAATCTCATTATGTCTCTATAAAAGAGTTTTTTGAGATACCTTAAGGGTACACCAAATCTTTCCTTATGCTACCCAAGAAGTAATGATGTAGAGCTAATTGGTTTTTCTGATGCAAATTTTGCAGGTAGTAGGGATGACAGGAAAAGCACTTCTGAGACGTGCCAGTTCTTCGAAAGAAGGCTTATTTCATGGAGCAGCAAGAAGCAGAATTGTGTGGCAACTTCCATTGTCGAGTCAGAGTACATCTCTGCTGGTAGTTGTTGCGTAGAGCTTCTTTGGATTAGGAATCATCTTGAGGATTACAACCTAAAATTCAAGGAGATACTGATGTTTTGTGACTCCTCCAGTGCTATAGCAATCATAAATAATCCAGTCTCTCACATCCAGACAAAGCACATCAATGTCAAATATCACTTCATCCGAGAGCATGTGGATAACAAGGACATAACTCTCAGTTATGTCCCTACGGATAAGAAGGTTGCAGATATATTCACGAAGACACTAGATGAAACAAAGTTCTCATTTCTCAAAATAGAAGTGGGCATGCAAAACAAGGACTCGTGAAGATGGATATGGAGACAGGAATTCACTCGGGAAGTACATCACTGAGCAGAGAAAATTGTCCAAGGAAAATTTGTCGGATATCACTCATTGGAACTCGATGACTCGTCAAAATATTGCTAGTATCCATGGTGAAACTCGATGAATTTGGCTCAGCTTCTAGTGAATCTCTATGAATTGGAGTTGGGTCAATTTTTTTTCTTTTATACGGGATTCGAAGAGCAGCCGGTTTTCAGGTACGCGCCGCCTCCCTCTTAAAACTATATATATATATATATATATATATATATATATATATATATATATATATATATATATATATATATATATATAGTTCGTAGGGTAAACAGTACATATTCCATCGAAAGAAAGTTCGGATTCCTCCATCCTTCTGCATCCCGACAATTTGAATCCCACGAACATGCTTCGTCTTCCTCGATGATTCAGTTCTGCGAAAGCCGTTCCAGCAGTCCCAACAGTAACAATAAAGTCTCCTGTCTTCCAGAAATCTTCCCTTCACAATTCGTTTTCTATCTCGGCAACCGATAGTCCTCCAAAGCCGATCGTTGAGTTCTCACTTATTTGTTCTCCATGTCTCCTCGATGCACCAGTGGCTTGCTAGGTGGTGGAGAACTTGTGTTAACTGGGTTTGCTTCAGTTTCAGATGAATTCAGAAATGTTATAGTTATGCTCAAATTTGCCGGCCTCTCCTTTGTCCTCTAACACCCCTACAAAGTGTTGGATAAAGATGTTTTTGAATTCTTTCAGAATTCAAAGCTTTGCCATGAAGACATAGTGATCAAGAGAACAGTTCATCAGATCTGAGTCAAAGTGAAGGCATAACTCCTCACACGGCTCTTGCAGCTACCAGCTTGTGAAGAGGCTAATCACCTCGAAGATGATGACTTCACTGGAGCTATGTTGTTCGGTGGATTTCCCAGAGGTACCAAGGTTCTTAAGAGGAAAGGCATGAATGAGGTAGGCAAGCTATTATCAGATATCATTGGAAAATTACTGCTGTGCAAAACTGGATCCCACGATTACCTCTCCTCTGAAATGTTCTAGATTCTTGTGGCCATCATGTGCCGAAAGACAATCGATTGGGGTAAGGCGCTATTTACAAAAATCAAAGATAGTCTCTACACTCTGAATTTCGGAAGAATTATGAGTTTGTACTTGAATCAGATGGACAGAGACACGTTTGACATGTCCAAAGGCATCCCTAACCACCTTCTGAAGAAAATTGACTCATCCATTTTCTCAAGGTAGGGTTGGAGGATCCAAAGGCCAGGTGGATACAGAGTGTTGTTTGAAAAGGAGGAGGTAGTTCCCAAAGAAAGGATTTCCTCTCCTACCCCCAGTGAGATTCCTGAGAGATTGAATGCAGGAATTGAGGGGGAGCATGTTGTGACACAAGTGGCCACTGAGATAGTGTCCTTGAGTGTTCCTATAGCTGTAGAGACAGACACTCCAGTTAGTTCTGAGCCAGAGCACCAGCTCCAGCTGTAGAGGTTTTAGTTCCAGTTCTAGTTGTTGTAGTTATAATTGAAGATATAGATGACCTACTTTCTAAGGTTGCTGATATAGGTCATGTTGTTGCTGCTTAGTCAGTGCCTGATGAGGTTGAGCTTGAGATATTAGTTTAATATGTTCTAGTTGCTAGTGATCTAGAGGTTGATCCTACTGTTGATATTTTGGATGCTATTGCTGCTGATTTGGGTGAGCCAGTTGATGAAACTGAGCTAGATGTTGTAGACTATAATATTGTTAATGAGGTAGAGCTCACTACTAATAATATAGTTAACTCTACTGAGATTTTTGTCATAGAGAATTTGATTGTAAGTCTCCCAGAGCTTAAATCTATTGTGTCTGAGGGGGATCCAACTCACCCTTTGGTCTCAATGCAGACACAACTTGATAGATTTGTACGAAAGCTATAGAGGAGAATAGCTACAACTTCTGGTGGACCTCTATTAGAGGAGGTAAACATTATTGATCTTTCTGATGAGGAAGAAGATGTATAGGTGCATCCTCCCATCCTAGAGGCTTCTACTTCTAGACTGCCTTCAAAAGCTCGTGTCACTCCCATGGAAGAGTCTTCTAGTGACTTCGAGGGAAGTGAAGATCTCCCTTCCCCTCCTAGTGTTCCAACTGCAGAAATACCTTTTAACGGTGTAGATTGCTCAATTCTGAAATCTATAAAAGCCCTGATGGTAAAGCAAAAGGAAAGTTTTGATCGTTCTTTGAAGAAAGTGCTGAAGAAAATCAAGGAGACAAAAAAGATATGAATAACGGTCTTGCTGAGATCAAGGTACATTTTGATAAATTGGATGATAGGCTGGACTCTTGGTTTATGCAAGGAGGCCAAGCAATTGTTCATACTATGGCAGGGCTAAAAAGTAACTTGACTGTACTCCAGAACATTGATGCAAATGCCAAAACGGTCATTACTGCCCAAAATGAAGGAATGAATTATTTTAATGACCAAATGGTCTACTATATCAATGCCATAACAGCCAATGTACTTGAAGAAGTTAGAAAGGGGAGGATGGCTTGAAAGCTAAGGTGACATCCCTTGAATCCTCCATGGTAGAAAACTTCAAGGGAGTCAACAACTACAGTTATGATAATTTCAGCTGGCTTTATAATGAGATATTTGGTGGGCAAGGTCATACTCAAGCTAGAATTCCTAAACCCATGGTGCCTACTCCAGTGGGTGTTCATGTTAATCCTGATCAGGATTATTCTTAGTACTGGACAGACACTCAGGATTTCCCTCAGTTTGAACCAGAATATGTTGTTGTTGCTGCCCATCCAGAAGTTTAGATGGTTAAAGTCATACCTCCACTGGCTCAGAAAAGAAGAAGATTTGGTGAAGGGCCCTCTTCTATTAGGTCTGATCCGAACAGAGAAATGGTCGAGGTATGGAGTATAATTTCCAATAGAATCATTTTGGTACCGTCAAGATAGTGGATTTAGCAAATTAAAATAGATAGGATTATTACAGCACGGATGAATGGCAAAAGTATGAGGTAGCATGCGCTAAATGAAGACCTCATTACAGGAAATACAACTCTGATGATCCAAATGCTTCTCCAGCTCCGCCAACATATTATCCGAAGCTAAAAGTATATTTTGCCAGACAAAGTCAGAAAAGCATGGGCAAACATACTTGATGGTCTCTTTTATGATTGATATTTGTAGACACTAATTGCCCCAACTAAGAACTTTCATTTATATATATATATATAATTTAATGTTTTGTTTTGGAATGTGTTTATTTCTTATTTCTTATCTCTCTAAGGTCTTTTCATTTTCATGCTTTATTGTGTGAACAATTCACCATGGTTTTTAGGGTTCTGAATTCTTCAAATAGGGGGAGATTGTTGGATATTGTATCCACATTAACCCTGATTTGAAGAAATGTCTCTTGAACTAAGATGAATTTAGTTGTATTTGATGCTCTCTATTTAGTTATTTCCTTGCATGACTATATTGCTAAGTACAACTCAATGTCAGGTTATAGTGGGTTATGAAACACTGGACTATATAATGTAATCTTTCATTATGTAGGCCAATTTGTTACTTATGTGTAATCTCTCTATTGGGGTGTACTTCTATCCCAAGTGCATTAGAAGGATCAAGGAAGGACAAGGACCTGGAATCAGAAGGACAAGGACCTGGAATCAAAAGAACAGAATTTTACCCCAGTAAAATTCATCGAGTATGGTAAGGTATATTCGTCGAACTCGTCGAGTATACACATAAATACTCATTGAATTAGTCATGCATGCCTACTTGCACTCCTCAAATTCATTGTATTTACTTAGGGTAAAATCTCTGAGATTTGGAAAATCAGTTAAGAAAAAATCGTTGAGTATGATCAAGTATACTCATCGAATTTGTCGAGTGTATCTTCCGATACCCACCGAATTTGTCGAATATGCATGTCGATACATGTCGAATTCATCGAGATTCATTGGGTATATCTTGAGTTTATGAATTTACTTCTCTAAAATTTTCTAAGTCAGATTCGTCAAATATTGCTTAGCTCATGCGTCGAATGCGTCGAGTGTATCAGCCGATACTCGTCGAATTCGTCAAGTATGCAGCTGATACTCGTCGAATTAGTCGAGTTTGTCTTCTTCAAAGCTTTGAGTTATAGGTTCGATCGGGCTGAAATTCTCCAAGTAAATTTCGTCGAGTTTATATGCAGTTCGACGAGTATACTCGGTTATACTGAATGATACTTGATGAATTATACTTAGAGATATTTTCATTTCTTTTTCGAAACTTTCGGCTCAGGTTGTCCAAATCGCCATGTACAGTATGCCTGGATTTCTCGGTATAGAAAGTATTTTATAGCCGTTAGAGGAGGAGGATCTGTGTGTATATATATATATTTAGGGTAGACTTTCCATCAACCCTAATCGTGCTCAAATCAAATTCTCAAAACTTCTGATAAAAAAAGAACTCGTCAGCTCTCGTCCGTATTTCGCAAATCCGCTCGGCCGACGACTGTGTTGGATGACTCGACCTTCCTCAACCTAATCGACTGGATTGTTGTTCTTTAAAGATTTTGATTCTCTCAGATCTATTCGATCTGTGATTCCAGATCAAAGTCTTTAAAGCTTTCGGATTTTCCGTGTTCTCCAAGACATTCAAGATCAATCTTTTCGAAGAACGGCGGATTGAAGACTTTAGATCTAAATAAGATTATTTGTAATCCTTATTGTGTAAATCTTCCTTTACTCTTGTAGGAGGTTTTCCCTCCGAGTTGTATATCCGTGTTTGGATGGAGTTGTAGGAGATTTTGTTCTCCGAGTGGTTGGAGTGGTGTCTCTGAGTTGTAGGAGTTGAGGCTCCGAGGTGTAAGATTCATTACAATCTGAGTTAAAGGTGAAGTAGTCGAATCTAGACCTTCGTGGTAGATAAGTGAGGCGGGACAGTGGATGTACCAACTCGGGGAACCACTATAAATCTCTGTGTTCTATGAGCATAATTTTTTAGTTATTTTTTATTCCGCAAAAATACTCAGAACTCATCTATTCACCCCCTCTTGTTGATTCAGGTTGACACTAGATACTTTCTGTAACGCCGCAAAACTCAAAAAAGCGACGGGTGGCATTTGAGCCAAGTTTGGAACTTGGCAGGGGTCACACGGCATGGGACACGGGCGTGTCCCAGGTGCGTGTCGTGCTCGGGTCGACGATCTGGCCGAGTGGTCAACGAATTTGGATTTGACGATCGTCGAGCAGTGAACACGACCTGAGACACGGGCGTGTCCTATGCTGTGTCCTTCACGGGGTGAAGGTCGGGCCGTTTCATGGGAGACACACGGTGTTAGCGCATGGGCGTGTACGGGTACACACGGGTGTGTCAAATGTGACATGGGCGTGTCGAGGACCCGTGTCCCTTGCGGGACGGTTTTGTTCCTGTGTCGATGGAGGAACACGCCCGGGTACACGGGCGTGTACTGGGTGACACGGGCGTGTCAAGCCTGACACGGGCGTGTCGAGAGCCCGTGTTCTTTTCGGGATGCGTCGGTTTCGACGGCGAATGGGGAACACGGCCTTGGACACGGGCGTGTCATATGCCGTGTTCGGCCCAGGTTTTGGATTTCAAGCCCGAATTGTGGCCGTCCGTTTCCTTATTTTGGGATCTGACGGTCCAGGGCTGTTCAGGCTATGTTATACCAGGGAATAGGGTTTAGTTGCCCTCATTTCTTTCAAACAATCTCTTTCTAAAGTTCTAGAGAGAGGGGAGAGCAAGGAAGAAGAAGGGAGATAGAACCGGCCACCGGCGGAGCTTCGGAGCCCCAAATCACGAGCTGACTTCGGATCTACGGAGGCGAGGACATTGCGGTGCTTTTCATCTGCATAGATTTCCATGGCACCAAAGAGGAATGCTAGGGTAACGATTCTAATCCTAGGACATGTGAAGTCCTCTTTTCTTTACATTGGAAGCCCGCACTCGCAAGTTTGCGGTGAGTTTGAGACGTTCCTTCGGGTAGACATAAATAGTCCCCGTTGTTTAGCATGTAGAGTCCGTAATCGAGAATCAGACATAAGCATGATGTTTGAAGTCTACCCGGACAAGTTGGTCTAGATCGGTGATGTTGCATTGCATGAAAGGACGGAGAAGACTCCGCACCGATGGTTGTTTTTTGGGTTTTCTACGCGGTAGATTGCAACAGGGAGACTTGGGGATTAACTCCAAGGTGCACCCGAAAAACTGGGCAAATGCATGATTCTGTCAAATATGGTGGCCTGGGAGCCAACTTGCACATAACCGGGTTATGTGAAGTGTGTGATCGGTTTGGAGCTCGTGGAAGTTTGACACGCGCCCATATCTTAAGGTGACAGGGCGGTGTGAGCAACGAGTTAGGCGGAACCATACCCACTCTATATCGTTCGGTAAAGAGACCTAACAGTACATGGCGCTTGCCGTTGGCATAGATGGAGGGTCTTAGGCAGTGGCCAGAAAGAAAAAATGCTCACGAGATATTGTCGCCCAGGTGGTGGTGGTGAGTCAGCGGACTTTGATCGTGTTCACCGAGAATGTGCCCTGAGAGCACGGGGTGTGTGGTCGTGCGTGCCCACACCTGTGATGAAGTGTTTTTACACTATACTGCTTGGTTATACTAATAGAGTGTAGGGAAGGAGCATCGCCTCCCCGAGTTTGGGGGCGGGTCGTTATAATTTGGTCAGCATAGCTGACGTTGCTTTTGTTTGCCACCGTTGCGGTGGATTGTGCTTGCAGATGCTGCGAAGCCAAGTGGTAAATAGCGGGCAAAAATCCCTTGTTGCTGAGCCGGCCCTCAAAGGCCTAATTTGAATGTTTACTTGTATTATTCATGTGTGACTGGCCTGTGTGCCGAGGTTTGGAAAACACTATAATTTGAGTAAACTATTGTAAGGCCTTAAGGCCATGTACTTATGTATTGTACGTCATTCCTGTTGGGTTTTGTAGTGGACATTCACGATGTTGGCTGTGTTCTATTTATTGCAGCTTTTAAATTGCTTCTGCTAGAATGTACTATGTGTAGGACGTTGATTCTTAGTTGGATGGTTTCCATTGACTAACCTCCCGGTCTGTCTGTGGTATATGGCGTCGGGCCCCGGCCGGACGTACTGCTATATGTTATGCGACGGATAGGGGGTGTTACAATTTGGTATCAAACTACTGGTTTCGATCAACTTAAATGAATTCGTGGACAAATTCTTTTAAGGGGTGGTGAGCACATGTGTGTGCGTCATCGTTATAACATAAAAGAACCCATGAATGTCTACTTAGGAATGAAAATACACGTGTTTGAGGAACCTGCGTGTTCCTATAATTACTTTTTGCAATTTTGTTTGGTTGCTTAACGGTGTTTTGTATGACTATAGGTGACCAGGAGTGGTGCAGGGCCGTCAGAACGTCGGGTTTCTGAGGATTATGGTGCAACCAGCGATGTGTTTGATACCCCTCCTTCATTTGAAACCATAAGAAGGATCATTGAAGCGGTGTTCGCTGTGACTAATGCACAACAGGGAAGCAATGTGCAACGCTTTGTCCCTGAGATGGCTTCAATGTCGGGTGGTGTGTTGGATCAAATGGCATTTAGAAGGCCATCAGGTCAGCAGCTGAATATGTTCTTAGTGCAGGGTATGCAGTCAATTGATGAATATTTGCAGGCATTTCTTATGATAAGGCGCTACCCAGGCGTTGAGTTGGAAAACGAGCAGTCCATGGTCGATAGATTTTATAACGGACTGCGCGATGATTTACAACTGTTGTTGTTAGGACCAAAGCTACTTGGTTTTCGAGCATTGGTGGAGTCGGCTAGATCTTTGGAAGAAGATTTGGCAAAAGTCAACTAGACATCAGAGTTCAGGGTACCAAATCTGCATGGTTAGCAAAGTCTGAATGTCGAAGGAGGAGGATTAAGAGGTCTAGAACACCTACTAGTCGAGCACCATGTACTTGCTATACCTGCGGCAAGTTAGGACACTTAGCTCGTGATTGTCGGGATGGTGCTCATAAGGCAAACAAAGCTATGTCAGGAGTAGTTGGGGACTCTAGTGCAAAGGAAATGATGTTCAAAATGACGAACTCTTCAAAATTTGTATTTCGTAAGTGGTATAAGAAGTCTAGGACTGCAGGTCCAGCCCCTCCTTTGGGTGCTTCGGGGGTAACTACAGGCCGAACCCCGGGCACATGTTATTACTGTGGAAAGCTGGGGCATTATGCCCGAGAGTGTTGGCGCGGACGTCCAAAGTCCAAGAGGAAGCCTAAAGAGCACAGCCTAGGCCAACAGGACGCTAGGAAGCATGCTGGCGTGGTAACAGGTGTGGTTTAAAGTTATAGTAGTTAGCTGTAAATACTTGTTGCCCTTACGCATGTTAGCTTAGGACTACTTGTGATAGGCTTTGTTTTGATTTTTGTTTATCCGGCGAGAGCACCATTCGATTTGGGAGCTTTGCACTCCTTTTTGTCTGAAAGATGCATATCGCACATCGGAGTACCTTCTTCGATGGCGAAGGACAAAATGGATATGCTGTTGCTGAATGGGTGTTCGATGGGCGCGGATAGAATCTGTGGCACAAAGATTCGTATTGGGAGTCAGGAGTTCCATTTGCAAGCGTCGTTATTGCCTCTAGTGGAATTCGACGTGATATTTGGCATGGACTGGCTCTCGGAGCAGCAAGCTTATATTGATTGCAGTCGCAAGGAGATCAAGTTGGGAACAGGTCGTGAGACGACCTTTACGGGCTTGGAAGGGTCGAGCAAGACTTTGATGTCTGCTCTTCAGGTGGTGAAGGCGGTTCGTGCTGGAACGGAGCTGTTCTTCACGCTAGTGGAGGTTGCAAAGCCTAAGCCTACTTTGGACAGTATTTCAATGGTATCCGAGTACCCTGATGTGTTCCCTGGAGATCTTCCTGGAGCCCCACCTCAATGGGAGATTGATTTCACCATCGAGCTAGTGCTAGGTGTGAAACATGTGTCACGCTCTCCGTATCGTCTAGCACCTAAGGAAATGGCGGAGCTGAAGGTTCAACTTCAAGAGTTGTTGGAGCAGGGGTATGTGCATCCAAGTTCGTCGCCTTGGAGCGCACCGGTCCTTTTTGTTAAGAAGAAGTACGGGAGCTTGAGACTTTGTATCGATTACCGAGAACTGAACAAGCTAACGGAGAAGAATAAGTACCCGATCCCAAGGTTTGAAGATATATTTGATTAGTTAGTCGGGTCAACGGTGTACTCGAAATTGGATCTCAAGTCCGGTTATTTTCAACTGAGGATAAGGGAGAGAGATCCCTAAGACAGCTTTTAGTATGAGATACGGGCATTACGAGTTTACGGTCATGCCATTTGGGCAGACGAATGCGCCGTCGGTGTTCATGAATTTGATGAACAAGACTTTCAGGGAGTACCTAGACCACTTTGTGAGCGTCTTCATCGACGACATATTGGTGTACTCGCAGAGTGAGGAGGATCACTTTAAGCATCTATATTTGGTGCTGGAGACACTGAGGAGGAATCAATTGTATGCCAAGTTCTCCAAATGTGAGTTTTGGTTGTCCTCAGTAGCGTTCTTTGGTCACATAGTCAATTGAGAGGGAATTGCAGTGGATCCGGCGAAGATTGTTGTGATACGAGAGTGGCTTGTGTTGTCTACGGTGACGGAAGTCCGGAGATTTTTGGGCTTGCCGGCTATTACAGGCGCTTCGTGGAGAACTTCTCGCGGATAGTGTTACCCCTCACGACTCTGATGAGGAAAGAACATTAGTTTTTTTGGATGCTGAAGTGCGCACTAGCTTTCGAGGAGCTGAAGAGTTGGTTGACCACGGCGCCTGTGCTGAGTTCGCCGAGTGGGACCGAAGGTTTTGAGTTCTACAGCAATTCTTCGGGCAGTGGACTGGGTTGTGTCCTACTACAGCATGGAAGTGTGATAGCGTATGGCTCGCGATAGCTGAAAGTGCATGAGAGAAATTATCCGGTCCATGACTTGGAGTTAGTGGCCGTATTTTTTTCCTTGAAGCTGTGGAGGCACTACTTGTATGGGGTAAAGGTCGATATCTACACCGACCACAAGAGCCTGAAATACTTGTTGGATCAGATGGATCTGAACATGCGATAGCGGAGGTGGATGGAGTTCATGGGGGACTACACATTCAAGATTCACTATGTTTATGGGAAAGGCAATGCGGTTGCTGACGCATTGAGCCGCAGGGCCCCAGATCAAGCAAATTGGTTGTCGGTCCATGATGAGCGGTTGGTTCGGTAGTTTGAGGCGTTGGAGATCTCTTGCGTAGACAAGCAGACAAGTGCTGAAGTCCTATTGAACTGGACGGAAGTACAGTGTGACCTGGCTGATCGGATTCGGCAGGCTTTGGATATGGATGGCCGTATAAAGCAAATCATGGTTGAGGCTCTGGTTTGGTCAAATTCCCAATTCATTATTGAGGATGGATTGCTATGGAAAGACGGTCGTTTGTGCGTCCCAAACGTGGGCAATTTGCGGGTGGAATTGTTGTACGAGGCACATCATACCAAGTACTCGATTCACTCGGGGAGCACGAAGATGTACCGCGATGTGAAGAAATTGTTCTGGTGTCCAGTACTTAAGAAGGATGTGGCACTATACGTGGCGAAGTGTCAGACATGCGCCTTAGTGAAGGCGGAGTGCCAAAAGCCGGGAGGATTCTTGAATTCCTTGCCTATTCCGGAGTGGAAGTTCGACGACATTACTATGGACTTTGTGTATGGTTTGCCAATGTCGTAGAAGGATAACGACGCCATCTGGGTGGTCGTAGATCGTTTGACGAAGGTGTCACACTTCATTCCGCATAGGAAGGACGATTATATGGAGAAATTGGCAAAGTTATATATGGATAACATAGTACGGCTTCACGGTGTGCCTCGCAGCATCATGAGTGACCGAGATGAGCGGTACACGTCCAATGATTGGAGGCTGGTGCAGCAGATATTGGGAACAAAGCTGAGTTTCAGCACAGCCTTTCATCCGCAGACGGATGGTCAGACCGAGAGGGTCAATAGGACAATGGAAGACATGCTTCACATGTGCGTTCTGGACTTCGCGAAGCAGTGGAAGATCACCTATACTTGGTGGAATTCGCTTACAACAATAGCTACCAGGCGAGCATACAAATGGCGCCCTTCGAGGCCCTGTATGGTAGAAGATATCGTACGTCGTTGTCTTGGTTGGAAACGGGTGAGTCAAAGTTGTACAAGCGTTGTAACGCCCCGAAACTCAAAGGAGCGACGGGGGACATTTTGGGCCAGTTTTGGTTCTGGCTGCAGGCACACGGCCTGGGACATGGGCGTGTCCCAGGGCGTGTCAAGCTTGTGTCGACACTCAGCCGGGAAGTCGACATTTTGATCTCGACATTGTGTCGAGACTGGGCACACGGCCTGCGACACGGGCGTGTCGCAGGGCGTGTCGACCCGTGTCGACACTTAGCCCGGGAAGTCGACACTCTGTGTTCGACGAAGTGTCGAGACATGGCACACGGCCTGCGACACGGGCGTGTCGCAGTGCGTGTCAACCCGTGTCTACACTCGTCCCGGGAAGTCGACACTCTGCTCGACGATGTGTCGATACAAGGCACACGGCCTAGGACACGGGCGTGTCCAAGGCCGTGTCATCAGGTCGACGATCTTTGCTCGACGAAGTGTCTAGTGTCGAGACCGTGTACACTGCCTGGAGCCCAGGCGTGTTGAGGTGACACAGGCAAGGACACGGGCGTGTCCTAGAACCCGTGCAGTGCTCGGGTTTTGGTTATCTTCTATGGCGTTCCTTGGTCATATTGTCAGTGGTGAGGGTATCGCGGTCGATCCGACAAAAGTTGCTGCAATACAGGAGTGTCATGTGTTATCTTCTATGGCAGAAGTCCGGAGTTTTCTGGGACTTGACAGTTCCTACAAGTGTTTCGTTTAGAATATCTTGCGGATAGCTTTACCCATCACGACCCTGACAAGGAAGGATCAGAAGTTTGTTTGGTCACAAGCGTGAGCGCAAGCTTTTGAAGAATTGAAAATTTGTATGACCACAATGCTTATTCTATGCTCGCCATATGGGAAAAAAGGCTTTGAGATCTACAACGATGCTTCGGGCATCGGCTTAGGCAACGTTTTGTTAATGCATGGGAGTGTAATAGTTTATGTTTCGTGCTAGTTGAAGGTGCACGAGAGGAATTATCTGTTCCATTACTTGGAGTTGGCGGCCGTGATATTCGCGCTAAAGCACTAGAGGCACTATTTGTATGGAGTAAAGGTTGATATTTACACAAACCAAAAGAGCTTGAAGTGTCTATTGAATCAAAAGGACTTAAATATGTGTCAGCAAAGGTGGATGGAGTTCCTACACCTTCAAGATACATTATGTCCCTGACAAGAGCAATGCGGTTGTGGAGCGTTAAGTCTTAGAGCTCCCGCACAGGCCAATTGGTTATTGATGCATGACGAACGTCTCGTTCGAGATTTGGAGGTCGTAGAGATCTCTTGTATTGATAGGAGGTCGAGTGCTGAAGCACGTTTGAATTGGACAGAGGTACATTATGTCCTCGTCGACCGGATTCGGCAGGCTTTGGATTGGGATGACAGTATGAAACGCTACATGGCTGAGCCTTTGGATGGGTTAAATACCCAATTTTCTGGTTATAATGGGCTGTTGTGGAAGAATAGTCGATTGTGTGTCCCGAATGTGAGTAAACTATGAGAAGAATTAATGTATGGGGATCATTATACCAAGTAATCGATTCACGCAGGGAGCACAAAAATGTCTAAAGACATGGAAAAGCTGTTCTGGTGGCCAGGACAGAAGAAGGAAGTAGCGATGTATGTAGCAAAGTGCCAGACTTGTGCTTTAATAAAGGCTGAATGTCAGAAGCCTAGTGGATTTTTGAAGACTTTGCCTATACCGAAAGTTAGAACCCGCCAACCCATTAGTTCATCTCAAAACCCAGGTGTTGAGATGAAGGGTGGCGGGGTACATGAACACAAAGTGGAGAATTCTGCGGGCGATGTGGGATTAACCCCAACCACAGGACCGCGGGGATATTCCGCCACACAAGGGGGCCCACCGGGGTCAACACCCAGACCTGGAACGCGATGGGGAAAGCCCAAACATGCGGTCCCACACACACGTGTCCTGCTGGCTAATATAATCTCAACACACCCCCGCAGCAGGACAACCTGCTCTGATACCAAGTTAGAACCCGCCAACCCATTAGTTCATCTCAAAACCCAGGTGTTGAGATGAAGGGTGGCGGGGTACATGAACACAAAGTGGAGAAGTCTGCGGGCGATGTGGGATTAACCCCAACCACAGGACCGCGGGGATATTCCGCCACACAAGGGGGCCCACCGGGGTCAACACCCAGACCTGGAACGCGATGGGGAAAGCCCAAACATGCGGTCCCACACACACGTGTCCTGCTGGCTAATATAATCTCAACACCGAAATGAAAGTTCGACGACATATCAATGGATTTTGTGCATGGCTTGCCAAGATCGCATAAGGGAAATGACGCCATCTGGGTGATCGTTGATCGTTTGACAAAAGTGTCGCACTTCATCCCGAATAAGAAGGATGATTCGGTGGAAAAATTGGCGAAGTTGTATGTGGATAATGTTGTACGACTACACGGTGTGCCCCATATCATCGTGAGTGTCCGAGATGGGTGCTTCACATCTAACGATTGAAGGCTAATACATCAACTGTTAGGTACCACTGGAGTTTAGTAGGACCTTTCATCCGCATACGGATGGTCAGACCGAGAGGGTAAAAAGGACAATGGAGGACATGCTTTGTATGTGCCCACTAGATTTCGGGAAAAAGTGGGAGGATCACTTGTATATGATCAAATTTGCTTACAACAACAGTTACCAAACAAGTATTCAAATGACACCCTTCGAGGCCCTATATGGAAGAAAGTGACGTACTCCGTTGTCATGGTTGCAAATGGACAAGTCAAAGTTTTATAAGCAGAATGAAATTAAGGATGCGACTTCTATTGTTCGTACAATCAGGGAGCGGTTGTTGATTGCACAAGATAGACATGCTAAATATTACAACGCCAAGCACAGAAATGTTGAGTTCATCATGGGCGACTGTGTTACCTGAAGATCAAACTGTTTAAGGGTGTATCAAGGATTCTACGGCTGAAAAAGCTAAGTCTCAGATATTGTACAATCCAGTATCTGGTCGAGCGGGATCCTCCACAAGCGGCGCGCTCGGGACGTGCTATGGGCGATGTTTTGGTGCAGCCTCGTTCGAGCTCGTGCGGATCCTCGTGCGTGCGTGCGGAGGTTTTATGTGCATAGGCTTAGAACTTATATATATGTTTAATATTATAATATATATTACATTATATACATATATTATATTATATATATATATATATTATATTATATATACATAAGTTTTTATTTATTAAGAGAAAAGGAGGGGGGATGGGCTCGGTACAGGAGGTCAAAGAGGAGAAATAAAAAAAAAGAAAGGGAGGCAGGAGGGGGGTACGGGCAGCAAAAAAAAGAGAAAGAGGGGGGAAGGGGGCAGGTCGCGAGAGCAGGAGGAAAAAAGCATAAGAACAAAAGAGAGAGGGAGAGCAGAGGATCGGGTTTTGGGAGGGAGGAAGAATAGCCTCCTTTCCTCCCTCTGTCCAGGCCGCCGCCGGCAAGCAGCAGCCCGAGCCGCACCTCGCCATCCTCTCCCCTGACCTGCTCTGCGCCGGCAAGCACAACCCGAGCTCCCGCCTCCCGATCTCTCCCCCGCCGACATCTAAGCAAGGCAAGGCCTAGCTCTTCTCCCCCTCTCTCATCGCCGGCCACTAGGGGCAGCCCCAGCTCGGCTCTCTCAGTTCTCCTTCCTCGCCACCGCCTGTAACTAGGCCGGCCGGGTGCTCCTCTCCTGGCGTCGCTTGGAGCTAGGCCAGTCGGGATAAGCTTCCCCGGCGCCGCCTGAAGTTATGGAGGCCGGGATTGACTTCCTCGGTGTTACTTGGAGTACGATCGGCCATGAAGAGGCTCGGCCATGGAGGAGAAATCATCGGGAACCTCCAACCCTCGAGTAAAGGTCGGATCCGTGTGAGGACAGCAGCTATGTTCACTAGACGTCGGGCCCTTGCGGGATATTTCATTGTGGCTCCGCCAAACACGCGTCAAGGGTAATGAAGTGTAACATCCCCATCTGTCACATGGCATATAACAGAAGGTCCAGCTGGAACCCGACGTCAAATACCACGGACAGTCCGAAAGGTTACATAAGAATATCCAAACTATCTAATTAAGACTACTCGGCCTACGCAGAGCATTCTAGCGGAAGCTTTTAAATAGTTGAAAGAACCCAAAACTTAAATCCATAATCATGAATGTCCACATCCACACAACAGGAATGAAAACCAAATACACTGAAAGGGTACACGGCCTTATGGCCTTACAAATATTCACTTAATAAGATGATGTCTTACATACATCGGCTCGCAGGCCGGCCAGACATACAAAATAAAAACAACTATTCTTTACGACCTTCAAGGGCCAGCACAGCAACATGGGCCCCAGCCCGCTAACTTGCACTCGGCTCCGCAGCACCTGCAAGCAACATTCCTCCGCACGGTGGCAAACAATGCAACAGTCAGCAAAAGCCGACCAAATTATAACGACCTTGCCCCTTACTCGGGACGGATGTGCTCTTTCCCTGCATAACATTAGCCCAGCTAAACAATAAAGTGTAATTACATTTCTCCACATGTGTAGGCTCGTATGGACAACACCTTGTGCACCCAGGGAACATTAATGGTGAATCCTGACACTTCAGCGTCTTCACCACCACCACCAAGATGGCAACAACATGAGCATTTCAGCCTTCCTGACCACTTTCAAAGGCTCCCGACTATGCCAACGGCCAGTCCCCTTTTCGGGTCTCTCGCACCGAACCACATAGCTCATGTCCAATTCCACTTTCCTGTTGCTCAACCGCGTAGTTCACCTTAAGACGTACGCACGGGCCAAGCATCTCTCGGATCCTAATGTTTCCAAACAATCACATAACCCAGTTATGTTCAATGTTGGTTCCCAGACCGCCAAGTTAGCATAACAATGATTCTGCTCAGTTTTTCGGGTGCGCCTTGGAGCTAACCTCCAAGGATCCCTGCTGCAATCTGTAACGCCCTGAAACTCAAAAGAGCGACGGGAGGCGTTTTGGGCCAAATCTGGTATTTGGCAGGGGCATACGGCCTGGGACACGGGCGTGTCCCATGGCGTGTCAGGCTCGAGTCGACGTTTTGGCCGTGAGGTCGACGAAATGTGGAGTCGACGATCGTCGATGAGTGAACACGGCCTGAGACACGGGCGTGTCTCAGGGCGTGTCGAGCCCGTGTCGACGATCGGCGCAGGAGTCGACATTTTCGCTAGACGATGTGTCGAGACAAGGCACAAAGGCCTAGGACACGTGCGTGTCCAAGGCCGTGTCGTATGGTCGACGAACTTCGCTCAACGAAGTGTCGATGCAGTGAACACGGCCTAGAGCCCAGGCATGTTTGGGTTTGACACAGGCGTGTCACATTGGACACGGGCGTGTCCAAGACCCGTGTGAGTCTCGGGTTGTTTTCGGGGCTGTGTCGATGGGGGTACACGGCCGTGTCAGTTGGAACACGGGCGTGTCAGGTCGAACATGGGCGTGTCGGATGCCCGTGTGTTTTTCGAGACGCGTCGATTTTGACGGCAAATGAGGGACACGGGCGTGTCACAGGCCGTGTTCGGCCCAGATTCTGCATTTTAGATCTGGATCGTGGCCGCTCGTTTCTTTAATTCGGGATCCGACGGCTGGGGGTTGTTAGTACTTGGATATACACGGGATTGGACCCTTGAAACCCTCATTTAACTTGAGAGATTCTCTCTCTAAAGTATAGAGAGAGAGAGGAGAGCAAAGGAGGAAAAAGAAGCTTAGATCCGATCTTTGGAGGAGCTTCGGAGCTCCAAATTGCGAACCGACTTTGGATCTACGGAGGCAAAGAGAGTGTGGTGCTTTTCATCCGCTTACATTTCCATGGCGCCAAGGAAGAACGCTAGGGTAATGATTCTCTTCTTGAGCATGTGAAGCTCTCCTTCTTTTGCATAGGAAGCCCGCTCTCGCCAGTTTGTGGTGAGTTGGAGTCGTTCCTTCGGGTAGATATGTAAAGTCCTCGTTGTGTAGAGTCTGTAATCGAGAACAGATATAGGCATGATGTGTGAAGCCTATCCGGATATGTTGGTCTGGATCGGTGATGTTGCATTGCATAAATGGTCGGAGAAGACTCTGTGCGAATGTTTGTTTTCGGGTTTTTCTACGTGGTAGATTGCAACAGGGAGCCTTGGGGATTAACCCAAAGGTGCACCCGGAAAACTGGGCAGATGCGTGATTCTGCCAAATATGTGGGCCTGGGAGCCAACTTGAACATAACTGGGTTATGTGTTGTGTGTAAACGATTTGGGACTCGGGAAAGTTTGACCTACGCATATGTTTTTAAATTAACGTTGCGGTGTGAGCAACGGGTCAGGCGTAACCGTACCCGCTCTATGTCGTTCGGTTAAAGAGACCTAAAGTTACTTGGCACTTACCGTTGGCATAGATTGAGGGTCTTAGGCAGTGGCCAGAAAGACCAAATGCTCACGAGAGATTGCCGTCCTGGGGACGGTGGGGAGTCAGCAGACTTAGACTGTGATCACCGAGAATGTGCCCTGAGAGCACGGGGCGTGTGGCCATGCGTGCCAACGCCTGTGATGCAATGTATTTATTTACTGCTTGGTTGTGCTAATAAAATGCAGGGAAGGAGCATCGCCGCCCCGAGTTGGGGCGGGATCGTTATAATTTGGTCAGCATTGCTGACCATTACTTTTGTTTGCCACTGTGCGGTGGTTTGTTACTTTGCAGGTGCTGCTAGATCAAGCGGTCAATAGCAGGCAAAAGCCCCAATTGCGAAGCCGGCCCTCGAAGGCCTAAATTGGAGTGTTTTACTTGCTTTTGTTCATGTATGACCGGCCTGCGTGCCGTGGTATGGAAAACATGTAATATGAGTAAACCATTTGTAAGGCCTTAAGGCCAGTACTTGTGTATGTACTTCATTCCTATTTGGCTTGTTAGTGGACATTCATGCTTGTTGCTGGGTTCTTTTAATTGCAACTATTTAAACTGCTTCCGCTAGAATGCTCTGTGTAGGACGTTATGATTGGTTGGATGGTTTCCATTGAGTAACCACCCGGTCTGTCTGTGGTATATGGCGTCGGGCCGCGGCCGGACCTACTGCTATATGCTATGTGACGGATAGGGGGTGTTACAATTTGTTATCAGACTACTGGTTTCGCTCTGTCTTAAAATGAATTCGTGGACGAATTCTTTTTAAGGAGTGGTGAGCACATGTGTGTGTGTCATCGTTATAACAACAAAAGAACCCATGAATGTCCACTTAGGAATGAAAATACACGTGTTTGGGGAACCTGCGTGTTTTTATAATTGCTGTTTGCAATTTTATTTGGTCGCTTAATGGTGTTTTGTACCACTATAGGTGACCAAAAGCGTTGCTGGGCCGCCAGAATGTCCGGTTTCTGAGGAGTATAGTGCACCCGGTGAGGTGTTTGACACTACTCCTTCGTATGAAACCATAAGAAGGATCGTTGAAGCGGTGTTCGATGTGACGAGTGCACGGCATGGAAGAAATGTACAACCCTGTTCCCCTGTTGTGGCTTCAACGTCGGGTGGCGTGATGGAGCAGATGACTTTTGGTAGACCATCGGGGCAGTAGCTGAATATGCATTTAGTGCAGGGAGCGCACACAGTTGATGAATATTTGCAAGCATTTCTTATGATAAGCTGCTACCCATGCTTCGAGTTGGATAATGAGCAAGCTACAGTCGATAGATTTTATAATGACCTGCGCGCTGAGTTACGAGTTCTACTGCTAGGACCAAAGTTATTGGGATTCCGAGCCTTGGTGGAATCAGCTAGATCTTTGGAGGCAGATTTGAGGAAGACTCACCCGATGCCAGCGACCATGGTATCGAACTATGCAAGACCCATAAGAGATGCATCCGGCAGAATGCTGGAGAAGGGGGCTACGGTATCGACTAGCAAAGGTACTTCCACTTGTCATACTTGTGGAAAGAAAGGGAACTTTGACCGAAGGTGTTGGAATGGTACTCAGAAGACTAAGAAAGCTATGTCAGGAGCAGTTGAGGACTTTAGTGCAAAATAAACAGCGTTCAAAATGCCGAACACCTCAAAGTCTGGATATCGTAGGTGGTATAAGAAGTCTAGGACTTTGGGTCTAGTCCCTCCTTTTGGTGCTTCGGGGGCATCTACAGGCCAAACCGCGGGCACATGTTATAATTGTGGGCAGTCGGGGCATTATGCCTGTGGGTGCCTAAAGTCCGGGAGAAAGCACGCCGTCGTGAGGACAGGTATGGTTTAAAGATAGTTTAGCCTTAAATACTTGTCACCCTTGTGCATGTTAGCTTAGAACTACTTGTGCTAAGCTTTGTTCTGATTTTCGTTTATCCGGCGAGAGCAACGTTCGTGTAAACGAAGCTTCGCATTCCTTTATTTAGGAATTATATTACGCGCCGGAGTACCTCCTTCGACGGTAAGAGACAAATTGGATGCGCTATGGTCCGATGGTGCTCAAAGCGCGCGGGTAGAATCTGTTGCGCTTAGGTGTGGTCAGGGAGTCAAGACTTTGACTGACAAGTGTCGTTACTGCCGGTAGTGGAATTTGACGTTATGTTTGGCATGGGCTTGCTCTCGGAGCAGCGATCCTATATTGATTGCGATAGCAAGGAAGTCAAGCTGGGAGCAGGTCGTGAGACAACTTTCACGGGCTTGAAGGGGTCGAGAAAGACGTTGATGTCTGCTCTTCAGGTGGTGAAGGCGGTTCGTGCTAGTGCAGAATTATTCTTTACACTAGTGGAGGTTGCAAAGTCAAAGTCTATGTTGGATAGTATATCAGTGGTAGCTGAGTACCCTGATGTTATCCCCGCAGATTTTCCGGGAGCCCCACCGCAGCGGGAGATAGATTTTACGATAGAGCTCGTACCAGGTGCAAAGCCTGTGTCACGCTCTCCATATCGGCTAGCGCCTAAGGAAATGGCGGAGTCGAAGGTTCAACTGCAAGAGTTGTTGGAGCAAGGGTATGTGCGTCCAAGTTCTTCACCTTGGAGCGCGCCGGTCCTCTTTATTAAGAAGAAGGACGGAAGCTTGAGGCTATGTATTGATTATCGGGAGCTCAACAAGTTGACGGAGAAGAACAAGTACCTGATCCACCGGATTTATGATCTATTCGATCAGTTAGTCGGGTCGAAGGTGTACTCAAAGTTGGACCTCAAGTCCGGGTACTATCAGCTGCGAATAAGGGAGAGTGTGATCCCGAAAACAGCGTTCAGTACGAAATACAGGCATTACGAGTTTACGGTCATGCCGTTTGTGCTGACTAATGTGCCGTCAGTGTTCATGGATTTGATGAATAGGACCTTAAGGGAGTACTTGGACCATTTTGTGATCGTCTTCATCGATGATATTTTGGTGCACTCGCAGAGTGAGGAAGATCACTTCAAGCATCTTCATTTGGTTTTGGAGACGCTAAGGAGGAATCAATTGTACGCCAAGTTCTCGAAGTGCGAGTTTTGGTTGTCCTCAGTGACGTTCCTCGGTCATATAGTGAGCGGGGAAGGTATTGCGGTAGATCCGGCGAAGACTGTTGCGATAAGAGAGTGGCCTGAGCTTTCTACAGTAGCGGAAGTCCGGAGCTTTCTGGGGCTTGCCGGCTATTATAGGCGCTTCGTAGAGAACTTATCGCGGATAGCGTTACCTCTCACTACTTTGACGAGGAAGGAGCAGAAGTTCGTTTGGATGCCGGAGTGTGCGCGAGCTTTTGAGGAGTTGAAATGTCTGTTGACCACGGCGCCTGTGCTGAGTTCGCCGAGTGGGACCGAAGGTTATGAGATTTATAGCGATGCCTTGGGCAGCGGTTTGGGTTGCGTGCTACTGCAACACGGAAGTCTGATAGCTTATGGCTCGAGACAGCTGAAAGTGCATGAGAGGAATTATCCGGTCCATGACTTGGAGTTAGCGGCCGTGATTTTTGCCTTGAAGCTGTGGAGACACTATCTTTACGGTGTGAAGATTGATATCTACATCGATCACAAGAGCCTGAAGTATTTGATTGATCAGAAAGATCTGAATATGCGGCAGCGTAGATGGATGGAGCTCCTGGGGGACTATACATTCAGGATCCACTACGTGCCTGGTAAAGGTAATGCGGTTGCGGGCGCGTTGAGTCGTCGGCCCCAGCTCAAGCCAATTGGCTGTCGATCCATGACGAGCGGTTGGTACGGGAGTTGGAGGCATTGGAGATTGTTTGTGTAGATAAGCAATCAAGTGCTGAAGCAGTACTGAATTGGACTGAAGTCCAATATAACCTGGCTGATCGGATTCGGCAGGCTTTGGATTTGGATGACCATATGAAGAAGTTCATGGTAGAGGCCCTGGATGGGTCAAATTCCCAATTCGTTGTGGAGGACGGATTGCTTTGGAAAGACGGTCGTCTGTGCGTCGCAAGTGTGGGCAATTTGCGGGTGGAATTATTGTACGAGGCGCACCATAACAAGTACTTGATTCACCCGGGGAGCACAAAGATGTACCGCGACGTTAAGAAACTGTTTTGGTGGGCGGGTTTGAAGAAGGATGTGGCGCTCTACGTGGCGAAGTGCCAAACTTGCGCCTTGGTGAAGGCGGAGTGCCAAAAGCCTGGAGGATTTCTGAAGTCCTTGCCTATTCCGGAGTGGAAATTTGATAACATCACTATGGACTTTGTGCACAGTTTGCCAAGGTCGCAAAAGGGGAACGATGCCATCTGGGTGGTCGTAGATCGGCTAACAAAGGTGTCGCATTTCATTCCGCATAGGAAGGATGATCCGGTGGAGAAGTTGGCAAAACTATATGTGGATAATATAATACAGCTTCACGGTGTGCCCCGCAGTATCGTGAGTGACTGAGATGTGCGGTTCACGTCCAATGATTGGAGGCTAGTGCAGCAAATGTTGGGAACAAAGTTAAAATTCAGCACAGCCTTCCATCCGCAAACAGATGGCCAGACCGAGAGGGTTAATAGAGCTATGGAAGACATGCTCCACATGTGTGTCTTGGACTTTGGAAAGCAATGGGAAGACCATCTTTATTTGGTGGAGTTTGCGTACAACAATAGCTACCAGGCGAGTATTCAAATGGAGCCCTTTGAGGCCCTATATGGTAGAAAATGTCGCACGCTGTTGTCTTGGTTAGAAACGGGTGAGTCAAAGTTGTACAAGCGCCAAGAGGTGGAAGATGATACGTCTTTGGTTCGTACCATTCGGGAAAGGTTGCTAATCACTCAGGACCGTCAGGCGAAGTACCATAATGCCAAGCACAGGAACGTGGCGTTCGCTGTGGGCGACTGGGTGTACTTAAAGATCAAGTCGTTCAAGGGTGTCTCGCGGGTGCGGCGATTGAAAAAGCTAAGCCCGAGGTACCTTGGGCCGTTTAAGATTCTAGAGCAGGTTGGTGAAGCAGCCTATCGGTTGAAGCTTTCAGTGGAGCTTAGTGGTTTACATGATGTATTCCATATATCGGTGCTACGGAAGGCGATGCAAGAGCCTACGCAAGTGATCACGGTCGATCAAGTGCCGGATGATAGCGGGTTGACGACGAAGGTCAAACCTGTGCGGATTGAGGACTCGGAGGTCAAGCGGCTATGCAATAAAGAGATCCGGATGGTCAAGGTCCGTTGGGACAATTGCGGTCGAGAGGAGCTCTCTTGGGAGTGAGAGCAGACTATGCTTGAGGAGTACCCGGAGTTGTTTCACTTAGGTACCATTTAAGTTTTATGTTTCTTTCCTTTATGAAATTTCGAGGACGAAATTCTTTTAAGAGGGGGAGAGTTGTAACGCCCCGAAACTCAAAAGAGCGACGGGAGGCATTTTGGGCCAAATCTGGTATTTGGCAAGGGCACACGGCCTGGGACACGAGCGTGTCCCAGGGGGTGTCAGGCTCGAGTCGACGTTTTGGCCGCGAGGTCGACGAAATGTGGAGTCGACGATCGTCGAGGAGCGAACACGGCCTGAGACACAGGCGTGTCTCAGGGCGTGTCGAGGCCGTGTCGACGATCGGCCCAGGAGTCGATATTTTCGCTCGACGATGTGTCGAGACAAGGCACACGACCTAGGACAAGGGCGTGTCCAAGTCCGTGTCATGTGGTCGACGAACTTCGCTCGACGAAGTGTCGAGGCAGTGAACATGGCCTGGAGCCCAGGCGTGTTAGGGTTTGACACGGGCGTGTCACATTGTACACGGGCATGTCCAAGACCCGTGTGAGTCTCGGGTTGTTTTCGGGGCTGTGTCGATGGGGGTACATGGCCAGCCACACGGCCGTGTCAGTTGGAACACGGGCGTGTCAGCTCGAACACGGGTGTGTCGGATGCCGGTGTGTTTTTCGAGACGCATCGATTTTGACGGCGAATGAGGGACACGGCCCTGGACACGGGCGTGTCACAGGCCGTGTTCGGCCCAGATTCTGCATTTTAGATCTGGATCGTGGCCGTTCGTTTCTTTAATTCGGGATCCGACGGCTGGGGGCTGTTAGTACTTGGATATACACGGGATTGGACCCTTGAAACCCTCATTTCACTTGAGAGGTTCTCTTTCTAAAGTATAGAGAGAGAGGAGAGTAAAGGAGGAAGAAGAAGCTTAGATCCGGTCTTTGGAGGAGCTTCGGAGCTCCAAATCGCGAACCGACTTCGGATCTACGGAGGCAAAGAGAGTGCGGTGCTTTTCATCCGCTTACATTTCCATGGCGCTCTCGTGAGTTTGCGGTGAGTTGGAGGCGTTCCTTCGGGTAGATATGTAAATTCCCCATTATGTAGAGTCCTTAATTGAGAACGGATATAGACATGATGTGTGAAGCCTATCCGAACATGTTGGTCTGGATCGGTGATGTTGCGTTGCATAAATGGACGGAGAAGACTCTGTGCGTATGTTTGTTCTCGGGTTTTTCTACGTGGTAGATTGCAACAGGGAGCCTTGGGGATTAACCCAAAGGTGCACCCGAAAAACTGGGCAGATGCGTGATTCTGCCAAATATGTGGGCCTGGTAGCCAACTTGAACATAACTGGGTTATGTGTTGTGTGTAAACGATTTGGGACTCGGGAAAGTTTGACCCGCTCATATGTTTTTAAATTAACGTTGCGGTGTGAGCAACGGGTCAGGCGGAACCGTACCCGCTCTATGTCGTTCGGTTAAAGAGACCTAAAGTTACTTGGCACTTACCGTTGGTATAGATTGAGGGTCTTAGGCAGTGGCCAGAAAGACCAAATGATCATGAGAGATTGTCGTCCAGGGGACAGTGGTGAGTCGGCATAGTTATACTGTGATCACCGAGAATGTGCCCTGAGAGCACGGGCCGTGTGGTCGTGCGTGCCAATGCCTGTGATGCAATGTATTTATTTACTGTTTGGTTGTGCTAATAAAATGCAGGGAAGGAGCATCGCCGCCCCGAGTTGGGGTCGGGATCATTATAATTTGATCAGTATTGCTGACCGTTACTTTTGTTTGTCACCGTGCGGTGGTTTGTTGCTTGCAGGTGCTGCTGGACCAAGCGGTCAATAGCGGGCTAAAGCCCAAATTACGAAGCCGGCCCTCGAAGGCCTAAATTGGAGTTTTTTACTTTCTTTTGTTCATGTATGACCGACATGCGTGCCGTGGTATGGAAAACATGTAATATGAGTAAACCATTTGTACGGCCTTAAGGCCAGTACTTGTTTATGTACTTCATTCCTATTTGGCTTATTAGTGGACATTCATGCTTGTTGTTGGGTTCTTTTAATTGTAACTATTAAAACTGCTTCCACTAGAATGCTCTGTGTAGGACGTTATGATTGGTTGGATGGTTTCCATTGAGTAACCACCCGGTCTATCTGTGGAATATGGCGTCGGGCCCCGGCCGGACCTACTGTTATATGCTATGCGACGGATAGGGGGTGTTACACAATCTACCGTGTAGAAACCAGAAAACCCAAAGCACGGAGTCTTCTCCGGCAAATCATAACAAATGCAACATCACCGATCCAGAACAACATGTCCGGGTAGGCTTCACACACAATGTCTATTCCCGTACTTCGATTCCTGACTCTATATGCAACACAAGGGGGACTATTCACATCAACCCCAAGGAACACCACGCACTCACCGCACACTCGCGGGAGCGGGTTTTCCCTATGCAAAAAGAAAGAGCTTCACATGCTCATGTTGAGAATCGTTACCTTTGTAGTACGCTTTAGCGCCATGGAAAAACTACACGGATAGAAGTCTTCACAACGATCTTTCCTCCACGGATCCGCTCTCAGATCTCAAAACGGTGCTCCGATGCTCCGCCGGCGGCCGGAATCCTCCTCCCTCTTCCTCCTTGCTCTAACTCCTTGGAAAGAGAAAGCTTTGGAGAGAAATGAAGGATTCAACTCCCACTCACGGCCTTAATAGAGCAGGAAACCTCCTGGGCCGTTGGATTTAAAATAAAGAAATCGAATAGCTCTGATCCGCTCAAAAATCAATAGACCTGGGCCGAACACGGCTTGGCACACGGCCGTGTCCCAGACCGTGTGCTTCGATCCAGGCACGATCGTCGAACAGAGAGACTCACACGGGCTCAGACACGCCCGTGTCGGGTTCCTCGACACGCCCGTGTCCGGGGGCATGTCACACATAACTGCCACACCAACCGATACGACCCTGCTGAACACGGGTACTGACACGGGTAGGCACACTCCCGTGTCAAATGACACGCTCGTGTCATTAAGCCGTGTTACTTGTCGTGTCCTTCTCGGGATGAAAACGGCCAAAACACCAGCCAGACACGTCCTTGGACACGCCTGTGTCCTAGGTCGTGTACCCCTATATAGGCACCAAAATCCCTTTATACGCGACCAACTCAAATACAATTTTCGGGGCGTTACAAATCTCACTTACTTAAGGAATTTCGTCCTGAAATTAAGTAAAGGTACACAAAATTACAAGTTACCTGAATGGAATAACTCGGTGTATTCCTCCAACATAGTTTGTTATCGCTCCCAATAAAGCTCCTCACATCCGCAATTATCCCAACGGACTTTAACCATTCAGATATCCTTGTTGCGGAGTCGCTTGACTTCAACGTCTTCTATACGTATAGGCTTGACCTTTATCGTCAACTCATAATCAACTGGCACTTGATCAACCGCAACTATCTGTGAAGGCTCTTGCACCGCCTTACACAACACCGATACGTAGAACACATCGTGTAGAACACTCAACTCCACCGACAGCTTCAATCTATACGTTGCTTCTCCAACACGCTCCAGGATCTCAAATGGTCCAAGGTATCTCGGACTCAGCTTCTTCAAGCGTTGAACCCGCGAGACACCCTTGAACGGCTTGATTTTCAAGTACACCCAGTCGCCAACACTGAACTCAACGTTCCTATGCTTGGCGTTATAGTACTTTGACTATCTGTCCTGAGCGATCTTCAACCGTTCCTGAATTGTCTGTATCACTGAAGTGGCATCTTCCACCACTTGACGTTTGTAAAGCTTTGACTTGTCCGTCTCCAACCAAGACAATGGCGTGCAACACTTTCTCCCGTACAAGGCCTCGAAAGGCGCCATTCCAATACTCACCTGAAAGCTGTTGTTATACGCAAACTCCACCATGTATAGGTGATCTTCCCACTGCTTTCCAAAATCTAGGACGCAAATGCGAAGCATGTCCTCCAACGTCTGGTTGACCCTCTCGGTTTGGCCATCCGTCTGCGGATGAAAGGCTGTGCTGAACTTTAGCTTAGTAACCAACAGACTATGCACCAACCTCCAGTCATTCGACGTGAAGCGTGCATTTCGATCACTAACAATACTGCCGGGCACACCATGCAACCGTAAAATATTCTCCACATAGAGTTTGGCCAACCTTTCCACCGGATCTTCCTTCCTGATCGGGATGAAGTGCGACACATTTGTCAACCTATCTATGACCACCCATATGGCCTCGTTTCCCCTCTGCGACTTCGGCAAACCATGCACAAAATCCATAGATATGTCGTCAAATTTCCATTCCGGGATAGGTAAGGATTTTAGGAAACCTCCGGGCTTCTGGCACTCTGCCTTAACCAAGGCACAAGTTTGGCACTTGGCCACATAAAGTGCTACATCTTTCTTCAATCATGGCCACCAAAATAATTTCTTCATATATCTATACATCTTCGTGCCTCCAGGGTGGATTGAGTACTTGGTATGATGAGCCTCGTACATCAACTCCTCCTGAAGATTATCCGCACTAGGAACGCATAGGCGACTGTCCTTCCTTAGCAACCCATCCTCAACAGCAAACTGGGAATTTGACCCATCCAATGATTCATCCAAGATCTGCTTCATGCTGTTATCCTGAATCAAAGCCCGCCGAACTCTATCAGCTAGGTCACACTGCACCTCGGTCCAAAACAATTTCGCCACAGTACTAGACTGCTGGTCGACGCAAGATATCTCCAAAGCCTCCAACTCACCGACAAATCTCTCATCATGTACCAACAACCAGTTGGCCTGTGCAGGAACCTTACGACTCAACGCATTCGCCACTACATTACCTTTCCCTGGCACATAATGTATCTTGAAGGTGTAGTCCCCTAGGAACTCCATCCACATCCGCTGCCTCATGTTCAGATCCTTTTGATCTAACAGGTACTTCAAGCTCTTATGATCGATGTATATATCGACTTTCACACCGTACAGATAGTGCCTCCACAGCTTTAGAGCAAATATCACGGCCTCTAACTCCAAGTCATGGACCAGATAATTTCTCTCGTGAGCCTTCAATTGTCGTGAACCGTAGGCTATCACACTCTCATGCTGTAGCAGAACATAGCCCAAACCACTACACGAAGCATCATTATAGATTTCGAACCCTTCAGTTCCACTTGGGGAACAAAAAATAGGCGATGTGGTCAACCGCCTCTTCAACTCTTCAAAAGCTTGTTCGCACTCCGAAGACCATACAAACTTCTGATTCTTCCTAGTCAATGTCGTGAGTGGTAGTGTTATCCGCGAGAAGTTCTCTATGAAGCGCATGTAGTAGCCAGCAAGCCCCAGAAAGCTCCGGACCTCCGCCACTGTAGTCAAAGCAGGCCACTCCCGTATCGCCACTATCTCTGTCGGATCCACAGCTATCCCTTCTCCACTAACAACATGACCAAGGAACGTTATCGAGTATAACCAGAACTCACACTTGGAGAACTTAGCATACAACTAGTTTCTCCTCAACATCTCCAACTCCATGTGCAGGTGATTGTAGTGATCCTCTTCACACTGCGAGTATACCAGGATATCGTCGATAAATACTATCACAAAACGGTCCAGGTACTCTCTGAACGTCCTATTCATCAGATCCATAAACACGGATGGCGCATTGGTCAAACCAAACGGCATGACCGTGAACTCGTAATGCCCAAACCGCGTACTGAATGCTGTCTTTGGGATGTCACTCTCCCTTATCCTCAATTGGTAGTAACCGGACTTCAGATCTAACTTCGAATATATCGTTGACCCAACCAACTGATCAAATAGATCGTCAATTCTCGGGATCGGATACTTATTCTTTTCCGTAAGCTTGTTCAATTCCCGGTAGTCGAAACAAAGCCGCAAGCTCCCATCTTTCTTTTTAACGAAGAGAACCGGTGCGCTCCAAGGCGACGAACTTGGACGCATATAACCTTGATCCAACAACTCTTATAGTTGCACCTTCAACTCAACCATCTCTTTTGGCGCTATCCGATAGGGAGAGTGTGACACCGGTTTGGCACCCGGTACCAGCTCAATAGTAAAGTCTATATCCCGCTGAGGAGGAGGTACTGGGAGATCATCCGGGAACACATCAGGGTACTCGGACACAACTGGGATACTGTCTAGACTAGGCCTAGGCATCGAAGCCTGCACTAACGTGACAAACAGCTCTGCCCAAGACCGAACTGCCTTAATCACTTGAATGGCCAACATCAAAACTTTCCCTGACCCCTTCATGCCCACAAACGTAGTCTCCCGTTCAGAATTTAATCCCAACTAAACGTCCTTTCGGTTGCAATCAATGTAAGCTCACTGCTCCGAGAGCCAGTCCATACCAAAGATTACATCGAACTCTACTAACGGTAGAATCAACGCTCACAAATCAAACTCCTGATCCCCAATCTGAATCTTGACTACACAGACCTTATCCGCGCGCATTGAGCACCCATTGGGCAACAACACATCCAACTTGTCTTTTGCCATTGAGGGAGGGACCCCGATGCGCGTCACAAATCATTCGGACAAGAAGGAATGCGAAGCTCCCGTATCAAACAAGGCTCTCGTCGGACAATCGAGAATCAATACAAATCCTAGCAATAACAGAAGTAAGCTAACACATAAAAGAGGTAACAACTACAAAGGTTAATCTGCTATAAATTAACTCATACCTGTCACCACGTCAGCTTGCTTTATGGCCTCTTCCAGACCAAGATTATAAACTTTAGGCTGGACTGGAGCATGATGGAACGCGGTTGACTCCACCGCCTTCCCTTTCTCCTCATAAGTCGCTCCAAACTTCCTCTCGGACTTTGAACGTCCGCTCCAACACTCACGAGCAAAATGCCTCGTCTTCCCACAGTTGTAGCAAGCTCCTGGGACTCGACTTGTGGTTGCACCTGACGTACCAGACAAGGGGGCTGAGTTCGAAGTCCTCTGCTTCTTGTTCCATCTACATAATCCTGACTTTGCATTAGGCACTTTGAACTCTGCCTTCTTTTCTCCTGAGTCCTTCTTCTCTTACACCCTCTTCACAACCTTTTCCAAAGATCGGGCTGAGTTTACCAAGGCTAGGAAGCCTTGCGCCTTAGGCCCAGCAAGGAGTAACTGTAGGTCACCACAAAGACCCTCATAAAATCGGTTGGTATTCCTCTCCTCTTCCGTAAACATAGCCCCAGCATACTGACCCAACCGTGTAAACTCGTGGAGGTACTCATCCACGCTTCTGGATCCCTGAGTCAACCCAAGATATTGGTTCTCCATCTCAAGCTTCTGAGCAGAGGATAGATATCTGGCCTGGAACAATCTTGAAAATTCCTCCATAGGCACATCAGCAAGCTGCCTACACACTAAGAGATGAAACTCCAACTCATCCCACCACATCCCCGTTGCACCCACCAAAAGAAAGGATGATATGGTGGTCTTCTGCCACTCCTCAGTTAACGTAGCTGTCAAAACACTCTTTATCGTAGAGAGACAGTCCTCAGCTTGAGCTGGCGTTCCAGTTCCGTCAAATACTGGGGGATGAAAGCCCATTATATTCTTAAGCTGCTTCTCCGTAGCTCTCCTCGGCTCTACCAGATCAACTGCTGCGCTCTCCACCACTCTCGGCTCTGCCGCCCTAACCGGTTCTTGCTCCACGACAGGAGGTGCGTGGTGCATTTGCCCTATAGGTTGGGCATTAATCATTGCAAATACGGCTTCAGCCACCATCCTCACGGTTTTCGCTGAAGGAGGTTTAGTAGGCATGTCTCTCGGTGCACTACTTTCCGCCTATTGCGGACGCTCTGATTGACCAGCACCGCTCCTAGCTGCCTATAGAAGCAAAGACACGCGATTAGATGACAACCAATTTGCTAAAAGCAATCATTGGAACACTCAGATTCCACAAAACAAGTGTATTTTTCATTCCTAAGTGGACATTCATGGGTTCTTTTTAATGTTATAATGATGACTCACACATGTGCTCACCACCCCTTAAAAGAATTCGCCCACGAATTCATTTAAGGCTGACCGTAACCAGAAGTCTGATACCAAATTGTAACACCCCCATCCGTCACATGGCATATAACAGAAGGTCCAGTTGGAACCCGACGCCATATACCACGGACAGTCTGGAAGGTTACATAAGAATATCCAAACTATCTAATTAAGACTACTCGTCCTACACAGAGCATTCTAGCGGAAGCTTTTAAATAGTTGAAAGAACCCAAAACTTAAATCCATAATCATGAATGTCCACATCCACACAACAAGAATGAAAACCAAACACACTGAAAGGGTACACGGCCTTATGGCCTTACAAATATTCACTTAATAAGATAGTGTCTTACATACATCAGCTCGCAGGCCGGCCACACATGACAAAATAAAAACAACTATTCTTTACGGCCTTCAAGGGCCAGCATAGCAACATGGGATCCAGCCCGCTAACTTGCACTCGGCTCTGCAGCACCTGCAAGCAACATTCCACCGCACGGTGGCAAACAATGCAACGGTCAGCAAAAGCCGACCAAATTATAACGACCACGCCCCTTACTCAGGACGGCGGTGCTCTTTCCTTGAATAATATTAGCCCAGCTAAACAATAAAGTGCAATTACATTTCGCCACAGGTGTAGGCTCGCATGGCCAAACACCCTGTGCACTCAGGGCACATTAACGGTGAATCTTGACACTTCAGCGCCTTCACCACCACCACCAAGATGGCAACAACATGCGCATTTCAGCCTTATTGACCACTGTCAAAGGCTCCCGACTATGCCAACGGCCAGTCCCCTTTTCGGGTCTCTCGCACCGAACCACATAGCCCAGGTCCAATTCCACTTGCCTGTTGCTCAACCGCGTAGTTCACCTTAAGACGTACGCACGGGCCAAGCTTCTCTCGGATCCTAATGTTTCCAAACAATCACATAACCCAGTTATGCTCAAGGCCGGTTCCCAGACCGCCAAGATAGCAGAACAACGATTCCGCTCAGTTTTCCGGGTGCGCCTTGGAGCTAACCTCCAAGGATCCCTGCTGCAATCAACCACATAGAAACCCGAAAACCCAAAGCACGAAGTCTTCTCCGGCAAATCATAACAAATGCAACATCACCGATCCAGACCAACATGTCCGGGTAGGCTTCACACACAATGCATATGCCCGTACTTCGATTCCGGACTCTATATGCAACACAAGGGGGACTATTCAAATCAACCTCAAGGAACACCATGCACTCACCGCACACTCGCGGGAGCGGGTTTTCCCTATGCAAAAAGGAAGAGCTTCACATGATCAAGTTGAGAATCGTTACCCTTGTAGTACGCTTTGGCGTCATGGGAAAACTACATGGATAGAAGTCTTCGCAATGATCTTTCTTCCACGGATCAGCTCTCAGTTCTCAAAACGGTGCTCCGATGCTCTGCCGACGGCCGGAATCCTCCTCCCTTTTCCTCCTTACTCTAACTACTTGGAAAGAGAAAGCTTTGGAGAGAAATGAAGGATTCAACTCCCACTCATGGCCTTAACAGAGCTAGAAACCACTTGGGCCGTTGGATTTAAAATAAAGAAATCGAACGGCTCTGATCCGCTCAAAAATCAACAGACCTGGGCCGAACACTTCTTGGCACACGGCCGTATCCCAGGCCGTGTGCCTCGATCCAGGCACGATCGTCGAACACAGAGACTCACACGGGCTCAGATACGCCCGTGTCCCACTCGACACGCCCATGTCGGGTTCCTCGACACGCCCGTGTCCGGGGTCGTGTCATACAAAACCGCCACGCCAACCGACACGACCCTGCTGAACACGGGTACTGACACGGGTAGGCACATGCCCGTGTCAAATTACATGCCCGTGTCATTAAGCCGTGTTACTTGTTGTGTCCTTCTTAGGATTAAAACGGCCAAAACACCAGCCAGGCATGGCCTTGGACATGCCCGTGTCCTAGGCCGTGTGCCCCTATACAGGCACCAAAATTCCTTTATACGTGACCAACTCAAATACAATTTTCGGGGCGTTACAGTAAGTTTCTTCTCGGGCAGCTGAAGCCCTTATTTTCCATATTTGCATGGAAGCACCTCTCCACCAACGAGTGGGGGAAGGATGCTCTCCGACGGGTTGACGTGTACGTCCCTGCAATTAACTGCATTAGTACCCGGAAGCGTGAGTACGGGTTTAGGCATGGTGTGTGAAGCCCATCCGGACGTGTGAGCCGGATTGGTGATGTTCTAGGCTTCCCGGAGAAGACTCCGAGGAAGTTGTATATTATCTATTTGCAGGGAATGCGCACCATAGCCCCCAAAAAGGGGTGTGTGCAATATATTTGGTCGGCTTATGTTAGCCGGTGTAACACCCCCTATCCGTCGCATAGCATATAGCAGTAGGTCCGGCCGGGGCCCGACGACATATACTACAGACAGACCGGGTGGTTACTCATGGAAACCATCCAACCAATCTAACGTCCTACACAGAGCATGCTAGCGGAAGCAGTTTATATAAGTTGCAATAAAGAACCCAGCACAAAAGCATGAATGTCCACTAATACCAAATAGGAATGTTGCACATACACAAGTACAGGCCTTAAGGCCTTACAAAATGGTTTACTTGATATTACATGTTTTACAAACCACGGCACGTAGGCCGGTCAAACATGAATAAAAGCAGTAAACACCCCAATTAGGCCTTCGAGGGCCCGCTTTGCAATTTGGGCTTTAGCCTGCTATTGACTGCTTGGTCCAGCAGCACCTGCAAGCAATAAACCACCGCATGGTGGCAAAACAAGGCAACGGTCAGCAATGCTGACCAAATTATAACGATCCCGCCCCCAACTCGGGGCGGCGATGCTCCTTCCCTGCACTTATTAGCATAACAAGCAGTGTATAATTATACATTTCATCACAGGCGTAGGCTCACACGGCCACACACCCCGTGCTCTCAGGGCACATTCTCGGTGATCACAGTCTAAGTCTGCCGACTCACCACTATCCCTTTGGACGGCCAAACAATGGGCAGTTTGTCTTCCCGGCATGGGTCACTGTAATTAAAACCATAGACCGCTGAAGACCCTCATCTATGCCAACGGCTCGAATCCGAACGACATAGAATGGGTACGGTTCCATCTGACCCGTGCTCACATCGCAACGGTAATTTAAACCATATGCGCAGGTCAAACTTCTCCCGAGTCCTGTTTCCATCACAATTCACATAACCTGGTTATGTTCAAGTTGGCTCTCAGGCCACTAAGTTGGAAAGATCACGCATCTGCCCAGTTTTTCGGGTGCACCTTTGGGTTAATCTCCATGTCTCCCTGTTGCAATCTACCACGTAGAAAACCCGAAAAACAAACAATCGCACAGAGTCTTCTCTGGCATTTATGCAATGCAACATCACCGATCCATACCAACATGTCCGGGTAGGCTTAACACATCATGCCTATGTCCGTTCTCGCTTACGGACGCTACACAATGGGGACTTTTCATGTCTACCCGTAGGAACGCCTCAAACTCACCGCAAACTCGCGAGAGCGGGCTTCCTATGCAAAGAAGAAGAGCTTCACATGCTTAAGAAGAGAATCGTTGCCCTAGCGTTCCTCTTTGACGCCATGGAAAAGTAAGCGGATGAAAAGCACCGCACTCTCTTTGCCTCCGTAGATCCGAGGTCGGCTCACGATTTGGAGCTTCGAAGCTCCTCCAATGGCCGGATCTAGCTTCTTCTTCCTCCCTTGGCTCTCCTCTCTCTCTATACTTTAGAAAGATAACCACTCAAGTAAAAGTGAGGGTTTCAAAGGTCCAATCCCGGGTATATCCCATCAGGAACAACCCCCAGCCGTTGGATCCCATATTAAAGAAACGAACGGCTTTGATTCGGGCCTGAAATGTACAATCTGGACAGGACACGGCCTGGCACACGCCCGTGTCCAGGGCCGTGTCCCCCATTTGCCGTCAAAATCGACGCGCCTAGAACAACACACGGGCATCGAACACGCCCGTGTTTGCCCTGACACACCCGTGTTCCAGCTGACACGGCCGTGTGGTCGGCCGTGTGCCCCCATCGATTTAGCCCGAAAACAACCCGAGAGTCACACGGGTTCCTGGACACGCCCGTGTCCGAACCCATGTCCACTCGAACACGCCTGGGCTCCAGGCCGTGTTCACAGTCTCGACACTTCGTCGAGCGAAGTTCGTCGACTTCCTGACACGGCCTTGGACACGCCCATGTCCTAGGTCGTGTGCCTTATCTCGACACATCGTCGAGCGAAATTCGTCGACTCCCCGAGCCGATCGTCGACACGGGCTCGACACGCCCTGAGACACGCCCGTGTCTCAGGCCATGTGCCTCGTCTCGACACTTCGTCGAGCGAAAATCGTCGACACCCCGCGCCTATCGTTGACACGGGCTCAACACAACCTGAGACACGCCCGTGTCTCAGGCCGTGTGCCCTGTCTCGACACAGTGTCGACCGAAATTCATCGACTTCGCGGCCAAGTCGTCGACTCCAGTCTGACAAGCCCTGGGACACACCCGTGTCCCAGGCCATGTGCCTCCTACCAGATTCCAGATCTGGCCCAAAACATCCCCCGTCGCTCTTTTGAGTTTCGGGGCGTTACAACTCTCCCCCTCTTAAAAGAATTTCGTCCACGAAATTATATAAAGGAAAGACAAGTACCAAAATTAAATTGTACCTTAGCGGAACAACTCCGGATATTTGTCAAGCATAGTCTGCTCTCGTTCCCACGAGAGCTCCTCTCGACCGCAATTGTCCCATCGGACCTTGACCATCCTGATCTCTTTATTGCGTAGCCGCTTGACCTCCGAGTCCTCAATCCTCACGGGCTTGACTTTTGTCGTCATCCCACTATCTACCGGCACTTGATCAACCGCGATCACTTGCGAAGGCTCTTGCACCGCCTTCCGAAGCACCAAAATATGGAATACATCATGTAATCCACCAGGCTCAACTGAAAGCTTCAACCGATAGGCTGCTTCACCAACTCGCTCCAGAACCTCAAACGGCCCAAGGTACCTCGGGCTTAGCTTTTTCAATCGCCGCACCCGCGATACACCCTTGAACGGCTTGATCTTTAAGTACACCCAATCGCCCACAGCGAACTCCACGTTCCTGTGCTTGGCATTATAGTACTTTGCTTGCCGGTCCTGAGCGATAAGCAACCTCTCCCGAATGGTTCTCACCAAATAAGTAGCATCCTCCACTTCTAATCGCTTATACAACTTTGACTCACCCGTTTCTAGCCAAGACAATGGCGTGCGACATTTTCTACCATATAGGGCCTCGAAGGGCGCCATTTGAATACTCGCTTGGTAGCTATTGTTGTACGCGAATTCCACCAAATAAAGATGGTCTTCCCATTGCTTTCCAAAATCCAAGACACACATGTGAAGCATGTCTTCCATAGTTCTATTGACCCTCTCGGTCTGCCCATCTGTTTGCGGATGGAAGGCTGTGCTAAATTTTAATTTTGTTCCCAACATTTGATGTACAAGCCTCCAATCATTGGACGTGAACCGCACATCACGGTCACTCACGATGCTGCAGGGCACACCATGAAGCCGTACAATGTTATCCACATACAGTTTTGCCAACTTCTCCACCGGATCATCCTTCCTATGCGGAATGAAATGTGACACCTTCGTTAGCCAATCTACGACCACCCAAATGGCGTCGTTCCCCTTTTGCGACCTTGGCAAACCGTGCACAAAGTCCATAGAGATGTCGTCGAATTTCCACTCCGGAATAGGCAAGAACTTAAGAAATCCTCCCGGCTTTTGGGACTCCGCCTTCACCAAGGCGCAAGTTTGGCACTTCGCCAGGTAGAGTGCCATATCCTTCTTCAAACCCGGCCACCAAAACAGTTTCTTTACATCGCGGTACATCTTCGTGCTCCCCGGGTGAATTGAGTATTTGGTATGGTGTGCCTCATACAACAATTAAACCCGCAAATTGCCCACACTTGGGACGCACAGACGACCGTCTTTCCAAAGTAATCCGTCCTCCACAACGAATTAGGAATTTGACCCATCCAGAGCCTCTATCATGAACTGCTTCATATGGACATCCATATCCAAAACCTGTCGAATCCGATCAGCCAGGTCATATTGGACTTCAATCCAATTCAATACTGCTTCATCACTTGATTGCCTATCCACACAAACAATCTCCAACGCCTCCAACTCCCGCACCAACCGCTCATCATGCACCGATAGCCAATTAGCTTGAGCTGGGGCTCGGCGACTCAACGCGTCCGCAACCGCATTACCTTTACTAGGACAGTGGATCTTGAATGTATAGTCCCCCAGGAACTCCATCCATCTACGCTGCCGCATATTCAGATCCTTTGATCAATCAGATACTACAGGCTCTTGTGATCGGTGTAGATATCAATCTTTACACCGTACAAATAGTGTCTCCACAGCTTCAAGGCACAAATCACGGCCGCTAACTCCAACTCATGGACCTGATAATTCCTCTCGTGCACTTTCAGCTGTCTCGAGCCATAAGCTATTACACTTCCGTGTTGCAGTAGCACACAACCCAAACCGCTGCCCGAAGCATCACTATAAATCTCATAGCCTTCGGTCCCAATCGACGAACTCAGCACAGGCGCTGTGGTCAACCGACATTTCAATTCCTCAAAAGCTCGCGCGCACTCCGGCGTCCAAACGAACTTCTGCTCCTTCCGTGTCAAAGTAGTGAGAGGTAACGCTATCCACGAGAAGTTCTCTACGAAGCGCCTATAATAGCCGGCAAGCCCTAGAAAGCTCCGAACTTCCGCTGCCGTAGCAAGCTCAGTCCACTCCCGTATCGCAACAATCTTCGTCGGATCCACTGCAATACCCTCCCCACTCACTATATGACCGAGGAACGCCACTGAGGATAACCAAAACTCGCACTTCGATAACTTGGCATACAACTGATTCCTCCTTAGCGTCTCCAAAACCAAATGAAGATACTTGAAGTGATCTTCCTCACTCTGCAAGTACACAAAATATCGTCGATGAAGACTGAAAGAAACAGTGCCTAATCACCTAGAGGGGGGTGAATAGGTGACCTATATCTTTTTAACTTTAAAGGCAGAAATACAGTACAGTAATTGCAACTCTACAAGAATCACAGCACAGCAACCATACAAGCATACATTCACAGAGTGCACACAGGATTTATAGTGGTTCCCCAAGGTCTGGGTACATCCACTTTCCCCCTTCGCCTATCTAGTAGTGTACTAGATTCGGCCTAACTTCTCCACTTCTCCTCAGATCCTCAGATCTTACAACTCAGAACCCCAAACAGGTTCCTACAACTCAGAGTGATCTCACTCCTACAACTCAGGCATAAAATCCCTACCACTCAGTTTTCAACAAGACCTACACTCAGGCACAACAGCCCTACCTCAGCCTTCAACAAGGCCTATACTCAGAGAAATGATTCTCCTACACTCAGGCTCACAGGCCCTACCTCAGCCTTTATAGATATAGGCTTACAACTCAGATCTATACAAGATCCTACAGAAATTAGAAAATATAGAGTATATAACCACAACTCTTGATAGAGAGAGATGAGTTGACTGGCTTCTTGATGAGTTCTTGGAAGAACTTGGCTGAGATCAACCTCCCTTGGCTTTCTTCAAAGCTTCTTGAATTAGAACACAGTAGGGTTGTATCTCTATGCAGATGATCTTCAATCAACTACTGACTTGAGATTCTGATTTCAATCTGAATCTTCCTTATCAGCCTGGTTCAATAGCTGGACTTCTTAGAAGGAGCTCTCTCTCTCCAACTTCTTAGATCTTCACTTGAAGGTCTTCTTCTTGTTGTGTTGATTTTCACTTCATTGATTCATCCCTTCTGTTGAAGGAATAAGCCTTTATATAAGCTTTCTTCATGGTGACCGGCTGATCCAGTTTCTAACAATCTTCTGACAGCTCTGACAGTAGTAGTTGACCGGTTGAAATGGCAGCTGTCAAGTCATCCAGTCACTTCTTGAAATCTCTGCCACTGTCTGAAAGTGTCGAGGCAGATAGTCTTTATATGTCGACACAAATAGACCAAGTGTCGACACAAGTAGACTAAGTGTCGACACTAGCCTTCATGGTGTCGACACAACTCCTTGTGTTGTTGTAACTGCTTCTCGACACTGCTTCTTCATAATGTGTCGACACTGATCCTGTGTGTCGACACAAGTCTTCTTCTTTAATACTTAGTTGAATTCTGCTAAGTGTCGACACAACTCCTTTGTGTCGACACATCTTCTTGGGTTGAAACTTGCTAAGTGTCGACACATCTTCTTTGTGTCGACACATGCCTTCTGTGTTGAAACTTTTGCTGAGTGTCGACACATCTCCTTTGTGTCGACACATTCTTCATGTGTTGAGACTTTGCTGAGTGTCGACACATCTCCTTTGTGTCGACACATTCTTCATGTGTTGACACTTTGCTGAGTGTCGACACATCTCCTTTGTGTCGACACTTGTACTTAAACTTTGTTGAAGTTTGCTGAGTGTCGACACAGCCTCCTAGTATCGACACATTCTGCTGTCGACAAAGTTTCTCTGAGTGTCGACACTGCTTCTAAGTGTCGACACTGATTATGTAGATAATTCTTCATTGTCTGTCTACACTGCTTGTATGTGTCGATACTTTTCTTCTGGTGTCGACTCTACCTTCCTGGTGTCGACACAATTACTCCAAGTGTCGACACAGCTCCTCTAGGTGTCGACACAAGCCTTCTTAAGTGTCGACACTTTTCTTCTAGGTGTCGACACATGGACTTAGAAACTTTTATGCTTTCCCTGCAATTACTTAACCTGCACAAATAAACTCAAAGCACATCAAATACATCTTGATGTATATCATTGAGTAGGGTGAGGCTTCTTCAAATCAGGTACATATATTCCAATGTACCCAACAATCTCCCCCTATTTGGAGAAGTCATAACCCTTAGTCAATGATATACACCATATATAATAAATTTTCAGTATGATGTAAAACAGTATTATATGACAGGGAAAATACTTAAACATGTATGAACAGAACATGTATAGACAATTATCTCAGAACAATTAATGTAATAGATTGAACATATAACATTGTTCTTACAACTCCAAACATTTTCATTAATCAAAAGTTTACATAGAGTAAAAAACAAATGATTACAAATTGTAAACTTAAGAAAATATTATCTTATGGCTGCTCTGGTTCCTTGATTACAATGCCCTTTCCAGATTGAATCTTTGCTTGAACTGGAGCTTCATTGTCATCAGCAGCAGCAGGCTTCTTCCCTTTGAGATCTTTCTTTTTCAGCTCTTCAGCCTTTATCTTCTGCCTTTCAAAATAGTGATAAGGCTTAGGGAAATACTTGCTAGGCTCCTGTGCATTAGGAGGTAGCTTTCCCAGTTTATCCTTCCTTCTATATTGTACTATGGCCTCTTGCCTATTCTCATGTTTTCTCCACTCCAGGTTAGAATACCACTTGCCTCTATCCAGGACATTGTCCTTAGCAGCCTTCCAAGCAGTCAAGATGATATTCCTGGATGTGGGGCTCCATTGTTCAAAATCTGGCCCTAATTCAGCTTGCTCTCTGAATCTTTTCTTAGATAATTGGGCCTCTTATTCTTTTAACAAAGCCTCTTGCTCTTTTAAGATTGCCTCTGGCACAGGCTGGATGACTTTCTCAAGAATGATATTCTGATTACCCTCAGGAGGACTATACATAGACTGTACCTCCTGATGTATCATGTCAAAATCTGCAGGAGGATATATCACTTGAGCCACTTCAGCTTGCTCTCCTCCAAAGTATGCAGGATTTATTCCAGACTCTGCCACATTGTCATCATCACATAAGGGTGGATATCCAAGGGTGGCTCTGATGGAATTTGAAATCCATTTGGCATGATCAGAGCCTACTTTGACTAATACCCTCTCCCCCTTTATGATTTCTCTCTCTATATGATCCCTCAGATCATCTTTCTGAAACCTGATTTGAGCATTCAAATAGTTAACTCCATCCTTATAGAAAGGTTTTAACCTTTGAAGCTTGTTAGTAATTGCCTTCTGAGAATCTTCAATGGCAGTTTTCACAGCAGTGAGACTCTCCTGTAATTTCTTATCAAATTCTTCTTTGGCAGTTGCACTTACTACAGGCTGTGCAGTAGCTATATTTTTCATTTCAGTTACAATGGCATTATGTGAAGCAGTGAGATTATCATTCATTCTTATCTGGTTTTCTAGAACATAGCCTTGCTTCACTACAATTTCATCAACCTGTTTCTTAATGTTCTCTTGATGAGTGGCCAGATAGACTACTGCATTTCCTCCTTTATGGAAGCAGTCAGTCATTTCCTTTTTTGTTTTGATTCACTTCAAATCTTATAGATTTGATGTCTTGTGTCAGATCAAATTGCAGGGATTTATGCCCTTCATCCATATATTTTTCCAAAGCTTTTCTTTGCTCATCTAGCTTAATCTGTAAAGCCACCATCAGTGAACTATAATCAGTAGTGGTGGCAGGCTGTGGAGCAATTGTCTGTAGGGCTTTCTTATAGTTCTGGCTTCTTCTCTTGAAGACCTGGAACTTCCTTTTCTTGGCTCTAACAACCTCTTCATCTTCTGATGCAGAAGTACTGACTATGTCTACTCTATCCTTAGGACTAGGATGTGAATCCTTCTCAGTCCTTGGTAGCCCTTCAGCATCTCTTGGCTCCTCAGTCTCCTTGCTTGCAGTTTCCTCTACAATCTCCACATGCACCCCCTCAATATTTGCCTTCTCCCCCTCAATAGCAGCTATTTCTCTCTCAAGGTCTGTCTGTATAAGATCAGGGAATAGCTCCTCTAAGGTGAATTCCTATTGAGAATGGGCTGGAGAATCTCTGATCTCATCAACCACTTTATCAACAATAGATGTGTCCTCCATGACAACATCTTGTGGTTGAGGTTGTATCTGTGTTTGCTGATGAACATTAGGTAATGAATCAGTCAAAACTTCATCCTCAATAGGGAAATCTAATTGATTAATTGCAGTGATTACCTCTAGAATGGTTTGGGTAGCCCTTTTCACTCACTAGTTGAGTTGGCTCTTCCACATGTAAAGGCTCCCCCTGGAGTGGATCCAGGTGAATTGGGCTAGCTGATGGTAGCTCCCCCCTGCCTTTGTGCATCTTCTTGTCTTGCTAGTGACTGTCCAACATTTCCAGTCTCTTCATCATCAGGACTAAAGACCACTTGCTCTTCAGAGCTGCTGGAGGATTCAGAAGCCACAATGGCTTTCTTTTTCTTCTTCTTCTGTGGTGTGTCCTTTTCTGGAGTGCGCAATTCTTTTGTCAACACTCTATCCCACCTAGAGATAATCCTGACAACCATTCTCCTCATGTGGTTTATCTTTGAACCAGTAGCTTGATTCATTACTTCAGGTATACTTCCAGCTAGGTATAGACTCAGAATTCTTCCCAGATTGGGTTTCTTCAGGCTCTCTTTTATCTTATCAAACAGTACTACTGACCAATCAGTCTTAAGCTGGAAAATTATTCTAGTCATCAGACTGAACATATGAGCAGATATTCTAGCATGCCCACCAGGCTTGCTCAGTATTACTTTTCCTAGTATTTCAGATAGAAACTTTCCTTGAATGTTCATCCCTTTTTCTGTTGAAAACTGATCCAATTTTCATGTTTGAATCCAGTCCACACCATCTCAATGCCTCTCTAGTCTTAGAAGCAGATACATCTTCTTCCTCTTTTGTTCTTGGTAGTTGAAGTACCTTCCTGAGACTTTTCTGTGTGACCTTGACTTTGGTCCCATGAACTCTGGACTTAATCTTGAGTCCAGTATCATCAAGTGATGCTGCACTCAAAAATTCAAGGACCTCCTTCTTCCAGATCTTGATTGGTTCTGATACAAGGTATTCCAATCCAGTCTCGGCAATTAGGGTTACCACACCTTTGATTTCGGGTTCTGCGTCATCAAAGGCGTGACGCACGAGTTCATATCCTTCATTAATGTTCTCTTCTAGCTTGGGCGCCATTAGGGTTTGAAGAAATTTTGAATTTAGAGAAGAGAGATGTCCACACATAAGTTTGGTCTCGAGACTAAGGTGAGCGTGTCGACAAACACTAGGGAAAACCTATTTATACCTTTCTAGAATCGAAGGTGAAAAGGCGCGTCAAAATACTTAAATTGTGTCGACACTGTTGAAAAGTGTCGACACACACTGCTAATGTCTCGACAACTATGTGTCAACACAAGTATAGTCGACAGAATATATGTGTCGACACTTATATATGTGTCGACACCACTCAGCTCGACACTTAGTCGAGACTCTACTAGACTAATTCTGTGTAAATCCTAAGTGTCGACACCACCCTGGATGTGTCGACACCTACACTGCATGTGTCGACACTAATTCTCTGAAGTGTCGACACAGACTTCCTAGATGTGTCGACACCATTTCTCTGAAATGTCGACACCACTACTATGTGTCGACACAGACAACTCTGTGTGTCGACACCATTTTACTTAGCCAATTTTTGTAAACTATTCTAAGTTTATCATCCCTAATTCAATTTTAAACTTATTGAATTTGGTTTCATCTAAGGGCTTAGTAAACATATCAGCTAACTGATTATCAGTCTTAACATACTCTAAGGAAATATCTTCTTTTTCCACATGTTCTCTTAGAAAATGGTATTTGATTTCTATGTGCTTAGTCCTACTATGAGAGACAGGATTATTTGCAATAGAAATAGCACTAGTAGAATCACAAAATAAAGGTGTTCTACTTACTTGAATACCATAATCTTCTAGCTGATGTTGAATTCATAGAAGTTGAGTACAGCAACTTCCTGCAGCAATATACTCTGACTCAGCTGTGGAGATAGCCACACTGGTTTGCTTCTTGCTACTCCATGATAACAGCCTTCCACCTAGAAATTGACAGGTTCCTGTTGTACTTTTCCTATCTTCCTTGCAGCATGCAAAATCTGCATCTGAATAACCTGTCAGTTCAAAATCTCCATTCCTAGGGTACCAAAGGCCTAGATAAGGTGTGCCCTTAAGATATCTCAAAATTCTTTTGACTGCTGTCAAATGAGATTCTTTAGAGCAAGCTTGGTACCTAGCATAGACACATGTAGCATACATGATATCTGGTCTACTAGCAGTCAAATACAGTAGGGAGCCAACTATCCCTCTATACAAAGTTTCATCTACAGGTTTCCCTGCATCATCTTTGCTTAGAGACATGCTTGACCCCATAGGAGTTTTCATGGTAGTGGATGATTCCATACCATACTTCCTTATCAATTCTAGGGTGAACTTAGACTGGCATATGGATAAACCATCCTCAGTCTGTCTAACTTGGAGACCCAAGAAGAACTTAAGTTCCCCCATACTGCTCATTTCAAATTGTCCTTGCATTAGTTTTGCAAACTTTTTGCAAAGACTACTTTCTGTAGACCCAAATATGATGTCATCTACATATATTTGGACTAAGATAATCTTGCCTCTGGATTCCCTAAGGAATAGAGTCTTGTCTATTTTCCCCCTTGTGAATTTATTCTCAATGAGGAAACTAGACAGGGTTTCATACCAAGCCCTAGGAGTTTGTTTTAACCCATACAAAGCCTTCCTAAGTCTATATACATAATCAGGTTTAAGAGAATCTACAAAACCTGATGGCTGCTCTACATAGACTTCATCCTTCAGGTTTCCATTTAGAAAAGCTGACTTAACATCCATTTGATATACCTTAAATCCTTGATATGTTGCATAGGCAAGGAACATCCTTATTGCTTCCAGTCTGGCTACTGGAGCAAAGGTTTGATCAAAATCAATACCTTCTTCCTGCCTATATCCTTTTGCAACTAGTCTAACTTTATTCTTTATAATAATTCCATTCTCATCCAACTTGTTCCTAAAGATCCACTTAGTTCCAATAATGTTGTGGTCCTTTGGTTTAGGAACTAGCTCCCAGACCTTGCATCTTTTGAACTGGTTCAGCTCCTCTTGCATGACCTCAATCCAATGAGGGTCTAGGATTGCTTCTTCAAATTTCTTTGGCTCTATTTGGGATAGAAAGCTGGAGTAGAGAACTGAACTTAGATTCCTGCTCCTTGTTTGTACCCCTTGTCTGAGATCTCCAATAATTTGATTGGCTGGATGATCTTTTAAATGCCTATTTGCTGGAGGCAGCCTGTCTTTTGGTTGTACACCTTCAGCTTCTTCATTCAGCTGCTCCTCTTGGTCTTCTTCAGCAACAGGAGTATCTTGTACTCCCCCTGGACAGCAGCTACCATCCTCCACTTGCTGACTTGTAGAAGGACCTTCTGTTAAGGTAAGCTTCTTCATTCTCTCAGTTACACCTGTGGAGCTGCAAACACTTCTAGGCAATTCATTGTTAATGAGCCTTGCTTCATCAAAAACTACATGTACTGACTCTTCTACAACTTGAGTAATCAAGTTGTAGACCCTATAAGCCTTACTATTGTTGTTGTACCCAACAAAGATCCTCTCTTGGGATTTGACAGCAAACTTGTTTAGATAAGACTTACCATTGTTAAGGATATAGCACTTGCAACCAAAGATCCTGAAATAGGATAGATTTGGTTTTCTTCCCTTCACAATCTGATAGGGGGTCTTCTTGTGGCTCTTGGTGATAGTAGCCCTATTGATCACATGACATGCAGTATTAACTGCCTCAGCCCAGAAATATTCTGGGAGAGATGTGTCACTCACCAGAGTTCTACCAGCCTCTATCAAGGTTCTATTTTTCCTCTCAGCAATACCATTTTGTTGAGGTGTTCTTGGTGAGGAAAATTCCTGAAAAATTCCAAATTCTTCACACAGTTTTGTCATACTTTCAGACTGAAATTCAGTACCATGATCACTTCTGATTTTGACCACTGTACTGTCCAATTCATTCTGAATTTGTTTAACAAAACTGTACAAGATACTTGGAGTTTCAGACTTTTGCCTTAGGAAGAACACCCAGGAATACCTTGAGTAGTCATCAACTACCACAAATGTGTAGACCTTCCTACCTAGGCTGTGAACTGGCATAGGACTAAAAAGATCCATATGCAAGAGGTATAGACACCTCACAACATCTTTGTTCTCAAGGCTATGAAAGGTGGATTTGGTCTGCTTGCCCTTTTGACAAGCTGAGCATATCCCAACCTTTATACACTTAACCTGAGAACCATTCCTCACTAACTCTTTGCTAAAGAGTTGACCAATTGTCTTATAGTTAAGATGAGCCAGCCTCTTGTGCCATTTAACACAATGTGAGACTTTCTCATCAGCTACAAGACAAATAGGAGAAACAATGTTCTCACACATAATGTCTAGACAATAGACATTTCTCTTCCTATATCCTGTCAGAATGATCTTTTGATCACTTGACCTTTTGATATGACAACCATCCTTGACAAATGAGATGTCATATCCTAAATCACTCAGCTGACTTATGCTAATGAGGTTATGTTTCAAACCCTTTACATAAGCCACTTGAGTAATTGTAATTTGGTTACAAGAAATGTTACCAAAGCCTTTGATGATCTCTTTTTCTGAACCACCAAAGGTAACCTTAGGCCCATCTTTGATTGATGTATAATCCTTCAGCAACCCCCTAGTTCCATTCATGTACCTGGAACATCCACTATCCAAGTACCATATAGGGGCGTGGCCACTTGGACTCACCTGCAAAACAGATTACTTAACCTTAGAACCCAAATAATTCTTGGGTCCTTGGTGCAGGTTAGTCTGACTTTTAACAAAACTGCCTGTAGCTTTTCTAGCAGGCAGTTTGCTACTCTCCTTGACACTTGAATTGTGCCAGCAATCTATGGCAAAGTGGTCTACCTTTCCACAACACCAGCACTCAAATCTGTTGTACCTTTGTTTAGGTACAACCCTGGCTGTTTTATCTACAGCAGGCTTCTTATTGAGTACTGGGGCTTTGCCCTTAGATTTGGACCTAACTATCCTGGCAGGTTTTGTAAACTCCAATCCAGTCTTACCCTTTTGAGGGATAAACTCATCTATCAAAGGTAAAACTGATTTTAGTTTAGAAAAACTTGCAACAATCTCTCTCTCCTTCTGAAGTCTAGCCTCCAGATTTTTAATTTGATCATTCTTAAATGTGATTGTGTCCAATTGAATGACAGTAATGTTTTTCAACTTGGCAATCTCATTCAGTTTTTGATCTAACACTTTATCTGAATCAGCAGCTGCCAACTTAAGATTAGCAATTTCCTTAGTCAGTGTTTTGACCAGATTTTTGCTCTTCTTAAGTACCTGCAATACATATCTATATTCATCCATCAACTGATGAATATCACCCTCAGATTCAGACCCACCCACATCACTTGATGCAGATGTATCTGATTCTGAATCAGTACTATAAACTGAAAGACATTGTACCTTACTTGGTCCAGGCTGATCCTGGATCTTGTCTCCTTCTGTTAAGGTCATCAGTCCATTGCACTGATTGTCCTCATGCTCATAAATTGAGTTCATTAGCTGTATGAACTCATCTTCCTCCTCTTCAGCAAACAGTCCAATATAGGCTTCAGCTTCTGAATCTGTTTCTGAAGATGACTGATCAGTCAAACTCTTATCCTTCTTGGCAACAAAAGACCTTTCCTTTTTGCCCTTAACCTGATTCTTCTTCTTATCTGTAGTTGACTTCTTCCTCTTTTCAGGACAGTCAACCACTACATGTTCATGCCTATTACAACAATAGCACACAATCTTTGAGGATGTAACTTTGCTTGGCTTGGACCTTCTTTTGTCATTCCTTGATGACTTCCTTCTCTGATAGTAGTCATATTTAGACTGTGAAGTGGATGGCTTAGACCTCCACTGCTTCTTCTTCAGAAACTTTTGAAACTGTCTTGTAAAGGCAGCAAAATCCTCATCACTTTCACTGCTGTCTGAGTTCTGATTCTCTGAATTTTCTGAAGCACTATCAGCAACTATTTGTGGTGGAGATGGAGACTTGCTTCTATACTTCCTAGTGGCTTCAGTCTTGAAGGCCACAGCTCTTTCCTTATGCTCCACTCTTGTAGTCTTCTCTTCCTCCTTTCTAACCATTAACTGCATTTCATAAGATAGCAGTTTTCCAAACAAGGTTGGAGGAGGTATATCAGCTAATTTGGTCATTTCCCTAATGCCACAGATCTTGGTATCCCAGTCCTTAGTCAGGGATCTTAAAAACTTGTCATTCAGTTCATAGTTGCTGAATTCTCTTCCATAGGACATCAACTCATTAACAATCCTATAGAATTTCTTGTAGCATTCAGTAATGCTATCAGACTTCCCTTGTCTTACCTCTTCAAATCCCTCCATGTAAACTATCAGTGTGTCCCACATTTCTTTTGATGTTTTACAATGTATTAGGTTATGAAATGTGGCATCATCAATTGCACTTACAATAATATTCTGGGCCCTCTTGTCTATGGTGGCCAGAATTATTTCATCTTTAGTCATTTCTGAATAGTCTTTGGGAGTTCTCTGATTTGCATCCAGAACAGATACTTTCATTGGCACATATGTCCCTTCTTTGACTGTGATGTATATTCTTGGGTCAGATGCTTCCATAAAGAGTCTAACCCTCTCTTTCCATATGCCAAAAATCTCTTTTCTGCAGATTGGCAACTTCATGGATCCTAGCTCTTTGTGATTTTCAGTTGAACCCATTTTCTTGATTCTTGATTATTCTGATTCTGCCTACAGGATCTTTACTCAGACTGTTATGTCCTTTTTGAGTAACCTCCCTCTGATACCACTTGAAAGAAACAGTGCCTAATCACCTAGAGGGGGGGTGAATAGGTGACCTATATCTTTTTAACTTTAAAGGCAGAAATACAGTACAGTAATTGCAACTCTACAAGAATCACAGCACAGCAACCATACAAACATACATTCATAGAGTGCACACAGGATTTATAGTGGTTCCCCAAGGTCTGGGTACATCCACTTTCCCCCTTCGCCTATCTAGTAGTGTACTAAATTCGGCCTAACTTCTCCACTTCTCCTCAGATCCTCAGATCTTACAACTCAGAACCCCAAACAGGTTCCTACAACTCAGAGTGATCCCACTCCTACAACTCAGGCACAAAAGCCCTACCACTCAGTTTTCAACAAGACCTACACTCAGGCACAACAGCCCTACCTCAGCCTTCAACAAGGCCTACACTCAGATAAATGATTCTCCTACACTCAGGCTCACAGGCCCTACCTCAGCCTTTATAGATTTAGGCTTACAACTCAGATCTTTACAAGATCCTACAGAAATTAAAAAATACAAAGTATATAACCACAACTCTTGATAGGGAGAGATGAGTTGACTGGCTTCTTGATGAGTTCTTGGAAGAACTTGGCTGAGATCAACCTCCCTTGGCTTTCTTCAAAGCTTCTTGAATTAGAACACAGTAGGGTTGTATCTCTATGTAGATGATCTTCAATCAACTGCTAACTTGAGATTCTGATTTCAATCTGAATCTTCCTTATCAGCATAGTTCAACAGCTGGACTTCTTAGAAGGAGCTCTCTCTCTCCAACTTCTTAGATCTTCACTTGAAGGTCTTCTTCTTGTTGTGTTGATTTTCACTTCATTTATTCATCCCTTTTGTTGAAGGAATAAGCCTTTATATAAGCTTTCTTCATGGTGACCGGCTGATCCGGTTTCTAACAATCTTGTGACAGCTCTGACAGTAGCAGTTGACTGGTTGAAATGGCAGCTGTCAAGTCATCCAGTCACTTCTTGAAATCTCTGTCACTGTCTGAAAGTGTCGAGACAAATAGTCTTTATGTGTCGACACAAATAGACCAAGTGTCGACACAAGTTGACTAAGTGTCGACACTAGCCTTCATGGTGTCGACACAACTCCTTGTGTTGTTGTAACTGCTTCTCGACACTGCTTCTTCAGAATGTGTCGACACTGATCCTGTGTATCGACACAAGTCTTCTTCTTTAATACTTAGTTGAATTCTGCTAAGTGTCGACACAACTCCTTTGTGTCGACACATCTTCTTGTGTTGAAACTTGTTAAGTGTCTACACATCTTCTTTGTGTCGACACATGCCTTCTGTGTTGAAACTTTTGCTGAGTGTCGACACATCTCCTTTGTGTCGACACATTCTTCATGTGTTGAGACTTTGCTGTGTGTCGACACATCTCCTTTGTGTCGACACATTCTTCATGTGTTGAGACTTTGCTGAGTGTCGACACATCTCATTCGTGTCGACACTTGTACTTAAACTTTGTTGAAGTTTGCTGAGTGTCGACACAGCCTCCTAGTGTCGACACATTCTGTTGTCGACAAAGTTTCTCTGAGTGTCGACACTGCTTCTAAGTGTCGACACTGATTATGTAGACAATTCTTCATTGTGTGTCGACACTGCCTGTATGTGTCGACACTTTTCTTCTGGTGTCGACTCTGCCTTCCTGGTGTCGACACAATTACTCCAAGTGTCGACACAGCTCCTCTAGGTGTAGACACAAGCCTTCTTAAGTGTCGACACTTTTCATCTAGGTGTAGAGACATGGACTTAGAAACTTTTATGCTTTCCCTGCAATTACTTAACCTGCACAAATAAACTCAAAGCACATCAAATACATCTTGATGTATATCATTGAGTAGGGTGAGGCTTCTTCAAATCAGGTACATATATTCCAATGTACCCAACAAAGACGATCACAAAATGGTCCAAGTACTCCCTGAAGGACCTGTTCATCAGATCCATGAACACTGAAGCGCATTAGTCAGCCCAAACGGCATGACTGTAAACTCATAATGCCCGTACCTCGTACTTAACGCTGTCTTTGGGATATCACTCTCCCTTATTCGCAGTTGATAGTACCCAGATTTGAGATCCAACTTCGAGTACACCGTTGACCCGACCAACTGACCAAAAAGATCATCGATCCGGGGGATTGGGTACTTGTTCTTCTCCGTCAACTTGTTGAGCTCCCGATAATCAATACATAGCCTCAAGCTTCTGTCCTTCTTCTTAACAAAGAGGACCGGCGCGCTCCAAGGCGAAGAACTTGGGCGCACATACCCTTGATCCAACAACTCTTGCAGTTGAACCTTCAGCTCCGCCATTTCCTTAGTCGCTAGCCGATATGGAGATCGTGACACAGGCTTTGCACCTGGCACTAACTCAATCGTGAAATCTATCTCCCGCTACGGCGGGGCTCCAAGAAGATCGCTAGGGAACACATCAGGGTATTCCGATACCACTGAAATACTATCCAATGCAGGCTTCGGCTTCGCAACCTCCACTAGTGTAAAGAACAGTTCTGCACCAGCACGAACCGCCTTCACCACCTGAAGAGCAGACATCAACTTCTTGCTCGACCCCTTTAAGCCCGTAAAAGTCGTCTCACGACTTGCTCCCAGCTTAACTTCCTTGCGACCGCAATCAATATAGGTCTGCTGCTCCGAGAGCCAGTCCATGCCAAATATAACGTCGAACTCCACCAACGGAAGTAACGACGCTTGCAGATCGAACTCCTGATTCCCAATACAAATCTTAACATCGCAGATCCTATCCGCGTGCATCGAACACCCATTGGGCAACAACACATCCAACTTATCCTTCGCCATCGAAGAAAGGACTCTGATGCGTGATATAAATCCCTCGGAAAGGAGTGTGAAGCTCCCGTATCGAAGAGTGCTCTTGCCGGATTTTCACAAATCAAAACAAATCCTAAACAAGCAGTGGTCAGGTAACATGTGCATAACAAGTATTTAAAGAAATTAACTTGCTATAAATTAAACCGTACCTGTCACCACATCCGCCTGTTTGATGGCCTCCTATTGGTCAAGATTGTACACCCTTGGTTGGGCCGGAGCATAGTGGGACGCGGTCGACTCCACCGCCTTGCCCTTCTCTTCATAAGTCGCTCCCGGCTTCCTTTCGGACTTGGGACGTCCGCTCCAACAATCACGGGCAAAGTGCCCCGACTTTCCACATGTAAAACATGCTCCCGGGGTCCGACCTGTAGTCGCCCCAGAAGCACCAGAAGGAGCTGGACCCGAAGTCTTATGCTTCTTGAAGAATCTTTGATAGCCAGACTTTGAAGTAGTCGGCACTTTGAACCCGGATTTCTTCTCACCAATGTTCTTCTTCGCTTGAACATTCTTCATGTCCTTCTCCAAGGACCGGGCTGTGTTGACCAAGGTCAAGAAACCCTGCGTCATCGGCCCCGAGAGTAGTAACCTCAACTCATCTCTCAACCCTTCGTAGAATCGATTCGTCTTACGCTCCTCATCCGCGATGGTGGAGCTAGCATATCGACTCAAAACGAGTAAACTCGTGGAGATATTCATCCACGGTACTGTCCCCTTGAACCAACTTCAAGAACTCATTCTCCAACGCTATCCTCTGCGCCGAAGGGAGGTATATAGCCAAGAACAATCTCGAGAACTCCTCCATCGAGACATCACCAAGTTGCCTACCTCTCAATAGGTGCAGCTCCAATCCTTCCCACCACATTCTCACTTCACCGTCTAGAAGGAACGTAGCAATGGTGGTCATTTGCCACTCCTCCGTCTCCGTTGCTATCATGACTCTCTTCACCCTGGATAGCCAGTCTTCAGCTTGAGATGGGGTTCCCAACCCCGAAAATACCGGAGGATTAAAGCTCATTACATGCTTAAGCTGTCTCTAGGTTGCCCTCCTTGGCACCACCAGCTCCTCTACCACCTGTTCCACTCTACTCGGCTCAGCCGCTTGCAGCGGTACCTGTTCCATCGCAGGAGCGGGCTGCTGCGTTTTCCTTGCAGGCTGTGTATTAATCATGGCCAACACTGCTTCGGCCACCAATCTTATGGTCTCAGCCGATAGAGGTGTTGCAGGACCTTCATTAGGTGCACTGCTAGCCTCAGAAACTCGACGTTCCGACAGCCCAGCACCACATCTGGTCACCTATATTGGTACAAAACACCGTTAAGCGACCAAATAAAATTGCAAACATCAATTATAGGAACACACAGGTTCATCAAACACGTGTATTTTCATTCCTAAGTGGACATTCATGGGTTCTTTTACTGTTATAACGATGACGCACACACATGTGATCACCACCCCTTAAAAAGAATTCACCCACGAATTCATCTTAAGCCCGACCAAAACCAGTAGTCTGATACCAAATTGTAACACCCCCTATCCGTCGCATAGCATATAGCAGTAGGTCCGGCCGGGGCCCGACGCCATATACTATAGACAGACTGGGTGGTTACTCATGGAAACCATCCAACCAATCCAACGTCCTACACAGAGCATGCTAGCGGAAGCAGTTTATATAAGTTGCAATAAAGAACCCAGCACAAAAGCATGAATGTCCACTAATACCAAATAGGAATGTTGCACATACACAAGTACAGGCCTTAAGGCCTTACAAAATGGTTTACTTGATATTACATGTTTTACAAACCACGGCACGCAGGCCGGTCATACATGAATAAAAGCAGTAAACACCCCAATTAGGCCTTCGAGGGCCGGCTTCGTAATTTGGGCTTTAGCTCGCTATTGACCGCTTGGTCCAGCAGCACCTGCAAGCAATAAACCACCGCACGGTGGCAAAACAAGGCAACGGTCAGCAATGCTGCCCAAATTATAACGATCCCGCCCCCAACTCGGGGCGGCGATGCTCCTTCCCTGCACTTATTAGCATAACAAGCAGTGTATAATTATATATTTCATCACCGGCGTAGGCTCACACAGCCACACACCCCGTGCTCTCAGGGCACATTCTCGGTGATCACAGTCTAAGTCTGCCGACTCACCACCATCCCTTTGGACGGCCAAAGAATGAGCAATTTGTCTTCCAGGCATGGGTCACGGTAATTAAAACCATAGACCGCCGAAGACCCTCATCAATGCCAACGTCTCGAATCCGAATGACATAGAATGGGTACGGTTCCATCTGACCCGTGCTCACATCGCAACGATAATTTAAACCATATGCGCAGGTCAAACTTCTCCCGAGTCCCGTTTCCATCACAATTCACATAACCCGATTATGTTCAAGTTGTCTCTCAGGCCACGAAGTTGGCAAGATCAAGCATCTGCCCAGTTTTTCGGGTGCACCTTTGGGTTAATCCCCAAGGCTCCCTGTTGCAATCTACCACGTAGAAAACCCGAAAAACAAACAATCGCACGGAGTCTTCTCCGGCATTTATGCAATGCAACATCATCGATCCAGACCAACATGTCCGAGTAGGCTTCACACATCATGCCTATGTCCGTTCTCGCTTACGGACTCTACACAACGGGGACTATTCATGTCTACCCGTAGGAACGCCTCAAACTCACCGCAAACTCGCGAGAGCGGGCTTCCTATGCAAAGAAGAAGAGCTTCACATGCTCAAGAAGAGAATCGTTACCCTAGCATTCCTCTTTGGCGCCATGGAAAAGTAAGCGGATGAAAAGCACCGCACTCTCTTTGCCTCTGTAGATCTGAGGTCGGCTCGCGATTTGGAGCTTCGAAGCTCCTCCAATGGCCGGATCTAGCTTCTTCTTCCTCCATTGGATCTCCTCTCTCTATATACTTTAGAAAGATAACCACTCAAGTAAAAGTGAGGGTTTCAAAGGTCCAATCCTGGGTATATCCCATCAGGAACAACCCCCAGCCGTTGGATCCCAAATTAAAGAAACGAACAGCTTTGATTCGGGCCTGAAATGTACAATCTGGACCGGACACGGCCTGGCACACGCCTGTGTCCAGGGCCATGTCCCCCATTTGCCGTCAAAATCGACGTGCCTGGAACAACGCACGGGCATCAAACATGCCCGTGTTCGTCCTGACACGCCCGTGTTCCAGCTGACACGGCCGTATGGTCGGCCGTGTGCCCCCATCGATTTAGCCCGAAACTTACCTGAGAGTCACACGGGTTCCTGGACACGCCCGTGTCCAAACCCATGTCCACTCGAACACGCCTGGGCTCTAGGCCGTGTTCACGGTCTCGACACTTCGTCGAGCGAAGTTCGTCGACTGCCTGACACGGCCTTGGACACGCCCGTGTCCTAGGCCGTGTGCCTTATCTCGACATATCGTCGAGCGAAATTCGTCGACTCCCCGAGCCGATCGTCGACACGGGCTCGACACGCCCTGAGACACGCCCGTGTCTCAGGTCGTGTGTCTCATCTCGACACTTCATCGAGCGAAAATCGTCGACACCCCGCGTCGATCGTCGACATGGGCTCAACACGTCCTGAGACACGCCCGTGTCTCAGGCCGTGTGCCCTGTCTCGACACAGTGTCGACCGAAATTCGTCGACTTCGCGGCCAAGTCATCGACTCCAGTCTGACACGCCCTGGGACACGCCCGTGTCCCAGGCCGTGTGCCTCCTACCAGATTCTAGATCTGGCCCAAAACGTACCCCGTCGCTCTTTTGAGTTTCAGGGCATTACAGCCGGCAGTTGTTCAGCTGGCAGTCGCTTGTCGAGACGTTGGCATACAGGTGTTGCAGTACCAAGCGGGCAGTAGCGGGCTTAAGCCCAAGCTTGTGCCAGCCCTCGAAGGCCTATTTTTTGCTTATATTGTCGGCCTGCATGCCGAAGTATGGAATTCATATTCCTGTAATTATTTATAATGCATGTGATGCCTTATGTATATTGTTTATTCTTCTTCTGTCTTGGGAGAGTGGTGTGTTCGTGAACCGCTCGCCCTGTGGGGGCCCCGAGGTATAGTTCCCGGGAAGCCCCTGATGGCATGTTGTCATCCTTTTAGAATAGCGGAGTTACGCTATTAGTGGCCCCACTTGGACAGCATGTCGTAGAATTGCTCGGCGAGATTGCGCCATTAGTAGGGCGGGTGAGGAGCATTTTATATAGACCCAAGGGGACACATCTGGATAGGAGAGAGTTGGTCTTGAGATCCTCCTTAGATGTTCCGGTCGGCCAAGAGCGCCCTCCGAAGGTATCTTATCTCAGCCTTTGGCTTGGGAGGGGAAGAGTTTGTTAATCTTCCGAGTATACGGTGGGTCCTCCACGCTGAGACCTTGGGTCTGTCCCTTGTGTTCCTAATCTTGTGCTTAGATCATTCGCTTGAGAGTAGTAGGTGCGCGGTCACCCCTCTTTTGGGTCCCCGAACTCCACAGAGGTCATTTTTAGCTTCAATAGATACCTTGGGCCGTTTGAGGTTTTGAAGCGCGTTGGAGAAGCCACTTATCGTTTGAAGATTTTGAGAGAGCTTAGTGGTCTGCATGACGTATTCTACATATCTGTGTTGTGAAAGGCAGTGAAAGAGCCTACTCAGGTGGTTGTGGCGGATCAGGTGTCGATTGATGTTGGGTTGACAAAGAAGGTCAAGCCCATTTGTGTTGAAGAATCAGAAGTCAATCAACTTCGCAATAAATCTATCAGTATGGTTAAGGTCAGTTGGGACAACTGTTGCCAAGAGGAGTTATCGTGGGAGCAGGAATAAACCATGAAGGTGGAGTTCCCCGAGCTTTTCGTTTGAGGTAACTTTCATAGTATTGATACTCTTACATTTTCCTACAATATGTAATTTTCGGACGAAATTCTTTAAGTGGGGGAGATTTGTAACGCCCCATGTTTCTGTAGGCTAGAAAAGAAGTTACCGCATGGCGTTAAATATACCGCGTGACAGTACCGTCAAGCGTCGAGATCATTGAGTAAGGCGTGTTGACTCGACGTATTTTTAACCGCGTGGCGGTAAGTTGTTATTATGCGACGTTAGCCGATTAATTGGCCGAGCTCTCAGGAAGTTATCGCCTAGCGGTAGGGATTCCACAGGCCGTAGCTTGGGCAATTTATGTTTCGGAGCTTTCGGGTTTCTACCGCTCGGCAGTTGTAACTACCGCGTGGCGGTAGCAGGAGCGGTCATGTCGTAACCATCGCTAGCTACCGCGAGGTGTTAGCATCCTATCGCGCGGCGATAGCAAAGTTGTGACGGTGTGGCCACATGTCGGCATGTGGTTGGACGTCCTGGGTGGTGGCGCGCAAAATGAGACGTTGATTAATGGTACCGCGCGGGGATAGCTAGTTTCCACACAGTGGTAGCTCAGTTTATAGTATTGATTTGGCCATTTTCACTTCATTATTTTGGAGTTTGAGAAACTTGGGCTGGATGTTTGGAGGCGGAGAAGCAGCGCGGGAGAGAGAGGAGATCTCACCACCGTTTGAGATTCGGAGCTCGGATTCGTGAGGCGAGTTCGGATCTATGGAGGCAAAGTCGAAATGTTCGTTATCATCCGGCTCGAATCTCTTCAATGGAGCCGAAACAGACTTCTAGGGTAACGATCATCTTTCTTGGACATGTGAAGTCCTTTGCTTTTGGCATTTAGGGAAGACACTCCACGAACATGTGGAAGTGGTTCTCCTGAAGGGTAGATTCTTGTATCCCCGTTAGTTTGCATTTAGATTTGAAATCGAAGTACGAAATAGGAATGTTGTGTGAAGCCCATCCAGACGGGTTAATCTGGATTGGTGATGTTTGTATGTTGTTGTATGCCGAAGAAGACTCCATGTTTATTGCGTAGATTTCGCAGTCACGGGGTGTATATATGGCGAAGACTCCATGTTTATTGCGTAGATTTCGCAGTCACGGGGTGTATATATGGCTGCGTTGAGAGTATTGGATGTAGATTCCAAGAAAACACCTGAATTGGGGGAAGAATGATAGTCTGTCCCCTACCGTGCGGTGGTAGCACTACCACCGGCGATAGCTCCCGGTGAGCGTTGTATTGATTGTGAGGTCTGTCTCTTGGAGACCTAGTGGCCATTTGTTGAGGCCAGTTTCTTGGAAACCCTATGGACGTTTGTTGAGGCATGCTTATTGGAAACCTTATGGCCGCATGCTGAGGCCTGTTTCTTGGAATCCATATGGCCAATTGCTGAGACCTATCGTGGGGAGACCCAGGGGCTAGTATGTGGAGTTGAGACCCTATGTGGCCCAGCTTAGGCGGCCGTGAGTGCTAGCCTAGGATCATAACGGGGTTATGGATCATAAGAAAATGGGAAATGGGATGCTGACCCACGTCATGGCTAGTGCGCCTGATGATTTGAGCACATGAAAGAGCTGAATTGTACCCAACCCTATGTCGTTCGACCTGGAGTGAGTGAAAGTGTAAAACACATGACTTAGTCGTAGCCATAGGGGAGTTGTGTTTGTATTTGGACCTGTAAGACTAAAAGGTCAAACGATGTTGACCATCGCAAAGAACGGAAGTGTGACCCTAGAGGTCCCGTGCACCGAGAATGTTCCCTGAGAGCACGGGGCGTTGGACGGTCGTGTCAATATTTGTGGTGATTGGTGCTTAATTTGCATGTTTTTGATTGCCAATATTTGTATGTGCTAATTCCTGTAGGGAAGGATTACCGCCACTCCGGGTAAGGGGTGGGGTCGTTATAATTTGGCCTAGCTAATGCTGACCATTGTTATGTTTGCCACCGCTGTGGTGGAATGTCTTTAGCAGGTGTAGCGGAGCTAGACAGGAAATAGGGGCTGGAGCCCATAGCTACTAAGCTGGCCTTTGAAGGCCAAAGTGAATTACCCGTTTACTTTATCGTTCATTTCTGGTCGGCCTGCGTGCCGATATATGCAAGATATTTTATTTAAGCTGAACAATGTAAGGACTTAAGGCCAATAATATTTGTGTATTTAGTTTATCATTCCTACTTTTATGTTAGTGGACGTTCAATTGGTTGTGTTCCTGTTAATCTTTAAATTACTTCAGCTAGAATACACTCTATGATAGGATGCGTGTATTTGGATTATGGTTTCAATTAGTAAATTCTTTGATTGTTCATAGTATATGGCATCAGGTTCCGGCTGGACCTTCTGTTATATAATATGTGACAGACGGGGATGTTATAGAGATCATGTTGACTTATATAAAAAATGAGAAGTCAATGCATATGTTGATTTTTATTCAACGCATGTCGACACGGGAGATGTGCGTCGAGTTCAATTCAATGAAGCAAGTTGAAGTCAACGCATGTGTCGATTTCAATTTAACATATGTCGACGCGGAGGAAAAATGCATCGAGTTTGTTTTGACGCAATATGATAAAGTCGACGCATGCGTCGAGATCAATTCGATGCATGTCGACACAACTCTAAATTTTTAGGATTCAAAGAGTCAAAACTATTTTGGACAAAAAATACAATTCAATTCAATAATCCCCAAATCTGAAATCCAAATCCGGTCTGGTGCGGTGCGTGCGCGCATGTGTGGTTCATGGTTTTCCTTATATTCTTTTGAACAAATAAGAAAGAGTGAATTCATTTATATCCTCACTACCAAGAGTGATGATAAACAATGTGAGACTAAAAGGTTTCATCCTTTCTTCATGAAAGGTTTCCCTCCAAATGAATTTGGATTCCCTCCAATTTGGTTTTGGAGCTTTTACTTCAATTGAGGAGCTCAAAACCAAACACCAATTCGCTTCAAAGAAACATTTAATTATAATGTTCATACATTAAATTTCTAACAATCCTCCACAAAAGTAAAAAACCAAAAAACAAACTTCATAAATTATGTAATAAATAAAATCAAATACAAATTTGGTTCATCAAGTTGTATCTAATGCAATGGGTATAGGTGGAATGGTTACCTTGAATTTATACTTAGTACCTATATCCTCTACGAAGGAGTATAATATGTTAGAGGCTTTGATTTATAAACTTTTGATCGATAAATTAGATAAGCACAAAAATATTCGTTGTTTTTGGGTTATGGCGGAGTGCGCATTAATTGACATGTGCATTCCTTGATTTTTCATGAGGGTTATTAGGGTGCAGCCCGGATCCCAAATTCGCGGCCTCACGACTACCCCTATATAGGTGTTGCCTCAAGAGATATTCGTAACCAATATTTTGCAAAAATATATGCCTTTTGAAACCATTAAAAACATAACTTAGTTCATCCTAACTTGTTACGTAGAGCACAACATCATAGTAATGGGGAGAAAGTTTTCTCAACCTTTAAATTTTGTGCTCCAAACTACGCTACATCAACAGCTTTGTTTCTACCACATTGAACCCAATGTATGGGATCTCCAATCACATGGGTTGGGTATCCCCCATTGACAGCAAATTATGTGGTGTTAAGCATTATTCCCCTCAATGACAACAAAATCTCCCTTCAGGATAATCCCTTGGTATGATTGTCAGCCAGATTTAATTTTGACTTTACATAGTTGAGTGATATCACTTCTTTTCTTCTTTGCTTCACTGATTTGTGCCTGATTCTCACAAACTTATTCATTTTGGAATTAGTATACTTTGAAGCAATTAAATATATAACGGATTTATTGTCACAATGCAAAGAAATAATAAGCATAGGTTTTTTACATAAAGAAATTTCAGCAAGTAAATTCTTAAGCCATTCCGCTTCGGCATATGTAGTGTCCAAAGCTATAAGCTAGGATTTTATGATTCTTCTTTAAATCACAATTTGTTTTGCATAAGCCCATGAGATAGCAGCTCCTCTAAGGAGGAATAAATAACCTGTTGTAGACTTAACGCCTAACTAATCAGTTACCCAATTGGCATTTGAATATCCTAATAGTACTTTGGGAAAACCTGTATATACTAAACTATAATCTATAGTTCCTCAAAAGTATTTAAATATTCTAGTTAATGCTATCTAATGTTCATTGCTTGGATTACAAGTATATCTACTTAACCGACCAACTGCATAAGAAATATTGGACCTTGTGCAATTAGCAATGTATAATATTGATCCTATCATTTGTGCATACATATGTTGATCAACAAGTTCACCAATCTTTTGAGAAAGTTTTATGATAGCGGCATAAGCTGTACATGTGGGAGCGGAATCAAGCAAGTTAAACTTATTCAGCATTTTCTTAATCGAGTGTTAAAGAGATAATGATACACTAGAATAAGTTTAACTAGTTTTATTTTTAAAATGATGTTAGTTACACCTAAATCTTTCATATCAAATGTGGAAGATAAATTATTTTTAGTTTCATTAATAATTTTGATAGAATTTTTGAATATTAATATATCGTCTACATAAAGGCATAACAAGACAATACAATTTTCCGTCTTATTTAACATAAAGACATTTATCGAATTCATTGGAATTAAAACCAAAAGATGAGACTACCTAATCAAATTTTTGATGTCATTGCTTAGGAGCTTCTTTTAATCCATAAAGTGATTTAATTAATTTACTAAACTATGTTTCTTGGCCTTTGACCACAAAACCTTCGGGTTGAGACATGTAGAATTCTTCATCTAAGTCTTCATGCAAGAAAGTGATCATGACATCCATTTGATGAATGATCATCTTATGGATCAAAGCTGAAGTGACTAAAATATGAAGAGAAGTGATTTTAGCTACAGGAGCATATGTATCTAAATAATCTATTCCTTGTTTTTGAGCATAGCCTTTAACAATGATGCGAGCCTTATACTTATCTATGGAGCCATCGGGATTTAGTTTCTTCCTAAAGATCCATTTAAAACCAATGACCTTGCCACCAGGAGGTAGTTCGGTTAGGATCCATATTTTATTTTCTAGAATGGAATTAATTTCTAAGTGTATTGCTTCTTTCTGAAAGGATAATCAGATGAGGTCATGGCTTCCTCATATGTATTAGGTTCTCCTTCAACTAGATTAGTGAAATAGTCCTCCCTAAAAGTTCTTTCCTAAGTTCATCATTTCCTAAAGGGTCTAAAGAAGAAGAAGAAGAACGTTGGTTTGAACTAGATGAAGGTTGAGATGAGTTATTTAATTTATATGGGAATTTATCTTCAAAATAAACTGCGTTTCTATCTTCTATAATTGTGTTATTAGAGATTTCATTAATAAGTAAATTTGTTATAAAGAATCTATTAGCACTACTATCGGAAGCATATCCTATAAAAATGGAGTCTATTATTTTAGGTCTTATTTTCTTTCTTTTGGGATCCGGAATTAAAACCTCAGCCAAACACCCCCACACTCGAATAATTTGGAGGTTAGGCTTTCTTAATTTAAATAATTCAAAAGGTGTTTTATCATTAAGTTTTAAAATAATCCTATTAAGGATGAAAGAGGAGGTGAGCAATGTTTCTCCCCAAAGGTTTTCTGGAGCAACGGAATTGGCTAGCATGATATTGACCATGTTCATTGAGGTCAAATTTTTATGTTCAGCTACAACATTCGATTGAGGCAAATATAAAGTAGTCACTTGATGAATTATACCATGTTCTTAGCAAAATTTGGTTAGTTCATTTGAAATGTATTCTCGACCTCGGTCGGATATAAGAATTTTAATGAAAAATCCTAATTGGTTTTCTACCTCAGCATTGAAAATCTTCAAATATGAAAATAGTTCATCTTTATTTTTTAATAAGTATATGTAACAATACATGTTAAATCATCTATGAAGGTTACAAAATATTTTTTTCCACCTTTACTAGGTTGTCGGTTTGAGTTATACACATCCGAATGAATTAACACTAAAAGTTTTGAAGTTTTATCAACTAATTTAAAAAGGCTTTCTAGAAAATTTAGCGTGCACACAAATTTCACATTTATCTCTAGGAGAAATATTTATCTTAGGAATTAGATTCAATGACATTATTCTTTTCATACAATTAGAATTTACATGTCCTAATATATCAAGCAAAATAAGGAGAAGAACTAGGAATTAATGAAGAAGAAATTTGATTTACTTTGAAATCATCAGAACCATTTAGTTTGAATAGACCATCACATACAAATCATTTACAAATAAAAACATCATTAAGAGTTATTACAACTTTATTTGACTCTAAGACAATTTTATAGCCTTTCTTTGCTAATAAGGAATCGCTCATAAGATTCTTCCTAACTCTCGACACATAAAGCACATCATGCTTAGTTAGTGTCTTCCCGGATGTCAATCTAAGATCCACTCCCTCACGTGCAAGTATTTATGCCAATGAAGCATCACCTAAGATTACGCTTCCTCCACTGATGTCCTTAATCTTGGCAAAGAAAGAACAATCAAAACAAGTATGAATATTTGCATCGGAATCAAGCCACCAATCTGATGAACAAGTGAGAAGAAGACTAGCAGTATAATATAACCTGAAGATAGGAAGGTCTGATGCTTGGATCATGTTGGACTGAGGCTTGGAGCCATGGGATTTTCCGACCACAGGTCCAGGCATCTTGAAGAAGCAGTTGGTAGATAAATAATTTGTGTGGTCGCAGATGAAACACCATTTCCCTTTACCTATATTTTGGCTTGAAGACCTAGGCTTCTGATGATTGGGTTTTTGATGGCAGAAACCTGGACGGAAGGGTTTCTTATAGTTCTTTCCCTTAGCTTTGAAGTGATGTTGAAAGGATTGATTACCATAAGATTCGGTCAAATTTATTTTTGGAGCATGATCTTTAGGAGTTTTAGAATTTTTACTCTTATATTCCTCCTCTTTGTTCATAGCATTTTGGATTTGAACATAAATGAGTTTGGATTGATCATGCCTTAGTCTAGTGCTAAAGTCAGACCAAGAATCATGAAGAGAGTCGATGAGACATACTACTAAATAGTTTTCGGAAAGGATTGAGCCATCGACTCGGATCTTGGACAACATCACATCAAGTTGATGGAGTTGAGGATTGATGGGCTTAGAGGCATTAATCTTGAATTTGTGAAGTTTGGAAACATTACAGCGTTATATACCCACCTTTTCAAGGTTATAACACGCTTCAAGCCCATACCACAATTCTTCAGTTGTACGATATCGAAGGAAAACATCATAAAGGCTTTCAGACAATGCACTAAAGATTCAGTTACAGCAATGAAATTCTATATCTGTCGAATCTCTATAGGGAGTACATCTAACATAAGTTCTAATAGTGTTGGCACTAGAAGATGATGACAAAGGAAGGGATGGGCGACTGCATTTGCAGTGCTGGGGTTTTCTATTTCAGCAGCGGGGGCATCAAAGATAGCAGATAAAAACCTAAAGCATTAAGACAATATTCTACTTGGGCTTACCAAAGACGAAAACCATTTCCGTTAAATTTCTCGGGTTTAATCCCGGCAGAGTCCTCAGATCTAGTTGTCATTACAGATTTCTGGAATTTAAAAACAAACAATAAATTGTTGTACATATGCAAATGAAAAACAATGAAAATCATTTATATTATAATTTTGCTTATCTTGTTATTATTGGACTTCCCAAAGAATACCCAATGACGGGCTCTCACTAGTACTAGATGATTTGTGTGATGATATCCTAACACGATCCATTCGCAAGAGATTATGTCATGTGGATATAACAACTTTTTTAGATTGTAGGAATATTTTCATGTATATTCCAAAATAATGAAAATTTTCATATTTTAAAAATTATTGTATAACATGATAATATCATATCTTGAGTAACAGAATTATAAAAACTTATATAAATAGAAGGGATGAGAAATAAAAGAGATCAGAATAATATAGGTTTCGAATCGAGTCTGGGTAAAGCGTATGATCACTGCCCTAAAGAAGTTGCATCACCATCCGGCAGGGCTTTCAACCGATGCTTACTCCTGCAAGGTACATGCAACAACTCCATCTGTTCATATAGTATATACTAGAAGGTCTGACCGGGGCCACACAGCATATACCACAAAACAGGCGGCGAAGTCACAGAGGGATACTAGAGTTGTGCACCCTAACTCATTGCACTCTAGCGGAAGCCTATAACACGAAGCTGAACTCCCAACATGAATGTCCAGCAATAGAAATATCCATTTATATATAAATAGGAACACCAAAAACATAGTCAGCTGGCCTTATGGCCGTACATGTATTCTTTATAAAAGTGGCTTTCACATATCGGCGCGCAGGCCAGCCACATATTAAGAATAAAATACAACATTTTTGCTTAGCTTTCATGGGCTAGCGGCAGCAGCAACAACAGCAGCAGGGACTTCAGCCTTTATATGTCCTGAAAGTGCAGCTAGATCTGATAAACTCTAGAGGGGGGGTGAATAGAGTATATGGTGCTTGAAAACTTTTTACAATAATTGTTGTAATTTGAGTGAATCAGGGAAGCAAATATTAAATCTAATCACAGAGTAACCTATAAAGGAAATTAATCACAGAACAATCACAGCCAGAAACAAAAGATAGAGACAAGCAATCCAGAAGATACAAGGAGCTATAGTGGTTCCCCTAAACTTGGGTACATCCACTCTTCTACCACCCTAGGTAGGAATCCACTGCAAGATGAGTTGATCAGGTGTCCTGGGCACCAATGAGCTTTTGATAAGGTGCTCAAAAACCAAATCAGATTTTTTGATCAGGTGTCTTGCCACCAATGAGCTTTTGACAAGGTGCTCAAAAACCAAGCTCAAACTTTTGAAGGGAGTTTGAAAAACCCTTTACAGAGATGGGGATGAGAGAGTTATGGGAGTCTTCTCTTTCTCAAATCAGCTGAGAAGACTATGTGGATTTTATGTTGTCAAAGCTCCCCCTGAGTTCTTAAGATGTTCAGGAAATGAAGCTTTGCTGTAGGGTGATAGGCCTTCAGAAGTTGATCTCCAGCAAATGATGATTTCAACAACAGCTGAAATGTTAGGTGTCTGGAGTCTTGAAAGATCTTGGCCTTGAACACTTGAATCACAAGAGATCAGAAGATTTCAGAAGGTTTGATCTCCTTGGATGTGTGTTCTTGAAAGAATTCTTTGAGACAGGGAATATTTTGTTCTTGTTCTTCTTGTCTGTGTTGTCTATTCTGGTCTGTGTTCTGAGTGATGGAGAGATTCAAAAAATCTTGTATTTTATTCTCTGGTACTGAATAGAAAATCATCCTCTGTCAAGAATAGCCATTGGCCTGTCATTAATTGCATCCTTAATTGCAATTGTCTTCTGGGGGAAAGTCCAAAGAAATATTCCTTGATAATCCCTTGAAACTTGGTCCAGAATAAATGAAAACAACTAGAAAATCTTCTGAATTAATTGCTGAATAACTCCTTAACTGTTCTGAATTTGAATCTTGAAAGATCCTTGAAGTCATCAGAAAATCGTCGAACTGAGCTCTGTTATCGTCGAACTGAGCTCAGCGATTTGGACTTATACAGCAACAAAAATCGTCGATCTGAGCTCAAAGATCGTTGAACTGAGCTCAGAGATAGAGAACCAATACTGAGTCAAGATCGTTGAACTGAGCTCGCAGATCCTCGAATGGAGTTCGACGATTTGTTGAAGTTGAGCTCAGCGATCGTCGAATGGAGTTCGACGATCTGTCGAAGTTGAGCTAGACGACCGTCGATTGGAGTTCGACGATTCGTCGTGCTGAGCTCGACGATATGACTTAGTCTCAAACTGAAAATCCTTGGTCTTGAGGGCAGCTTCCAAACCTAGACTTCTAACCCTTAGACTCAATTCTAATTGACCTTTAGATCTATACAGGAGGTCAAAAATAGGTTTCCTAAGGACATAGTGATCCTGACCCAAATTAGTAATAGGGTGTTCCAACAATCTCCCCTTATTTGGGTTAGGATTACTATTTACAGAACTTGGAAAATCTAAATAACAACATACACAGCAACAAAACAGAAAAGCAATAAGCAGGACATAGCTGAACCACAGATATATATCATCCCAGACAAAAATCAGAAGTCGAAATGATTGTCACCTTACATAGTTATTCTTTCTCCTTGCTCTTTATAAGTTTGATTTCTCTATTTGGGTTGAGAGCTTCCTTCTTGGATCTTGTATCATCTGCTGCACCTAAAGAGGTTTACTGTTTGGGTCTTGGAACTACAGCTTCAGGATGTAGCTCCATATATCTATCAGAATCAAAGAATTTGCTTGAAGCATATCTTTCCAATTCTTTCTTTCTCTGTTCAGACAATGTAGTGGTGTTGGAGGAGTCTCTGTCTTGCTCTTTAGCTTTCTTAATCTGGTCCAGTGCAGCAAGCTCTTTCATCCTGGCAGTCCAAGCAGTTGGATTATTTTCAGGATCTTCAAATGGCACTGGTGGCTCATATCTATTTGATGGATTATCCTGAGGAGCTCTGGATGAAACTACTTCCTTTAGCTTATAGGGAAAAGGACCTGAGGTTGTGTCTGATGAGGTTTGTCCTTCCCTGGAGTAAGGATGTTGCCTGGAGTAGCCTTTTGAGTAAACCTAAAATTCCCTTTGATTTCCTCTATAGTTTCCTCTTCTAGATTGAGAACCTCTAGACTGGCTTCCCCTATGATAAGATCTGACATGAGGCTGATAGGGGGTTTGGCTTTTAGCATGAGGTTGAGCAGCTGAGCTTCCACCTGCACTTGCATCAGGAGGAGGTGGTGGAGGAGGATGAGAATGGTGAAACTGGGAAGATCTTTTTTCATACTTCCTCTTTTTCTTCATGGCTTTGAGTTGGTTCTTTGAATACTGCATCCAGTGCTCAGTTATGGGGCAGTCATGAAGAATGTAATATGGAATATCATTATTGTCCTTGACTTTGGCTGGAGGTACTCTTTTCATGGCTTTGCTCCTTGCCTTTCTCTTTCTGGAAATAGTGGCAGAGGAGTCATTAGAATCAGTCTTGAATTCATCACTTTCAGAACTTTGCTCATCATAAAGAGCATCAATCTTTTTCATCAAGTCTTTCTGAAGCTGGGTTGAAGCAGATGAAACAGCAGAGGTTGGAGCAGCAGATACAGCACTTGTAGCAATTGAAGTTGAAACAGAAGCAGCAGCAGACACAGAATTTGAGGCAGTAATAACAACAGACACAGAAATTTCTGGAGCAGCACTCTTAGAAGGTATAACAGCAGTAATATCAGCAGAAGTTTGGGCAGCAACAGTTTCAGATACAACAATATCAGCAGCATCAGGAATATCATCAGCAAACACAGAAGGCTCAAAATCATGTGCCTCTGTCATATGGATATCATCAGAAACTAGAACAACAGTAGCATCATTATTGACAGCAGTAGCAGGAACAACAACCATATTCTCATCAGGAGTAACAGCAGCATATACTGAATTGACAAAAGAAGTTATAATGCTGGTATCACAGCATGAGAAGGGCACAAGGGCCTTGGAGAGATCCTCTGGGGGCTGGAAAGCAACTCTCTGTGGAAGATAAGCTTTCTCTGGAAGACAACTGAAATGCATTGAATCAAACACTGAAAGTAAGGACCTGATGTCCACTGGGAAGACTGCAACTGGAGGGGGAACTGGAGCTTGAGGAAGAACGGCAGCAGCAGCAACAATAACTGAAGAAACAGCAGGCAAGCTCACTTCATAGGGCATCTCCCCCTGCCTAGATTCAGATAAGGCTGGATCAAGGCACACTGCTGAAGGGATTGCCTGAGGGAATAAGGAGGAGAGCCTGGCAGAAAGAGCTGCCACTGACTGGAGTAATGGATCCAAGGAGGTCTCCAATAGAAGAGATGGCCTGGGGGCTAGCAATTCATATATCCTGTCAGCTAGGGCTAGAAGATCTACTTGCTCAACAGGGATGTGAGCAGAGGTAGAGGATGGAGGTGGAGCTACTGGTGATGGTAGTGGAGAGCTGGTGGATGGTAGGAGTGATGGTTGAGGTGTGGGGATAGTGGAGATGGAGGACAGTGGAATTGAGAGAGAGGGTGTGAAGGAGGGTTGATCAAGAATTTCCTGTAGAAGTTCCTGGAAAGTTGTTGATGAGGAGGGTAGCTCAGGAGGAGAGGAGGGTGAGTCATCCATGAAGGAATCATCAATAAGATTGAAGGATGGAATGGATGGTGATGTGGCAATGTCTGGTTGAGGGTAGGAATATAATGGATGGAATAGTTCTTCTGTTGTTGGTAGAGTTGGAATTGGAGATGGTATTGATGTTGGAGAAGGGCTGGAGATGATGATAGTGGATGGAGTTTGAATGGTGGATGGAACTGGAGAAGATGGAATTGGAGGAGGAGGAGAGGCGGCAGCAGGCAAGTCATTTGTAGGGGCAGAGACCTGAGGGGAAGTGACTATGACAGTCCTGGTGCCTGAAGGTTTTCTTGCAGAAGGCCTGTTGGGCTTGATGATCTGCCTGTCCCATTTACCAAATAGGGCACAGGACAATCTCTTGGAATCATTAATATGTATCCCATATGATACAAGCAGAGTAGGGCATCTGTTCTGCAGAAAGAGGCCTAGAATCCTCCCAAAATTCACAAAATTCTTATTTATTTTCTTTTTAATCAAATGAAAGAAAACCTCTCCCCAGTTCAAATTCTTCTTGTCCACTATGGCTCCCATTAAGCATAGCTGATACCTAGAAATGATATCATGTGCTGAGTGCTTAGCCAACAAAACCTTCCCAACTACATCAGCCAAGAATCTATATTCCACAGACAGGTTTTTCTTCAGCAGCTTGCTAGGGTTAGCTTCAGAGTGACCCATTTTTGCAAGCAAGTCAGCAAATTCCTCTCCAGACAGATCAGCAGAATCTCCACCAGAACTTAACTCAAAAACTTCTATCAGAATTGTTGGGGTCAAGGGTACCTGGGTGCTAGAAATTGATCCAACTATAGTGTTTTGATCCTGGTTGTGGGCAGTGTAGACCCACTCCTTAATTTCATCAACAGCAAGCTTGATTCTGGTGGTCATGATTTTAGCAAGTTTCTGCTCCTTGAACAACTCCAAAATGTCCTGGAAAACTTGATCTGTTGTGCTGAAGGACTCCATGTCAATGTCAAAGCCAGCATCGAATTTCATTGCAGCAAGAACAGCAACAGAAACGGCCATGGTTACCTGCAAAGAGCAACAAACAAAACAACCAACTGCATAAATGTTTGGAGGGAAAGAGAGTTTTTGCAGAGAAATCGAAAGCGTAAAAGGAGAACGACGGCGAAAATTGAATTTTATATTAGGGTTCGACGCAGAAAAGGAAAGATCGTAGAACTCAGTTCGACGATCGGGGCTCCTAAAGGAATCTGAAGAGTCTTCAATATCGTCGATCTCCGTTCGACGATATTGGAGAGTGTCGAGCTCTGTTCGACGATAGTTCAGAGAACAAATCGTCGAGCGTCGTTCGACGATCGTTGACCGGAAGTGATAGTTCAGACTATCTGAGAAACGCTGAACTCAGGTCGACGATTCCAGAAATCGTCGATCTCCGTTCGACGATCTGGGGAAAAATCGTCGAGCGCAGTTCAGAGACCAGAAAAACACTAGACACTAAGAAAAATCAAGATGTTTGCCTAGTCTTGGTCAATTTTTAAACTTTTAAAATCTTGGAACTTATTTTAGACTGCCTCCATCTAACATTCCTAACTGATTTAGGAAGAAGGTGTGTTTCTTTTCATCCAAGGGCTTGGTGAAAATATCTCCCCTTTGCAAATCAGTTGGGATATATTGAAGTTCAATTTTATTCTTCTCAACATTATCCCTTAAGAAGTGATGTCTAATCTCTATGTATTTTGTCCTACTATGGAGGACTAGATTTTGAGCTATAGAAATAGCACTGGTGTTATCACAAAAGATTTTAGACTTCTCTAAGTTGTAGCCATAGTCTAGGAGTTGGTTTTGAATCCACAACATTTGTGAACAACAACTGCCTGCAGCCATATATTCAGCTTCAGCAGTTGAGGTTGACACAGAAGTTTGTTTCTTACAAAACCAAGAGACAAGTCTGTCACCAAGGAACTGACAAGTTCCACTTGTGCTTTTCCTGTCAATTCTGCATCCAGCATAATCAGCATCAGAAAATCCAGTTAAATCAAATGCTGAATCTTTTGGATACCAGAGACCTAGATTTGGACAACTTTTAACATACTTGAGAATCCTCTTTACTAGTGTTAGGTGTGACTCTCTAGGGCTTACTTGGAACCTAGCACATATACATGTAGCAAACATTATATCTGGTCTACTAGCTGTAAGGTACAGTAAAGAGCCAATCATTGCTCTATATGTTGTCTGATCAACAGGTTTCCCATGTTCATCAGCATCCAATACAGCATTGGTAGGCATGGGTGTTTTCATGCAAGATGCTTCAGACATACCAAATTTCTTAACCAATTCATTTGCATACTTGGTTTGAGAAATGAAGATGCCTTCAGCATGTTGTTTGACTTGTAATCCTAGGAAGAAGGATAGCTCACCCATACTACTCATTTCAAATTTAGAATGCATTAGGTTGGAGAACCTTCTGCACAATTTAGAATCAGTAGAACCAAAAATAATATCATCTACATAAATCTGTACTAGTAGGGTATGAGATTTATGGGTTCTAATAAAAAGAGTTTGGTCTACTCTACCCCTAATAAATCCATTTTCCAAAAGGAAGCATGCTAGGGTCTCATACCATGCTCTAGGAGCTTGCTTGAGACCATATAATGCTTTGTTCAACCTAAAAACATAATCAGGATAAGTTGGAGAGATAAAACCTGGAGGTTGTCTGACATATACTTCTTCTCTGATATCTCCATTTAGAAATGCACTTTTGACATCCATCTGATATACCTTGAATCCTTTATGTGCTGCATAAGCTAAAAATATTCTGATGGCTTCCAATCTTGCAACTGGTGCAAAAGTCTAGTCATAGTCTATGCTTTCTTCTTGAGAGTATTCTTGAGCAACTAGCCTTGCCTTGTTCCTTACAATTACTCCTTGATCATCCAGTTTGTTTCTGAACACCCACTTTGTTCCAACAATGGAGTGATCCTTAGGCTTTGGCACTAGCTCCCAAACTTTGTTTCTTTCAAATTGATGCAACTCTTCTTGCATTGCAATGATCCAGTGTGGATCTTGCTCTACATCTTAAATGGACTGAGGTTCAATTTGAGATAGGAAGCAAGTGTGTAACAGGTTTTGGTTGACCTGATTTCTGGTTTGCACACCAGCTGAGATGTCTCCAATTATTTGGGAAATTGGATGGTCTCTTGATGTTACTAAATCAATAGGGGGTGTTGATTGTTCACCAACCTATGTTGTTATTTCCTCTTGTGGTACAACAACTGGCTCTTCAAGTTGTTCCTCTTCAATGTGTTGAATACTTTCTTCATCTTCACTGCTTTCCTCTTTTTGAGTAACCTGTAACTTGTTCAAGTCTTCAACAAGAGAATGTTCCTGCAAAGGTTCTATGGTAGAAGTGATCTTCTCCTTGAAAGACATGTTAGATTCATCAAATGATATATGAACAGATTCCTCAATTTTTAGAGATGATTTATTATAAACCCTATAAGCCTTACTGATCATGGAGTATCCCAGAAACACTCCTTCATCAGCTTTAGCTTGAAATTTTGCTAAATATTTCTTGTCATTATTATGTATATAACAAATGCAGTCAAAACCCTGAAATAATCAACTTTAGGTTTCTTCCCTTTGAGTAATTCATAGGGAGTCTTTCCCTTTAGTTTATGTATCAAACTTCTATTCAGCACATAGTTGGAGGTGTTCACTGCCTCTGCCCAAAAGGATAGAGGAAGGTGAGCATCTGACAACAATGTAGTGGCAGATTCAATAAGGGTTCTATTTTTCCTTTCAGCTACCCCATTTTGTTGAGGAGTTCTAGGAGCTGAGAAAGTATGTCTGATCCCTTCACTCTGACAGAACTCTTGCATAAGAAGAGAATCAAACTCTGTCCCATGATCACTTCTGATCAGGGCAATGTGAGTATTGAACTCAATCTGTATGCATTTGAGAAACTCTGTCAAACACTTGAAGTTATCAGACTTCTTCCTCAGAAAGAACACCCAAGTGAATCTAGAGAAGTCATCTACAACTACTAAAGTGTAAGAGTTCCCTCCTAGGCTTTGTACTGTGATGGGTCCAAAGAGATCCATGTGTAACAGATACAATATCCTAGGTGAATCACTCTTATTAAGTGACTTAAAACTATTTTTAGTTTGCTTGCCTAATTGACAAGCCCTGTAGAGTCCTTCCTTCTTGTAGGGGCCAGAAGGTAGTCCTCTAACAAGGTTGTCCTTGGATAGCCTAGCAATAGTTCTAAGGTTTAAGTGTCTTAGTCTCTTATGCCATAAAATATTAGGTCTACAGACAGAATTGAACAGGCAAATATCTACATCTGTTGAAAGAAAATATACTAGATAGATATTACCTTTCCTTTTACCTGTAAACACAGTTGTGTTATCCTCTGACTTGATCTTGCATAATGCTTTGCTGAAGGTCACCTGGTAGCCTTCATCACATAGTTGACTGATGCTTATCAAATTATGCTTCAGTCCTTCCACATAAGCTACCTTCTTGAATGTTACTGATCCAATCTAGACTGCACCATATCCATTAGTTTGTCCAAAGTTTGAATCACCAAAGATAACTTTGGGTCCAAGCTTGGCTTTAAAGGATGTGAGGTTGTCCTTGTTTCCTGTCATGTGCTTAGAGCACCCACTATCCAAGTACCATTGCTGGTTTGATGTTGGATAGGTCTTCACCTGCACATAAAATAATTCATTTATTTTTGACCCAGTTTACCTTGGGCCTAGGTTGATAACCTTTAAACTCAGAAATGAAAGACATCCCAGGTTGACTCTTATAACCTTCAGGATGATATCTCCTGGGAGGTATAATCCATTCAGTATAAGGGTTAAAGATTTGGGATGAAGGACCCATAGGATTGGATTTTGATATGCCCTTGAAAGAGTTTTCAGAGCTCTGATCTCTGTTCGACGATCGTGGAGCTGCGTTCGACGATCTTGGGTCAGATCGTCGAGCTCCGTTCGACGGTCGACTATGGCAGAGTGCAGGAACTTGAGATCGTCGACCTGAGTTCGACGATTTTTCCTGAGATCGTCGATCTGCGTTCGGCGATCGTCGAGCTCCGTTCGACGATTTCTGCTGGGACTTAGTTTTCTTGGGCAGATCAGAATTTTCCTAGCTACCTCTACAACTCCCTTTCCTTTATCAGAAATGAACTTGATTGGAGTTGTTAGAACTATGGGTTGGCTGGATGAAGCACCCAAGCCCAGTGTACTATTAAATCTGGAGTTCACTGTGCTTATGATGTCCATCAGCTTGATACTTCTCCCATTAAGGGATTCTTCAAGCTTCTTGGCCTCAGATAGCTCACCTTTCAGTGAAGCTATCTGCTCCCTACAGCACTCCAACTCCTGAGAGAGTTTGAGGTTTTCTGACTTTAAGGTATTATGTTCAGATAAATGATTTCTGAGAGAGATAATTTCTTTCTCAGATTTTAGCAGGTCTAAACATAATGCTTTAAACTCAGATTTAAAGTCCTCTGAATTGAAATCAAATGAACTAATTACCTGGTCTTCTTCAAGTTGAGTCTCTGAATCTGACTCTGAGTCTTCTTCATCTGAATTATGTTGTGAGGCATTGATTGCCATCATGCAGAACTCCTTCTCTTCTGCATCATCTTCATCATCACTGGAGCTGGATGAGGCTTCTGACTCCTCTTCAGTCTCACTCCAGGATTCAGCAACAAATCCCTTTCTTGTGTGTTTATTCTTGCTTGTGGAGGGTTTGCCATTGTTACTTTTCTTGAAGTCCTTTTCTCTTCTTCTTTCTTTCTTGTCCCTTCTGTCCTTGTTTTTGTTCTCTGGACAGTCAGGTACAATGTGCCCTGGTTTCCTGCAACCAAAGCAGACAATTTCCTTATTGTTGATTGACTTATCATACCTTGGCTTATCATGCTCCTTGTATGATCTCTTTCTGAAGTCCTTTCTGGCCATCTTGTAGAATCTTTTGGCCAACAGACTGAGCAGTTCATCATTGCCTGTAACTTTGTCTTCAGGCTGATCTTCAGCTGCTTTGAAGGCTATTGTCTTCTCTTTTCTTGTAGCTGGTGAAGCAGCCTTCTGCTCTTCTTCTCTGTTCTTAATGAGTAGCTCATAAGATTTGAGCTTGCCCAAAAGGGCTTCTGTGGTGATCTCATTCAAACTTCTGGCATCCTTCATTGGCCAGATTCTTGAATCCCAAGTGCTAGGGAAGCACATTAGGATTTTGTCATTAAGTTCAGTTAGTGATATCTCCTTAACCAAAGTCCTGAGTTCACTGACTATCAGACTGAGTCTATTGTACATATCTCCAACTGACTCAGCTTCTCCCTTCTTGAAATTCTCATATTGAGATATGAGGTGGGATCTCCTGTCCTTTCTCTCATCAGCTGAGCCTGAGACTATTTCAGAGAGTTTATCCCAGATTTCCTTTGCTGAATTGCATTCAGCCACCTTTTGAAAGATGTCATCAGACATGGTCTGGGCTAAGATGTTCATAGCCTTGGCATCAGCTACCTTCCACTTCTTGATATCAGCATCTATTCCTGATGGAGGTGGAACAGCATTTGTACTTGAGTTCTCTGGAGGTCTTGGACAGACTGTCAAAACAGAATTAAAAATATCCTCGTCAATAGAATTCATATATAACCTAATCCTTGCTTTCCAAAGTGCAAACTTAGATAAGTTGCACACTGGAGGTCTGGTGCTAGCATAATCTTTGTTTTGGGCCATGATTTTTGAAAACAAAATCTAATAATAAACTCAAAAGAAAACAGATCTAACTAGGAATCTTTGGGTTCAGGTGTTAGCCTGTGCAACCACCAAGATGTGGTATGTTTAACCAACCTCCCTCTGATACCAATTGAAAGTGCAGCTAGATCTGATATACTCTAGAGGGGGGTGAATAGAGTATATGGTGCTTGAAAACTTTTTACAACAATTGTTGTAATCTGAGTGAATTAGGGAAGCAAATATTAAATCTAATCACAGAGTAACCTACAAAGGAAATTAATCACAGAACAATCACAGCCAGAAACAAAAGATAGAGACAAGCAAGCCAAAAGACACAAGGAGCTATAGTGGTTCCCCTAAACTTGGGTACATCCACTCTTCTACCACCCTAGGTAGGAATCCACTGCAGGATGAGTTGATCAGGTGTCCTGGGCACCAATGAGCTTTTGATAAGGTGCTCAAAAACCAAATCAGATTTTTTGATCAGGTGTCTTGCCACCAATGAGCTTTTGACAAGGTGCTCAAAAACCAAGCTCAAACTTTTGAAGGGAGTTTGAAAAACCCTTTACAGAGATGGGGATGAGAGATTTATGGGAGTCTTCTGTTTCTCAAATCAGCTGAGAAGACTATGTGGATTTTATGTTGTCAAAGCTCCCACTGAGTTCTTGAGATGTTCAGGAAATGAAGCTTTGTTGTAGGGTGATAGGCCTTCAGAAGTTGATCTCCAGCAAATGATGATTTCAGCAACAGCTGAAATGTTAGGTGTCTGGAGTCTTGAAAGATGTTGGCCTTGAACACTTGAATCACAAGAGATCAGAAGATTTCAGAAGGTTTGATCTCCTTGGATGTGTGTTCTTGAAAGAATTCTTTGAGACAGAGAATATTTTGTTCTTGTTCTTCTTGTCTGTGTTGTCTATTCTGGTCTGTGTTCTGAGTGATGGAGAGATTCAAAAAATCTTGTATTTTATTCTCTGGTACTGAATAGAAAATCATCCTCTGTCAAGAATAGCCGTTGGCCTGTCATTAATTGCATCCTTAATTGCAATTGTCTTCTGGGGGAAAGTCCAAAGAAATATTCCTTGATAATCCCTTGAAACTTGGTCCAGAATAAATGAAAACGGCTAGAAAATCTTCTGAATTAATTGCTGAATAACTCCTTAACTGTTCTGAATTTGAATCTTGAAAGATCCTTGAAGTCATCAGAAAATCGTCGAACTGAGCTCTGCTATCGTCGAACTGAGCTCAGCGATTTGGACTTATACAGCAACAAAAATCGTCGATCTGAGCTCAAAGATCGTCGAACTGAGCTCAGAGATAGAGAACCAATACTGAGTCAAGATCGTCGAACTGAGCTCGCAGATCGTCGAATGGAGTTCGACAATTTGTTGAAGTTGAGCTCAGCGATCGTCGAATGGAGTTCGACGATCTGTCGAAGTTGAGCTAGACGATCGTCGATTGGAGTTCGACGATTCGTCGTGCTAAGCTCGACGATATGACTTAGTCTCAAACTGAAAATCCTTGGTCTTGAGGGCAGCTTCCAAACCTAGACTTCTAACCCTTAGACTCAATTCTAATTGACCTTTAGATCTATACAGGAGGTCAAAAACAGGTTTCCTAAGGTCATAGTGATCCTGACCCAAATTAGTAATAGGGTGTTCCAACATGTCCCACTTGGCTCTCCATGACCTGTACAAGGAGATTCCATCCAACGGTGGCAAACAAGGCAACGGTCAGCATTCAGCTGACCAATTTTATAACGACCCTACTCTTTTTTCCAGGGGCAGTGGTAATCCTTCCCTGCAGGCATAACATTTCACAGGTAAATAGATATATCTTCATACATTGTGCTCTCACGCACATACATTCCATCACAACCATCAGCCACGCGGCCCAACGGTCCGTGCAATCAGGGCACATTCTTAGTGTACCGGTGAACCAGTTGCCCACCACCGTATTAGGGCTGGAACCCAATGATAATATTGAGCATTTGACTCCATGGCGTGTAGCCGGAGACGTTAGTCTTAATGACCCGAGATTGGCCCATAGCCCCCCATTGTGTCATGGCGCGCAGGCCTAAGACTCTCGTTATGCGCTCTAACAACCCGCACTTTTAGGTCTCACGTCGGACAGACATAACGCAGGTCGGATCATACACCTCCTGTTGCTCAAGTCACTTTGCCATCACCGAGTGCAGCATACTCGCGGCTAAGAAAAAGGCGCGAGTCGGTTTCACCTTACCTGTTTGGCATAAAGCCGTAAGAGCTCATCAGCTCCCACATAGCCATAATATCCTCGCAGGACTGGCTTTCCAATCATCGGTTAGCTAGGTGCCACGCCTCGCGTTAGCGACAGAATTCATCTTCCATCCCTAGCCTTAACCTTACATTCATAGCATCCACTTGCGGGTATTTTCCTGGACTGCCAAGCCAGTACTTCCTGCTACTACCCTTCACAGGCACTACACGTCAAGCATCATAAGCATTACTAGCATGATCCGAGTGTCTTTTCCTGGATCTCAAATCCAGTACTTCCTGCTACTACCTTTCACAGGTCCAACCCATTGAACATCACAAACATTAAGGGTATTTTTCTGGACTACCACTCTGATACTTCCTGCTACTACCTTTCACAGGGTTAACCCATCGGGTCCTTAACCTACGCGTTTACTCATGGAGTCTTCTCCGGTGTGTATATGCAACATCACCAATCCAGACCAACCTGTCCAGATGGGCTTGACACATCATGCCTATTCAATACTCCATTTCCGGATCTGTATGCCAACCTATTGGATATTCCAAGAATCAACCCAAGGGAATTCCTTCAAAAGACACCCTCTTGTGGGGGAATCCCATGCATATGCCAAAATAGAAGCCTTCACATAGCTAGGAAGAAAGATCGTTACCCTTGAAGATCGCTTCATAGCCATGGATTCTAGTCAGTTGGAAAGCACCGTAGCGGCATTGACTTCCAAACGCTAGCCTCAGATTGTGTACAGGAACTCCGCAGCTCCACTGGTGGCCGGCTCCTCTTCCTCCTCCTTCTTCCTCTCTTTCTTTCTCTAGGTTTTAGAAAGATAGTGTCCAAAAGCAAGTGAGCTTTATCATCTCCTTTATCGGCCTAAAGGAAGCAGGGAGGGCTCTCAGCCATTGGATCCCAGCTTAGAAAATGGACGGCCACGATTTTGCCACAAAAGGCTATTTTTTTGCCTGACACTGCGTATGACACGCCCGTATTACAAGCCGTGTACCTTAAGCGGCACACAACCGACTTATCCAGACCAGTACACGCCCATGTGACACGCCCGTGTCACAGGCCGTGTCACCTGACACGCCTTCAGACATGCCCGTGTCTGTGACCGTGTACATCAAGCTGCACAAAATCAATCTCAACCCCATCGGGACACGGCCCGTGACACGCCCGTGTCATAGGCCGTTAAGACACACCCGTGTCCTGCCCGTGTTCACCAGGCCTCAAATGCCCTGGGTGATAACCCCGAAATCGGCGATCCTTCCCAAGACAGCCAGCTCGCCAGTCACGACCTGCTCCAGTTTCCTCCTGGAGGTCGCGACGCGCTCGTTTGGGCGGACATGCCTTTCTGTCCGCTCAGGCCGCACGGTGTGGGCGGTCTCAGCGGTCTAATCGCCCAGGCCGCGGCTTGTTCCTTAGGGTCGGCAGGGGCCGCAGACTGCTTCTTCAGCCCGCCCCTACAGTATGTCTGCCTTGTCAGCTTAATCGCAGCTTGTCTCAACAGGAGACCCCTTTACCGGACTCGGATGCCTATCCGCCCAGGCCGCTCAAACCACAAAACAAAGGTGGCGACCTACCCCCAGGACGCCAGCCAGCTACCTTAGCTTCCACCTCGCCAACACGCGCGGCCTGCCTGGTCAGTCCGGAAGGTCGCTCAGCCCTTGTCACCCAGTAGCGTGGGCAGCCAGCTTCATCAGTCCGCTTAAGAGCGCGGACACTCCAACTCCCTGACTACCTGCAAAGATCAGCATCCATGTTACGTTCATCGCGAGCTGGGCGGACTCTAAGTGCAGTCAAGCCTTCCAGTCCACCTATGTTGATGAACCCCAGCTCCAGCTCAGCAGCAGGTATGTTCGTTCCAACATGAGCAGACGCAGCCTAGCAGCCGTCGTGGGCTCGGCGGACTCATTCTCCGGCTCGCCAGAAGAGAGATTCCATCTCCCCTATAGGGAGGGCCTGTTACCTCAGGTCGCCCACCAGGGGCGGCCTCCAGCCTTAGGCCGCCCACCAGGGGCGACCTCCTGGTCCAGGCCGCCCACCAGGGGCGGCCTCCCTGCTCTAGGACGCCCACTAGGGGCAGCCTCCCTGCTCTAGGCCGCCCACCAGGGGCGGCCTCCTGGTCCAGGCCGCCCACCAGGGGTGGCCTCCTTGCCCAAGCCGCCCACTAGGGGTGGCCTCGTAGTCCAGGCCGACCACCAGGGGCGGCCTCCCTGCTCCAGGCTGCCCACCAAGGGCGTCCTCCTGGTCCAGGACGCCCACCAGGGGCGGCCTCCCTGCTCTAGGCCGCCCACTAGGGGCGGCCTCGTGGTCCAAGCCGCCCACCAGGGGCAGCCTCCTTGCCTAGGCCGCCCACCAGGGGCAGCCTCCTGGTCCAGGCCGCCCACCAGCGGCGGCCTCCCTACTCCAGGCCGCCCACCAGGGGCGGCCTCCTAGTCTAGGCCACCCACCAGGGGCGGCCTCCCTGATCCAGGCCGCCCACCAGGGGCAGCCTCCTGGTCCAGGCCGCCCACCAAGGGCGGCCTCCTTGCCCTGGACGCCCACCAGGGGCGGCCTCCTGGTCCAGGCCGCCCACTAGGGGCAGTCTCCTGCGCCACAGGCCGCCCCCTAATCCTCAGCAGCCCAAAGGAGGCGGCCTGCCTTCTCCCAGTTCGCCCAGCCGTATAGCTTGCTCGTCGAGTCCACACAAGTCTCCATGATGATGTCACTGGGCCTTACTTCTAGAAGATCTTCCACGGGCCTATAAATATCCCCTGACACCTCTCATTTGTGGGGCGGAGATGACGCGCAGGAGGAAAACTACCGCTGCCAGCAAGACCTGCGGACTCAGTTTTCCAGTCCTCCACAGCTTGCCAGCAAGCCCTACGGACTCAGTTTTCCAGTCCTCCACAGCTTGCCAGCAAGCCCTGCGGACTCAGTTTTTTAGTCCTCCAAAGCTTGCCAGCAAGCCCTGCAGACTCAGTTTTCCAGTCCACAGCTTGCCAGCAAGCCCTGCGGACTTAGTTTTCCAGTCCTCCACAGCTTGCCAGCAAGCCCTGCAGACTCAGTTTTCCAGTCCTCCACAGCTTGCCAGCAAGCCCTGCGGACTCAGTTTTCCAGTCCTCCAAGCTTGCCAGCAAGCCCTGCGAGCTCAGTTTTCTAGTCCTCCACAGCTTGCCAGCAAGCCCTGCAGACTCAGTTTTCCAGTCCTCCACAGCTTGCCAGCAAGCCCTGCAGACTTAGTTTTTTAGTCCTCTATAGCTTGCCATCAAGCTGTGCGGCCTGCTAGCAGCCTCTTTTCCTTAGCCTCTGGCAACTTCTTCCTTAGGCACCAGCTTTCCCCATTGTACCCTTTATTACTTTCTCATGTAAAGGTACTTTAAGCAAGCTGTAATCTTGTTTCTTGTTTAAAGGAAAGCCCATCGCAAGAGTGGCACTTAAGCCGTGATGGGTGAAGTATGTTGTTGACGCTGCTTGCGGCCCCTCTCTTCTCCTCTGCTCAGCAAGCTTCTCCTCTACTGAGCAAGCTTCTCCTCTTCTCAGAAAGCTTCTCCTCTGCTGAGCAAGCTTCTTTTCTGCTGAGCAAGCTTCTCCTCTGCACATCAAGCTTATCCTCTGCTGAGCAAGCTTCTTCTCTACTGAGCAAGCTTCTCCTCTGCTCAGCAAGCTTCTCCTCTGCTCAGCAAGCTTCTCCTCTGCTCAGCAAGCTTCTCCTCTGCTCAGCAAGCTTCTCCTCTGCTCAGCAAGCTTCTCCTTTGCTCAGCAAGCTTCTCCGCTGCTTATCTAGCTTCTCCACTGCTCATCAAGCTTCTCCGCTACTCAATCGTCTGCTCGACAGCTCCTGATCAACCTTCCCAACCATCACACTCGGATCAACACTCTTCTCTCCTTTATCCCTGCAACCCTTGAACAAGCGTTTGCTCCACTCTCGAGCACTCAGAAGCTTCCTTCTCTCCTTTATCCCCGCAACCTTCTTCAATCACCTTGCCTGTGAGATCGAACACACCCCGTTAGCTACTAGTGCACGCGACAACCTGCCCCCCTTCCATTTCTGAGCATCAACAGTTAACACGCGACCTTCAGATCCGAACAGACGGTGAAAACCGACAGTTAACCATGTCAGGACCATCAACAAGCCGAGAACCTTGCTCCATGTCCCAGTGAAGATCCTCTCTGGGAGGCCTTCGAGCAATCGCGCCGTGAAAATGCTCAGCAGTTCCAAGCAATCAATCAAATTCTTGCTGCAATCACACAACGATTAGACACTCATCATGCAGTAGCTCCAGTTGCTCCAGCTACTCCGATCATTCCAGCACCAACATCCGAGACTCTTCAAGTTTATCCACCGGCCCATCCGCCGGTCTATCCTCCTCTTTACACTCCAACCTTTCCGCAAGGGCCTACAGCCTCTTTGCGACCTCAAGATGAAGAGATTGCAGATCATCAAAACTTCTTCTGGGAAGCAGCCCGGGGAAGTCCTGCAAGATTTCTTAACTTTCAGGGAAGTCATCCTTATCCATCAGCTCATGCATTTGCTCCTCCTGCAGCAGCTGCTCCCTTCTATCCTCCTCCTGCTTATTTTGCAGCCACAACCTTTGCTCCCTTCTATCCTTATGTTGTAGGGGAGCAGGAAGAGCCTTCGCCATTTTCAGAGAATGTTCATCATAAACCCACTCCAGCAAACTTCAGAGAGCCGTGATTACCAATATACACTGGAGAGACTGATCCAGTGAAGCATCTGCAAGCTTTTGAGTCAGTTGTTGCTCTCAAAACTCTCTCAGATGCCACCAAGTACAAGATCCTTGTAACAACCTTTGATGGGCAAGTGAGGGATTGGTTCTACGGTCTTTGCCCTCACTCCATCACTTCCTTTACTGATCAGCGAAGGGAGTTCTTGCTCAGATTCTCTACTTCAACATAGAGAAAGGGTGGACCAGAACCCCTCTTTGAGATCAAGCAATGAGAGAATGAAACTTGGTCTCAGTTCGTTGATCGATTCCAGAGAGAAATCTTGGACATTGAAATTGTGGGTCAAGAAATGTACCGAGTGGCTCTTATCCACGGTCTCCGTGAGGGGCCTCTCAAGTTTGAAGCCAATGTCCGAGCACCAAAAACGTACCAATAGTTGATTGCCTTAGCCAACTCATACATCCGAGGTTAAAAGAGTAACCCCGACTTCGTCTCTAGGCTTATATCAGAGAAGGATCCTCCTTCCCACAAGCAACCACCGAGATCTCCTCGCAAAGATTTCCCAACTAACTCGAGGAGGGAAAGAAGATTCCAGCATCGTCGATACTCCTTTCGGGATCAAGATATTCCTCGGGTTCCATTGCTGCTACCACCACCTCCATCTTCGCAAACAGCTGCAGTTCATCAGCAGCAAGACGATGTCTTACATGAGTCTGAGCTAGATGAAGCCATACAAGAAGTGAGCCAAGTTATGAGAGATAGGGCTAACTATAAAAGGCCTTATCGACCAGCAGATCAAAGATCTAGAGACTCAGAACCATATTGTGAATTCCACAAAGAGTCAAGCCACCTAACTGAGAACTGCCGAGCACTCCGCCAACTAGTGCAAAAGATGTTGCGGTAGGGTAAGATGCTTGACCTGCTTCCCAAAGATGATCGCCCTGATCCAACAACCTCAGAGGGAAAAGAAGTTGCAGACATTCCTTGCAGCTCAAGAGGAGTGAGCCTAGTTGAAGAACTCCATCTCCTTATTGTTAACAAAACTGTCGAATGCTTCGATGCCGATGACGAGGGCGTGCTTGGAAGACTATTCTAAGCCGGCAAAGGACTTCATAGTTCTCTACTTTACGGTTATATCGTAACCATGCTGGGTTACTCTACTCTTACCCTTTCAAACATTTCTTCCCTTACAAAACACTTCTAAGTGTTCATTCTTGCTTTTCAATAAAGCTTTTCCTCAATGATCTCATACTGACACAGTTCCCTTCTTGTAATGCTTCTTCCTCCATTTCTCTCTTTGCCAAAGAGATCACTGAACCACTGAGATATCGCCGAGTCTTGCTATAGGCCCCCTCGAGATTGGATTCCGGCATAAGGCCACAACGACCACATATCGTGCGGAGTGTTCGCATATGTGTAGTGGGAGCTATCCAACTCTCATGCAGTAGAATACGGGACTTCGGATCCTAGCCAGTATCTAACACAGAGTGTGCACCAGGGAGGCCCCATGTATTAGCTCTGTTGTGCTCCATTAGGGATACATTACAGTTACGATGATCTTTACTTGACAAGCAATGGCGACCAAGTGTAGCCTTGTCTCTTCGATCATCTCACAACTGTGATGGCCGAACACTCTATGGTACTCTCAATCTGTGCTTTCGTGGGGCCCACAACTCCACTGATCTTTCCACAGGCAAGCAATGCTTTAGGCCACTTGGCGCAACTAGTCTCATTGATCAGTGATGTTGTAACCCGAGGGATGAGAGTAGTGTATCTAGCGATCCTTCTCAGGATTTCTTGTGCTTTTTTCTTTTATGCCCTTCTAAAGGATGCGCGGCTAGCCCGTTCTTAGTAGGACTATACTGGTGATGACCATTCTCAGGCAAGTGATGCATAAGGCCCACGAGGAACACCTGTGGCAGCATCCAGCCTTCTTTGCTCACTTCCGAGTATAGACCTCTTTTTATCAACTGCCTCTTTCATAGGTGAACAGGTTAAATCCAACCTACCAAAAGGATTTGCAACAATCATTTTTGCTTATGCTCATCTTATATGCGTTGCCTGCATAATCTCTATCAGATGATGACTTACAAACTCTACTTATATAAGCTTCACTACTCTTATCAAATGTTAATAGCATCAAGCATTGATCAATGAATCTGCCACTCCTTGATCATCAAGCCTTGCTATTGGAATCTAGTTAAGATTGGCAGAATTCGTCAAGCTTCTTCTTTGCTAATCTGATCATATCCGTCCTATCATATCAACAGTCAACACTCGTCTTATTGATTTGGACTTCATGTTAAAGATATCTCTAATATAGCAAGAAGAGCACTACTCTGGTTTGATCGTCATTCAATTATCGGCAGAGTGCATCAGACATTTCCTCTGCTATATAATCATATCAACCTTATCTTATCAATAGTTAGTATCTGCAAGCCTCCTCTCGGTACTTGCAGCTTAGCTCATTATATTATTTCTGCTTCTCACTCTTCTCTTTGCAGTGATCAGCAGGCACCTGCAAGCCTTAACCAGGTACTTAGAGTTTAGTATTTTCATCATATCTGCTTCTAACTCTCCTCTTGCAGAGATCAGCAGATACTTGCAAGTTTCCTCACAGGTACTTGCAACCATCCTTCATATACCGCATCTGCTCCTAACTCTTTTCTTGCAGAGATCAGCAGACACTTGCAAGCTTCTTCACAGGTACTTGCAAGCTACTTCCATAAATTTTCTCTGCTCCTAACTCTTTTCTTGAAGAGATCAGCAGACACTTGCAAGCTTCTTCATAGGTATTTGCAAGCTTCTTTCACATATTTTTTCTTCTCATAACTCTTTTCTTGCAGAGATCAGCAGACACTTTCAAGCTTCTTCATAGGTACTTGCAAGCTACTTTCACATATTTTGTCTGCTCCTAACTCTTTTCTTTCAGATATCAGCAGACACTTGCAAGCTTCTTCACAGGTACTTGCAAGCTACTTTCACATATTTTGTCTGCTCCTAACTCTTTTCTTGCAGAGATCAGCAGACACTTGCAAGCTTCTTCACAGGTATTTTCAAGCTACTTCCACATATTTTGTCTGCTCCTAACACTTTTCTTGGAGAGATCAGTAGACACTTGCAAGCTTCTTCACAGGTACTTGCAAGCTACTTCCACATATTTTTGTCTGCTCCTAACTCTTTTCTTGCAGAGATCAGCAGACACTTGCAAGCTTCTTTACAGGTACTTGCAAGCTACTTTCACATATTTTGTCTGCTCCTAACTCTTTTCTTGCAGAGATCAGCAGACACTTGAAGGCTTCTTCACAGGTACTTGCAAGCTACTTTCACATATTTTGTCTACTCCTAACTCTTTTCCTGCAGAGATCAGCAGACACTTGCAAGCTTCTTCACATGTACTTGCAAGCTAATTTCACATATTTTGTCTGCTCCTAACTCTTTTCTTGCAGAGATCAGCAAACACCTGCAAGCTTCTTCACAGGTACTTGCAAGCTACTTCCACATATTTTGTCTGCTCCTAACTCTTTTCTTGCAGAGATCAGCAGACACTTGCAAGCTTCTTCACAGGTACTTACAAGCTACTTTCACATATTTTGTCTGCTCCTAACTCTTTTCATGCAAAGATCAGCAGAGACTTGCAAGTTTCTTCATAGATACTTGCAAGCTACTTTTATATATCTCATATTTGCTTCTAACATCTCTTTTACAGAAAGTAGCAAATGCTTGCAAGCCTCCATCAGGTACTTGCAAGTTATTATGCTCCTATGTTTTCTTCACGTTCATTTTACAGAACTCAGTAGAAGAAAAATCTTCTTCGTTTTGCAAAGGCAAACCCAGGTACGCGCAGGATGTTCCTTCCACTCATGCCTACACTAACTTTTCCTTTGCAGGAAAAAGACAGGCATTAGCAAACTTCTAAGGAGAGGTATCAGGTTCTATCTCTCCGTGCCCCCTTCCTTTCTGAAAGTGAGATGTTAGATCTGAAATACTCTAGAGGGGGGTGAATAGAGTATTCTTAAATCTTTTACAGCTTTTGCTGTAAATAAAAACTGCAGAATAAAATTAATAAAGCATAAACACAACAATCCTAAAAAGGCACAAACACGGCAAGAACAAAAAGAAAGGGCATCCAAACAACACAAGAAATTATAGTTGTTCCCCAACCTGGGTACATCTACTCTTCTACCACCCTGGTAGGAATACACTCAAATTTTTGATCAGGTGTCTGACACCAATGTGCTTTTGATCAGGTGCTCAAAAACCAAACCTCAAGTCTTTTGCTCAGGTGACTTGCAACCAGGAATAACTTTTGAAGGGAGTTATAACCCTTTATATAGAGGGGGGATGAGAGATGATATTGTCTTCTCTTTCTCAATATACAACTGAGAAGACTTAAGTGGAAAATGATATTAGCAAAGAGCTCCCCCTGAGATTTATAATGATTCAGGAAAAACTGGAGCTTTGCGTCAGGGTGATAGGTCTTCAGTCTTTATCAGCCTTGACCAGAAAGTATCCAGGAACTTCTTGACAGAGGGATTTGTTGTTGTCCTTTGAAGTGTCCTGGAGTGTTGAAGAAGGAAGACTCTTGATCTTGATTTGGTGTTCTTCTTCTTCAAATAGTTGATGTTCTTCTGGTCTAGGGCTTCTTTTCTATATCAGAGTTCTCTATCCTTTTATCAGAGTTCTGTCAAGAGAGAACAGCAGAGAATTCCTTATTGCAGACTGACTAACTGTGTATATGTGTATATGTCTGTCTATCTCTATATCTTTGTATAACTGTATATCTTGTATCCAAGAAAGGAGAGAAAATTTCTTTTATATATTCTGTCGAGAAGTTCTCTTTTGAAATTTGAATTCCTCTGCATTAATTGCTGACAGCCTTGAAAATAAACTGCATTGATTTATTTCCCCAACTGTCCCATGGAAAATCGGCAAGCAATAATCCTGGAGAAGACCATAATCAATGCTATGTCTAACGGTTATTTATAGCATTGATTACTCAGGAATTATTGCAATAGGAAGGGGACAGAATGAAGGAAATAACTAAGTCTGGATTCGTCGAATAGAGAACAAAAATCGTCGAGCTGAGTCCACAGTTCGTTGAGCTGATAAGTTGTGTTCGTCGACCAGATACCTTCTGTTCGTCGAGCTGAGAGTAGAACTGCATTGATTAGAAACTGTGACAATTCTGTGTATGGAGTTCGTCGAGCGAATGACTGGGAACTGATTTCGTCGAGCTGAGAACTGATTTTGTCGAGCTGATAACTTGTTGACAGAAATTCTGGGGAATGTGTCGACACAAGTCCTGCGTGTCGACACAATTACTTCTTGTCTCGACATAGCTTCTGTGTTGACAAAAATCTGTAGTGTGTCGACACAAGTGCGTCGTGTCGACACAGTTGATGTCGACATATGTTCTGTGTATCGACACAAGTTATGTGTGTCGACATAATTGATGTTGATAGATGTTTCTGTATGTCCACACAAGTCCTGGGTGTCGACACAATTGCTTCTGGTGTGAAGTGTTGAAGTGAAGTATCCAGAAATCGTCGACTTGAGAATTTGTTTCGTCGAGCTGAGAATCTTGAATTCGCCGATTGGAGATGATTCTGGACTTTGGAAACTGAGAGGCTTCTGGATTAATAAGTTGAAGTAGAGAATCCAGAAATCGTCGACCAGAGAACTAAGTTCGTCGACTGGAGTCTAGAGAATAAATTCTGGACTTGGAATGCTGAAGGTAGAGTCCAAAGATCGTCGACCTGTGAATCAAGTTCATCGAGATCAGAGAATTTTCTCTGAGATCGTCAAGCTGAGAACGACAATCGTCGACCTGAGTTCGACGAACGTCGAACTCATTTTATTGAGTCTTTGGAAATTTTCTAAGTCTTGAGTCTTCGGCAGTCTGATGATGGCTGATCCATGAGATGTTGAAACTAAGGACTTGGCCTACACTCTAGGACACAACTATGACCCTGGCTATACAAGATGGGTCACAAGATCCTAACTTAGTGAACCTAGCCCAAATCAAACTAGGGATCCAACAATCTCCCCCTATTTGGGTGAGGTCATTAATTACAGACTCAGACTAAACTGAAAATAAGCAAAGCAAGAAAGCATATATCTGGCAGAGAGAATTAACACATGCAGCAGATATATATATACATAAGCTTTGTATCAAAAATAGAAAGCAGTTATAAAACATTTCAAAAACTAAATGGTTCAGAGATCATTTCTTCTGCTTCTTTTCCTTGGGCTTCTCCTCTTTACCTTTATCTTCAGGCTTGGTAAAAATAATTTCCCTATTGGGATCAGCAGCTTGCACCTTTGTCATTGTCATATCAGCAGCCCCTATGATTTTCAAAGATGTGGCCTTGGGCACTACTGCTTCTAGGTGCAATTTCATGTAATCATCAACATTGAAAATTTTGTTAGTTTTTTCAAACCTTTTGAGCTCTTCCTTCCTGTATTTAGACATGGTAGTATATTCTGAGGGATCCTTTCCTTCAGCTCTGGCTTTGATGATCATAGAAAGCCCAACAAGTTCTTGGAACCTGGCCATCCTAGCAGTTGTTGTTGTTTCCGGATCTTCAAAAGGTACAGGTGGAGAAGTAGGTCTGTTAGAGCTTTCAGCTTGTTGATGTTCAGCAAGTTTTTGCTATTTTTGTTGTTGATGTTGCTGCTGTTGTTGAGGTTGGTGTTGCTTGCCAGATGGATACTATCTTTACTGGCTGCTTCCTGAGGATGAGGACCTACCCTAATGTCTTTGATAAGTTTGAAATTGGGCAGTCCTTTGAGAAGTTGTGCCTGAAGCACCAGCAGCTGGAGGAGGAGGTGGAGGAGGGTCCTTTCTGAATCTTTGTGTAGGAGGAGGTGAATACCTTCTGCTTCTCTTTCTTTCTTTCTGTTCATTTTTAGATTGCCACATCCAAGCAGGCATTCCCTTATAAGGAGTAACTTTCTGAAGAATGTAGTAGGGAGTGTCATTTGCTGGATTTGGTTTAGGAGCAGGAGTAGGAGGTGCTTTCCTTTTCTTAGATACTTTCTTCTTCTTTGGATCCTCGTCTGAATCCTCATCTTCATCATCATCCTCATCTTCAGACTCTTGAGGATTATCATATAAATCATTCAAAGCTTTCAGGGTCTCATCAGAAATAATAGGCTTCTCAGTCTGAGATGGAGCTGGAGGAGAAACTTCAATTGGATCTGGAGCTGGAGAGCTGTCTATGACAGTGCTTTCAGCAACTGCCTTATTCTCTTCTTTAATATCAGCCAAGATCAAATCATCAAGATCTGGCATAGGAGAGTCATCCATTTCAAAGCTTGGTGCAGAAAATGTTTCTGGAGGGAATGGAATGACTGCATGCTCTGGAGCAGCAAAACTGTCTTTGAGTTTCTTGGCAACTGTAGGACTTATAGGAGAAGAATAGGGAACAATAGCCAAAGATGGCTTAGTATAGTATGCTTGAAGAAAACTCAAATAGGCAGTATCAAAAATTTTCAACAAATTTACTAAATCTTTTGTGGGATTTATAATGAAATCACCAGCAGTATTTATTTCTTCTGGTACTGACTCGTCCAAGTCCATGTCAGTTTCAATAAAATCAATTAAATCAATTAAATCTAACTCAGCATCTGCATCTGCTGGTACTTCTACTAGAACAACTGTTGTTGCATCTGCATCTGCTATTTCTTCTGTTGTTGCATCTGCTACTGGTTCTATTGCAGCCTCTTCATCAAGCATCTCCCCCTGCCTAGTTTCAGTGTGAACTGGAGTCAGGCCCCTTACTGAAGATGGGGCAGCAGTGGGGGCAGAAATCTGGGCAGAGAGGGAAGATATAGAAGTAGTAAGAGGTGTAATGTCCTCTGCTATTATTGTTTTGAGGAGGGGTATGATGAGAGAAATGACAGAAGAAATTGTGGAGGAGTCCAGTGGTGGAGTTGCAGAAGGTGTTCCAAAAGGTGGTTGAGTGGAGACAGATGGAGGGATGATAGTAGTTGGTGGGGTTGGAGGAGAAGCATCTTGCATTTGGACATCTTGTGTGGATTGATTTGAAGGGGAAAGAGTAGTGGGAGGAGATGACAGTAGATTGAAAGATGGTATTGAGGACAAGTGAGGTGGAAGAGGAGATGAAGGTGGTGTCGGAGAAGGTGAGGGTTGATGATCTTCCTGAATAGGTTAGAAAGATCTATGGGTGGAGAGGTGGTAGGTGATGTAGCTGGAGTAGTAATATGAGCATATTGTTGGGATTGTTATTGTTGTTGAATAGAGGGAAGTGGGGAAAAGGGTTGTTGGTTTTGGAGTGCTGGAAGAGATTGGGATGAGGGAGTGATCTCTTTAGAAGGGTGGGGAGTGGTTGTATCATCCCTTGTACTTTCAGAGGCTTTGATGGCAGAGGATGAAGCCTTGGAGGGCTTTGTGATTGTCCTCTCCCACTTGCCAAACAAGGCACAAGTTATCCTTTTGTTGGCATTGATGAATATAGTCAGGGAGACCAGTGATTCAGCAGCTTTTTCCTTCAAAAAGATCCCCAGGATCCTTCCAAAACACACTTCCTTTTTGTTGTTATTTTTCTTGATCAGATCAAAGATGATCTGGGCACAGTCCACTTGTTTCTTGTTGACTACTACACACATAACAACAAATTGATGCCTGGTTATATAATCGTGTGCAGTATGCTTGCCCAGCAAGACTTTCCCAACAATATCTGCAAGAAACTTAAATTCTGCAGATAAATGTTTCTTCAGCAATTTATTAGGGTTTTCTCCAAAGTAACTCATCATGTTCAGCAGCATGTCATATCTTTCATTGTCAATCTCTAATTCTTCTTCTCCACTATTCAATCCAAATATTTCAGTTAATACGGCGGGAGAGAGAGAGATAGCATTACCCGCAATTGATACAACCATTATGTTCTCCTCTGTTGTTGAAGATGTATAAACCCATTCTCTGATTTCAGTTCTAGATAGCTTGATCCTTGTTGTCATCAAGGTCTTCAGTTGTTGTTCTTCCAGAGGCTGCAGAATATCCATAAATATGGGGTCTTAATGCTGAAATGAATCAAAGTCGCCATCGAAGCCGGTATCGAACTTCATCACAGCAAGGGTTCCTGTTGGAATCGCGATGAGAGTACTTGCAAGAAAAAAAATGACTATCAAGTGCAAAGGAATAGAAAGCGCGGGACGAAGGTCGAAGAAAACCTAGATATAGAGTTTTCCAGAATATGAATCGACAAACTCCGCTCCACGAAACTTAAAAGATTCTTCGATCTGAGATCGACGAAATAATTAACAGTGAAATAATTCATCGAGCTCAGCCTGAAGATTTGAAGACATTTCGTCGAGCTCCATTCGACGAAAGTTTTCTGAAGTGGATTCGTCGATCTCCGTTCGACGAAAACAACTTCACTCACAGAGAGTTCGTCGACCACCGTTCGACGAATATTTCCTGAACTGTTCCTAGTTCGTCGAGCTCCGTTCGATGAACTCTGAAAAATTCATTGAATGCAGATAGAAACTAAACTAAGTCTTCTCCATTGATCATTCCAAGCTAATTTATAAAGAATAAGTGATTTCTCTCATCCAGAGGTTTGGTGAAAATATCAGCTCTTTATAAATCAGTGTAGATATAGACAAGATTAACTTTGTTTTTGTCTTCACACTCTCTAATGAAATGATGCCTAATGTCTATATGTTTGGTCCTACTGTGATGAACTGGATTCTGTGCTATGGCTATAGCACTTGTGTTATCACAAAATAGAGTTGAATTATTTAAGTTGAGACCATAGTCTAGAAGTTGATTTTGAATCCACAGCATCTGGGAATAACAGCTGCCAGCTGTAATGTATTCTGCCTTAGTAGTTGAGGTAGACACAGATGACTGTTCCTTACAAAACCAGGACACTAATCTCATACCCAGGAATTGGCAGGTTCCTGAAGTACTTTTCTTGTCCACCCTGTATCCAGCAAAATCAGCATCTGAGTATCCAGTTAACTCAAATTCTGATTCAGTAAGATATCATAGGCCTAGACTTGGACAACTCTTTATATATCTCAAAATTCTTTTTAAGAAAATTAGATGAGATTCTTTAGGGTTCACCTGGAACCTAGCACAAAGGCATGTGGCAAACATGATATCAGGTCTGCTTGCTGTAAGGTATAGTATGGACCCAACAATGCCCCTATATAGTTTCTGATCCACAGGTTTCCCATGTGCATCAGAGTCTATTACTGCATTTGTAGTCATAGGTGTTTTCTTTGCTGAGGCATCAGTCATCTCAAACTTCTTTATAAGCTCTTTAGTATATTTAGCTTGGGAGATGAAGATGTCATCAGGGAGCTGCTTTACTTGGAGACCAAGGAAGTAGGAGAGCTCACCCATGCTACTCATTTCAAATTTGGAAAGCATGAGGTCAGAGAACCTCTTGCATAATTTGGAATCAGTATACCCAAATATGATGTCATCCACATATATTTGTACTAACAAAATTTTATCCTTATGATGTCTAGTGAATAGTGTTTTATCTACTACGCCTCTAGTGAAATCATGCTCTATCAAAAAGCTAGCTAGGGTCTCATACCAAGCTCTTGGAGCTTGCTTTAGACCATAAAGAGCTTTATGTAATTTAAAAACATGATAAGGATGAGTTGGAGTGACAAAACCTGGAGGTTGCTCAACATAAACCTCTTCTTTAAGTACTCCAATCAAAAATGCACTCTTCACATCCATCTGATACACCTTAAATTTCTTGAAGGCAGCATAGGCCAGAAAGATTCTGATGGCCTCTAACCTTGCAACTAGTGCAAAGGTTTGATCATAATCTATGCTTTCTTCCTGCCTGTATCCTTGAGCAACAAGCCTAGCCTTATTCCTCACTATTATACCTTGGGCATCTAGTTTATTTCTGTATACCCATTTGGTTCCAATGACTGGATAGTCTTGGGGTCTTGGAACCAAATCTCAAACTCTACATCTCTCAAATTGGTTAAGTTCCTCTTGCATTGCAATGATCTAGTGGGGATCCTGCTCAGCATCTTTTATTGACTGAGGTTCAACCTGAGAGAGAAAACAGGCATGCATCAAGTCCTGGTTGAGTTAATGTCTTGTCTGTACACCTACTGATATGTCTCCAATTACTTGGGATCTGGGGTGATCCCTGAGTGTGACAAAGTGAGTTGGTGGAGTTGGTTCAGCAACAGCATTTTGAATTAATTCCTTTTGTAGAATTGAGTTTGTTGCTGGATAAGGTTCAGTCACTTCAGTTTCTTCTTCTTCACTTTCTTCTTCATCTTGTAGAGAAGGATGTGTTGGAGTCTCTTGGGTGAGGTTAAGTCCATCCAAATTCTCACACAAGTGAGGTACCTGCAAAGTGTTATTGGTAGAAATTTCTTTCTCCTTGCAAAACATGTTAGTTTCATCAAATGTAACATGAATGAATTCCTTAATTTTTAAGGATGATTTATTAAAGACCCTATAAGCTTTGATTACTTGGGAATATCCAAGAAAAATTCCCTCTTCAGTCTTAGTTTCAAACTTCCTAATGTATTTCTTGTTGTTGTTATGTATATAACACACACATCCAAATACTTTAAAGTAGTTGATTTTATGTTTCTTCTCTTTAAGTAATTCATAGGGAGTCCTATTCTTCAGTTTATGTATTAGGCTTCTGTTCATGACATAATTTGCAGTGTTTACAACCTCTGCCCAAAAGGTTAGTGGCAAGTAAGCATCTGCAAGTAATGTACCTGCAGCTTCAATTAGGGTCCTATTTTTCGTTTCAGCTACGTCATTTTGCTGGGGAGTTCTAGGAGCTGAGAAACAGTGTCTGATACCTTCCTTCTCACAGAACTCATGCATAAGAAGAGACTCAAACTCTATACCATGATCAATTCTGATCAATGCAACATGAGTAGAGTACTCAATCTGTATGGTCCTGAGAAAATCTGTAAGAACCTTAATGTTATCTGACTTAGATCTCAGAAAGGACACCCAAGTGAATCTTGAGAAGTCAACTACAATAACTAAGGTGTAGGATTTCCCTCATAGGCTTTGTACAACAATTGGTCCAAAGAGATCCATGTGTAGCAAATACAAAATCCTAGGTGAATCACTTTTATTTACTGATTTAAACCTAGATTTAGTTTGTTTGCCTAGTTGACAAGCCCTGCAAAGGCCTTCCTTCTTGTAGGGACCAGAAGGTAAGCCTCTTACAAGACTGTCTTTTGATAGCCTAGCAATGTTTTTCATGTTAACATGACCTAGCCTTCTGTGTCATAGTTCATTCTGAGTACTAACTATATTAAGTAAACAGATATCTGAATTGGCAGAAGAAAAATTAACTAGGTAGATGTTTCCTTGTCTATTTCCAATTAAAATAATTTGTTTTTCTTTATTAGAGATAGTGCAGGAGGTCGAGTTAAAGTGTACCTGATAACCTTCATCACATAATTGGCTTATTGAGATGAGTTTATGCCTGAGTCCACTTACATAGGTCACTTTCTTGAAGGTGACAGCTCCAATTTTCACTTCTCCATAACCTTCTGACTGGCCACACTTTGAATCACCAAAGATTACCTTTGGCCCCAGCTTGGACTTGTAGTTGATTAGTTTGTCCTTGCTGCCAGTCATATGTTTTTTTTTTAGCTGCCAGTCATATGTTTGGAGCAACCACTGTCCAAATACCATGTTTGATTTAACACTGGACAACCCTTTTCCTGCAGTGAAAACAGTTAGTTGTTCTTGACCCAGGTTACCTTGGGTCCTTTATATTGTTGATATGAAAAACTAGATATTACAGAGAATTCTGGTTGAGATTTGTAGCCTAGTGGATGATATCTTCTAGGTGGAATTATCCAGTTAGCTAATGGATTAAATGTTTTCTTATGTTTATTAGAGTTGCTGTTACAGTTACAATTTTTGTTAAGTCTTTCTGGGTTCGACGAATTGTTGTGAGTTCGTCTACTAGAGTTCTATGAATTGGGATGAGATCGTCGATCTCTGCCCAGAGAATGAACATGTTCATTTTATGTGCCCCACGTTCGTCAATCTCTGCTCGACGAATCATACAGAGTTCGTCGATCGCAGTTAGACGAATAATTATAGTTAAAGTTTGTGTTCAGAATTTGTCGATTAGAGTTCGACGAACTGTTCATGTTTCGTCGATCTAAGTTCGACGAAATCTGCTGAACTTTGTTTTTACCTAAGGTTTTCTGATTTTTGTTATTTTGACCTGTTGATTTGGGAATTCCTTCGATTGTTTGTTTATAGTTTATTATTTCTTTTCCTTTAGCAGAAACAAACTTGATATGGGTTGACAAAATGTTTTTCTTGAGAATGGGGGGAAAACCTGATGATGCACCTAAGCCCAGCTTGTCATTCAGTCTGGCATTAACTGTGCTTGTAATGTCCATCAGCTTGAGGATTCTCCCATTGAGAGTCTCCTCAAGTTGTTTAGCCTCACATAACTCAGTTTTTAACATTATAATTTGTTCATTAGCTAAGATTAATTCATCCTTTAACCTATTGTTTTCAGAGTTAATTATCTCTAGGTTTCCTAGTTTTTACCTAAGAGTCTTAATTTCCTTTTTTGAGTTAATTAGATCTATGCACATGGTTTTGAATTCAGATTTAAATGATTTAGAATTATAATCAAAAGAAGATAATACCTTGTCAGCTTCAGAGTCTGAAACTGCTTCATTGTCAGAATCTTCTTCTTCTGAATGACTCCTGGAGGCATCAATGGCCATTAGGCAAACTTCTTTGGCCCTTGCCTCTTCTTCATCTTCACTGGAGCTGGAGGATGTTGATTCATCCTCAGTTTCACTCCAGGATTCAGCCACAAAACCTTTCTCCTTCTTCTTGTATTTGTTGGAGGAAGGCCTGCTGTCGTGTTGTCTTCTTGTATCCTTCTCTCTTCTCTTCTCCTTCTTCTGATTCTCTGGACACTCAGAGATGAAATGTCCAGGTTTCCTGCAACCAAAACATACCACTTCTTTAGTTGGTGTTTTTTCATACCTTAGCTTGTCATCCTGCCTGGATGACTTTCTCCTGAAGTCTTTCCTTGTCATCTTGTAAAATCTCTTGGCAAATAGAGACATCAGTTCTTCATTCATGGTTGGAGTCTCTGTCTCCTCAGTAGCCTTGAAAACAATGTTGTGCTCTTTTCTTGCTGGAGGAGGTGTTCTCTGCTCAGCTGCCTCTCTGGATTTGATCAGCTGTTCATAGGACTTAAGCTTTCCTAAAAGAGATTCCGTGGAAATCTCATTTAGGCTTCTGGCCTCCTTGATGGGCCAGATCCTTGAATCCCATGAGCTTGGGAAGCATATAAGGATATTATCATTCACCTCTATGAGGGTGATGTCCTTGTCCAAGGTTTTTAGCTCATTGATGATTGAGCTTAACCTGTTGCACACATCAGCTACAGTCTCAGCTTCCTCCTTCTTAAAATTCTCATATAGGGATATGAGATTGGATCTCCTGTCCTTCCTTTCATCTGCAGATCCAGTCATCATTTGATTTAGAGAGTCCAAGATGGCCTTGGCTGATGTGCATTCAGCCACCTTTTGAAAAATGTCATCAGACATTGTTTGGGGGAGAATATTCATGGCCTTGGCATCAGCAATTTTAGCCCTCTTATGGGCTTCAGTCCACTCAGGTAGTGGAACTGTATTTGTGTTTGAAGCTGTTGTAGATGTGGAGGCAGTGGCTTGAGGAGGACCTGTCATAATAGAATTAAAAATATCCTCATCAATAGAGTTCATGTACAATTTGATTCTTTTCTTCCAGATGGCAAACTTATTCAGATTGCATACTGGAGGTCTGATGCTTGCATAATCTTTATTTTGTGCCATGTTGTATGAGTAATCTTAAATAAAAATAAATGTTAGATCTAACTCAGGATCTTTGGTTCAAGGGTTAACTTGTATAACTAAAGGAACCTTGATCTGATACCAATTGAAAGTGAGATGTTATATCTGAAATACTCTAGAGGGGGGTGAATAGAGTATTCTTAAATCCTTTACAACTTTTGCTATAAATAAAAACTGCAGAATAAAATTAATAAAACATAAACACAGCAATCATAAAAAGGCACAAACATAGCAAGAACAAAAAAAAGGTCATCCAGACAATACAAGAAATTATAGTGGTTCCCCAACCTGGGTACATCCACTCTTCTACCACCCTGGTAGGAATCCACTCAGATTTTTGATCAGGTTCCTGACACCAATGAGCTTTTGATCAGGTGCTCAAAAACCAAATCTCAAGTCTTTTGGTCAGGTGACTTGCAACCAGGAATAACTTTTGATGGGAGTTATAACCCTTTATACAGTGGGGGGATGAGAGATGATATTGTCTTCTCTTTCTCAATATACAACTGAGAAAACTTAAGTGGAAAATGATATTAGCAAAGAGCTCCCCCTTAGATGTAGAATGATTCAGGAAAAACTGGAGCTTTGCTTCAGGGTGATAGGTCTTCAGTCTTTATCAGCCTTGACCAGAAAGTATCCAGGAACTTCTTGACAGATGGATTTCTTGTTGTCCTTTGAAGTGTCCTGGAGTGTTGAAGAAGGAAGACTTTTGATCTTGCGTTTGTGTTCTTCTTCTTCAAATAGTTTATGTTCTTCTGGTCTACGGCTTCTTTTCTATATCAGAGTTGTCTATCTTTTTATCAGAGTTCTGTCAAGAGAGAACATCAAAGAATTCCTTGTTGCAGACTGACTAACTGTGTATATGTGCATATGTCTATCTATCTCTGTATCTTTGTATATCTGTATATCTTGTATCCAGGAAAGGAGAGAAAATTTCTTTTATATTTCCTGTAGAGAAGTTCTCTTTCGAAATTTGAATACCTCTACGTTAATTGTTGACGGCCTTGAAAATAAACTGCATTAATTTATTTCCTCAACTGTCTCATGGAAAAATGGCAAGCAATAATCCTGGAGAAGACCATAATCAATGCTCTGTCTAACGGTTATTTTTAGCATTGATTACTCAGGAATTATTGCAATAGGAAGGGGACAGAATGAAGGAAATAACTAAGTCTGGATTCGTCGAACAGAGAGAAGAAATCATCGAGCTGAGTCCACAGTTCGTCGAGCTGAGAAGTTGTGTTTGTCGACCAGATACCTTCTGTTCGTCGAGCTGAGAGTAGAACTGCATTTATTACAAATTGTGACAATTCTGTGTATGCAGTTCGTCGAGCTGAAAACTGGGAACTGATTTTGTCGAGCTGAGAACTGATTTCGTCGAGCTGATAATTTGTTGATAGCACTTCTGGGGAATGTGTCGACACAAGTGCTGGGTGTCGACACAATTACTTCTTGTCTCGACATAGCTGTTGTGTTGACAGAAATCTGGAGTGTGTCGACACAAGTCCTATGTGTCGACACAGTTGATGTTGACAGATGTTCTGTGTGTCGACACAAGTGATGTGTGTCGACATAATTGATGTCGATAGATGTTTCTGTGTGTCGATAAAAGTCATGTGTGTCGACATAATTGCTTCTAGTGTGAAGTGTTGAAGTGAAGTATCCAGAAATCGTCGACCTGAGAATTTGTTTCGTTGAGCTGAGAATCTTGAATTTGTCGACTGGAGATGATTCTGGACTTAGGAAGCTGAGAGGCTTCTGGATTAATAAGTTGAAGTAGAGAATCCAGAAATCGTCGACTAGAGAACTAAGTTCGTCGACTGGAGTCTAGAGAAAAAAGTCTGGACTTGGAATGCTGAAGGTAGAGTCCAAAGATCGTCGACCTGTGAATCAAGTTCGTCGAGCTCAGCTAAGAGAATTTTCTCTGAGATTGTCGAGCTGAGAACGACAATCGTCGACCTGAGTTCGACGAACGTCGAACTCAATTTACTGAGTCTTTGGAAATTTTCTAAGTCTTGAGTCTCTGGCAGTCTGATGATGGTTGTTCTATGAGATGTTGAAACTTAGGACTTGGCCTAGACTCTTGGACACAACTATAACCCTGGCTATACAAGATGGGTCATAAGATCCTAACTTAGTGAACCTAGCCAAAATCAAACTAGGGATCCAACACTTTCCTTTGGGGTGGATCATGATTTTCGTGGGTCTCCTACTTTTTCGAAGTTCTAGTCGGAACTTAAAAAAGTGTGGGGATTATGTTAATCCCGAAATCGGCGATCCTTCCCATGACAGCCAGCTCGCCAGTCGCGGCCTGCTCTAGTTTCCTCTTGGAGGTCGCGACGCCCTCGTTTGGGCGGACAGGCCTTTCTGTCCGCTCAGGCCGCACGGCGTGAGCGGTCTCAGCGATATGACCGCCCAGGCCGCGTCTTGTTCCTTAGGGTCGGCAGGGGCCGCGGACTGCTTCTTCAGTCCTCCCCTGCAGGCCGCCTGCCTTGTCAGCTTAATCGCAGCTTGCCTCAACAGGAGCCCCCTTTGCCGGACTCGGATGCCTTTCCGCCCAGGCCGCTCAAACCGCCAAACAATGGTGGCAACCTGCCACCAGGCCGCCAGCCAGCTACCTCAACTTCCACCTCGCCAACACGCGCGGCCTGCCTCGTCAGTCCGGCAGGTCGCTCAGCCCTTGTCACCCAGCAGCGTGGGAAGCCAGCTTCATCAGTCCGCTTAAGAGCGCGGACACACCAACTCCCCGGCTACCCGCAAAGATCAGCAGCCATGTTACGTTCATCGCGAGCTGGTGTTGGGTACATTAGAAATTGTGTACCAAATTTAGAGAAGCCTCACCTAACTCAATGATATGCATCAAGTTGTATTTGATGTTGTGTTGAGTTTTCATGTGCATGTTAAGTAAATGGAAGAAAATTTCATAAGTACAAGTGTCGACACTTGGGAATGGCAGTGTCGACACCAAGGGCCAGATTGTGTCGACACCCAGAATTTGTGTCGACACACAGAAAATCTGTCGTCAACGCTGTGTCGACACTAAGGGGCAGATTGTGTCAACATCATCATGATTTGTGTAGACACACAGAGAAGCTGCCGACACATTCCAAAATTCTGTCGACAACGACTGTGTCGACACACACCAGAATTCTGTCGACACCAACTTTGTCAAGACAAGGAGTGTTTGTGTCGACACAGAACTTGTGTCGACACATTGCACAGAAGCTGTGTCGAGAAGTAAAAGTGAAGTTGTGTCGACATCATTAAGACTTATGTCGACACATGAACTATGTGTGTCGACACATGTGAAGTATTCACTCGACATTCTTTGCTACTAAGTCAATGTCCAATGAAGGTTGAAGTAATATAACTAGAGACTTGACAGCTGTCATTACTGACATTGCTATCACATCTGTCAGAGGTGTCAAAAGACCGTTTGGAACCGTAATAGCCGTTAACCATGGATGAAGCCTATATATAGATATGCTCTCTCAACAATAGAAAAAACCTGATAGCTAATCAATTATAATCTCTGAAGAATTGAGGATCCAGAAGAAGAGAAAGAAGAAACAGTCAACAGATTGTAGAGAGAGAAAATCAAGAAGGAGAGAAGTTCTCATCCAGTGAAGGCAGATCCTGAACAGTCTGCCTGAATAATTCAGATCAATTCTGAAGAAGAATTCAGATTAATTTCTGAAGGAAGCTGATTGAAGATCAACTCCAACACCAAGAAGATCAACCCTACTTTGTTCAGATTCAAGAAGCTTTGAAGAAACTAAGACAGGTTGATCCTTAAGTAATCAGTTCTATCAAGAACTGATCAAGAAGCCTTCAACCAATTCTCTCTCCATCTAGTTGAAGATATTATTATCTTTTTCATCAAATAACTTTTGTAGGATCTGTAATAGATCTGAGTGTAGGAGATTTACTTCTGTGAGTTGTAAGCCTAAATTATAAAGACTGAGGTAGGGCTGAGTGCCTGAGGTAGGGGAATATATTCCCTGAGTTGTAGGCCTTTGAAAGAGGCTAAGGTAGGGCTTTTGCCTGAGTTGTAGGAGTTGGTTGTCACTCTAAGTTGTAGGCCTCTGGAAGAGGCTGAGGTAGGGCTTGTGCCTGAGTTGTAGGAGTGTGGATTCACTCTGAGTTGTAGGAACCAGTCTTGGTTCTGGGCTGTAAGATCTGCGGATCTGAGAAGAAAGAAGGAAGTTAGGCCGAATCTAGTACACTGCTAGATAGGCGAAGGGGGAAAGTGGATGTAACCATCATTTGGGAAACCACTATAAATCTGGTGTGCAATCTGTGGAATGTTGTGTGTATGTGAATGTTGTGAATGTTGTGCTGTGTTTTCTGCTGAATAAATTGCTAAACTAAATAGATTTGTCTGTCTAAGTTAGAAAAATAATTGTACCTATTCACCCCCCCCCCCCCCTCTAGGTGTTTAGGTCATCTTGAATCCAATTCTTTCAAGTGGTATCAGAGTCAGGTTACTCAAAAAATAGACTTAATAGTCTGAGTAGATCTTCAAGGCAGAAATCTATTAGGCAAAATGTGTTTCATTGAGAATCATAAGGAGTTTGGTTTCATGAAGTTACCAATATGCAGGAAAGAGATTTTTGGCATATGGAAAGAAAGAGTTAGACTGTTTATGGAAGCTTCAGATCCAAGAATCTATATGACAGTCAAAGAAGGGGCATTCATTCCAATGAAAGTCTCAGTTCTTGATGCAAATCTCAGGACACCAAAGGAGTATTCTGAAATGACAAAGGATGAGATCATCTTATCTACTATGGATAAGAGAGCACAAAATATAATAGTCAGTGTTATAGATAATTCAACATTCCAGAATTTGATTCACTGCAAGACCTCCAAAGAAATGTGGGACACCATGATTGTCTACATGGAGGGTTCAGAAGAAGTAAGAGAAGACAGAAAGTCTATGCTGAATCAGGAGTATGAAAGTTTTAGACAATCTAAAACAGACAGCATAACTGAATGTTACAAGAAGTTCTTCATAATAGTTAATGAACTGATGTCATATGGAAGAGTATTCAGCACATATGAGTTAAATGATAAGTTTCTGAGATCATTAACTAAGGACTGGGACACCAAGATATGTGTCATTAGGGAAGTGGCCAGACTAGCAGAAATCTCACCTCCAACATTATTTGGCAAACTGCTTTCATATGAGATGCAGCTGATGGTCAGAAAGGAGGAAGAGAAAAGTAATAAAGTTGATTACAGAGATAAGTCAGTGGCTTTCAAGACTGAAGCCATAAGAAAGCACAGGAGGATGTCTCCATCTCCTCCTAGGAAAGCTACAGAAAGAGTTACAGAAAGTTCTGACAGTCATACATTAGATAGTCCAAATTCTGATGAAGACTTAGCTGTTTTCTCAAAACAATTTCAAAGGTTCTTGAAGAAGAAATAGTGGAGATCAAGCCATCCTCCTCACAATCCAAGGATGATTACTATCAGAAAAAGAAATCCTCTAGGAAGGACAGGTATGGTTCTAAACCTAGTAAATTATCTTCAACTAAGATTGTTTGCTATTATTGCAACAGGCCTGGACATGTGGTAGCTGATTGTCCTGACAAAAGGAAAGAATCTAATGACAAGAATAAACTAAAAAATAAGGGCAAGAAGGAGAAATCCATTGTTGCAAAGAAGCAAAAAAAGCTGGTCAGATTCTTCATCATCAGATTCTGAGGCTGAAGCTGAAGCTGAAGCATACATAGGACTATTGGAAACTGAAGAGGATGCAGAAGAGGCTGAGTTCTTGAAATTGTTGGACTCAGTAAATGGAATTGAAGAACATTATTGTAAAGGGCTGATGGCCTTAACATAAGAAGATCAGTGCCAGGATCAGCCTGGTCCTAGCAAGGTAAACAATTCTTCAATAGTTTCTAATTACTATACTGGATCAGAATCAAAAGCATCTGCATCAAGAGATGTGGATGAATCTGAATCTGAAGGAGATGTTCATCAACTTATTGATGAATTTGGTGATCTGCTGAAAGCACTTAAGAAAAGCAGAATCCTTAACAAAGCTCAAGCCAAGGAAATTATTGCTCTTAAGCTGGCTGCATTATATTCAGAAAAAATGATGGATCTAAAGATGAATGAAGTAGCCAAACTGAAAAACATAACTGTTATTCAGATGGGTACTATTACATTCAAGAATGATCAAATCAAAAGTCTGGAAGTCAAACTTCAGAGGGAAAAGGATCTGATGGCTAAATTCTCTAAGCCAAAATCATTCTTACCTTTATTTGATGACTTTATTCCCAAAAAGGGTAAGACAGGATTGTGCTTTAAGGGAAATGTAAGAGCTGCCAATTCCAAAAGAAACGGCAAAGCCCCAGTACAGCCTCTAGCCTTCAAACCCCCCATTTCCTTCAGAAAAGTGTGGCAGCCAACTAATAGATATGATCATGATATCATACATGGTTATAGTAAGCCTGATATTCTGAATGACAAGGGTGTAGCTCCAGCACTCAAGCAAAGAACCACTGTACCAACAGTGTTAAGAACAGCTGACAGCAATGCTGTTAAAATTGTACCTAAAAAGAGGTATAATCAGTGTTTTAAGAACCGGACCGGACCGGCCAGTTCGACCGATCGGACTGCCGACCGGTCATCCGGGCGGTCCGGTCAAGCTTCTAAAATCGGCCCCGCTCAGAACCGGGTAAAACCCGGAAAATCGGCCGGTTGAACCGCCCAACCGTAAACCGGACTGGTTTTCCTAAAATCGGGCGGGCCATGGCGCCCAAAATTTAATACCGAAAATAAAGGGGGCGGCAGGTTTTGAACCCATACCACTTCGAAATCAATCAAGAAAACAAGTCACTCAGTCATTTGGTCATTGATGAATGATTTTAAAATATATTATATACATATAGATTAATACATATTTATAAAAAATAATCTATATACTAAAAACACATGCATATTAATGTATAATAGACAGCCAAGCCAGACATGTGACGGTCATATTTATCAAATATTATCTCATTCTTTATTATTTAATTAGTACATATTTTTTCAAGTAGTTTAAAATTTGTTAAAGATTGCATAAAAAGTGATCAAATATGACGAATTCTCTCATTTTTATTTCTTTTTCAATTATATTTTAACGTATAAAATAAAATTTATGTTATTATATATTTATTTCATGGCCGACGAGCCTCGCGCACACATTTTAAAATATGTGTTATGCGTATTTCCCTTATTCTGATATATATTACATATATAACGGTTCAACCCCGGTTGAACTGGTTGGACCGGTTCAACCTTGAACCTCTCCCTCCGCCGGTTGGACCGGTTCAACCTTGAACCTCTCCCTCCGCCGGTTCGATGTACGCTCCGGTTTTCAAAACCTTGGGTATAATAGATATGAGTGTTGGTGTTGTGGTAAGATAGGGCATTATACCATGGATTGCTGGCACAACACTATTGTTAGTAAGAATGCCAGCTTACCTGTGAGGAAGGCTGCTGGTAAGAATATCAAGTTTCAATCTAACTTGAACCTAGAACCCAATAAATATTGGGGTTCTAAGGTAAATTAATTTTATTTGTTGCATGTGGGTCCAAGTTGTCATACCCCTATATGGTACTTGGACAGTGGATGTTCCAGGCACATAACTAGAATAATAAGAATGTTAAAGGACTATACTCCGATAGAGAGTGGACCCAAAGTGATCTTTGGAGGATCAGAAAAAGGGTTCATAAAAGGGTTTGGTAACATTTCTACTAGTTCTATAACAATCACTCAAGTGGCTTATGTAAAAGGTTTGAAACATAACTTGATAAGCATAAGTCAGCTGGGTGATCTTGGGTATGACACTTCATTTATTAAGAATGGGTGTCAGATTAAAAGGACAAGTGATCAGAAGGTGATCTTGTCTGGTTATAAAAAGGGAATGTTTATTGTTTAAATTTGGATTATGATAACATGAACTCTCTTGTATGTTTAGTTGCAGATGAGAAAGCATCTCAGTGTGTCCAATGGCATAAGAGGATATCTCATCTGAACTATAAGAATATAGGCCAACTCTATAGTTTAGAGTTATTGAGGAATGGTCCTCAGTTTAAGTGCATAAAAGAGGGTATATGTTCAGCTTCTCAAAAAGGCAAGCAGACCAAATACTCTTTTCATAGTCTTGATACCAAAGACTCTGTGAGGTGTTTGTACCTCTTGCATATGGATCTATTTGGTCCTATGCCAGTTCATAGTCTAGGTAGGAAAGTCTATACTTTTGTGGTAGTAGATGACTATTCTAGATTTACATGGGTTTTCTTTTTGAGGCAGAAATCTGAAACCCCTACTATCTTTCATAACTTTGTTAAACAAATTCAGAATGAACTTAACAATTCAGTGGTCAAAATCAGAAGTGAACATGGAACTGAATTTCAGTCTGATTGTATGACAAGGTTCTGTGAAGAACTAGGGATTCATCAGGAATTCTCCTCACATAGAACACCTCAGCAAAATGGAATTGTTGAAAGAAAGAATAGAACTCTTATTGATGCTGGTAGAACTCTACTAAGTGACACTTCTCTCCCAGAATATTTCTGGGCTGAGGCAGTAAATACTGCTTGTCATGTTCTCAATAGAGCATCTATAACTAAGAATCACAAAAAGACACCCTACGAGATTATGAAGGGCAAAAAACCAAACATATCAAACTTTAGGATCTTTGGTAGCAGGTGTTTTGTGCTTAACACTGGCAAGTCTCACCTAACTAAGTTTGCTTCCAAATTCCAAGATGGGATATTTGTTGGGTATAGCAATAACAGTAAGACATATAGGGTCTACAACTTGACTACACAAGTTGTAGAAGAATCTGTTCTTGTAGTGTTTGATGAATCTGAGCTAATTAACTGTGAGTTGTCTAGCAATTCTTGTAGCTCAACAGGTTTAAAAGAAAAGCTGGACATGTTGACCATTAATGAAGACCAAACTGCAAGGCAAGATGTGGAAAATGATGGTTGTTGTCCAGGGGGAGTACAAGGTCCACAAGCTGATATTGAAGACAATGAAGTTCAGCATGGTGGAGAAATTGAAGAAGTTCAAATTGTTGATAGAATGCCTCCAGCAATAAGGAATCTAAAGGATCATCCAGCACACCAAATTAATAGTGATCCCAGATATGGTGTGCAAACCAGAAGCAAACACATGAACACAGTGCTTTGCTCAAGTTTCCTATCACAGATGGAACCAAAGAGATTTGAAGAAGCCATACAAGACTTCTACTGGATTGATGCAATGCAGGAGGAGCTGAATCAATTCAGAAGGTGTAAAGTATGGGAGCTGGTTCCAAAACCAAATGATCATAATATTATTGAGACAAAGTGGATCTACAGGAACAAACTAGATAAAAATGGCATCATAGTGAAGAATAAAGCAAGATCGGTTGTCAAAGGTTATAGACAGGAAGAGGACATTGACTTTGATCAGACATTTGCCCCAGTGGCAAGGTTGCAAGCAATAAGGCTATTCCTTGCCTTTGCTGCTTTCCAAGGTTTCAAAGTATACCAAATGGATGTCAAGTCAGCTTTCCTAAATGGTAATTTGAAAGAAGAAGTCTATGTTCAACAGCCCTCAGGTTTTGTTGATCCACTTTATCCTGATTATGTTTATAGACTTAATAAAGCCTTATATGGTTTGAAACAAGCCACTAGGGCTTGGTATGAAAAATTATCTACCTTCCTCATTGAGAATAAATTTTCAAGGGGGAAAATAGACAAGACTTTATTCCTTAGGGAGTCAAAGGGCAAGATGATCCTAGTCCAGATTTATGTTGATGACATAATCTTTTGATCTACAGAAAACAACCTTTGTAGGAAATTTGCAAAACTTATGCAAGAGAAGTTTGAGATGAGCAGTATGGGTGAGCTCAAATTCTTATTGGGACTCCAAGTATGACAGACTGATGATGGCTTGTCCATATCACAGTCTAAGTTCACCAAGGAGTTAATTAAGAAATATGGTATGGAGTCATCCACCAGCTTGAGAACTTCAATGGGGACAAGTATGCCTTTAGGCAAAGATGATGCAGGAAAACCTGTAGATGAGTCTTTGTATAGAGGGATAATTGGCTCCCTTCTATACTTAACTGTCAGTAGACCAGGCATTATGTATGATATATGTGTCTATGCTAGGTACCAAGCAAGCCCTAAAGAATCTCATTATACTGCAGTTAAAAGAATTTTGAGATATCTTAAGGGCACACCTAATCTTGGTCTTTGGTACCCTAAGAATAGAGACTTTCTACTGACTGGTTTTTCAGATGCAGACTTTGCAGGTTGCAAAGAAGATAGAAAGATCACCACTGGCACATGTTAGTTTCTAGGTCGTAGATTGGTGTCATGGAGCAGTAAGAAGTAGACAAGTGTGGCAATTTCCACTGCAGAGTCTGAGTATGTTGCTGCAGGCAGCTGCTGTGCTCAGCTTTTATGGATTCAACATCAACTTGAAGACTATGGTCTCAAGCTAAGTAGAACTCCACTATTTTGTGATTCTACAAGTGTTATTTCTATTGCTAAAAATCTTGTATCACATAGCAGAACAAAGCATATAGAAATTAGATTTCACTTCATTAGAGAGCATGCTGAAAAAGAAGATATTTGTTTGTAATTTGTCACCACAAATAATCAAATTGCTGACATGTTTACTAAACCACTAGATGAAACTAAATTCAATTATTTCAAAATTGAATTAGGTATGTTAAACCTAGAGTAACTTGGTAAATCTGACTAAGTAATTTAATGTCAACATATAGTAGTTAATGTCGACATATAGTAGTTAATGTCGACATATAGTAGTTAATGTCGACACAAAAGGAAATCTATGTCGATATATAGTCGTTAGTGTCGACACATAAGGAAAGTTGTGTCGACACAACAAAATTATGGTGAGATAGTGGTGTCGACACTCGGAGTTTGGTGTCGACATATAGAAGTTCAATCATTTAGATAGTAGTGTCGACAGATACAGTCGTCTGTGTCAACACGCAGATATTAGAGTCAACTATTAAGAAGTATGTGTCGACACATCACAAACTGTGTCGACACATAGTGTTGTCTGACTCTGTCGAGACATTAGAAGACTGTGTCGACACAATCTCTACAGTGTCGACACATTAAGTATATATTACCCCGCCTTTTGACCTTCTGTGTTGACAAACATATAAATAGTTCACAGAACAACTTTGTCGACTACGCTCTCAACATTTTCGAGACCACATCTTTGAGTCGACAAACCCTCATCTCTCTTCTCCTGAAATTTCTCGTCACCAATGGCGCCAAAATTGGAGAACAACATCAGCGAAGGTTATGAATTGGTTCACAATGTTTTTGAGAGTGCTGCGACTGAGATTAGAGATGTGATAACCCTAATCAAAGAAAGTGGTTTAGAATATCTAGTTTCAGAACCTACCAAGATCTGGAAGATGGAGGTTCTTGAATTCTATACAAAAGCAACCCTGGATTCAACTGGATTGAAGATTAGGTCATCAATTCAAGGAAGCAAGGTGAAACTTACCCAGAAGCATCTGAGGAAGACACTACAGTTGCCCAGGTCTCAGGAAGATGATGAAGTCACATCTTCAATGACAAAAGAAGCTCTTCAATAGTGTGGACTGGATCCCGCCACTAAAATTGAATCATCAATGCAGAGAAAGGGGATGAACTCCCAAGGAAAGTTTCTTTCAGAGATTATGGGAAAAGTAATTCTCTGCAAACTAGGAGGACATGATAGGATCTCAGCCTATATGTTCAGTTTAATGACCAGAGTTATTTTCAGAGTAAAAATTAACTGGTCTGCTGTGATCTTTGACAAGATCAAGGAAAGTTTGAAGAAACCTAATCTAGGAAGAATACTGAGTCTGTATCTGGCAATGAATATTCCTGAAGTGATGAACCACACAACAGGATCTAGGATAAACCACATGAGAAGGATGGATATGAAAATTCTATCCAGGTGGGAAAGAGTTCTGACAAAAGATGGTTCTACACCACAGAAACAACCACAACTGAAAAAGAAAAAGACAACCCCAAGAAAGCCTGAATCTTCTAGTGATTCAGAAGAACAAGTGATCTTCAGTTCAGATGAAGAGAAACAAGAATCTGCAAGGAAATCATCTGCCCCCAAGAATGTAGATGATAGTAAGATGCAGGGGGAGCATATTCCAGAAAGCACCATCCAACTAGATCTAGTTCAGGATGTGCTTCATCTAGGGGGAGCAAATGAGCTTTCTCCAGCTCAACAAGAGGCATTGCCTCCAGAAGTTGCTCATGAGAAAGAGCAAGCTGCATTAGAGAGTGAAACAGCCACTCAAACTATTCTTGAGACACACCATGACAACATCCCTGCACAGGATATATCAATGGATGATACATCTGCATTAGATGATGCTCCATTAAATGTACAAGATACAGATATTCCTCCAGTTCAACTACAACAAGAATTTACTCTTGAGGAATTGTTTCCTGACTTACAAGAAGTAAGAACTGAGGAAGTTGTGCCAAAGACTGAGGGGGAGGAGCCATGGACTAAGGGGGAGTTTCCAAGGACTGACAAGGAGCTGCCCTCTAGTCCAAAGGACACAGTGAACCTTGAAAGTTCTTCTGAATCTGATGATGGAGAAGCACTCAAACAAAAGAAGAGAAAACTAATGGTTTACAGAAAGAAAAGCTCAAGCTATAAGAAAGCTTTACAGACTGCCTCACAACCCTCATCTCCAGTAGTTGACTTCAATTCACTGTTGGTTGCTCTACAAGTTCAAATGGATGAGCAAAGACAAGCTCTTGAAAAATATATGGATGAAAGTCATAAGGAACTTCAGTTTACTTTGGCTCAAGATATAAAATCAATCATATTTGAAGTAAACCAAAATAAGAAAGAGATGACAGACTGCTTCCATAAGGGAGGTAATGATGTAGTTTATATGGCCAAGCAGCAACAAGAGGCAAGAACTCAAATTGATGACATAGTAGTTAAACAAGGATATGTTCTGGAAAATCAGCTAAGGATGAATGATAATCTTACTGAATCACATAATGTGATTGTTACTAGTTAAATAATAATGCAACTGCATTAACAGAGGAAAGGGCTAAAGAGAAGTCAGAGTTTGATAAGAAACTTCAAGAAGATTTATCCACTTTCCAATCTGCCATTCAAGCCTCTCAGAAGATCATATCTGCTCAAGCTACAGAAGTTTAAAGTTTATTATACAGAAGGAACCAATTATCTAGTTAATCAAATAAGGTTCCAAAAGGATGATCTTAGGGATCATGTTGAGAGAGAAGTCATAAAGGGGGAGAGGTTATTAGTCAATGCATGCTCTAAACATGTCAAATGGATAACTAATTCTATCAGAGCCACTCTTGGATACCCTCTCTTGTGTGATGATGATAATACAGCTGAGTCAGGCATTCAAGCTGCAGGAATTGAAGGGGGTCAGCAGGAGGTAGCTCAAATTATATACCCCCCTTCTAACTTTGAGGGAATTCAACAACTAGTTCAACAGATGTATAGCCCTCTAGAGGCTGCTAAGAATGTTATAATTGATAAAGTGGAAATGTCTGAGGTTGCATTACAGAGAGAGCAAGAAGCTCAACTTTCCAAGAAAAGATTTAGAGAGCAGGCTGAATCCAAGCCTGATTTTGAAAGATGGAGTCCCACCTCCAGAAATATAATACTCACTGTCTGGCAAGCTGTCAAAGACAAAATCCATGATAGAGGCAAGTGGTATTCTGAACTTGAGTGGAGCAAATATTTGCAGAGACAAGATGATATTCATCAGTTCAGAAGGGATCACAAGGCTGGGAAAATACCTGCTACAGCTGTGGAGCCCAGTAAATATTTTCTCAAGCCTTATCACTATTTTGAAAGGCAAAAAGTTAACGCTGAAGAACTTAAGAAGTAGGATCTCAAAGGCAAGAAGTCAGCTAAAGATACTGAAGCTCCAGTACAAGCAAGGGTCCTGTCTGGCAAAGGCATAGTGATCGAGGAGCCTGATCAGCCTTAGGATAGATTGACTAGATTTTAGAACATTGTAATCTTAAGTTTTAAAATCTATGTAATATGTTGTTAACAATTTTTTTTTAAAGTTTAAACAAAACAATGATTCATGCTTATTATGTCTGTATCATATTCTATGATGATATAATATACTTATTTTGTTTATATGTTACCCTGTCATTGAATGCTTTTATACATCATATTGTTTATTTTATTATAAGTGATATATATCATTGACTAAGGGTTATGACTTCTCCAAATATGGGGAGATTGTTGGGTACATTGGAAATTGTGTACCAGATTTGGAGAAGCCTCACCTAACTCAATGATATGCATCAAGTTGTATTTGTTGTTGTGTTGAGTTATCATGTGCAGGTTAAGTAAATGGAAGAAAATTTCCTAAGTACAAGTGTCGACACTTGGGAATGACAGTGTTGAGACCAAGGGCCAGATTGTGTCGACACCCAGAATTTGTGTCGACACACAGAAAATCTGTCGACAACGCTGTGTCGACACTAAGGGCCAGATTGTGTCGACATCATCAGGATTTGTGTCGACACACAGAGAAGCTGTCGACACATTCCAGAATTCTGTCGACAACGACTGTGTCAACACAGAGAACTTGTGTCGACTCACACCAGAATTCTGTCGACACTAACTTTGTCAAGACAAGGAGTGTTTGTGTCGACACACAGGACTTGTGTCGACATATTCCACAGAAGTCGTGTCGAGAAGTAAAAGTGAAGTTGTGTCGACATCATCAAGACTTGTGTCGACACATGGACTATGTGTGTCGACACATGGACTATGTGTGTCGACACATGTGAAGTATTTACTCGACATTCTCTACTGTTGAGTCAAAGTCCAATGAAGGTTGAAGTAATACAACTAGAGAGTTGACAGCTGTCATTACTGACATTGTTGTCACATATGTCAGAGGTGTCAGAAGACCGTTTGGAACCAGAACAGCCGGTAACCATGGATGAAGCCTATATATAGATATGCTCTCTCAACAATAGAAAAAACCTGATAACTAATCAATTATAATCTCTGAAGGATTGAGGATCCAGAAGAAGAGAAAGAAGAAACAGTCAAAAGATTGTAGAGAGAGAAAATCAAGAAGGAGAGAAGTTCTCATCGAGTGAAGGCAGATCATGAACAGTCTGCCTGAATAATTCAGATCAAGTCTGAAGAAGAATTCAGATTAATTTCTGAAGGAAGCTGATTGAAGATCAACTCCAACACCAAGAAGATCAACCCTACTTTATTCAGATTTAAGAAGCTTTGAAGAAGCTAAGACAGGTTGATCCTTAAGTAATCAGTTCTATCAAGAACTGATCAAGAAACCTTCAACCAATTCTCTCTCCATCTGGTTGAAGATAATATTATCTTTTTCATCAAATAACTTTTGTAGGATCTGTAACAGATCTGAGTGTAGGAGATTTACTTCTTTGAGTTGTAAGCCTAAATTATAAAGGCTGAGGTAGGGCTGAGTGCCTGAGGTAGGGGAATCTGTTCCCTGAGTTGTTGGCCTATGAAAGTGGCTGAGGTAGGGCTTTTGGCTGAGTTGTAGGAGTGGGGTGTCACTCTGAGTTGTAGGTTTGGGAAGAGGCTGAGGTAGGGCTTATGCCTGAGTTGTAGGAGTGTGGATTCACTCTGAGTTGTAGGAAACAGTCTTGGTTCTGAGCTTTAAGATCTGCTGATCTGAGAAGAAAGAAGGAAGTTAGGCCGAATCTAGTACACTGCTAGATAGGCGAAGGGGGAAAGTGGATGTACCCATCATTTTGGGAACCACTATAAATCTGGTGTGCAATCTGTGGAATGTTGTGTGTATGTGAATGCTGTGAATGTTGTGCTGTATTTTCTGCTGAATAAATTGCTAAACTAAACAGATTTGTCTGCCTAAGTTAGAAAAAGAATTGAACCTATTCACCCCCCCCCCCCCTCTAGGTGTTTAGATCATCTTGAATCCAATTCTTTCAGCTGGGCGGACTCGGCGTGCAGTCAAGCCTTCCAGTCTGCCTATGTTGATGAACCCCAGCTCCAGCTCAGCGGCATGCATCTTCGTTCCAACATGAGCAGGCTCAGCCTAGCAGCCGTCACGGGCTCGGCGGACTCATTCTCCGCCTCTCCAGAAGAGAGATTCCATCTTCCCTATAGGGAGGGCCTGTTGCCTCAGGCCGCCCACCAGGGGCGGCCTCCTGGTCCAGGCCTCCCACCAGGAGCGGCCTCCCTGCTCCAGGCCGCCCACCAGGGGCGGCCTCCTGGTCCAGGCCGCCCACCAGGGGAGGACTCCCTGCTCCAGGCCGCCTACCAGGGGCGGCCTCCTGGTCCAGGCCGCCCACCAGGGGCGGCCTCCATGCTCTAGACCGCCCAAAAGGGGCGGCCTCCTGGTCCAGGACGCCCATCAGGGGCGGCCTACCTGCTCCAGGCCGCCCACCGGAGGCGGCCTCCTGGTCCAGGCCACCCACCAGGGGCGGCCTCCATGCCCAGGCCACCCACCAGGGGTGGCCTCCTGGTCCAGGCCGCCCACCAAGGGCGGCCTCCCTGCTCCAGGCCGCCCACCAGTGGCGACCTCCTGGTCCAGGCCGCCCATCAGGGGCGGCCTTCTTGCCCAAGACGCCCACCAGGGGCGGCTTCCTGGTCCAGGCCGCCCACCAGGGGCGGTCTCCTGCTCCTCAGGCCGCCCCCTATACCTCAGCAGCCCAAAGGAGGCGGCCTGCCTTCTCCCAGACCGTCCAGCCGTTACAGCTTGCTCGTCGAGTCTGCGCAAGTCTCCATGATGACATCACAGGGCCCTGCTTCTAAAAGATCTTCCCCGGGCCTATAAATAGCCCCTGATACCTCTCATTTGTGGGGCGGAGACGACGCACAAGAGGAAAACTGCCGCTGCGAGCAAGACCTGCGGACTCAGTTTTCCATTCCTCCACAGCTTGTCAGCAAGCCCTGCGGACTCTGTTTTCTAGTCCTCCACAACTTGCCAGCAAGCCCTACGAACTCGGTTTTCCTGTCCTCCACGGCTTGCCAGCAAGCCCTGCGGACTCAATTTTCTAGTCCACAGCTTTCCAGCAAGCCCTGCGGACTCAGTTTTCCAGTCCTCCACAACTTGCCAGTAAGCCCTGCAGACTCAGTTTTCCAGTCCTCCACAGCTTGCCAGCAAGCCCTGCGGACTCAGTTTTCCAGTCCTCGACAGCTTGCCAGCAAGCTCTGCGGACTCAGTTTTCCAGTCCTCCACAGCTTGCCAGCAAGCCCTGGGGACTCAGTTTTCCAGTCCTCAACAGCTTGCCAGCAAGCCCTGTAGACTCAGTTTTCTAGTCCTCCACAGCTTGCCATCAAGCTGTGCGGCCTGCTATCATCCTCTTTTCCTTGGCATCTGACAACTTCTTCCTTAGCCACCAGCTTGCCCTATTGTACCCTTTATTACTTTTTCATGTAAAGGTACTTTAAGCAAGTTGTAATCTTGTTTCTTGATTAAAGGAAAGTCTGTCGCAAGAGTGGCATTTAAGCCGTGGCGGGCGAAGTCTGTTGTTGTCGCTGCTAGCGGCCCGTCTCTTCTCCTCTACTCAGCAAGCTTCTCCTCTGCTGAGCAAGCTTCTCCTCTGCTCAGCAAGCTTCTCCTCTGCTGAGCAAGCTTCCCAACCATCACACTCGGATCAACGCCCTTCTCTCCTCTATCCACGCAACCCATGAACAAGCTTTTGCTCAACTCTCGAGCATTTAGAAGCTTCCTTCTCTCCACTATCCCCACAACCTTCTTCAATCACCTTGCCCGTGAGATCGAACACACCCTGTTAGCTGCTGGTGCCCGCGACAACCTGCCCCCCCCCCCCTTCTGTTTCCGAGCATCATCGCTGGGCACATCCCACAAAGGACACATCTTATCATACGCCCGTATCCCAGGCGATGTGCCCATACACGGCAGCAGACACGCCTCAGCTCAACTTTGTCGAACTGACTTCAATGACCAGAGAAGGACACAGCCTCGGATACGCTCGTGTCAGAGGGCGTGTTCCCTCAATTTTTTCGTAGAATGAATTTTCGTCAAACTCTCGACGGCTGCTCACCCGATCAGGACACGCCCTGGCACACGCTCGTGTCCCAGGCCGTGTCACCCAACTGTTTTCCCAATCCTGGGATTTGGGGTGTTATAATCCTCCCGTCCTTACAAAAATTTTGTCCCCGAAATTTGCACACCGGAAGGAAATTGAACACAAAATGTTATACTCTATACCGTGTAATACGACTGGATACACACTACATCCCCGTGACATAGAGCTCGGGAAATTCAGCTCATATGGTATGCTCTCGCTCCCACGTTAGCTCCTCACGGGGGCAATTTTCCCATTGGACTTTGACCATCCCGACTGTTTTGTCAACCATGCCTGATCATGATGGGAGAAATTGTCCTCATGTCATAGAAACTCAACTTTCTATTCGTGTTCCCGACTACCGGACAAACACACTTATTCCACACATACACGTATTATACTCATATAGCACAAACGTAGCAGTGGAAACTGCCATGCAACACTAATTATTGTACATACACCACATGCATAGTCCACAAATACATGAGTAACACAGTTATTTTTAGACATCAAATCGATATTGCCTTCTTATTTATTGCCCTCTAAGAGCCACCTCGACAATCTCGGGCTTTATGTCCTACTTCACCACACAAGTAACACTTGTATTGCTTTTTTGGCGGCTGAGCACCACCCCGACAGTGTCAAGCAATATGTCCTTCCTTGCCACAAGTATAACAAGTATGAGTCTCGCGTCTCTGCATCTTGCGGTGAGCAGACTTTCCAACCCTTGGAGTTCTCACTTCCCTGATCACAAACATTTGTTGGGCTCTCACAGGCATTTGCTAGGCTCTTGTCAAGTCCATCTCCAATAGTCTAGCCGACTCCACCAATGGTTGGAATCCCAATAACGTAGGACCCATCAACAAGAAACGGAGTTCTTGACGTAGCCTATCGTAAAACCGATTGATCTTCATCTCCTCGGTTTTAAACACAAACACTGGTTGTTGTCTCATTGCAACAAATGCGTGCAAATAATCCTCAACTGTGTCCACTCCTTGGCTCAAGCACATGTTCAACGACAAGGCTGATGTGTTTCCCCTGGCTGTCTGCTCACTTACACTGACCGGCATGGGACGCATGACCGGGTCAGAGGGTTGAACCTGTTCCTCATGGTAAGCCTTGATCATTGTAAAAACCACATCAGCAATCAGTCAATCCGTCTCTATCGATGGAGGAGATGTTGGTACCACAGTTGATGTCATGCTTCCCATCGAATGGTGGGGTTCCTGCTGCCACGCTGTCGCACTAGTCGCCTACAGTCGTAAGATACACAAGTAAGCCACGCTGTCGCACTAGTCGCCTACAGTCGTAAGATACACAAGTAAGCAACAAACATATTGCCAAAAGCAATACCAGGAACACAAAGGTTCCCCAAATAAGTGTATTTACATTCCGAAGTGGACAGTCAAGAGTTCATTTGTGTTAATGCGGTTTGCACTGATAGATGCTCGCCACCCCAGAAAAGAATTCGACCACGAATTCGAAAGGGATCGACCGAGACAGCTGATATCACAAATGTAAGGACTCCATCCGTTCATATAGTATATACTATAAGGTCCGGTCGGGGCCCCACAACATATACCACAAAACAGGCGGCGAAGTCACAAAGGGATACCAGAGTTGCGCACCCTAACTCATTGCACTCTAGCGGAAGCCTATAACACGAAGCTGAACTCCAAACATGAATGTCCACCAATAGGAATATCCATTTATATATAAATAGGAACACCAAATACATAGTCAGCTGGCCTTATGGCCATACAGGTATTCTTTATAATAGTGATTTTCACACATCGGCGCGCAGGCCAGCCACATATTAAGAACAAAACACATCATTTCCGCTTAGCCTTCAAGGGCTAGCGGCAGCAACAGCAACAGCAGCAGAGACTTCAGCCTTTATATGTCTCACTTGGCTCTCCAGCACCTGTACAAGGACATTCCACCCAACGGTGGCAAACAAGGCAACGATCAGCATTCAGCTGACCAATTTTATAACGACCCTACCCCTTTTTCCCGGAGCAGTGGTAATCCTTCCCTGTAGGCATAACATTTCACAGGCAGATAGATATAACTTCATACATTGTGCTCTCACGCACATACATTCCATCACAACCGTCAGCCACGCATCCCAACGGTCCATACACTCAGGGCACATTCTTGGTGTAGCGGCGAACCAGTTGCCCACCACCGTATTAGGGCTGGAAGCCAACGACAATATTGAGCATTTGACTCCATGGCGTGCAGCCGGAGACATTAGTCTTAATGACTCGGGATTGGCCCGTAGCCCCCCATTGTGTCATGGCGCGCAGGCCTAAGACTCTCGCTATGCGCTCCAACAGACCGCACTTTCAGGTCTCACGTCGGACGGACATAACGCAGGTCGGATCATCCACCCCTCGTTGCTCAAGTCGTCTTGCCATCATCGAGTGCAGCGTACACGTGTCTAAGAAAAAGGCGCGGGTCGGTTTCACCTTACCTGTTTTGCATAAAGCCGTAAGAGCTCATCAGCTCCCACATAGCCATAATATCCTCGCAGGACTAGCTTTCTAATCATCGGTTAGCTAGGTGCCACGCCTCGCGTTAGCGACAGAATTCATCTTCCATCCCTAGTATTAACCGTACATTCATAGCATCCACTTGCGGGTATTTTCCTAGACTGTCAAGCCAGTACTTCCTGTTACTACCCTTCACAGGCACTACCCGTCAAGCGTCATAAGCATTACAAGCATGATCAAAGGGTCTTTTCCTGGATCTCAAATCCAGTACTTCATGCTACTACCTTTCACAGGTCCAACCCATTGAACATCACAAACATTAAGGGTATTTTCCTAGACTACCGCTCCAGTACTTCCTGCTACTATCTTTCATAGGGTTAACCCATCGGCTCCTTAACCTACGCGTTTACTCACGGAGTCTTCTCCAGTGCGTATATGCAACATCACCAATCCAGACCAACCTGTCCAGATGGGCTTCACACAGCATGCCTATTTCGTACTCCATTTCTGGATCTATATGCCAACCTATTGGGGATTCCAAGAATCAACTCAAGGGAATTCCTTCAAAAGCCACCCTCTGGTGGGGGAATCCCATGTATATGCCAAAATAGAAGCCTTCTCAAGGCTAGAAAGAAAGATCGTTACCCTTGAAGATCGCTTCGGAGCCATGGGTTCTAGTTGGCTGGAAAGCACCGCAGCGGCTTTGCCTTCCCAACGCTAGCCTCGGATTGTGAACAGGAACTCCGCAGCTCCACCGATGGCCGGCTCCTCTTCCTCCTCCTCCTTCGTCCTCTCTTTCTCTCTCTAGGTTTTAGAAAGATAGTGGCCAAAAGCAAATGAGCTTTCTCATCTCCTTTTTCGTCCTTAAGGAAGTAGGTAGGGCTCTCAGCCATTGGATCCCAGCTGAGAAAATGAACGACCACGATTTTGGCAGAAAAGGCTATTTTTTTTCCTGACACGGCCTGTAACACGCCCGTGTCAGGCGTGTCACGGGCTGTGTACCTTAAGCGGCACACAACCGACTTATCCAGACCAGTACACGCCCATGTTACACGCCCGTGTCACGGGCCGTGTCACCTGATACGCCTTCAGACACGCCCGTGTCTGTGGTCGTGTACATCAAGCTGCACAGAATCAATCTCAACCCGATCGGGACACGACCCGTGACACTCTCGTGGGCGTGTCACCGGTCGTGTACCCTAAGACACACCTCTGTCCTGCCCGTGTTCACCAGGCCTCAAATGCCCTGGGCACATCCCGCAAAGGACACAGCCTGCGACACGCCCGTGTCCCGGGCCGTGTGCCCATCCAGGGTAGCAGACAGGCCCTAGCTCCACTTCGTCGACCAGAGGAGGACACGGCCTCGGACACGCCCGTGTTAGAGGGCGTGTTCCCTCAATTTTTTCATAGAACGAATTTTCGTCAAATTCTCGCCGGCAGCTCACCCGAGCAGGACACGCCCTGCCACACGCCTTTGTCCCAGGCCGAGTCACCCAACTGTTTTCCCAATCCTGGGATTTGGGGTGTTACAGTACAACACACGGCTAGATCCCTAAAACTCCGATGTTTGCGGACACCGAAGAAGCACAGCGCACCTGAACTCTCACTTGATGAAGCAAATGTGAAGAAAATGAACTCACGTAAGGATCGTCGTGAGAGCAAGAAAACCCAAAGATCGACATAATGTTTTCCAACGTATGTAAGTAAACGAGTCAAAAAATTCTTCTAAATAGGAGTCTCAAAAATAGCAAGAAAATTATTACGTAATAAATCTCAAAAGTTATAATTAGAAACAAGTTATGTCGGCATGTCTACCAATTTCTTCATGAAAGGTTTCCCTTCAAATGCCTCCAATTTTTGTTTTGGAGCTTGTCCATTAAATGAGTAGCTTACACCAAAAACCATTTTTCTTCAAAGAAATATTTAATTACAATGTTTTGTACATTAAATTTCTAACAATAGTGGCTGTCATCATAGGGACAATCAAAACAAGAAACATTTTGTAAAAAAAACATTCGAAAAATCTTCAAGTAAAAATTATGTTTGGCAGTTACAGCAAATGCTGATGATTGGAAGGTAACAAAGTAGTGTTATTTTTTTTTCAAAATTACAATTTTACTTGATGTTGATTTTGATTTATTTTTTATTTTAATTGGAATTTGATCATGGTGATCAAGGAGGACAAAATTTAATGATGCTGTTACTAGCAAACCCAATTTGATTTCTAGCAAACCATTACTAATAGCAAACTCTTATTTTTCAAAATGGCTATTTGAAAACCATTTTGTTACTAGCAAACCAATATAAAATTTTTCGCGTCTCTTTGAACTGCGTTTTATACGTACATTTTCATGAGAAGTGTTCAACATGAAAGTTGTAGATCTCGACGAGATCTACAACTTTCATGTTGAACATTTTTTGATTTGAAGCAATTTAGAGCCCTGATTTGACCCCTGAAAAAAGTCACGCTGAACATATCTACGGACACCCGGGATCGGCGTGACCTTTTTCGGAGGCCAAATCGGGAGCTTAAACAACTTCAAAATTGAAAGTGGTCAACATAAAAGTGGCCAAATCGGGAGCACTTTCCTTATAACTTTCATGTTTAACACCTTTTGATTTGAAGCAGTATAGACCTCCGATTTGGGCCCCGAAAAAAGTCACGACGAAAATCTGTACAGAAGACTCGTTCCGTGTGTGTCTTCTTTCGGGCCCAAATTAGAAGCCTAAACGGCTTCAAATCAAAACATGGTCAACATGAAAGTTGTAGATCTCGACGCGATCTACAACTTTCATGTTGAACATTTTTTGATTTGAAGCAATTTAGACCCCCGATTTCACCCCTGAGAATCGTCACGCCGAACATATGTCCAGACACCTGGGATCGGCGTCACCTTTTTCGGAGGCCAAATTGGGGGCTTAAACGGCTTCAAAATAAAAAGTGTTCAACATGAAAGTTGCAGATCACTACAAAATCTATAACTTTCATGTAGAACACTTTTTAATTTGAAGTAGTTTATAACTCCGATTTGGGCCCCGAAAAAAAGTCACGCTGAAAATCTGTACAGACTCGTTCCGTGAGTGTCTTTTTTCGGGCACAAATTGGAAGCCTAAACGGCTTCAAATCAAAAAAATGGTCAACATGAAAGTTGTAGATCTCGAGATCTATAACTTTCATGTTTTCACTTTTTCAAATGAGAAACATTTGAGACTCAAAATTCAAAAATACAAAAATTACAAAAAAATAAAATTGGTTTGCTAGTAGTAATTTTTCAGAAGAGCAAGAAATGCAAAGAATGACCGGATCTGTTTTTTTTGGTTTGCTAGAAACGAAAGTGTTTTTGCTAATAACAGCACCCAAATTTAATTATCCTGTTGAAAGTTTTTTTGATAATTATAGACAATTTTAACTGTGTTATTTTCATTTCAAAATTACATTTTACCTTGAAGTTGATTTTGATATATTTTTAATTTTTCTGGAACACGAAGAAAATGACTATTAAGAAAGGCAAAATTTGTGATTTTTTTGTTTACAACAATTTTTTTTTGAAATTTATAATGTCGTTCTATTATTTTTCTTGTTTTTAATGAAACTTAAGTTAGTGTCTTTAATATTATTACAGTACAATTAACAATTATATCCGTCTTTCACAAAATATGAGAAATGGGATGTTTTTAACAAATTCGTGCAACTAATCAAAAATACAGTACCTTTTAACAAGGCGATTCTCAAAAATAAATGTAATAAATGTTAGGGGGGCCAAAAATAAATGTTTTGCCACTCTTGTTTCCTACCAAAATTGTACGTAACGCGTGATTCCAAACGTGCGCACGTGACAAACATTATTGAAATAGTATATCGACCAAAGACGTGATAAGCATTAATTAATTGAAAGAAAAAGACAGATATAAAAGTAAGAGTAACAGAGGCGAGAGTTGCTCCCCCAATCAGAAAAGAATTTTAACGGAAGGGACGACCGGCTCCGCTTTCTTCCATCATCCCCTTCCTTAAACTTTGGCATTCTCTCGAATCCATGGGGTTTCCCGCTGCCTACTCGGAGCTGCTCCTTCTTCCCAAGCTCTTTCTCCACTTCATCTTCTTCCTTGGCTTCCTACGCCGCCTCATCGCTTCGTCATTCAACGCCGTGGGCCTTGGTAACCTCCTTGATTACGACGCCCCTTGGCCCGACCCGCCGGAGTATCCCCGCCATGCCTTCCCGTCCGAGGTTCAATCGATGTCGGCGGCTCTGATACAGAAGCTTCTCCCGGCGATTCGATTTGCGGATCTACCCTCCGGCGAGGAGGAGAGCGATCGCCGTCCAATCGCGGACGGATGCGCGGTCTGCCTATACGGATTCGAGCCGTGGGAGGAGGTCCGGCGGTTAAGTAATTGCCGCCATGTTTTTCATCGTCGATGCCTGGATCGATGGGTGGAGCACGATCAGCGTATTTGCCCTCTCTGCAGGACGCTGCTTGTGCCGGAGGAAATGCAGGAAGCGTTCAACCTCCGGATTTGGGCTCACGCCGAGGTTTCTTATTCCGATATTGCGGATGACTTATCATCCTCGCCTTTTATATCTCCCGTCCCATTTCCTCCACCCTCGCCTCCCCTGCTTCTCCCGGTCTCGGCTTAGCCGACGGAGGAGGGAGGTTGATTTGTCGGTTGATTTCAGCGAGGATGAATTCTGTTTTTGTTTCGTCTGATCAGTGATCTGGTGTGCTATTATCTATTTATGCAGAGTTTCACGCTTTTTTTAGTGTGCAATTACAATTTTGGGCTTAGCTGCTCGAATTCTAGGTACGTGATTCGTGTCAAGAGATGTGTGCGTGGATTGTTTTTTCGGGCCATAATAAAAGGCGATTGTTATTAACACTATACTTTTGAATATTCGCACTCTATTTACTCCTAATTTTTTGCGCCTTTTGAAAATACTTCTTGTACATGCATTTTTAGGAAAAGTGTTCAACACAAAAGTTGTAGATCTCGTCAAAATCTACAACTTTCGTGTTGAACATTTTTCCTAAAAATTCATGTATAAGGCGTATTTCTAAAAGAAGCGAAATCTGAGCGTATTTCCTAATGTACGTCTTGTACATGCATTTTTAGGAAAACGTGTTCAACACGAAAGTTGTAGATCTCGTCGAGTTCTACAACTTTCGTGTTGAACACTTTTCCTAAAAATGCATGTACAGGAAGTATTTTCAAAAGATGCGGAAAATTAGGAGTAAATATTGTGCGAATATCCAAAAATATAGTGCTAATAACAATCGCCTAATAAAATCATTTTAAACAAATAAATGAAGAAATATAAATCTATACGGTCTAAGATCTCATGTGTCTTTAGCAATATTTTAAGGAAAAAAATAAAAGAGCATTGTTAAGTGCACCACAATTTTCGCTATGTGCACTACAAAATCACTTAATTAATAATCTAAATTGCTCCCTAAATTTATTACTAAGGGCAAGCATGTTTGCGCACTACAATTTATTCTCTCAACCTAGCCCCGTTCGCCACACCATCGCCGCCTTCTCGGCCAGCTTTAGGCTCCTTCTGATCATCCTCCCGGTAAGCTCATGTCTCGCTTCCGGCTCCTAAGACATCTCCGCTGCCTCGTCCTCCGTCGCCACCGTGTGTCTCGCTGGAACTACGCTCCCCCACCTGAAATCTCGCAGCATTTCGTGCATCAGCCCCCAATACTCGCGATCCCTAGACACGCGACATCCCACCAGCCCGTCCGGCGATGCGCCGAGCCACCCCGATCACGTTTCGGCGGAAACTGCAAACCCTTGGAAGCTCACGTAGTTCCCCGTCATACTCCTGTACCGTTCGATCACCGCCGCTTCGTTCGCCGTCCCCAATTCATGGCCGTTGCGGCGGCTTCTTCGAGCAAATCGGGTCGCGGGGCGAACACCTTCGGATGCCATAACGCGGATCTGTGGTTGCCCTTCCAGAAGCTCAAGGCGGTGTTGAAGTCGCTGGTGGTTAGCTTGTCCCGCCGGAGCATGAACCATTCTTCTGATCGCTGCGGCGGGGCACTGCCATTGATATATCAAGTGTTTGCTATTAACAAAAAAAACGGTGCACATAATAATTATGTGTGCACCTATCGTAGTGCGGTGCTTTTAACAAAAAAGTGCACATAGCGAAAACTATAGTGCACTTAACAATGATCTAAATTCACAGCTGCAATTAAGAAGTCTTTTTAGGTTCCATGCCAAACTTGATAAACACGGGGTTAAATTGTCATTTGTTAACTCCCACTAAAGAAACTTCATCATTTGCCCAAATGAATGATGTTTGTTAGGTGATCTATAACGAATGCATTTTAACCCATGCGTTTACCACCGCCACTGTCCTACCAAATAAAAAAATACACGTCATTTTATCACTGTAAATGACATTATAAAAGAGATTTTGCACCTACCTCCTGGTAGGAATCATGTACCTAAATGTTTCGCTGCTTTTTGGACTTGCAGGGAGATTATTGGTTCAATTTGGATTCAGACTTAAAATCTGATCGACCATTATAGATTGAACTGTTGAAATCCTAGTAGAATCAGCTCAAAAATAGTGATTTAAAGCCAGCTCGACTGGACTAAATTCACATATATTATCTACTGAGATGGTAAATCCTATAATCTACATTAATCATGCACACTATTTTATTTCTACAAGAAAATTTCTGGCATGGATAAAGAAAACTCTAAAAAAGAGGAAAATTTTGAGTGGCAAGAAACTGATTTTTGGCAATTTGCACCTCTCAAATATGAGAGTTTGACACTTTGCATCCTAATTATTTAGTTTTTGCACATTGTACACTCCAAATCCCTTAGTATGGCATTTTGCACCCTAGCTTCTTTTTCTTATTTTTCTCCTGCTTTTAATCATAATTTAGGAATGTATTTCGGTCATATTGGCATTATGTTGAAACTCAGGGTTTATGGTTTACCTAGCGCCAAATTTACTGAAGCCCTTTTACCATCGTTCTCTCCCTCGCTCCTAAAGTAGCGCCGATCAATATTCAAAAGTTTCGAACCAGCTGTTTGTTTACATCAAAATCCGAGGAGTTTTATATAAATATCCCTTAAAATTTTGTTCGGCAGAATGAAATTAGGGCTTTGAAATTGAAATTGGGTGTTTAATTTTAATGAATCAAAAGGATAGTTGAGCTGAGACAGAAGTTATCATTTTTTGGTTCATGTAAATTTTAAAAATATAAAATGGCACTGGCCAGCCTTTCAATTTCCTCCATCAACCAATGCAGAGGTACCATGCAAGTTTTTGTAATCCTTTTCAATGAGGTTCCAAGGTGAGACTAATAACAATGAGTCAATGATTATTTCAACTTCAAAAATATAGTACATAATAACACAATATGAGAAAATTTAAGTGATACCTGATCGGCTGGTGAGGTCCTGCATTTTCCCGTGAGATCATGAACATGTTATAAAAATTTAGGAATAAGGGTCGCTATGGTGAAATATTATTATCGGCACTTAAACTTAAGATGATCGTTTTAACCAAACGCTACTATTCTCAAAACAGAGTATAATAAATTTATTTTTCTAGATTAAGAACACAAAATTAAGCGAGCTAGAAAAGACGGTAAAACAACTAAAGTACGGAAACTTAATATATACCGTCCTTGAACTCTAGCTCATGCTTCATGGTGGCGGTCATTCCAGCAGCCTCGGGGTGTTTTCCCTTATGTAGTTTGCAGCGTTAACGCAACCCGTTAACATACAAAAATGTTATATCCTCTACAACGAAAATAGATTAGCACATAGGGCGTATGAAAAATGAATCAAAATGAAAGGAACTATATGTTTTGCAAACTCTTGGTCAAGAGAAAATACACATTGGACTTTCGTGTTAACAAATCATCTTTCAAACCACAGTTAGGACAATAGTAGTTGAAACTGAAACTATAGCTTGAGAAACAAGTAAAGTTTCAGATCTGTGCTAAACAAAAGAGTACGACACAGTGATTTGGATCATGATTGCATCGGCATATAACAATTAATTTGATTCCTTTCACCATAGGTCAATCTCATAATTTCAACCTGAGATATTAAGTGAGATTTCTCATTAAAGAGTTATACCTGCTGCTCAGATCTGTAAGAGAGACGAGTTCTTGACCGGTTGTATTAGGTGGAAATGATATAGGCCGGCGGTACAAGCAAAGACCCACGATGAAGATCCACAGGCTACAGTCCTCTTTGTCCAAAATGGTAAACCTGCGAGGAAGGAGATGCTCGCTCGCCGGCTCCTGTGTAAGACGAAGACCGACGAACTCTTTTCCTCTCGGGATCGTTGAATGGAGAGAGGGCTAAGACCTGATGTAGATCGTCGGTGAAGATCCTCCTCCAGAACCAAATAGAGGAAGAAGATGGGATGACCTCCATTCTGCTCTGGATCACAGGGGAGATCGATTGGGGCGGCGGCGGTTTCACGCGATGAAGAGGAAAAGAGAGCTAAGTATTTTCACCCTTCATCACAGTTAAGAAATGTCAATAATGAAGTTTAGGTTATCAAATCAAGCTTTAATAGGAGAGCCTCAATATTTGGAGTTACTAAATTTTAATGGGGCAATAAATCCCATTAAAACTCCAAAATCAATTAAAATATGAAACCCCATGAAAACAATTAAATTTCATGACTGCCAAAATTTCATGTCAAGGGTGAGACCGAGCTCGTGACTGAATTTACGAGACGGTCGGGCGCACCTATCACAGGCTTCGACGGTTCGTGCGATTAAATTAACGCGCGCTCGTAGGAGTCCAAATAGACCTAATATACGCGTACGACTTTAACGGGCCGCCTCGATGAATCGAGTCCACCTAACGGAAAATTTCCAACATTCTCCCACTTGGACTTGTGTTCATCGTAACTTATGATATTCCAATAAAATCTCCACGAAACTTAAGGGTACCAATTAGCGAACGCGATATTGAGTCTACTCCCACATCAATCCGGTCCATTCAAATCTTTCACTCAGAATCATGGCGGCAACCGCATCATTGAGCGACACGGGACCTTCCATGGTCACAGTAGCTTACGAATTTAATCGACATGGACAAAGCTTGGTTATATAACCATAGAACAACACACTGAAAATGTGCACATGAAAGTTGTTCTAATTTGGTGGTCAACCAAACTTCTCAAATAAATGCACTAAACCGTGCTGCGAGAAATTCTTAAGTGTTCGAAATAATAAGTATGTTTAACCTCAAGGTTTTGAATTGATGTGTCAAAAACATACCATAGGATATAATTCAAATGAAGTGTCCTACCCTTACACTCCGACTGACACAAGTCATGAGACTTTGTATAAAGTGGGACGTGTCACATAAATTCAACGAATATTAAAACTTAATAATATTGTTGATTGAATATTCTTAATTATTAATGAATTAAATAAAGTGCAATGTAAATGACAAGAAACTGAATTGGAGCTACATGTAGCCTCCCACTAATCAAGCGCATCGATCGACTCTTTAAGCCTCATATTAATAACATGTTTCTGAAACACGTTAGGGCAAATTCCTTTAGTAAGTAGATCAGCCAACATGTCATTTGTTCCTAAATGCTCTGCTAAAATTTTATCCTTCTTGACCAATTCCTTAACGGTCAAGAATTTAATTTTCATATGCTTGGACCATGTGATACTTTTATTGTTTATCAAGAACATAACTGTAGAGATGTTAACACAGTACATCCGGATGAGTCCAGCTATAGAATCGACGACCTTCAACTCTATAATGAAATTGTTAAGCCACACTGCGTGAGTGGAAGCTCCAAAGAGAGAGACAAACTCCACATGCATTGTGGATGAAGTGATGAGTGTATGTTTTACACTCTTCCACAAAAACGGCCCCACCAGCAAACTTAAATGTATAACCTGAAGTAGACTTCCTATCATCCTCACACCCGGCAAAATCAGAATCTGTATGTTGAGGCTCCGCTCAAGATAGTCCATTAAGGCTCATCAAGTGTGGAATGAATATATATAATATCTCCAGCATAGAGCTGTTACACTCTAGTGGCACAAAAATCAATGGGTCGTTCCGAGTCGGTTTTGACACGCGCGGACATATAACTAAATATTCTAACAATCTCCTCCTATGTACGCGGTTAGACCGACATCGAAAAAGGGGTGGTGTGTGTAAAGTTCAACCAGAATTTGACTCAATACACAACCGTGTCCACAACATCTATCAGAATAAATTGGACTTAAAGAAACAGAAGTTAGTATGCACGCATAAGAATAAAGCATAAACTCAGCAACAACACCTCAAAGTCAAAAGTACAATCAGAGAATCAGTTACTGTCACACCTAGTATCTCATGATCAACTAAAGAGCAATAAAAATAGTCCAAACAACAGATGAACAGAAAAGAGAGCTAAATAGTGCTCTAAACTAAAGAAAAAAAAACCAAACAAACAATATAGAAGTCAGCGTCCAGCAGATCATCCTCCTCTGAATCCCAACCAGCAAGTGCTCCACCATCAGCAACAGCTCCTGTAATTTTCAATAGAGAAGTTCATTCATAATGAATTCAACCCTGGAAAATGTACAAGTATCTAGTTCTACTCATATGAACGTAGTAAAGTATGAGGAAGCATGTGTAGAGTATTTAGGTTCTACCTCAGAATTCATTATCTATTTTCAAAGAAACGATGTTATGGACTTCTGAACACCGCAGCTGTATCTGTATTCCTATGTGCAATGTCACGGTTACTATTCTTCTAAAGTCAATTGGAACTCATCAAATGTGGAATGAAACCAATAAACAAAATAAGAGCAAAACCTAGTCAGATTATGTTATCAAATGTGAAATAACACTCTCCTCTTAGATAAAGAAGATGAACCCAGTTGAAGTTATTAACATCAAATATGCAATGAAATAACTCACCAGATTCATATTCAGCAACCCCGAACATCAGCGGAGCACAACACGCTTGCTTTGACAAATGAAAGTGGAAAAATTAAAACATTTGGACTAAGGCGAAACTGGGTCACCTAACCTTGAACTAAGGCTGAACTTAAATCGCCTTGAGTCCCATTTCCCTCACTGTTTTGATTGATCAGTCTTTAGGCATTCCTTTTGTCAGTGGATTAGCCAGATTATCATTCGATCGCACATCGATCAAAGTGATAATGTCTTGTTCTTTCAGATAATTCAGTAGAGCGTGTCTCAGTCGTACATGTCGGCTCTTAGTATTAAAAAGGACATTCTCCACGACTTGAACTGCTGCTTGATTATCGCAATACAGGTTCAAAGAATTGACTTGAAGTCTAGACAAGGGAATGTCTAGAATCAAATTCCTGATCCAATCTGTCTCTTCACCTGCTGAAGCTAAGGCAAACAACTCGGTTTCCATAGACTACAAAGCTATATAAGTCCGTCTTTTGGATTTCCAAATAACTACAACGCTACCCGAAGTGAAAATAAATCCACTGGTGGACTTCTTGTTCCCAACTTCTGAACACTAGGAGCCATCAGATTATCCTTCCAACATAGAAGGATAACTAGTGTAACATAGAGTGTGGTCTTTAGTACCTTTCAGGTACCTCATCAGCCAATCTAAGGCATCCCAATGCTCTTTGTCTGGACTACTGGTAAAATGACTCAGCATGCTTATTGAGAAAGTAATGTCTGGTCTAGTGCAACTTATGGCATATATGAGACTACCAATGATCTTTAAGTACTTTACTTGATCAACGTTGGTCCCTTCATTCAGACTCAACTTGACATTTGGATCTATTGGTATTTCAACAGGCCTACAGTCTTTATAACCACAGGTAGTGAGAATCTGCTCAATGTAATGAGCTTGACTTAGAGTGACACGTTCATTGTCTACTCTAACTTTTATACCTAATAGGGTATCTACACGACCAAGGTCCTTCATGTCAAATGCTTTTGCTAGAATGAATTTAGTATCCCTCACTGCGATAAGATCTGACCCCAGAATCAACATGTCATCCATATATATGAATATGATGACTGTTTGATTTGACATCGAGCGGTAGTATAGGCACTTGTCTGAGAGACTGGACTGAAATCCAACGCACTTTACCACTTGGTCAAATTTATTATGCCACATCTTAGTTGCTTGTTTAAGCTCATAGATCGATTTATCGAGCTTGCACACTTTATCTCTTAGATCCTTGTATACATAACCTTCAGGTTGTATCATGTAGATCTCCTCATCAAGCTCTCCATTTAAGAATGTTGTTTTCACATCCATCTGATGAACTATAATGTTCTCGATAGAAGCTATGGCAATAAGAATCCTAATAGTGGATAGGTGACATACATGTGAATAGACGTCAAAATAGTCATTCCCCATGTTGTTTATAACCCTTAACTACTAGACGTGCTTTATATTCTGTTATAGACCCATCACTGTGCAACTTCTTCTTCAATACCCACTTGCATCCTAAGACTTTAGCTCCTCTCGACATGTCAACTAGATGTCAAGTGTTATTTTATAGAAGCGAGTTCATCTCATCATCGATGGCTTCTGCCCACATTAATGCATCTCTAGATCGCATTACTTCCTGATAGGAGAATGAATCACCCTCTAAGTGGTAGGTGACGAAATTCTCACCAAAATTTTTAGGGATTCTATCTCTTGTAGATAATCTAAGAGGACCAAATTCCACCTCTAGAGGTTGGGGAGCAGTGCCAGAGGGGCCAGCTTTAGGTTCTTTAGTATATTCTGAAATTATGTCAGTAGACCCGGAGACGGTCAAGTCATGATCTTTGATAAATTTATGTTCAAAAAAAATAGCATCTCTAGACTATATCATTATATTAGTGGATAGATCCAGAAACCTGTCAGCTACACTATCTTCTGCACTACCTAGATAAGCGCATGTTGTTGTTCTAGGTCTCACCTTAGGTGTAACACCCCCTATCCGTCGCATAGTATATAACAGTAGGTCCGGCCGGGGCCCGACGCCATATACCACAGACAGACCGGGTGGTTACGTATGGAAACCATCCAACCAATCTCAACGTCCTACACAGATCATTCTAGCGGAAGCAGTTTATAAAAGTTGTAAAACAAGAACCCAGCAACAAGCATGAATGTCCACTACTATGAAAATAGGAATGTTATTACAAAAATACCCAAAAGCGGCCTTAAGGCCTTACAGAATGTTTCTCTTGACTAATACATGATTTACAAACCTCGGCACGCAGGCCGGTCATACATGAGTAAAACAGAGAACATTTCCACTTGGGCCTTCGAGGGCCAGCTTCGCAAAGAGGGCTTTAGCCCGCTATTGACCGCTTGGTCCAGCTGCACCTGCAAGCAACAAACCACCGCACGGTGGCAAACAAAGCAACGGTCAGCAATGCTGACCAAATTATAACGATCCCGCCCCCAACTCGGGGCGGCGATGCTCCTTCCCTGCATTTCATTAGCACAAGCGAGCAATGCATATTATCATAGCCATTTCATCATAGACGTTGGCTCGTACGGCCACACGTCCCGTGCACTCAGGGCACATTCTCGGTGAACCGGTCGATGTTACGTCAATTAAAGCCATTAACATTCCGGACTCACCACCGCCACTTAGACGGCCATTCCTATGAGCAATTCGTCTTCATGGTATTGGTCACGTCAATTTAAGCCATTGACCATCGAAGACCCCCATTTATGCCAGCGGCGAGTCCCACGTAACCTTAGGTCGCTCTAACCGGACGACATAAAGCGGGTACGGCTCCATCTAACCCGTGCTCACTTCGCAACGACAATTTATGCCATTTGCGCGGGTCAAACTTTCACCGAGTCCCATTCTACCGCAAATCACATAACTCCGTTATGTTCAAGCTGGCTCTCAGGCCACCAAGTTGGCAAGATCTCGTATCCGCCCAGTTTTCCGGGTGCACCTTTGGGTTAGTCCCCAAGGCTCCCTGCTGCAATCTACCGCGTAGAAAACCCGAAAACACCCAATAGCACGGAGTCTTCTCCGGCCTTATGCAATGCAACATCACCGATCCGGACTAACATGTCCGGGTAGGCTTCAACCAAAATGCCTATGTCCGTTCTCGCATACGGACGCTAAACAACGGGGACTTTACATATCTACCCGAAGGAACGCCTCCAACTCTTCGCAAACTCGCGAGAGAGGGCTTCCTATGCTAAGAAAGAGAGCTATCATGCTCACAAGTGAGGATCGTTACCCTTGCATTCCTCTTTGGCGCCATCGAAATGTAATCGGATAGAAATCACCGCACTTGCGTTGCCTCCGTGGATCCGGAGTCGGCTTGCGATTCGGAGCTCCGAAGCTCCTCCAATGGCGGATCTAGCTCCTCTTCCTCTTGCCTTAGCTCTTCTTTCTCCAAGGGTTTGGAGAGATAAAAAGGTAAGAAAAATGGATTTTTCTAAGTCAACTCCCGGGTATATCCTCCCAGGAACAACCCCCAGCCATTGGATCTTCAACCAAGGAAACGAACGGCTTTGATTCGGGGCTGAAATGCCCAATCTGGACCGAACACGGCCTGGCACACGCCCGTGTCCAGGGCCGTGTGCCGCATTCGCCGTCAAAATCGAATCTTCTGAACACGCACACGGGTATCGAACACGCCCGTGTTCGAGCTGACACGCCCGTGTTCCAGCTGACACGACCGTGTAGCCGGCCGTGTACCCCATGATTTTTTCCCCGTTTCCAACCCGAGCACTGCACGGGTTCTAGGATACGCCCGTGTCCTTGCCCGTGTCACTTTGACACGCCTGGGCCCCCAGGCCGTGTATACGGGACATTTCGTCGAGGGGAGAACGACGACTGGATGACACGGCCTTGGACACGCCCGTGTCCTAGGCCGTGTGCCTTGTCTCGACGATCGTCGAGTGAATCTCGACGATTTCACCTTGACGATCGTCGACACGGGTCGACACGCCCTGCGACACGCCCGTGTCGCAGGCCGTGTGCCCATTCTCGACGAATCGTCGAGAATAACTCGACGATTTCACGGCTAAGTGTCGACACGGGTCGACACGCCCTGCGACACGCCCGTGTCGCAGGCCGTGTGCCCTTTCTCGACGAATCGTCGAGTATAACTCGACGACTTCGCGACTAAGTGTCGGCACACACTTGACACGCCCTGGGACACGCCCGTGTCCCAGGCCGTGTGCCTTCAGCCAGAAACCAAAACTGGCCCAAAACGTCCCCCTTTGCTCCTTTGAGTTTCGGGGCGTTACAACTCTCCCCCTCTTAAAAGAATTTCGCCCACGAAATTACATAAAGGAAAGATATATAAAAACAACATTTGTACCTGAGCGGAACAACTCCGGATACTCGTCAAGCATAGTCTGCTCTCGCTCCCAGGAGAGCTCCTCACGACCGCAATTGTCCCACCGGACCTTGACCATCCTGATCTCTTTATTGCGTAGCCGCTTGACCTCCGAGTCCTCAATCCGCACGGGCTTTACCTTTGTCGTTAGCCCACTATCCACCGGCACTTGATCGACCGCGATCACTTGCGTAGGCTCTTGCACCGCCTTCCGAAGCACCGAAATGTGGAATACATCGTGTAAACCACTTAGCTCCACCGAAAGCTTCAACCTATAGGCCGCTTCTCCAACTCGCTCCAGAACCTCGAACGGTCCAAGGTACCTCGGGCTTAGCTTTTTCAATCGTCGCACCCGCGAGACACCCTTGAACGGCTTGATCTTTAGGTACACATAATCACCCACAGCGAACTCCACGTTCCTGTGCTTGGCATTATAGTACTTTGCTTGCCGGTCCTGAGCCATAAGCAACCTCTCCCGAATGGTTCTCACCAACGAAGTAGCATCCTCCACTTCCGATCGCTTATACAACTTCGACTCGCCCGTTTCTAACCAAGACAACGGCGTGCGACATCTTCTACCATATAGGGCCTCGAAAGGCGCCATTTGAATACTTGCTTGGTAGCTGTTGTTGTATGCGAACTCCACCAAATAAAGGTGGTCCTCCCATTGCTTTCCAAAGTCCAAGACACACATGCGAAGCATGTCTTCCATGGTTCTATTGACCCTTTCGGTCTGCCCATCCGTTTGGGGATGGAAGGCTGTGCTAAACTTCAGCTTTGTTCCCAACATTTGCTGCACCAACCTCCAATCATTAGACGTGAACCGCCCATCTCGGTCACTCACGATGCTGCGGGGCACACCATGAAGCCGCACTATGTTATCCACATAAAGCTTCGCCAGCTTTTCCACCGGATCGTCCTTCCTATGCGGAATAAAATGCGACACCTTCGTTAATCGATCCACGACCACCCAAATGGCGTCGTTCCCCTTTTGCGACCTTGGCAAACCGTGCACAAAATCCATAGAGATGTCGTCAAATTTCCACTCCGGAATAGGCAAGGACTTAAGAAATCCTCCCGGCTTTTGGCACTCCGCCTTTACTAAGGCGCAGGTTTGGCACTTCGCTACGTATAGCGCCACATCCTTTTTCAAACCCGGCCACCAAAACAGTTTCTTTATATCGCAGTACATCTTCGTGCTCCCCGGGTGAATCGAGTACTTGGTATGGTGTGCCTCGTACAACAACTCCACCCGTAAATTGCCCACACTTGGGACGCACAAACGACCGTCTTTCCACAGCAATCCGTCCTCCACGACGAATTGGGAATTAGACCCATCCAGAGCCTCTATCATGAACTGCTTCATATGAGCATCCATATCCAAAGCCTGCCGAATCCGATCAGCCAGGTCATATTGGACTTCAGTCCAATTCAGCACTGCTTCAGCACTTGCTTGCTTATCCACACAAATAATCTCCAACGCCTCCAGCTCCTGCACCAACCGCTCATCATGCACTGATAGCCAATTCGCTTGAGCTGGGGCTCGACGACTCAACGCGTCCGCAACCGCATTCCCTTTGCCAGGCACGTAGTGGATCTTGAATGTATAGTCCCCTAAGAACTCCATCCATCTACGCTGCCGCATATTCAGATCCTTCTGATCAATCAGGTACTTTAGGCTCTTGTGATCGGTGTAGATATCAATCTTCACACCGTACAAGTAGTGTCTCCACAGCTTCAAGGCAAAAATCACGGCCTCTAACTACAAGTCATGGACCGGATAATTCCTCTCGTGCACTTTTAGCTGTCTCGAGCCATAAGCTATCACGCTGCCGTGCTGCAATAGCACGCAACCCAAACCGCTGCTCGAAGCATCACTATATATCTCATAGCCTTCGTTCCCAACCGACGAACTCAACACAGGCGTCGTGGTCAACCGACACTTCAATTCCTCAAAAGCTCGCGCGCACTCCGGCGTCCAAACGAACTTATGCTCCTTCCTCGTCAAAGTAGTGAGAGGTAACGCTATCCGCGAGAAGTTCTCTACGAAGCGCCTATAATAGCCGGCAAGCCCCAAAAAGCTCCGGACTTCTGCTACCATAGCAAGCTCAGGCCACTCCCGTATCGCAACAATCTTCGCCGGATCCACAGCAATACCCTCTCCACTCACTATATGCCCGAGGAACGCTACTGAGGATAGCCAAAACTCGCACTTCGAGAACTTGGCATACAACTGGTTTCTCCTTAGCGTCTCCAACACCAGATGAAGATGCTTGAAGTGATCTTCCTCACTTTGCGAGTACACCAAAATATCGTCGATGAAGACGATCACGAAATGGTCCAAGTACTCCCTGAACGTCCTGTTCATCAAATCCATGAATACTGACGGCGCATTAGTCAGCCTAAACGGCATGACCGTAAACTCATAATGCCCGTATCTCGTACTAAACGCTGTCTTCGGGATATCACTCTCCCTTATCCGCAGCTGATAGTACCCAGACTTGAGATCTAACTTTGAGTACACCGTCGACCCGACTAACTGATCGAAGAGATCATCAATCCGGGGGATCGGGTACTTGTTCTTGTCAGTCAGCTTGTTTAGCTCCCGATAATCAATACACAATCTCAAGCTTCCGTCCTTCTTCTTAAAAAAGAGGACCGGTGCGCTCCAAGGCGAAGAACTCGGGCGCACATACCCTTGCTCCAACAACTCTTGCAGTTGAACTTTCAGTTCCGCCTTTTCCTTAGGCGCTAGCCGATACGGAGATCGTGACACAGGCTTTGCACCTGGCACTAGCTCGATCATAAAATCTATCTCCCGTTGAGGCGGGGCTCCAGAAAGATCTGCGGGGAACAGATCAGGGTATTCCGATACCACTGAAATACAATCCAACGCGGGCTTCGGCTTTACAACCTCCACTAGTGTACAGAACAGCTCTACACTAGCACAAACCGCCTTCACTACCTGAAGAGCGGCCATCATCGCCTTGCTCGACCTCTTTGAGCTCATAAGGGTCGTCTCACGACTTGCTCCCAAGTTGACTTCCTTGCTAACGCAGTCTATGTAGGCTTGCTGCTCTGAGAGCTAGTCCATGCCAAATATAACGTCAAACTCCACCAACGGAAGTAACGACGCTTACAGATCGTACTCATAATTCCCAAACCACAAACTAAGAGCAACGAATTCTAACCTCGCCGAATGAGCACCATTGGACTATAACGCATCCAATTTATCTCTTTCCATCGAAGGAGATACTCCAAGGCTCAATAAAATTCCTAATAAAGGAACGCGAAGCTCCCTAAACGAACGGTGCTCTCGCAGATAAAGTAAAGTCGCAACAAAGCTTAGCACAGTAGTCCTAAGCTAACATGCATAACAAGTATTTAAAGCAAAACTATCTTTAAACCATACCTGTCGTCACGACGACGGGCTTTCTCCAGGGCTTTAGGCAATCACGAGCATAATGCCCCAGCTCCCCACAGTTGTAACATGTGCCCGGGGTCTGACCCGTAGTCGACCCAGAAGTACCAGAAGGAGCTGGACCCGAAGTCCTATGCTTCTTATACCATTTTCGATATGCCGACTTTGAGGTGTTCGGCACTTTGAATGCCATTTCCCTTGCACTGACATCCTTGACTGCTCCTGACATAGGTTTCTTACCCTTCCGAGCACCATTCCAACAGTCTCGGGCAAAGTGCCCTTTCTTTCCACAAGTGTAACAAGTGTAAGTAGCTTTACTAGTCGATTTCATAACCCCTTTCTCCAGCATTCTGCTGGATGCAGCTCTTATGGGGTTGGTATAGTTCGATACTATGGTCGCTGGCATCGGGAGGGTCTTCCTCAACTCTGCCTCCAATGATCTAGCTGATTCCACCAAGGCTCGGAATCCCAATAACTTTGGTCCTAGCAGTAGGACTCATAACTCGGCGCGTAGGCCATTATAGAATCTATCGACTGTAGCTTGCTCATTTTCCGACTCAAAGCATGGGTAGCGACTTATCATAAGAAAAGCTTGCAAATATTCCTCAACCGTGTGCGCTCCCTGCACTAAATGCATATTCAGCTGCTGCCCCAATGGTCTACCAAAGGTCATCTGCTGCATCACGCCCACCGGCGTTGAAGCCACAACAGGGGCGCAGGGTTGTACATTTCCTCCTAGCTGTGCACCCGCCATAGTAAACACCGCTTCTACGATCCTTCTAATGGTTTCATACGAAGGAGGAGGCTCAAACACCTCACTGGGTGCACTATGCTCCTCAGAAACCGGACATTCAGGCTGTCCAGCACCGCTTCCTGTCACCTATAGTGGTACAAACACCGTTAAGCGACCAAATAAAATTGCGAACAGCAATTATAGGAACACGCAGGTTCCTCAAACACGAGTATTTTCATTCCTAAGTGGACATTCATGGGTTCTTTTACCATTATAACGATGACGCACACAATGTGCTCACCACCCCTTAAAAAGAATTCGCCCACGAATTCACTTTAAGCCCGACCAAAACCAGTAGGCTGATACCAAATTGTAACACCCCCTATCCGTCGCATAGTATATAACAGTAGGTCCGGCCGGGGCCCGACGCCATATACCACAGACAGACCGGGTGGTTACGTATGGAAACCATCCAACCAATCTCAACGTCCTACACAGAGCATTCTAGCGGAAGCAGTTTATAAAAGTTGTAAAATAAGAACCCAGCAACAAGCATGAATGTCCACTACTATGAAAATAGGAATGTTATTACAAAAATACCCAAAAGCGGCCTTAAGGCCTTACAAAATGTTTCTCTTGACTAATACATGATTTACAAACCTCGGCACGCAGGCCGGTCATACATGAGTAAAACAGAGAACATTTCCACTTGGGCCTTCGAGGGCCAGCTTCGCAAAGAGGGCTTTAGCCCGCTATTGACCGCTTGGTCCAGCTGCACCTGCAAGCAACAAACCACCGCACGGTGGCAAACAAAGCAACGGTCAGCAATGCTGACCAAATTATAACGATCCCGCCCCCAACTCGGGGCGGCGATGCTCCTTCCCTGCATTTCATTAGCACAAGCGAGCAATGCATATTATCATAGCCATTTCATCACAGACGTTGGCTCGTACGGCCACACGTCCCGTGCACTCAGGGCACATTCTCGGTGAACCGGTCGATGTTACGTCAATTAAAGCCATTAACATTCCGGACTCACCACCGCCACTTAGACGGCCATTCCTATGAGCAATTCGTCTTCATGGTATTGGTCACGTCAATTTAAGCCATTGACCACCGAAGACCCCCATTTATGCCAGCGGCGAGTCCCACGTAACCTTAGGTCGCTCTAACCGGACGACATAAAGCGGGTACGGCTCCATCTAACCCGTGCTCACTTCGCAACGACAATTTAAGCCATTTGCGCGGGTCAAACTTTCACCGAGTCCCATTCTACCGCAAATCACATAACTCCGTTATGTTCAAGCTGGATCTCAGGCCAACAAGTTGGCAAGATCTCGTATCCGCCCAGTTTTCCGGGTGCACCTTTGGGTTAGTCCCCAAGGCTCCCAGCTGCAATCTACCGTGTAGAAAACCCGAAAACACACAATAGCACGGAGTCTTCTCCGGCCTTATGCAATGCAACATCACCGATCCGGACTAACATGTCCGGGTAGGCTTCAACCAAAATTCTTATGTCCGTTCTCGCATACGGACGCTAAACAACGGGGACTTTACATATCTACCCGAAGGAACGCCTCCAACTCTTCGCAAACTCGCGAGAGAGGGCTTCCTATGCTAAGAAAGAGAGCTATCACGCTCACAAGTGAGGATCGTTACCCTTGCGTTCCTCTTTGGCTCCATCGAAATGTAATCAGATAGAAATCACCGCACTTGCGTTGCCTCCGTGGATCCGGAGTCGGCTTGCGATTCGGAGCTCCGAAGCTCCTCCAATGGCGGATCTAGCTCCTCTTCCTCTTGCCTTAGCTCTTCTTTCTCCAAGGGTTTGGAGAGATAAAAAGGTAAGAAAAATGGATTTTTCTAAGTCAACTCCCGGGTATATCCTCCCAGGAACAACCCCCAGCCATTGGATCTTCAACCAAGGAAACGAACGGCTTTGATTCGGGGCTGAAATGCCCAATCTGGACCGAACACGGCCTGGCACACGCCCGTGTCCAGGGCCGTGTGCCGCATTCACCGTCAAAATCGAATCTTCTGAACACGCACACGGGTATCGAACACGCCCGTGTTCGAGCTGACACGCCCGTGTTCCAGCTGACACGGCCGTGTAGCCGGCCGTGTACCCCATGATTTTTCCCCCGTTTCCAACCCGAGCACTGCACGGGTTCTAGGACACGCCCGTGTCCTTGCCCGTGTCACTTTGACATGCCTAGGCCCCCAGGCCGTGTACACGGGACATTTCGTCGAGGGGAGAACGACGACTGGATGACACGGCCTTGGACACGCCCGTGTCCTAGGCCGTGTGCCTTGTCTCGACGATCGTCGAGTGAATCTCGACGATTTCACCTTGACGATCGTCGACACGGGTCGACACGCCCTGCGACACGCCCGTATCGCAGGCCGTGTGCCCATTCTCGACGAATCGTCGAGAATAACTCGACGATTTCACGGCTAAGTGTCGACACGGGTCGACACGCCCTGCGACACGCCCGTGTCGCAGGCCGTGTGCCCTTTCTCGACGAATCGTCGAGTATAACTCGATGACTTCGCGACTAAGTGTCGGCACACACTTGACACGCCCTGGGACACGCCCGTGTCCCAGGCCGTGTGCCTTCAGCCAGAAACCAAAACTGGCCCAAAACGTCCCCCTTTGCTTCTTTGAGTTTCGGGGCATTACATTAGGTCTCTTAAGGTCTTGTATTATCACATAAACAATATAGATCCAAGTCTTTAGAGTGTCATATCTACAAGGATGGCCATGCCACAACTCATACAGAGTAGAGTTGAGCTTTAAATGAAGCACTCTATTTAGAATATGATTTTCATTTAGTACTGCTTCCCTCCAAAAAGAATTATGTATGACAGCTGTAAGGAGCATAAAATTCAATATTTTTGTTAAAGTTCTATTCTTACACTCAGCAACACCATTTGACTGGGGTGAGTAAGGAGCTGTGGTTTCTAGGATTATACCCTCAAATGCACAAAAATCCTTAAACCCAGTTGTAGTGTACTCTCCTCCTCGATCACTTTTAAGTCTCTTAATCTTTAGATTTAATTGATTTTCTACCTGAGATTTGAAGATCTTAAAGGTCTCTAATGTCTCATCATTCGATTTCAATAGGTAAACATGACAATATTTTGAAAAATCATCGATAAATGTAATTAGATATTTCCTTCCCCCTCTAGGGCGTGACTACAAAAATCATAGAGGTCGAAATGTATCAACTCCAAAAGTTGTGTGCTCCTAGAAACTGTCTTGTAAGGGTTTCTAGTGATCTTATTATGGGCACAAACCTCACACCTATCAAATTGAATAGAAAGATCTAATGCAATGTTTTGACTTCTAGCAAGATCTCGTCTTTATTCCCCCTTTCTCTCTCCTCCATTAAAGGGGAAAATGGTGCTTTCTCTCCCCTGCCCATCAAGGTTGAATTTGATCTCTCCTCCAGCCTATTGGCACCCCACTAACTCATATTAATAATAAAAATGAGGTAAGCCCAAGTGGGGGAAATGGGTTTGAGCTTGGGTTAGTACATTTGGGCTAATTTGACCTAACACTAGAGTAAAGTTGACCTTGGTCAACATGACCATTTGGGTTGACCCCAATGGGTTCTTGGTGACCCATTGGGCTCCCCTAAGATCTAGAAAGACTTGGGTAGGGTTGGTGACCCCTAAGGTCAAAGTGCCCTAAGTAAGGGTCAAGTGACCCCCAAGATTGCAGTAAAGAACTTTAGATTTTTGTATGATTGTTCTTAGCACTGACTGTCTATGTCTGGCATGTGTTGTACTACTTGATCCTTTTTTTTCTGACTTTTTACTATATGGAGAACAATCGAAATTTGAATGTTGAGCAGTAATTGCAGTCGGCCTGGGAAGGAAGCGACAATCAATGATTTCCCTAACTGTCCCATGGAAAAACGACATGTAATAATCCATGATCAATACGCGTTCTAACGGTAACATTCTAAGAGGATCTGACTTTAATTACTGAGGATTCATCGCCAAGAAAAGGGACGGGAAAACTGGAGAAGACCTAGTCTGGAATCGTCGAACGAAGAACACAATTCGTTGAGCTGAGTTTGAGTTCGTCGAGCTGAGCTTGAGTTCGTCGAGCTGAGCTTGAGTTCGTCGAGCTGAGCTTGAGTTCGTCGAGCTGAGCTTGAGTTCGTCGAGCTGAGCTTGATGAGTTCGTCGACCTGACAATAATAATTTGTCTTCACGGGAATCTTGTCAATACTGCTACAATCTTCGTCGAACTGACAATCTTCATTCGTCGACCAGAGATCCACATTCGTCGGGCGAAGAACAGTTCTGTACTTGGTCAAAATATTCTGTATAACTGAAATTCTGTGTCGACATAAGCTGGTGTCGACTGATATCCTGGTGTCGACACAAATCTTCTGGTGTCGACATAAATCTTCTGGTGTCGACATAAATTGTCTGGTGTCGACACATGCCCTAAGTGTCGACACAAATCCTCTGAATTCAGGAATCGTCTAGTAGAGTACTGAAATCGTCGACCTGAGAAGTTGACTTCGCCGACTTGAGAAGTTGAGAACTTGAGGTCCAAGTTCGTCGAGCTCAGAATCTAGTTCGTCGACCAAAGCTTGAAGCTGGACATAGAAAAATTCTGGAGTTACCCTGACTTTAGTCTGTTGAAGTAACTCAGTCTTCGTCGAACAGAGAACTAAGATCGTCGAGCTCAACACTATGGATTATCTCAAGATCGTTGAGCGCAGAACACCTTTCGTCGACCTGAGTTCGACGAACGTCGAACTCAATTTACTTAGCCTTGAAATCCTCTGAGTCTGGAGTCTCTGATGGTCTTGATGATAGCTGGTCCATCTGATGTTGAACCTAAGTACTTGGCCTAGACTCTAGGACACAAATTTGACCCTGGCTATACAGGTTGGGTCACATCCTAATCTAGTGAACCTAGCCCAAATCAACTAGGGATCCAACAATCTCCCCCTATTTGGGTGAGGTCACTAAGAGACTCAAAACATAAACAAAGCAAGGAAAGAAATATATCTGGCAGAGAATTACTAACACATGCAGCATATATATATATACATGGCTTTGTTTAAACAAATAGCATAGTTTGAAACCAAATTTCAGAAAGAAATGAAACAAAATAAAGATTACTTCTTCTTCTTCTGCAAGGATTTGTCTTCTGTTGTCTTCTCTCCTGGATTTTTTGAAGATAATCTCTCTGTTAGGATTTGAAGCCTCTGTCTGAGTCATGGTCATGTCAGCTGCCCCTATGATTTTCAGTGATGTAGCTCTGGGGACAACTGCTTCTGGATGGAGCTTCATATAATCATCAACATTAAAGAGCTTGTTGCCTCTGTCAAACCTTTTTAACTCTTCTTTTCTGTACTTAGACATTATTGTTAAACCTGATGTGTCTTTTCCTTCAGCCTTTGCTTTATTGATCAAGGATAGGCCAATTAGCTCCTGGAATCTAGCCATTTTAGCAGTATTTGCAGTTTCAGGATCTTCAAATGGAATTGGAGGAGAGTATGGCCTTTTAGGACTGTCAGCTTTTTGTTCTTCAGATATTTATTGTTGTTGCTGCTGCTGAGATTGATTTCTTGAGGATGGTTGCCTCTGCTGGCTGCTTCCAGAGGATCTCCCTGACTGCCTCTGATAGGTTTACATGGGAACAGATCTCTGAGAGCTAGAGCCAGTGACACCAGCTGCTGGAGGAGGAGGAGGATCCTTCCTGTATCTGTGAACTGGAGGAGGAGTGTATCTCCTAATTCTCTTCCTATCCTTCTGCTGGTTCTTGGATAACCATATCCATGCAGGCATTCCCTTATATGGAGTAACATTATGCAGAATGTAGTAGGGAGTGTTAGCATTTGGATTGGGCTTAGGAGCTGGAGGAGGAGGAGCCTTCCTTTTCTTTGATAACATTTTCTTTTTCTTCTTGGAGGCTTCTTCATCTGAATCATCATCATCAGCTTCATCATCTTCAGTATCAGAACCCTGAGGGTTATCATATAAAGCATCTAATGCTTTCAGAGTTTTATCATTAATAACAACTTTTGCTGTAGCAGGGGCAGAAGTTGAAGGAACTAAAGTTTCAACAACAGGGGAGGAGGAGACAGTACATGAATCAGGAATAATGGGGACAGAGCTTTCAGCTGCTGCCTTATTTTCCTTTTCAATATCAGCCAGGATTAGCTCATCCAAATCTGGCATAGGGGAATCATCCATAACAAAAACTAGGGTTGAGATATCTTCTGGAATAGCTGCAGGGATTGGAGCAAAAGCTAGAATAGCAAAACTGTCACAGAGTTGCTTAGCAACTGCTGGACTTATTGGAGAAGTGTAGGGCACAATAGCCAACTGTGGCTTAGTAAATTCTGCTGGAAGAGACTGCATATGTACAGTATCAAAAACATGCAGTAATTCTTGTAGATTAGATGTGGGATTGAGAGAAAAATCACCAACAGTTTTAGTAGTATCCATGTCAGCAATATCCATATCAGTATTAATAAAATTAATCAAATCAATTAATTCTGTATCTGTGCACTCTGGAAGACCTTCTGAAGTTGGATCTGCTGGGGAAGTTGTATCTGAAGCTTGAGCTGCTGCTTCATCATCAGGCATCTCCCCCTGCCTGGGTTCAGTGGGGACTGAGGCCAGTCCCTGGACTGAGGAGGGGGCAGCAGAAAGGGCAGAAATTTGAGCAGATAAAGAATTAATAGAATTCACAAGAGGTGTAATGGCCTCTGTGATAAGGGTTTTGATGAGAGGAGTTAGGATGGTGAGAATAGATGATATGGTAGTTGAATCAAAGGAGGAAGGGGAAGAGGATGGAATGGGGGGAAGTACAGCTGATATGTGATGAGTGGATGATGATGAAGATGGAATGGTGGCATCTGGCATGGCAATTTCTATGGGTAGGGTGTAAGATGGAATGGAGGACAAATGAGGGGGAAGTGGAGACTGAGGAGGTGTAAGGATATGTGTGGCATGAGGTGAAGCTGGAGGTGTTGATTGTTGATTAGCTTGCAGAGGGGAAGATGGAGATGGGATGTTGGTAATGTCCAGTGGTGGAGATGGAGGAGGAGTAGGCACAAGAGTAGGCTGCCTTGCTGGAAGGGGTGCTGGAAGAGATGGTGAAGGGGAATCGATCTCCTCAGCAGGTGTGGGAGTGGCTTTAACAGCCCTTGTGCCTTCTGAAGCAGGGATGGAAGAGGAGGAGGCCTTGGATGGCTTGGAGATCGTCCTCTCCCATCTGCCAAACAAAGCGCAGATGAGGCGCTTGCTGGCATTGATGAAGATGGTCGGGGAGACCATGAATTCACTAGCCTTTTCCTTGAGGAAGATCCCCAGGATTCTTCCAAAACAAACCTCTTTCTTGCTGTTCTTCTTCTTAATCAAATCAAAGAAGATCTTGCTCCAATCAACAGGACGCTTATTCACCACGGCGCACATGACAAGAAATTTATGTCGGGTTATGTAGTCATGTGCGGTGTGCTTGCCCATCAGTATTTTTCCCACGATATCCGCCAGGAACTGGTAGGCGGCAGACAGTTGTTTCTTTAACAACTTGTTAGGGTTGCTTCCAGAAAACCCCATCAACTTCAGCATCGAACTGTATTCTTCAGAATCCATTTCCATGTCATCTTCTCCATTTACCAAACCAAAAATTTCAGCAAGAACGGCGGGAGACAAAGAAACCACATTACTCCCGATATTGCCTGTCAGCACATTTTCCTCAGAAACTAACGAAGTGTATACCCATTATCTAATCTCAGTCGCATGTAGTTTAATCCTTCTGGTCATAAAATCCTTGAGACCAAGTTCCTCTAATAGTTCCAGAATGTAGAGGAAGATTGGGTCAGAGTGTTGGAATGAATCGAAGTCCATGTCAAAACTGGTGTCAAATTTCATGGCAGCCAAAGCTCCTGTTGGAAAGGCCATAGATGACCTGTAAGAAAGACAGACAAAACGGCGATCAAGAGAAAGAGAACTGAAAGCGCGGGACGGAGGTCGAAGAAAACCTAAATATAAGATTTTCAGAATATGAATCGACAATCTCCGTTCCACGAAAAGGAAACAATTCTTCGAACTGAGCTCGACGAAATAAATTATAGACAAATAATTCGTCGATCTCATCCAGAAGAATCGAAAACAGTTCGTCGAACTCCGTTCGACGAAACGTCTTCTGAAGCAAAGTTCATCGATCTGCGGTCGATGAAAATTGTTTCCACACACAGAGAATTCGCCGATCTCCGTTCGACGAGAATCTCTCAAACTTTCCCTAATTCGTCGAACTCCGTTTGACGAACTCTGGAAAATTCGTCGAATGCAGACAGAAACTAATTTAACTCTTCTCCATTGATCATTCACAATTGATTTATGAAGAACAGATGATTTTTCTCATCCAAGGGTTTGGTGAAAATGTCTGCTCTCTATAAGTCAGTAGGAATATAAATTAGGTTAATTTTCTTTTTGTCTACATTATCTCTAATGAAATGATGTCTTATTTCAATATGTTTGTCCTACTATGGTGAACTGGATTCTGTGCTATAGCAATATCACTAGTATTATCGCAAAATAATATTGAATTATTTAAGTTGTCACCATAGTCTAGGAGTTGGTTTTGTATCCATAACATTTGTGAACAGAAGCTGCCAGCAACCATATATTCTGCTTCTGCAGTTGATGTAGACACAGATGTTTGTTTTTTATAAAACCAGGAGACAAGTCTCATACCCAGGAACTGGCAAGTTCCAGAGGTACTCTTTCTGTCCACTCTACATCCAGCATAGTCAGTATCTGAGTATCCAGTTAACTCAAACTCTGACTCTGCAGGATACCAGAGTCCTAGATTAGGACAACTCTTTATATATCTCAAAATTCTTTTTAAGAAAATAAGGTGAGATTCTTTAGGGTTCACTTGGAACCTAGCATAAATGCATGTGGCAAACATGATATCAGGCCTGCTAGCTGTTAGGTATAATAGGGATCCAACAATTGCCCTATAATATTTCTGATCTACAGGTTTCCCTGCTGCATCAGAATCCAGAACAGCATTAGTAGCCATGGGTGTTTTCATTCCTGAAGCATCACCCATCCCAAACTTCTTAACAAGCTCTTTAGCATACTTAGCTTGGGAGAGGAAGATACCATCAGGGAGCTGCTTCACTTGGAGACCAAGGAAGTAGGAAAGCTCACCCATGATACTCATCTCAAATTTGGAATGCATGAGGTCAGCAAACCTCTTTCACAATTTGGGATCAGTAGACCGAAAAATGATGTCATCCACATATATTTGTACTAACAAAATTTGGTCCTTATGATGTGTAGTGAAAAGAGTTTTATCTATGGTTCCTCTTGTAAATTTATGCTCTAAAAGAAAGCTTGCTAAGGTCTCATACCAAGCTCTTGGAGCTTGCTTTAAACCATAGAGAGCTTTATACAATTTAGAAATACACTCTTGAGCTTGGTATGAGACCTTAGCAAGCTTTCTTTTAGAGCATAAATTTATAAGAGGAACCATAGATAAAACTCTTTTCACTAGACATCATAAGGACCAAATTTTGTTAGTAAAAATATATGTGGATGACATCATTTTTCGGTCTACTGATCCCAAATTATGAAAGAGGTTTGCTGACCTCATGCATTCCAAATTTGAGATGAGTATCATGGGTTAGCTTTCCTACTTCCTTGGTCTCCAAGTGAAGCAGCTCCCTGATGGTATCTTCCTCTCCCAAGCTAAGTATGCTAAAGAGCTTGTTAAGAAGTTTGGGATGGGTGATGCTTTAGGAATGAAAACACCTATGACTACTAATGTTGTTGTGGATTCTGATGCAGCAGGGAAACCTGTAGATCAGAAATATTATAGGGCAATTGTTGGATCCCTATTATACCTAACAGCTAGCAGGCCTGATATCATGTTTGTCACATGCCTTTGTGCTAGGTTCCAAGTGAACCCTAAAGAATCTCAGCTTATTTTCTTAAAAAGAATTTTGAGATATATAAAGAGTTGTCCTAATCTAGGACTCTGGTATCCTGTAGAGTCAGAGTTTGAGTTAACTAGATACTCAGATGCTGACTATGCTGGATGTAGAGTGGACAGGAAGAGTACCTCTGGAACTTGCCAGTTCCTGGGTATGAGACTTGTCTCCTGGTTTTGTAAAAAGCAAACATCTGTGTCTACATCAACTGCAGAAGCAGAATATATGGCTGCTGGCAGCGTCTGTTCACAAATGTTATGGATACAAAACCAACTCCTAGACTATGGTGTCAACTTAAATAATTCAATATTATTTTGCGATAATACTAGTGATATTGCTATAGCACAGAATCCAGTTCGCCATAGTAGGACAAACATATTGAAATAAGACATCATTTCATTAAAGATAATGTAGACAAAAAGAAAATTAACCTAATTCATATTCCTACTGACTTACAGAGAGCAGACATTTTCACCAAACCCTTGGATGAGAAAAATCATCTGTTCTTCATAAATCAATTGTGAATGATCAATGGAGAAGAGTTAAATTAGTTTCTGTCTACATTCGACGAATTTTCCAGAGTTCGTCAAACGGAGTTCGACGAATTAGGGAAAGTTTGAGAGATTCTCGTCGAACGGAGATCGATGAATTCTCTGTGTGTGGAAACAATTTTCATCGACCGTAGATCGACGAACTTTGCTTCAGAAGACGTTTCATCGAACAGAGTTCGACGAACTGTTTTCGATTCTTCTGGATGAGATCGACGAATTATTTGTCTATAATTTATTTCATCGAGCTCAGTTCGAAGAATTGTTTCCTTTTCGTGGAACGGAGATTGTCGATTCATATTCTGAAAATCTTATATTTAGGTTTTCTTCGACCTCCGTCCCGCGCTTTCAGTTCTCTTTCTCTTGATTGCTGTTTTCTCTGTCTTTCTTACAGGTCATCTATGGCCTTTCCAGCAGGAGCTTTGGCTGCCATGAAATTTGACACCGGTTTTGACATGGACTTCGATTCATTCCAACACTCTGACCCAATCTTCCTCTACATTCTAGAACTATTAGAGGAACTTGGTCTCAAGGATTTTATGACCAGAAGGATTAAACTACATGCGACTGAGATTAGAGAATGGGTATACACTTCGTCAGTTTCTGAGGAAAATGTGCTAACAGGCAATATCGGGAGTAATGTGGTTTCTTTGTCTCCCGCCGTTCTTGCTGAAATTTTTGGTTTGGTAAATGGAGAAGATGACATGGAAATGGATTCTGAAGAATACAGTTCGATGCTGAAGTTATTGGGGTTTTCTGGAAGCAACCCTAACAAGTTGTTAAAGAAACAACTGTCTACCGCCTACCAGTTCCTGGCGGATATCGTGGGAAAAATACTGATGGGCAAGCACACCGCACATGACTACATAACCTGACATTAATTTCTTGTCATGTGCGCCGTGGTGAATAAGCGTCCTGTTGATTGGAGCAAGATCTTCTTTGATTTGATTAAGAAGAAGAACAACAAGAAAGAGGTTTGTTTTGGAAGAATCCTGTGGATCTTCCTCAAGGAAAAGGCTGGTGAATTCATGGTCTCCCCGACCATCTTCATCAATGCCAGCAAGCGCCTCATCTGCGCATTGTTTGGCAGATGGGAGAGGACGATCTCCAAGACATCCAAGGCCTCCTCCTCTTCCATCCCTGCTTCAGAAGGCACCAGGGCTGTTAAAGCCACTCCCACACCTGTAGAGGAGATCGATTCCCCTTCACCATCTCTTCCAGCACCCCTTCCAGCAAAGCAGCCTCCTCTTGTGCCTACTCCTCCTCCATCTCCACCACTGGACATTACCAACATCCCATCTCGATCTTCCCCTCTGCAAGCTAATCAACAATCAACACCTCCAGCTTCAACTCATGCCACACATATCCTTACACCTCCCCAGTCTCCACTTCCCCCTCATTTGTCCTCCATTCCATCTTACACCCTACCCACAGAAATTGCCATGCCAGATGCCACCATTCCATCTTCATCACCATCCACTCATCACATATCAGCTGTACTTCCCCCCATTCCATCCTCTTCCCCTTCCTCCTTTGATTCAACTACCATATCATCTATTCTCACCATCCTAACTCCTCTCATCAAAACCCTTATCACAGAGGCCATTACACCTCTTGTGAATTCTATTAATTCTTTATCTGCTCAAATTTCTGCCCTTTCTGCTGCCCCCTCCTCAGTCCATGGCCTGGCCTCAGTCCCCACTGAACCCAGGCAGGGGGAGATGGCTGATGATGAAGCAGCAGCTCAAGCTTTAGATACAGCTTCCCCAGCAGATACAGCTTCAGAAGGTCTTCCAGAGTGCACAGATACAGAATTAATTGATTTGATTAATTTTATTAATACTGATATGGATATTGCTGACATGGATACTACTAAAACTGTTGGTGATTTTTCTCTCAATCCCACAGCTAATCTACAAGAATTACTACATGTTTTTGATACTGTACATATGCAGTCTCTTCCAGCAGAATTTACTAAGCCACAGTTGGCTATTGTGCCCTACACTTCTACAATAAGTCCAGCAGTTGCAAAGCAACTCTGTGACAGTTTTGCTATTCCAGCTTTTGCTCCAATCCCTGCAGCTATTTCAGAAGATATCTCAACCCCAGTTTTTGTTATGGATGATTCCCCTATGCCAGATTTGGATGAGCTAATCCTGGCTGATATTGAAAAGGAAAATAAGGCAGCAGCTGAAAGCTCTGTCCCCATTATTCCTGATTCATGTACTGTCTCCTCCTCCCCTGTTGCTGAAACTTTAGTTCCTTCAACTTCTGCCCCTGCTACAGCAAAAGCTGTTATTGATGATAAAACTCTGAAAGCATTAGATGCTTTATATGATAACCCTCAGGGTTCTGATACTGAAGATGATGAAGCTGAAGATGATGATTCAGATGAAGAAGCCTCCAAGAAGAAAAAGAAAATGTTATCAAAGAAAAGGAAGGCTCCTCCTCCTCTAGCTCCTAAGCCCAATCCAAATGCTGACACTCCCTACTACATTCTGCATAATGTTACTCCATATAAGGGAATGCCTGCATGGATGTGGTTATCCAAGAACCAGCAGAAGGATAGGAAGAGAATTAGGAGATACACTCCTCCTCCAGTTCACAGATACAGGAAGGATCCTCCTCCTCCTCCTCCAGCAGCTGGTGCCACTGGATCTAGCTCTCAAAGATCTGTCCCCATGCAAACATATCAGAGGCAGTCAGGGAGATCCTCTGGAAGCAGCCAGCAGAGGCAACCATCCTCAGGAAATCAATCTCAGCAGCAGCAGCAACAATAAATATCTGAAGAACAAAAAGCTGACAGTCCTAAAAGGCCATACTCTCCTCCAATTCCATTTGAAGATCCTGAAACTGCAAATACTGCTAAAATGGCTAGATTCCAGGAGCTAATTGACCTATCCTTGATCAATAAAGCAAAGGCTGAAGGAAAAGACACATCAGGTTTAACAACAATGTCTAAGTACAGAAAAGAAGAGTTAAAAAGGTTTTACAGAGGCAACAAGCTCTTTAATGTTGATGATTATATGAAGCTCCATCCAGAAGCAGTTTTCCCCAGAGCTACATCACTGAAAATCATTGGGGCAGCTGACATGACCATGACTCAGACAGAGGCTTCAAATCCTAACAGAGAGATTATCTTCAAAAATCCAGGAGAGAAGACAACATAAGACAAATCCTTGCAGAAGAAGAAGAAGTAATCTTTATTTTGTTTCATTTCTTTCTGAAATTTGGTTTCAAACTATGCTATTTGTTTAAACAAAGCCATGTATATATATATCTGCTGCATGTGTTATTAATTCTCTGCCAGATATATTTCTTTCCTTGCTTTGTTTATGTTTTGAGTCTCTTAGTGACCTCACCCAAATAGGGGGAGATTGTTGGATCCCTAGTTGATTTGGGCTAGGTTCACTAGATTAGGATGTGACCCAACCTGTATAGCCAGGGTCAAATTTGTGTCCTAGAGTCTAGGCCAAGTACTTAGGTTCAACATCAGATGGACCAGCTATCATCAAGACCATCAGAGACTCCAGACTTAGAGGATTTCAAGGCTAAGTAAATTGAGTTCGACGTTCGTCGAACTCAGGTCGACGAAAGGTGTTCTGCGCTCGACGATCTTGAGATAATTCATAGTGCTGAGCTCGATGATCTTAGTTCTCTGTTCGACGAAGACTGAGTTACTTCAACAGACTAAAGTCAGGGTAACTCCAGAATTTTTCTATGTCCAGCTTCAAGCTTTGGTCGACGAACTAGATTCTGAGCTCGACGAACTTGGACCTCAAGTTCTCAACTTCTCAAGTCGACGAAGTCAACTTCTCAGGTCGACGATTTCAGTACTCTACTCGACGATTCCTAAATTTATAGGATTTGTGTCGACACTTAGGGCATGTGTCGACACCAGACAATTTATGTCGACACCAGAAGATTTATGTCGACACCAGAAGATTTGTGTCGACACCAGGATATCAGTCGACACCAGCTTATGTCGACACAGAATATCAGTTATACAGAATATTTTGACCAAGTCCAGAACTGTTCTTCGCTCGACGAATGTGGATCTCTGGTCGACGAATGAAGATTGTCAGTTCGACGAAGATTGTAGCAGTATTGACAAGATTCCCGTGAAGACAAATTATTATTGTCAGGTCGACGAACTCATCAAGCTCAGCTCGATGAACTCAAGCTCAGCTCGACGAACTCAAGCTCAGCTCGACGAACTCAAGCTCAGCTGGACGAACTCAAGCTCAGCTCGACGAACTCAAACTCAGCTCGACGAATTGTGTTCTTTGTTCGACGATTCCAGACTAGGTCTTCTCCAGTTTTCCCGTCCCTTTTCTTGGCGATGAATCCTCAGTAATTAATGCCAGATCCTCTCAGAATGTTACCGTTAGAACGTGTATTGATCATGGATTATTACATGCCGTTTTTCCATGGGACATTTAGGGAAATCATTGATTGCCGCTTCCTTCCCAGGCCGACTGCAATTACTGCTCAACATTCAAATTTCGATTGTTCTCCAGATAGTAAAAAGTCATAAAAAAAGGATCAAGTAGTACAACACATACCAGACATAGACAGTCAGTGCTAAGAACAATCATACAAAAATCTAAAGTTCTTTACTGCAATCTTGGGGGTCACTTGACCCTTACTTAGGGCACTTTGACCTTAGGGGTCACCAACCCTACCCAAGTCTTTCTAGACCTTAGGGGAGCCCAATGGGTCACCAAGAACCCATTGGGGTCAACCCAAATGGTCATGTTGACCAAGGTCAACTTTACTCTAGTGTTAGGTCAAATTAGCCCAAATGTACTAACCCAAGCTCAAACCCATTTCCCCCACTTGGGCTAACCTCATTTTTATTATTAATATGAGTTAGTGGGGTGCCAATAGGCTGGAGGAGAGATCAAATTCAACCTTGATGGGCAGGGGAGAGAAAGCACCATTTTCCCCTTTAATGGAGGAGAGAGAAAGGGGAATAAAGGCGAGATCTTGCTAGAAGTCAAAACATTGCATTAGATCTTTCTATTCAATTTGATAGGTGTGAGGTTTGTGCCCATAATAAGATCACTAGAAACCCTTACAAGACAGTTTCTAGGAGCACACAACTTTTGGAGTTGATACATTTCGACCTCTATGATTTTTGTAGTCACGCCCTAGAGGGGGAAGGAAATATCTAATTACATTCCTCGATGATTTTTCAAAATATTGTCATGTTTACCTATTGAAATCGAATGATGAGACATTCGAGACCTTTAAGATCTTCAAATCTCAGGTAGAAAATCAATTAAATCTAAAGATTAAGAGACTTAGAAGTGATCGAGGAGGAGAGTACACTACAACTAGGTTTAAGGATTTTTGTGCATTTGAAGGTATAATCCTAGAAACCACAGCTCCTTACTCACCCCAGTCAAATGGTGTTGCTGAGTGTAAGAATAGAACTTTAACAGAAATATTGAATTTTATGCTCCTTACAGCTGTCATACATAATTCTTTTTGGAGGGAAGCAGTACTAAATGAAAATCATATTCTAAATAGAGTGCTTCATTTAAAGCTCAACTCTACTCTGTATGAGTTGTGGCATGGCCATCCTTGTAGATATGATACTCTAAAGACTTGGAGCTATATTATTTATGTGAGAATACAAGACCTTAAGAGACCTAAGGTGAGACTTAGAACAACAACATGCGCTTATCTAGGTAGTGCAGAAGATAGTGCAGCTGACAGGTTTTTGGATCTATCCACTAATATAATGATATTGTCTAGAGATGCTATTTTCTTTGAACATAAATTTATCAAAGATCATGACTTGACCGTCTCCGGGTCTACTGACATAATTTCAGAATCTACTAAAGAACCTAAAGCTGGCCCCTCTGGCACTGCTCCCCAACCTCTAGAGGTGGAATTTGGTCCTCTTAGAGTATCTACAAGAGATAGAATCCCTAAAAATTTTGGTGAGAATTTTGTCACCTACCACTAAGAGGGTGATTCATTCTCCTATCAGGAAGTAATGCGATCTAGAGATGCATTAATGTGGGCAGAAGCCATCGATGATGAGATGAACTCGCTTCTATAAAACAACACTTGACATCTAGTTGACATGTCGAGAGGAGCTAAAGTCTTAGGATGCAAGTGGGTATTGAAGAAGAAGTTGCACAGTGATGGGTCTATAACAGAATATAAAGCACGTCTAGTAGTTAAGGGTTATAAACAACATAGGGAATTGACTATTTTGACGTCTATTCACATGTATGTCACCTATCCACTATTAGGATTCTTCTTGCCATAGCTTCTATCGAGAACATTATAGTTCATCAGATGGATGTGAAAACAACATTCTTAAATGGAGAGCTTGATGAGGAGATCTACATGATACAACCTGAAGGTTATGTATATAAGGATCTAAGAGATAAAGTGTGCAAGCTCGATAAATCAATCTATGAGCTTAAACAAGCAACTAAGATGTGGCATAATAAATTTGACCAAGTGGTAAAGTGCGTTGGATTTCAGTCCAGTCTCTCAGACAAGTGCCTATACTACCGCTCGATGTCAAATCAAATAGTCATCATATGCCTATATATGGATGACATGTTGATTCTGGGGTCAGATCTTATCGCAGTGAGGGATACTAAATTCATTCTAGCAAAAGCATTTGACATGAAGGACCTTGGTCGTGTAGATACCCTATTAGGTATAAAAGTTAGAGTAGACAATGAACGTGTCACTCTAAGTCAAGCTCATTACATTGAGCAGATTCTCACTACCTGGGGTTATAAAGACTGTAGGCCTGTTGAAATACTAATAGATCCAAATGTCAAGTTGAGTCTGAATGAAGGGACCAACGTTGATCAAGTAAAGTACTCAAAGATCATTGGTAGTCTCATATATGCCATAAGTTGGACTAGACCAGACATTACTTTTTCAGTAAGCATGCTGAGTTATTTTACCAGTAGTCCAGACAAAGAGCATTGGGATGCCTTAGATTGGCTGATGAGGTACCTGAAAGGTACTAAATATCACACTCTATGTTACACTAGTTATCCTTCTATGTTGGAAGGATAATCTGATGCATCCTAGTATTCAGAAGTTGGGAACAAGAAGTCCACCAGTGGATTTATTTTCACTTCGGGTAGCATTGTAGTCATTTGGAAATCCAAAAGACAGACTTATATAGCTTTGTCGTCTATGAAAACCGAGTTGTTTGCCTTAGCTTCAGCAGGTGAAGAGACAGATTGGATCAGGAATTTGATTCTAGACATTCCCTTGTCTAGACTTCAAGTCAATTCTTTGAACCTGTATTGCGATAATCAAGCAGCAGTTCAAGTCATGGAGAATGTCCTTTTTAATACTAAGAGCCGACATGTACGACTGAGACACGCTCTACTGAATTATCTGAAAGAACAAGACATTATCACTTTGATCGATGTGCGATCGAATGATAATCTGGCTAATCCACTGACAAAAGGAATGCCTAAAGACTGATCAATCAAAACAGTGAGGGAAATGAGACTCAAGGCGATTTAAGTTCAGCCTTAGTTCAAGGTTAGGTGACCCAGTTTCGCCTTAGTCCAAATGTTTTAATTTTTCCACTTTCATTTGTCAAAGCAAGTGTGTTGTGCTCCGCTGATGTTCGGGGTTGCTGAATATGAATCTGGTGAGTTATTTCATTGCATATTTGATGTTAATAACTTCAACTGGGTTCGTCTTCTTTATCTAAGAGGAGAGTGTTATTTCACATTTGATAACATAATCTGACTAGGTTTTGCTCTTATTTTGTTTATTGGTTCCATTCCACATTTGATGAGTTCCAATTGACTTTAGAAGAATAGTAACCGTGACATTGCACATAGGAATACAGATACAGCTGCGGTGTTCAGAAGTCCATAACATCGTTTCTTTGAAAATAGATAATGAATTCTGAGGTAGAACCTAAATACTCTACACATGCTTCCTCATACTTTACTACGTTCATATGAGTAGAACTAGATACTCGTACATTTTCCAGGGTTGAATTCATTATGAATGAATTTCTCTATTGGAAATTACAGGAGCTATTGCTGATGGTGGAGCACTTGCTGGTTGGGATTCAGAGGAGGATGACCTGCTGGACGCTGACTTCTATATTGTTTGTTTGATTTTTTTTTCTTTAGTTTAGAGCACTATTTAGCTCTCTTTTCTGTTCATCTGTTGTTTGGACTATTTCTATTGCTCTTTAGTTGATCATGAGATACTAGGTGTGACAGTAACTGATTCTCTGATTGTACTTTTGACTTTGATGTATTGTTGCTGAGTTTATGCTTTATTCTTATGCGTGCATACTAACTTCTGTTTCTTTAAGTCCAATTTATTCTGATAGATGTTGTGGACACGGTTGTGTATTGAGTCGAATTCTGGTTGAACTTTACACACACCACCCCTTTTTCGATCTCGGTCTCACCGCGGACATAGGAGGAGATTGTTAGAATATTTAGTTATATGTCCGCGCGTGTCAAAACCGACTCGGAACGACCCATTGAGTTTTGTGCCACTAGAGTGTAACGGCTCTATGCTGGAGATACTATATAAGTTCATTCCACACTTGATGAGCCTTAATGGACTATCTTGAGCGGAGCCTCAACATACAGATTCTGATTTTGCCGGGTGTGAGGATGATAGGAAGTCTACTTCAGGTTATACATTTAAGTTTGCTGCTGGGGCCGTTTTTGTGGAAGTGTGTAAAACAGACACTCATCACTTCATCCACAATGCATGTGGAGTTTGTCTCTCTCTTTGGAGCTTCCACTCACGCAGTGTGGCTTAACAATTTCATTACAGAGTTGAAGGTCGTCGATTCTATAGCTGGACTCATCCGGATGTACTGTGTTAACATCTCTACAGTTATGTTCTTGATAAACAATAAAAGTATCACATGGTCCAAGCATATGTAAATTAAATTCTTGACCGTTAAGGAATTGGTCAAGAAGGATAAAATTTTAGCAGAGCATTTAGGAACAAATGACATGTTGGCTGATCTACTTACTAAAGGAATTTGCCCTAACGTGTTTCAGAAACATGTTATTAATATGAGGCTTAAAGAGTCGATCGATGCGCTTGATTAGTGGGAGGCTACATGTAGCTCCAATTCAGTTTCTTGTCATTTACATTGCACTTTATTTAATTCATTAATAATTAAGAATATTCATTCAACAATATTATTAAGTTTTAATATTCGTTGAATTTATGTGACACGTCCCACTTTATACAAAGTCTCATGACTTGTGTCAGTCGGAGCGTAAGGGTAGGACACTTCATTTGAATTATATCCTATGGTATGTTTTTGACACATCAATTCAAAACCTTGAGGTTAAACATACTTATTATTTCGAACACTTAAGAATTTCTCGCAGCACGGTTTAGTGCATTTATTTGAGAAGTTTGGCTGACCACCAAATTAGAACAACTTTCATGTGCACATTTTCAGTGTGTTGTTCTATGGTTATATAACCAAGCTTTGTCCATGTCGATTAAATTCGTAAGCTACTGTGACCATGGAAGGTCCCGTGTCGCTCAATGATGCGGTTGTCGCCATGATTCTGAGTGAAGGATTTGAATGGACCGGATTGATGTGGGAGTAGACTCAATATCGCGTTCGCTAATTGGTACCCTTAAGTTTCGAGGAGATTTTATTGGAATATCATAAGTTACGATGAACACAAGTCCAAGTGGGAGAATGTTGGAAATTTTCCGTTAGGTGGACTCGATTCATCGAGGCGGCCCGTTAAAGTCGTACGCGTATATTAGGTCTATTTGGACTCCTACGAGCGCGCGTTAATTTAATCGCACGAACCATCGAAGCCTGTGATAGGTGTGCCCGACCGTCTCGTAAATTCAGTCACGAGCTCGGTCTCACCCTTGACATGAAATTTTGGCATAGTCATGAAATTTAATTGTTTTCATGGGGTTTCATATTTTAATTGATTTTGGAGTTTTAATGGGATTTATTGCCCCATTAAAATTTAGTAACTCCAAATATTGAGGCTCTCCTATTAAAGCTTTATTTGATAACCTAAACTTCATTATTGACATTTCTTTACTGTGATCAAGGGTGAAAGTACCTAGCTCTCTTTTCCTCTTCATCGCGTGAAACCGCCGCCGCCCCAATCGATCTCCCCTGCAATCCAGAGCAGAATGGAGGTCATCCCATCTTCTTCCTCTATTTGGTTCTGGAGGAGGATCTTCACCGACGATCTACATCAGGTCTTAGCCCTCTCTCCATTCAACGATCCTGAGAGGAAAAGAGTTCGTCGGTCTTCGTCTTACACAGCAGCCGGCGAGCGAGCATCTCCTTTGGAACCACTCCATTCAGAAATGCACTCTTGACATCCATTTGGAACACTTTGAATCTCCTGTGAGCTGCATAGGCAAGGAGTATTCTTATGGCCTCTAACCTTGCAACAGGGGCAAAGGTTTGGTCATAGTCAATTCCTTCCTCTTGCATGTAACCTTGAGCAACAAGCCTAGCCTTGTTTCTCATTATGTTCCCTTGAGCATCCAGCTTATTTCTGTAGACCCATTTGGTTCCAATAACTGGGTAGTTATGAGGTCTTGGAACCAAATCCCAAACTCTACATCTCTCAAACTGATTGAGTTCCTCTTGCATTGCAATGATCCAGTGGGGATCTTGCTCAGCTTCATGGATAGAGAGAGGTTCAATTTGAGAGAGAAAACAGGCATGCATCAAGTCATGGTTGAGTTGATGCCTTGTCTGTACACCTACTGAAATGTCTCCAATCACTTGAGATCTGGGGTGATCTCTTAGTGTGACAAGATCAGTTGGTGGAGTTTGTTCAGCAACAGCTTCTATAATTAATTCCTCTTGAGGAATGTTATTAGCTGTTGAGGGAAGTTCAGTCACTTCCACTTGAATTTCTTCTTCACTATCTTCAGCAACCTGTGGAGAAGGATGGGTTGACACTCTTGGGTAAGGTTTAGTCCATCCATAGACTCACACAGTTATGGAACCTGCAAAGAGTTATTGGTAGAAATATCTTTCTCCTTATAAAACATGTTAGCTTCATCAAAATATACATGGACTGATTCTTTAATTTTAAGGGTGGATTTATTAAAAACCCTATAGGCCTTGCTTACTTGGGAGTATCCTAGAAAAATCCCTTCTTTAGCCTTAGCCTCAAACTTTTTAATGTATCTTTTGTTATTTGTGTGAATGTAACATATACAACCAAAAACTTTAAAATATGTGATTTTAGGTTTCTTCCCTTTAAGCAATTCATAGGGGGTCTTATTTTTCAGCTTATGTATAAGCCTTCTATTCAGGTCATAGTTAGTAGTGTTTACAGCTTCTGCCCAAAAGGATAGATGCATGTAAGCATCTGCCAATAATGTGCCTGCAGATTCAATGAGTGTTCTATTTTTCCTTTCAACAACCCCATTTTGTTGGGGAGTTCTAGGAGCTGAGAAGCACTGCCTGATACCTTCCTTCTCACAGAACTCATGCATAAGAAGAGACTCAAACTCTGTGACATGATCACTTCTGATCAATGAAACATGAGTATAGAACTCAATCTGTATGGTCCTGAGAAAATCTGTAAGAACCTTGAATGTATCTGACTTAGCTCTCAGAAAGGCTACCCAACTGAATCTAGAGAAGTCATCAACAATCACTAAAGTATAAGACTTCCCTCCTAGGCTTTATACTGTAATGGGTCCAAATAGATCCACATGAAGCAAATACAAGATCCTAGGTAAATCACTTTTATTGATGAATTTGAAACTAGTTTTAGTTTGCTTGCCTAATTGACAAGCCCTGCATAGGTTTTCCTTCTTGTAGGGGCCAGAAGGTAAACCTCTAACAAGGTTGTCTTTAGATAACCTAGCTATATTCTTAATATTTACATGCCCTAATCTTTTATGTCATAACTCATTTTGGTTACTAGTGATATTGAGTAAACAAACATCAGTTTTGGCAGAAATAAAATCTACTAGATATATGTTACCTTGTCTAATTCCAATTAAAACAGTTTGATTTTCATTATTAATAATAGAACAAGAGGTAGAGTTAAAGTGTACCCGATAACCTTCATCATATAATTGGCTTATGGATATTAGGTTATGTTTGAGTCCTCTTATATATGTTACTCTCTTGAAGGTAACTGATCCAATCTTTACTGCTCCATATCCTTCTGACTGGCCACTCTTTGAATCCCCAAAGATCACCTTTGGTCCTAGCTTGGACTTGTAGTTGGATAAATTGTCCTTGCTGCCTGTCATATGCTTGGAGCAACCACTGTCCAAATACCAGGTCTGACTCACCCTTGGACAGCTCTTCACCTGTACCTGTAATGAAAAACAAAACTCAATTGTTCTTGACCCAGGTTACCTTGGGTCCTTTATTTGGTTGAAAAGAAAAGCTGGAAATAACTGACAAAGTAGGTTGAGATTTATAACCCGAGGGGTGATATCTCCTAGGTGGAATAACCCAATCAGCTACTGGATTGAATGTCTTATTAGTTGGCTTAGAATTTCTGTAAGAGAAATGGATTAAGTTTTGTCCTTCTGGGTTCGATGAATTTCTGTAAGTTCGTCGACCAGAGTTCGACGAATAGGGCTGAGATCGTCAAGAAAACTGGAGCACTGCTTCAGGGTGACAGGTCTTCAAAAGCTTGAGTGCCTGGACCAGAGATTGCTTCAGGAACTTCTTTGACAGATAGATATTTGTTGTCCTTCTGAAGTTGTCCTGTAGGATTCAAGGAAGAAGACTCTTGATAGGGATTGAATGTTCTTCTTCTCCTTGATGAAATTATTCTCTGGTTTAGGCTGACTGCAGTAAAGAACTTTAGATTTCTGTATGATTGTTCTTAGTACTGACTGTCTATGTCTGGTATGTGTTGTACTACTTAATCCTTTTTTTCTGACTTTTTAATGTCTGGAGAACAATCAAAATTTGAATGTTGAGAAGTAATTGCAGTCAGCCTGGGAAGGAAGCGACAATCAATGATTTCCCTAACTGTCCCATGGAAAAACGGCATGTAATAATCCATGATCAATGCGCGTTCTAACGGTAACATTCCGAGAGGATCTGGCATTAATTACTGAGGATTCATCGCCAAGAAAAGGGACGGGAAAACTGGAGAAGACCTAGTCTGGAATCGTCGAATGAAGAACACAATTCGTCGAGCTGAGTTTGAGTTCGTCAAGCTGAGCTTGAGTTCGTCGATCTGAGCTTGAGTTCGTCGAGCTGAGCTTGAGTTCGTCGAGCTGAGCTTGAGTTCGTCGAGCTAAGCTTGATGAGTTCGTCGACCAGACAATAATAATTTGTCTTCACGGGAATCTTGTCAATACTGCTACAATCTTCGTCGAACTGACAATCTTCATTCGTCGACTAGAGATCCACATTCGTCGACTAGAGATCCACATTCATCGAGCGAAGAACAGTTCTGGACTTGGTCAAAATATTCTGTATAACTGATATTCTGTGTCGACATAAGATGGTGTCGACTGATATCCTGGTGTCGACACAAATCTTCTAGTGTCGACATAAATCTTCTGGTGTCGACATAAATTTTCTGGTGTCGACACATGCCCTAAGTGTCGACACAAATCCTCTGAATTTAGGAATCGTCGAGAAGAGTACTGAAATCATTGACCTGAGAAGTTGACTTCATCGACTTGAGAAGTTGAGAACTTGAGGTCCAAGTTCGTCGAGCTCAGAATCTAGTTCGTCGACCAAAGCTTGAAGCTGGACTTAGAAAAATTCTGGAGTTACCCTGACTTTAGTCTGTTGAAGTAACTTAGTCTTCGTCGAACAGAGAACTAAGATTGTCGAGCTCAGCACTATGAATTATCTCAAGATCATTGAGCGCAGAACACCTTTCGTCGACCTGAGTTCGACGAACGACGAACTCATTTTACTTAGCATTGAAATCATCTAAGTCTGGAGTCTCTGATGGTCTTGATGATAGCTGGTCTATCTGATGTTGAACCTAAGAACTTGGCCTAGACTATTGGACACAAATTTGACCTTGTCTATACAGGTTGGGTCACATCCTAATCTAGTAAACCTAGCCCAAATCGACTAGGGATCCAACACATACAGCCATCCAACAAAGCATCAACCCCTAAATATCATCAAGTCCACGGAGGCTTCTCTAGTTTACCCATATTTATCACCAATCCAGACTACCCGTCCAGATGGGCTTCACACAGCATGCCTATGCCGTACTCCACACTTCCGGCTCTAGATGCAGACTCAACCAAGGAATCACTTCCGTGATATCCACCTCTTGGTGGAGGATTCCAGACACATGCATAACAAAAGGACTTGGATGTCCAAGAAGGAGATCGTTACCCTTGAAGATTGCTTTGACGCCATGAAGTAGCCGGATTGAAAGCACCGCCTCGGCTTTGTCTTCATGAATCCGATCTCTTATCTTCAATCCGCACTCCGTAGCTCCTCCAGCAGCTAGTTTCTCCTTCCTCCTTTCCTTCCCTAGCTCTCCCTCTTTCTCTCTCTTTGAGTTTAAGAAGAAGATGAAAATGAGGGAAAGAATCCTCATTCTTGGACTTATATCCACAGGGAAGAAGCCTGCCTTTTTGATCCAGGATAAGGGAAATGAACGGCTCAGATTTGCCCCAAAATAGGCTGAACTCGGCCTGACACGACTTGTGGCACGCCCGTGTCATAGGCCGTGTCACTTAAGCGGCAGGCAACCGACTCAAATCCAACCAATACAAGACCGTGGGACACGCCCGTGTCATACCCTAAATGCCCGTGTCATGCCCGACACGCCCGTGTCTCGTAGCCGTGTACTTCACACAGCACAATCTCCACTTCACCCGAGCAGGACACGGCCATGGGACACGCCCGTGTCCAATACCGTGTACACCAGGACACACCTGTGTCCAGCAACACATGCATTCCTCACCGAAACTTGCCAAAGGACACGCCCTGTGACACGCCCGTGTCACAGGCCGTGTACCCTGCACTCGACAATCGTCGACCAAATTTCATCGACCACACACCCCACTCCTTAACCCGAGCACAACACGCCCTGGGACACGCCCGTGTCCCAGGCCGTGTCACCCATGCCTGAACCCAAATTGATTTGGGGTGTTACAATCCTCCCCTCTTTTAAAAAAAATTTTGTCCCCAAAATTTGGTTCAACTACAAACACTCTCTGAAACACTCTTCATTGCACCATAAGCAATTGATCACGCGAAAAACTCGAGATGAATTAGCGCTCAGAGGCCGCAGCTTGGCTCACTCTATGACATCACACAAACCAAACAACACATGTAGCACACATACATAACCCTCATGTGCACATTTATCCACAAAATTCATCAAGTGCTCTATATTCAAAAACAACATCATATATCTATATCATATTTGATCAAACACTTACATAACACCAACTGTGCACCAATATGTACATGACATATAACATCGATATACACAACCATCTCAGGATTCATGCCTGAGGTACACCAGTATTCACATGATCAACATGATACAAGTCACCTTCCTATGGTTCCTTTCACTCAGCCGCCTGGTTAAACACTCGAGGCATCAAATTAAGCACTCGAGGCTGAATTTCACTAATTGAGCTCTGTGGCTCTTGCACTTTCAAATTATGCAATCGTAGTTCCGTCTGGGATGCAGATGACTCATCCACTGCTTTACCCTTTTCTTCATACGATGCACATGTCTTTTTCTCACTCCCTGAAGGGGCACTCCAACAATATTTAGCAATATGTCCTTGCTTCCCGCAATTATAACAGGTACATGTATCAACACGTCCTTGCCCATAAGTTTCCCCCGAAGAAACAGTCGATGGAGCTGATTCAGCAGGCCTAAAACTTTTCATATCTCGTCTTCGAAACTCTGATTGCTCCTACTATGGCACTTTGAATTCTGGCTTCTCCACTGCGAGTCTCTTCTTCTCTTGAACCCGCTTCAAATCCTTCTCCAGCGCACGGGCTGTATCAACCAATGCTTGGAAGACTTGAACTCGGGAGTACCAATCTCAACTCATCTCGCAGTCCCTCATAAAATCGATTCGTCTTCCGTGCTTCCTCCGCAAAGGTATACCCCGCATATCGCCCAAGTCTGGTAAACTCATGCAGGTACGTATTAATATCAGTCTCACCCTGTACCAGACGTTAAAACTCGGTCTCCATCGCATTCCATTGCGACACTGGCAAATACTTGGCGAGAAACAATCTGGAGAATTCATCAATGGAGACCTCCTATAATCCTCTACCTGCCAAGTGATGCACTTCCACGTCATCCCACCATAGTCTCGTATCTCCGTCTAGCAGAATAGTAGCTAAGGTCACTTTCTGCTCCTCTGCAGTCCTGATTGCAGTCAGGAGCCACTTCACTCTAGCAAGCTAATCATCCGCCTGATTTGGGGAAACCGCCCCACCAAACGTAGGTGGATGAAACTCCATAAATCTTTTCCAAGACTTATCCATTGCTTGCTCATCCACCATAACTTCAGCGCGCTCTTGCCTCGCAACAGGCCGTCCTGGCACCCCTGTAGGCCTTGCCTGCCCAGTCGGTTGTGCCTGTAACACTGCAAGCACCATCTCCGTCACCACCCGTATGGTCTCCGCTGAGGGGCGTAGGCGCTTCAACGGGTGTTGCACTCTCATCGGACCGCTGGGGCTCAGACTGCCCAGCACCACTCCTCGCCACCTATCAATGTACAAAACACCATTAATTATCCATGTCATAACAGTAATTATACATTGACTACACATTCCTAGTGGACATTCATGAGTTCAATTATGTTCTCCCTCCAAAACAGTCTCGAAACCTGGCTCTGATACCACTTTGTAACGCCACCACGCGTCACATGGAATATAACAGTGGGTCCAGCCGAGGCCCCACGCCATATTTCATATACAAGCAGCGAAATTACTTGTGGAAATAAAAATCTACTCGTATCCTACCTCAAAACATTCTAGCGCAACATTTTATGTTATATCAACTCAGCACAGTGAATGTCCAGAAATATATAAACACCACATTTATATATCTCAACTCAGTAATGTATACAACACACACACCCATGGCCTTTTGGCCTTACAAGTTTCTCTTTACACAAATATACAGTTTCATACATCGGCACGCAGGCCAGCCACATATGAAATCCAACCACATTTCACACGACCTTATTCATTCCGCTCAACTCGATTCAAGCATGAGCACCTGCAAGTAAATATCCACCCAAGAGCGGCAAACAAAGTAACGGTCAACTTTAGCTGACCACTTATAACGACCCTACCCCTTACCCGGGGCAGTGGTTCCTTCCCTGTATGCATTGTCATCATCATCTCTATCAATCTATCAATCACAACCATATCACAAATGCTGGTATCCACCAGACGCTCCGTGCACTCAGGGCACCTTATTGGTGTATCGGATATTCCAGTCATCCACATCCGATCAGAGGTGTTTAACTTGTTGGTTGGGCGGCTCCATCCTAGTCCACCAATCCCGCGGGCTGGCGACATTCCTTCCACACCACTCAGAGGTACAACCTTACAACATCCATAAATACAATCAGAGCATATCGACCCACCCTAGCGGTGTAGCAAGCCGGGTTTATCGATGATCCCCAGGCATTACCACCCATCGACCCCTCACTTATTCCTGATCGACCGACCCTTGTGGTGTAGCAAGCCTGGTTTAACTCGGCTCCCCAGGCGTTGCCACCAATCGACCCCTCATCTATCCAGATCAACCCACCCAAGTGGTGTAGCAGGCCGGGTTTATCCCGTGCTCCCCAGGCGTGCACCAATTGATCTCTCACCACAATCAGGAGCTTACTCAAAGCATCCATACATTCATAAGCAACATCTATATATCCATAAAACAATCAAACAAAGCATCAACCTTTACATATCATCAAGTCCACGGAGGCTTCTCCGGTTTACCCATATTTATCACCAATCCAGACTACCCGTCCAGATGGGCTTCACACAGCATGCCTATGCCGTACTCCACACTTCCGGCTCTAGATGCAGACTCAACCAAGGAATCACTTCCGCGATATCCACCTCTCGGTGGAGGATTCCACGCACATGCATAATAAAAGGACTTCGATGTCCAAGAAGGAGATCATTACCCTTGAAGATCGCTTCGATGCCATGAAGTAGCTGGATGGAAAGCACCGCCTCGGCTTTGTCTTCACGAATCCGATCTCGGATCTTCAATCCGCACTCCGCAGCTCCTCCAACAGCTGGTTTATCCTTCCTCCTTTCCTTCACTAGCTCTCCCTCTTTCTCCCTCTTTGAGTTTAAGAAGAAGATGAAAATGAGGGAAAAAATCCTCATTCTCGGCCTTATATCCACAGGGAAGAAGCATGGCCCTTTGATCCAGGATAAGGGAAATGAACGGCTCAGATTTGCCCCAAAATTGGCTGAACATGGCCTGACACGCCCTGTGACACGCCCGTGTCACAGGCCGTGTCACTTAAGCGGCAGGCAACCGACTCAAATCCAACCAGTACACGGCTGTGGGATACACCCGTGTCACACCCTACACGCCCGTGTCATGCCCGATACGCCCATGTCCCGTAGACGTGTACTTCACACAACACAATCTCCACTTCACCCGAGCAGGACACGGCCATGGGACACGACCGTGTCCCATGCCGTGTACCCTAGGACACACCCGTGTCCAACAACAACCACATTCCTCATTGAAACCCACCAAAGGACACGCCCTGTGACATGCCCATATCACAGGCCGTGTACCCTGCACTCGATAATCGTCGACCAAAATTCATCGACCACACACCCCACTCCTCAACCCAAGCACAACACGCCCTGGGACAAGCCCGTATCCCAGGCCGTGTCACCCATGCCTGAACCCAAATTGATTTGAGGTGTTATACTATATCCCCTCAAGTACCTCATTTATGGATGGATTAAACTTCCCTAGGAGAGAGGAGGAGTTTCCAACCATTTCTCGACCTAGTTTAGCCTAGGTTCACACCCCCCACCATGGCCGAAATCTCCACTTAAGGCCATTAATGGTGGAGCCAAGTTAGGCCCTTCCCCTCCCCAACTGATGATCATAAAAGCATCCCTGGACTCAGAGGAGGCATTTCCACACTTTACCAAAAGGAGCCGAGCAAGTTGACTGTACAGTTGCAGAGCACGAAAAAGCTCCACCACCGGCCATGGTAACTCGAAGATCGACCCGCTTCCAACCCTCCAATAAGGTCCTCCTCTACTCCTCTCTTCGTGGGCTAGATCTTTAAAACTTTTAGGAGAGAAATCGGGTTTAATTGAGCCCAACCAGGTGAGAGAAATTTTAGAAATTTCATTGTTTTTCTACCACGCGGGTTCGCGGGAAACCGCCCCTCCGACGGCCGTGCCGCCGCCCGACGATAGCCCCCATCTCAACAAAGGTGGTGGCGGTGATGGCCGGCCAGGGGGTGGATGGGTGGCTGGGAAAATGGCTTGGAATGAGCTCCAGGTATGGCTGATCGTGGCCTTTGGCTGGAGGAAGAAGACGATTCCAGGGCCCTCGAATTTGCTTTAAGATTCGGGTTGGCATCACCCTGTATTAATTCATATTATCTCAATTTTTGTCACATTACTAGGCTATTTTAAACTTAAATATTAAAAATACCTAGGACCCCCTATAGAAAAATTGGCCAACATAAAAATTATAGTCCTTGAAGTCTACTTTAATTTAAAATTGATTTCAACCCATTTGGGTAAGTGGTTGGACCACAACACGCATTTTGGTGAGGTCTATAACTAGGCAAGATCAAAGATTTTTTTGAGTGCCCCCATCAATCCAGCTATCCAAATGACTTGAAACTTTGGATGGGGGTCACTATTACCTATACCTATAACATATCTAAAATGGGAATTTTTGGAAAAAAATGTTCCTAAAGTTTTTGAAGAAATTTAATAATCCATGTATGAATTATTTAAAAGGTCTAATGACCTCCAAACCATCCCAAATATTTTTGAGTGGTCCTTGGGGTTAATATATGATGTTGTATAAAATTTCATTCAATTTGGAGATGAATTGGTATGGAATTTGGTAAACCATAACCTATGACCAAAGATGGTTAATTAGGGTAAAATGCCCTTTGTGGTATTGGGTGACCAAATCACCTCAACAAAGGTTGATACTTGGTCCCCTGATGTGTTATGTCAGTAAACACCCTCCCATGGATTATGGGGTGGATTTTAGTGGATTTGCCCTAGGACCCTAGTTCAAACCCTAGGGTTGAACTATGGGGTTTGTGAAGGGCATGGGGTGATATGCCCTTGGATGGACTTGGTGTGTATTCCATGTGATCATGGGGTGGAGAAATGCCCTAGGGAGGGATTTGGTGGTATTGGTACACTTGCACCACACTTAAACCACTTAGTATGTTTTTAGGTCTATACACCATAGGGAATATTTAATGAGTCATATGACCTTGGATCTTTATGATATTTTGGTAGGGTTAATGTTATAGTGCTATTAACCTCTGAAATTTATTATAGGGTGTCTAGATAATATTAGCTCACCCTTATAGCTATAAACTCTAGCTTGCCCTTTTGATGATATTGATGTAATTATGGTTTATATGTCTTAGAATGATTTTAAACTCTGAAAAATCTGATCAAATAGCATGTAGATGCACTAGTAAATTATTTGGTGTAGTTAAACATTTCTTTTTAGTACATCACGTGTAAAGTAATCTAGTGCACCTTACTTTGATAAATAGAAGATAAATACTATAGCTTGCTGAAAAATTGTGTTACTTAGCTAGAGTACTTTCTAGGCCATAACAAAGCTTGAAAAAATATTTACATGTTGTTTAGTTGAGATTACAAGGATGTTTCTTCACAAAGTGCCCCATGATGGATTTGATTGAGATATTTTATATATAGTTTACTGACCCTGGAATTGCATGAAACTTAGTCAGTAAGGTTTTATGATCATAATAAAGCTCTATTAATTTTTCTATAATTTTTGGACAAGTATTTATGGTACTCCCTTCATTACCCCTATTTAGTTGAATTACCTTGGATTATTTATTTGGAGGAATTGCTTTATGAAAATTTATGAAATTTGGTATTCACTGATATCTTGTTATTCTATAGTGTTCATATATTTTGTATGGTATATCTTAAGTAAATCTAGTGATTCATATTCAAAATCACTCATGACCATATTTTTGGGAAAATTAAATAAATGCCAAATTAGTTAGGAAAATTATGAGGTTCTCGATTTGGTCTAAATATGTCATGATAGACCCCTAATAAATATTTTAGGGCATTTGATTGAAAATTTGGAGTATCTCTTTTCATGTATATTATATAGCTTAGGTTGGTCTGCGTATAGTAAAACTACAGAAAATTGGGATAGCATGTGAAATGAGCTTAGGCAGTTGGGGTCTAATGGTTTACTAGTTTTGGTGAATGGAAATAGGTTCATGATTAGGAATCATGATGAGGAAAGTGCTGTGTTGACTAGTGTTAGGAGCTGCTCGGGATCGACGAAAGATCGTATTTCCTTTGTAGAGAGAGGGAGAGAGAGACAAAACACACTAGGGTTAGATCTAGAGAAATATTAAATGGGATCGGGAATTGGGTATTAACCAATAAGAGTAAGTGCCTTGCGAAAGGGAACGATGAGATTCAGCTACCATCATAGTTCCTAGTGCCCTTTGAGAACCCTTCACCGGGTATGCCGGGGGCAGTCCTGGGCTAACCTAAATCGTAAGAATAATCAATGTTTAAGAGTAACTAGTATAACAAGGATTACACTTACACTAACACTCCCCGATGTTGTGGGAGTTAGTTTTGGTTTCACGAGCGGTAGGCTCGGTGGTTTTGGTGATGGGCAGGTTAGCCTGGCGAGCCGATGACTCGGATGGTTTTGAGACAGACAGGTTAGTCTGGGGAGCTTTGGCTTGGTGTAAAATTCATTAATGTTGCATGTGCATAAGATATAAGGTGGTGGGTCATCGGTATTGGAGAGTCGTCACACCGACACTGATATGTTGGCTCGCCAGGTGTGGTTTTGCACTTGGTCAAATAAAGTCCGGCGGTCCAGTCGGCAAGAGTACGCAGGAACTCCGCTTAGTGCACCAGCGTTGAGGCGTACGAGAGGTATGACTGGTAGTGTAATACCGGTTTAGAGGTGGGCGAGGCCCAACCCACCACTTCTGTTTGCCACTACGGAGGTATCCTGAGAGGTTAGGCTCCAGAAAGGGGGAACTAAAGGTCTGTATGCACATAGTCAAGTATGTGTGTTGCACTTGCATGTTCGCATCATGGCACACTTGTATGTCATAGCATCATCATTGCATATAACCCCTGACACCTATTGTATAAAGTGGTATGAGACGCTTTATACAATAGGCCTTACAAAATGACCCTTGGTCTATAGGTTTGTGTGAGCATTCCTATAGGTCATGGCTACTTACTTAGTTTACCTTTTCATATACTTGCTCACTTATTCTTATGTATATTTATACTGCTTACCTATACTGCTTACCTACTTTTGCTTACATATTCTTGCTATGATAATATATTCATGATAGACTAGTTCCACTGTCACCTGCTTACTTTGTTACTCTCCACCTTCATTACCTTCCCTTTCCTCCTCACCGCTGGGTGCCTAGGAGCCATTTGGTAGGGGTGAGGGATGATAGAACTTAGTCTTTTTAGACTAACGGCCGTCGACCAAATCATTTTAGTAGATCGTGGAGCCGAACTAGGAGACGCAGCCCCAGAGGTCGGTGCGCATGGAGATAGGACAGTCTAGCACTGGAGTCCAGCCAGCAGGGACTATGAGTCCCGATCATTAGTAGTTATTATAGATTTGCTTCTGCGTTGAGTGACTTGTAGTGAAGATCTTGATGTATCGGGCAGGAGCCCTCTTTAATACTTTGTTTATTCTTTTCGGTGGGCTCTCCCTTCGTGGAGACCTATATTATATATATGTGATTCTGGTGGACTAGTTTCATTTTACTCATGTACACTTATTCTACTCTTCTACGATCTGTATGGCCGGCAGGATTGGCATTTTGTAGTGATGATCTTCCTGGGTGTGTTGGTGTCACCGCAAAGTGGCGGTTCTGGGCATAAGACCCTGGTGGTTTAAAAGTAATGGGGGCTTACAAACTGGTATCAAAGGGAAATCTCGATCGAAAAAGTTGAAGTCCGATAACCCTGGGTCACCCTCGCTCAAGTTTAGTTTGGGGACAAACTAAGCAGCAGAAGCTGTGGCGTGCCCATATGTGGAATCACATGTAATTGTCCACTTTTGACTAGGTTAGGTCAAATTTCTTACAAATGGCCTTTATTATTCAGCCCCCGGCACATCCCACACTGCAGGGCGGAGCTCATCAAACTCTGGATGTTGCACCACCTCTCCCGACTCCCACTCCATTTCTGCAGTCGGAGATGAGGCAGACTTTGCCGACCATTCTGGAGGCTTTCAGGGCCCAGCAGGCTCCGGCTCCGCAGCCGAACCCAGGGGCCAATTGGTTGAGTATCTTCCCAGGACTCTCTCCCACATCTTACATGGGGACAGAGTCGGCAGTACGGATGGAAGAATGGCTCGATATCATGTCCGAGATGCTGACATTACGGTGCCCGTGGGAGGAGAGGGTTCCTCTGGTGGTCTCCTTCTTGGAGTCTCATGTCAAGAGGTGGTAGAAGACTCTTTTGGATACGACATTTGCATATCGGAAGGTTGCTGACATCACTTGGGAGGAGTTCAGGGCCGCACTGTTGGAGCACTTCGTCCCACAGTCGGCAAGAGATGAGCTGGAAGACAGGTTCCTACAGCTAAGGCAGGGCAACAGGAATATGGTGGTGTACCACCGAGAGTTTAATCACTTGGCACGATTTGAGGACTCATATCATCTATACTAAGCGGGGTATACCAAGAGGTTCTATAAAGGCCTTCGAGAGGATCTGAGACAGGCTCTTCTGTTTGTATCCGACGGGCCTATACCTCGGATTTTGGAGATGGCAAAGAGGATGGAGGCAGATTGGCACACGACTCTAAGCCGGAAGAGGCCAACTGAGGATCAGGGTCGGGGAGGCAGGAATGATCAGCGAAGGGGACGCTTTGTTGAGGAGAGAAGGGCAGAGAACTAACCTCGCCAGGAGGTGAGACAGGAGCCAAGGGAGCTGGTGTTTGAAAGTGCAGCTAGATCTGATATACTCTAGAGGGAGGGGGGGTGAATAGAGTATATGGTGCTTTGAAACTTTTTACAACAACTGTTGTAATAAGAGTGAGCAGGGAAGCAATAATAAATCTAATCTCAGCACTAAGTTAAACAAAAGCTAAGCACAGAAAAATCAAGGCCAGAAACAAAAATGAAAACAAGCAAAACCAGAAGACACAAGGAAATATAGTGGTTCCCCTAAACTTGGGTACATCCACTCTTCTACCACCATAGGTAGGAATCCACTGCAGGATGAGTTGATCAGGTGTCCTGGGCACCAATGAGCTTTTGATAAGGTGCTCAAAAACCAAAGCAGATTTTTTGATCAGGTGTCTTGCCACCAATGAGCTTTTGACAAGGTGCTCAAAAACCAAGCTCAAACTTTTGAAGGGAGTTTGAGAAACCCTTTACAGAGAGGGGGTGAGAGAGTGATGACAGTCTTCTCTTTCTCAAACAACTGAGAAGACTATGTGGATTGTTGATGTCAAAGCTCCCCCTGAATCCTTGAGATCTTCAGGAAGAAAAGCTTTGCTGAGGGTGATAGGCCTTCAAAGATTGAACTCCAGCAATAGATGATTTCAGCAATAGCTGAAATGTTGAATGTCTGGAGTCTGGAAATATGTTGGTCTTGAACACTTTGAAAACTAAAGAGATCTGAAGATTTTTGAAAGCTTGATCTCCTTGGATGAGTGTTCTTCAGAATTCTTTTAGACAGAATATTTTTTTTAATGTGTCTCTGTGATCTGTATTCTCTCTCTGTATTGTGTGTGTTCTTGTGAGAGATTCAAAACATTCTGTCTTTTATTCTCTGGTACAGAATAGAATAACATTCTCTATCAAGTATAGCCGTTAGCCTGCATTAATTGCATCCTTAATTGCCAAATCTCTTCTGGAGGAAAGTCCACAGAAATATGCCTTGAAAAATCCCTTGAAACTTGGTCCAGAATTGAATGAAAACGGCTAGGAAATCTCTGAATTAATTGCAGAATAACTCCTTGACTGATTTGATTTTGAATTCAGAAGCATCCTAGAAGTTATCTTAAATCGTTGAACTGAGCTCTGCTATCGTCGAGCTGAGCTCAGCGACCTGGAAATATACAGCAGCAAAATATCGTCAATCTGAGCTCACAGATCGTCGAACTGAGCTCAGAGATAAAGATCCAAAGCAGAGTCAAAATCGTCGACCTGAGCTCACCGATCGTCGAATGGAGTTCGACGACATAATGATGTTGAGCCCAGCGATCGTCGAATGGAGTTCGACGATCTGTCGAAGTTGAGCTAGACGATCGTCGACCGGAGTTCGACGAATCGTCGTGCTGAGCTCGACGATCAGACTTAGTCTCCAGACTGAGAATCCTGGTCTTCAGTTCAGCTTCCAAACCTAGTCTTCTAACCCTTTGACTCAATTCTAATTGACCTTTTAAGCTATACAGGAGGTCAAGCAAAGGTTCCTAGAGACATAGTGATCCTGACCCAAATTAGTAATAGGGTGTTCCAACAGTGTTATTGGCCCCTCAACCTCTTCAGATGCGAGATATACAGAGGCTCGGAGTTGTGGCACTTCCCCTGCCCGAGTGCTACAACTATCGTCAGGTATGGCACATTTAGAGGAACTGTCCTATGAGAGAAGCACTTTTATCGGTACCACATGCTATCCCACCAGCTCAACAGCTAGGAGGCCGAGGATGTGGTTGCGTACGTGGATTTTAGGGCGGCAACTGCAGGCTGAACAGGGAGCAGATGTATGCTCTTGATCTTGCGCAGCCCCGGAACCCGAATAGGGTTATAGCAGTTATGAGAGTAATTTATTTATGATTTTGCTACCTTCCTTATTGAGAACTAGTAGAGCAACTGTACAACCTAAGCTAGAAAACCATAGACCTAAGATTTTTTCTAATTGATTTAGGAATACTGATGGTATGCGACAAACCTGCTTATACCCTATTCGACACGGGGCGATACACATCTTCATTTTGGAGGACTTCATCAAGGACCTGGACCAGATTCAGTATTATATGGGAGCCGCCAGGAGGGCGTGTCTCCCCAATGGGATGGAGATCCAGTCTACCAAGAAGTGCCTCCTGAAAGTGACCATAGACGGCTTGGCGCTAGAGGCTTCGGTGACGATCTTGAGAATGCCGAACTTCGACCTTGTCTTGGGCATGACATCGCTCGTCTGGAATCATGCCCAGATTGATTACCCGACAAGGAGGGTCGTGCTACGATACGACGACACCTACATGACCTTCAAAGGTACCACTCCCGGCTCCTATTACCTACTCTCCTCTATTCAGGTCATCAAGGCCCACCTGCAGGGGACGAGGTGTATCAGGTGTTGTTCGAGATGATGGAGACCCAGGATCAGATTACCAGCATTCCAGTGGCTCGGGATTATGCCGACGTATTCCTAGAGAAGCTACCAGGACTGCCTCCGCACCGGGAGAAGGACTTCCAAATCCAGTTGGTACCAAGGGCTAAGACCATATCTAGAGCACCTTATAGGATGACCCCGAAGGAGTTGGCAGAATTTTGGAGTCAGCTGCAGGAACTGGTGGAGGCAGGATTTGTCACATCGAGTTCCTCACCATGGGGAGCTCCGATTTTATTTGTGAAGAAGAAGGACGGGACGCTCAGATTGTGCATCGAATAACGAGCACTGAATAGAGTGACAGTCCAGAATACCTATCCACTGCCAAGGATAGATGAGATGTTTGACCAACTGGAGGGGCGAATTGTTTTTGAAGCTTAATTTGAGTTCAGGCTACTATCAGCTACGAATTTAGGAGGAGGACATTCCAAAGAATGCCTTCAGTAGCAGAGATGGTTTGTTCGAGTTACCGTGATGACCTTCAAGCTCACGAATGCACCGTCGGCGTTCATGAGCCTCATGAACCGGTTGTTCGAGGCTTATCTGGACGTGTTTGTCCTCGTGTTTATTGATGACATCCTCATTTACTCGAGGACATAGGAGGAGTATGCACAATATCTGACACTGACTCTAGAGAGACTGCGGGAGCACCGCCTTTATACGAAGTTCAGCAAGTTCCAGTTCTGGCTGAAGGAGGTGGCCTTCCTAGGCCACATAATCAGTAGAGCCAGATTGGCAGTGGACCCGGCTAAGATTCAGGAAGTTCGGGATTGGCCGCTGAAGACGGCCACAGACGTGTGGAGTTTCCTAGGACTTGCCTGTTATTATCGAAATTTCGTGGAGGGATTCTCTCAAATTGCCCTCCCACTCACATCTCTAACGAAGAAGGATGTGCCCTTTGTCTGGACCCCGCAGTGCGAGATGGTTTTCCAGGAGCTGAAGGATTGACTCACCTCGGCTCCAATCCTTGCCCTTCTATCAGGGAAGGAAGGATTTCAGGTCTACACCGACGCTTCCTACCAGGGCATGGGTGCAGTGCTGATGCAGAACGGCCACGTGATTGCTTATGCTTCTCGCCAGTTGAAGAAGCATGAGCAGAACTACCCGGTCCATGACCCGGAGATGGGAGCAGTCGTGTTTGCTATGAAGGTGTGGCAGCACTACCTCTATGGTGTCCACTGTGACATATACTCTGATCACAAAAATTTGAAGTATGTGGACACGCAGAAGGAGCTGAATATCAGGCAGAGGCGATGGGTGGAGTTTCTAGAAGATTACCAGTACAAGATGCACTACCACTGATAACTCTAATTTTGTCCAAGTTTTTACATTATTTTTATTTAATAATTAATTAATTTATAATTATATTTTGTAATTTTATTATTGAATTTTTCTAATTTCTTGTTTCAGGGCAATCTGGGCTGCAAATCGCAATTTGGAGTCTATAGGGTTGATCAGGAGACAAAACTGCGCAAAAGCAGGAAAATTTCAAAAGAACACGCCAACGTCACGGGCGTGACCAACATGGTCACGGGCGTGACATCCGGGCTAGAACCCGGCTCGTGGAAGGAGTTACCTGCCACGTCAATTAAAATTACACGCCTTAAGGTCACGGGCGTGACCATCATTACACGGGCGTGTACTCCAGGCGTGACATCCAGTGCCCTGCCCTGATGTCCAGTCAACGGCAGTTTAACAAGTCACGGGCGTGACACACTTGACACGGGCGTGACATACCCCGTGACAGCCCGGCGTGCCGACTTAATGCTACAGTTTCACTCGCTGGGAGTTTTCTCAAGACACGCCCATGGTCACGGGCGTGACCAGGGGCGTGAACCCTCCAACAACGGCCGGAGTTATTCCCGCCGTATCTGCTTCCCGCCGTTTTTCTACAACCGTCAAGACACGCCCTAGGTCACGGGCGTGACCTAGGGGCGTGACCAGCAAATTAACGACTTTTGGCGGTTTCGCGCCAACGTTCAGAGGACTTGAAGACGACGGTTCCGAGACCGACACGCCCTAGGTCACGGGCGTGACCTAGGGGCGTGACCACCCAGCAACTTTTTCTATAAATTCCAGACAGCTTCAGATGGCCAGGAGGAGATTTTTGGGAGCTTAGTTCTATTTTATTTACTGTTTTTCCTGCATTCTAATTTCATTTTGTACCTTTACTTTCAAGTCTTCTTTTTAATCATGTCTTTCTTCATGTTTTCATGTAATTCTCTCATCATGATGAGTAGCTAATTTTCCAATTAGCACTTGATCATGATGAACTTTGGAATGGAATAAAATTCTTATTTTTGTCTCAAATTAGCAAGCATTCTATTTTCTAAACTTTGATTTATCTTTGATTTAATTTTTCTTCGAATTCATAAGTTGCAAATTATGTTTATTCGAGCTTAGATTCGTATCCTAGATTTACCGAGAGGTTGTGGATACGAGTAGATCACTCAAGGATAAAGAGAATTTCTTGCACCCCTCGAGAGAGGAACGCAAAATTCTTCCGCCTTGGAGTCAACTCCATTAGTGAGGTTCACCGCCTAAAGCAAGCTTAGGTCTTTCGACTGGCCGAGAGGTCTTAATCGATCTACCTAAGGTTAGTCGAGTGCGTATTCTCGAGAGAGGCGCTTCGTAGCTTTGGAACCTCCGCGGTCAAAGTTAATAATTTAGATGCTTGTGCTCTTTAATTTCGTGGATTTTATTCTAGCCCAAAGGGATTCTAGATCAAGTGCTAGCCTTTTAATCATCGAATTTCTCCTCTTCATTTAACGTTCGTTTTCGTTTTTCGCAAAACCAATTTTCCGATCGATAAATAATAGTTCGTCCTTGTGAGTACAAATACTCAACGGTCCCCGAGTTTAAATACGATATTCCATATACTAAATTTCGATAGGTGCACTTGCCTAGTTGAGAGTTTAGTTTGGATCATTTTTCAAAACTTATAAAATCTTCATCAAGTTTTTGGCGCCGTTGCCGGGGAAATATTTTTGTTGATATTTTGAAAGCAAGGCTCTATTAATTTTATCAGTTTCTTTTGTTTAAGAAATATCAGAATCAAAAAAATTTTGTTTTATTTTGGTGTATGACCCGAGGGAATCCGTCGCCTCTTTTTGATTTGGATCCGGAAATCGAGCGAACCCTTCGGCATCGCTTACGATTTCAAGTTCCGAATTTTCAAGATACGGACTCCTTAGGAGACACTCCTAATCCTTCATTAATCCTCTCTCCGTCACCGCCTTCTTCTTCTCCTTCTTCATTTAGTTCTTCTTCTCATTCTACTAGATCTCCTTCTTCTGCTTCTTCCAATATGGGTGAGCCAAATGCGGTTGAACAAAGGACTATGTCCTATTATGCCCGTCCAAACTTGGACGAGACTCAATCTAGTATTGTTCGTCCCGCTATTGCCCCCAATAATTTTGAGTTGAAGCCAAGCATCATCCAAATGGTACAACAATATGTACAATTTGATGGGCTTCAAGATGAAGATCCAAACGCGCATATTTCAAATTTCTTAGAAATATGCGATACTTTAAAATTAATGGTGTATCCGATGATGCCATCCGGCTAAGGTTATTTCCATTTACATTACGCACTAAAGCCAAGCAGTGGTTGGGTTCTCTACCAAGAGGATCCATCACAACATGGGCTCAAATGACGGAAAGATTTCTTACGAAATACTTTCCGCCGGCTAAAACGGCTAAATTGCGCAATGATATCACTTATTTCTCCCAAATTGATTCGGAAACGTTATATGATACTTGGGAGCGTTTCAAGGAATTGCTTCGTCGATGTCCTCATCATGCAATTCCGGATTGGTTACAAATCCAAACCTTCTATAACGGCCTAAATTCTCAAACTAGGCAACATATTGATGCCGCCGCCGGTGGAACGCTTAATAACAAAACACCGGCGGCCGCACAAGAGCTTATAGAAGGTATGGCTTTGAATACCTATCAATGGAGTACACCTCGGTCTAAACCACCTAAACCGGCCGGGATGTATGAAATTGATACGGTTTCAAGTTTGTCTCTCCAGGTTGAGCAACTGCAAAAACAGATGAACGAGATGTCTGCTTCCTCGTCCAAATCTACCTGTGAGCCCCAATATTGGGAGCCTTCTACTATTGCCGAGCATGTGGATTACATGGGTAATCCGAATCGGCCACCTTATAATCCGGGTAACAATTTTGGCAATACCTATCACCCGGGTATAAGGAATCACCCCAACTTCTCTTGGAGTAATCCGGGGAACGCGGCGCGCCCTCCGAACACGATTCCACCCGGCTATTTTCCACCGCAAGCTCCCAAAGCTCCCAATCTCGAGGAATTGTTCACTAAATATACAACTACAAATGACGCCAACATCCGGAATCTCACCGGATCTCTTCGAAGTTTGGAGACACAAATCGGGCAAATCGCTAAAATGCTCTCCGATCGTCAACAAGGAGCGCTACCGGGCAATACGGAGCCCAACCCCAAGGAGCATGCAAAAGCCATCACCCTACGGAGCGGGAAGGAGGTAACCACTTCTCCAAATCCGGTTGATACTTCTCCAATTCCGGTTGATACGGAGGTAATAATTTCTCCATCTTCTCCTCCGTCTAAGCCTTCTACTCTTAATAAACCAAAAGCTTATCAACCACCTCTTCCCTATCCATCTAGAATGCAAAAAAATCGGGTGGATGAACATCACGGTAAATTTTTGGACATGTTTAAACAAATCCAAATTAATCTACCGTTTTGTGAAATAATCGCACAAATGCCGAAATACGCCAAGTACCTCAAGGATCTTTTATCCAATAAAAAGAAACTTGAGGATATCTCCACGGTTCAATTAAATGCGGAGTGTTCGGCAGTTTTACTTAATAAATTACCTAAGAAATTACCCGATCCGGGTAGTTTCTCCATTCCCTGTTTGTTTGGTGATTTATTAGTAAAACGTGCGTTGGCCGATCTAGGCGCCTCAATCAATTTAATGCCTTATTCTTTAGTTAAGAAGTTGGGATTAGGAGAACCTAAACCCACACGAATGTGCATTCAATTGGCTGATCGGTCTGTCAAGCTCCCTATGGGGATCATAGAGGATGTGCTTGTCAAAGTTGACAAATTTATCTTTCCGGTAGATTTCGTCATCTTTGACATCGAAGAGGACACCGAGGTCCCACTCATTCTCGGTCGCCCTTTCCTTGCCACCTCGCGCGCAATTATAGACGTTAGTAATGGGAAACTTCTCCTTAGAGTCGGAGATGAAGAAGTTACCTTTACTATTGATACGTCTATGAAAAACTCGCTCTCAAATGACGACTCATGTTATTATTTGGAGGCTTCTCCTGAAGAAGACTCTCTTCTTTTTTCTGAACAATCTTTATCTTCTATTGATCATGATGCCGATTTAGAACATTTAGATTTAATTGCTCATGAAAATAGTGATAATCTCTCGATCACGCACGCACCTATTTTTGAACTTTTAGACATTGGTAGTGATCGTTTGAAAACTTCTTATGATGAACCTCCCGCGTTAGAACTAAAACAATTGCCTGATCATTTAGAGTATTTATTCTTAGCGGAGGATTCAAAACTTCCGGTTATTGTGTCGGCCTACTTGACCAATGAAGAAAAAATTAAATTATCTCATATTTTAAAACTTCATCGCCGCGCAATTGCGTGGAAGATCACGGATTTGAGAGGGATTAATCCCTCCTTTTGCACCCATAAAATTTTTTTAGAAGAACACGCTCACAAAACTATTCAACCTCAACGCCGGCTAAATCCTAACATGAAGGAGGTAGTCAAGGCCGAGGTCATAAAATTATTAGATGCGGGTATCATCTATCCAATTTCGGATAGCTCTTGGGTGAGCCCGGTCCAAGTGGTGCCCAAGAAAGGAGGGTTAACGGTAGTTCCTAATGATAAAAACGAGTTAGTTCCCACTCGAACCGTTACCGGATGGCGGGTGTGCATCGATTACCGTAAATTAAATGATGCAACCCGTAAGGATCATTTTCCTTTGCCGTTTATTGACCAAATACTTGAACGGCTATCCGGGCACTCATTTTATTGTTTTCTTGATGGTCTCTCGGGATATTTTCAAATCCCAATCGCACCCGAGGACCAAGAGAAAACAACCTTCACTTGTCCGTTTGGCACCTTCGCTTATCGAAGGATGCCTTTTGGTTTGTGCAACGCGCCGGCCACCTTCCAAAGGTGTATGCTAGCAATCTTTGACGAATTAGTGGAGGATATCATGGAGGTTTTCATGGACGATTTCTCCGTTTTCGGAGATTCGTTTGATTTATGTTTGGCAAACCTTTCCCGTGTACTCCAAAGATGTGAGGACACGAACCTAGTTTTAAACTGGGAGAAGTGCCATTTTATGGTACGGGAGGGTTTGGTCTTAGGCCATAAAATTTCTAGTAAGGGAATAGAGGTAGATAAAGCAAAAATTGAAACTATAGAAAAGCTACCTCCCCCTTCAAATGTTAAGGCCGTTCGTAGTTTTTTGGGGCATGCCGGTTTCTATCGCCGGTTTATTAAAGATTTTTCTAAAATAAGTAAGCCCCTAACCCACTTGTTAGAAAAAGACGCGCCGTTCATTTTTGACGAAAATTGTTTGCGTGCTTTTTCTCTTATTAAAGAAAAATTGATTAACGCTCCTATCATGATCGCTCCCAATTGGGAGCTTCCCTTTGAGATAATGTGCGACGCTAGTAGTTTTGCCGTTGGTGCGGTGTTAGGACAACGCATAAATAAAAACTTTCATCCTATCTATTATGCAAGCAAAACATTAACCGCCGCACAGGAAAATTACACGACCACCGAAAAAGAATTATTAGCCGTAATTTTCGCATTTGATAAATTCCGCTCCTATCTCACTTTGTCTAAAATTATTGTTTTTACTGATCATTCGGCTTTGAGATATTTACTAGCAAAAACAGATGCAAAGCCGCGCTTGATTAGGTGGATCTTACTACTCCAAGAATTTGATTTGGAGATTCGCGACAAGAGAGGAGCGGAGAACTTGGCGGCTGACCATCTTTCGCGGTTGGAGAACCCAAATTCGGGGGAGCTCATGGAGGAGGACATTGATGACACTTTCCCCGAGGAGCGCCTTCTCGCCATTCATAAGGTAATCACCCTCCCCACTCCTTGGTTCGCCGATTTCGCAAATTATCTTGTTGCGAGACTCCTCCCGAATGATTTTTCTTATCAAGAAAAGAAGAAATTCTTTTCTGATTTGAAAAATTATTTTTGGGAGGATCCCTTCCTTTTTCGTGTTTGCGCGGATCAAGTAGTGCGGAGGTGTGTTTCTCATGAGGAAGGCGCACAAATTTTAAAGCATTGTCATGAGGGACCCGCCGGTGGGCACTATAAAGCTAATCGGACGGCTCGGAAGGTACTTGAAGCGGGCTTCTATTGGCCAAGCATCTTCAAGGATGCTCACGCCCATGTAAGTCGTTGTGAACAATGCCAACGCTCAGGTAATATTTCCCGCCGCGATGAAATGCCGTTAAATACATTTTTAGAAATAGAAGTTTTTGATTTATGGGGGATCGACTTTGTTGGACCGCTACCAACATCCTATGGAAATAAATATATTTTGGTAGCGGTCGACTATGTGTCACGGTGGGCGGAAGCGCAAGCCTTTCCCACTAATGACGCCCGAGTCGTGACCCAATTTCTCAAAAAACTATTTTCACGATTTGGAGCACCGCGGGCAATAGTTAGTGATAGGGGCACCCACTTTTGTAACGCACAATTCGCCAAAGTTTTGTCTAAATACGGCGTTACACATAGGTTAGCCACCCCCTATCACCCTCAAACAAGTGGCCAGGTAGAAGTAGTTAACCGTGAAATCAAACGAATTTTGGAGAAAACGGTTTCTACTAATAGAAAGGATTGGTCGGTCAAGCTTGATGATGCTCTTTGGGCTTATCGGACCGCGTACAAGACCGCTATCGGTTGTACGCCGTACCGATTGGTCTATGGGAAAGCATGTCACTTACCGGTTGAGCTTGAGCACCGCGCCTTTTGGGCACTTAAATTTTTAAATCTAGATGAAAATTTGTCCTCCGAGCTTCGGAAATTCCAAATTAACGAGCTCGATGAGTGGCGCTCCTTAGCCTATGAAAGTAATAAACTTTATAAGGAGCGCACAAAATTTTATCATGATAAAAAAATTAAGCACCCTAAAGATTTCAAACCGGGAGACCAAGTCCTTCTTTACAATTCGCGCCTCCGACTTTTTCCGGGCAAACTCAAGTCCCGATGGTCCGGCCCTTTTATTGTAAAAGAGGTATGGCCATATGGGACAGTGCTTATCTCGCACCCGGAACAAGGCGAATTTAAAGTGAATGGGCACCGGTTGAAGATATTCCTCGCCGGTGATACTACTAATGAGTACCGGGAGGAAATTAACCTCCCGAACCCATAAACGAGTGCCCCGCTTGGGTCGAGCTCAACGACCATAAACAAAGCGCTTGTGGGAGGCACCCCATGCTTATCTTTTCCTCTTATTTTTTTTTTAAATTAAATTTTCGCAGGTTTGAAGGACATCTTTTTCGGCGTGACGATCGAAGGAGTTGAGCGTCAAGTCTACGCGTTTCTTCAAGTCGGTAACTTTTGTTTTATTATTGTTTAGTTGACCCTTAAAAAAAAAAATTTTTTTTTTATAAACAAAAACACAAAAAAAAAAATCAAAAGAAGAAAACAAAAAAAAAAAAACAAAAACAAAGACAAAAAATTTTTTTTTCTGCTCCGACACGCCTCTGTCACGGGCGTGACCTATGGGTCACGGGCGTGACCGAGACGTGTTTAGTTCGTCGAGCGAAACCCGACAGTGGTTTCGTCAAGCGCAGCGTCCCGATCGTCTTTCGGTTCTATCACGGGCGTGACCATCATTGGTCACGGGCGTGTCTAGCCCGAAATTTCGTTCGACGAAGAGAAGCTGGAAACCTTCTCTTCCTGCCCAGTCATGGCCGTGACAGCTAGTGTCACGCCCGTGACACTAACTAGTCACGGTCGTGACTAGCCCGAACAAAAAAAAAAAAAAAAAAAAAAAAAAAAAACCAATTTTTTTAATTCTCGTTTCAGCTACACGCCCCAGGGTCACGGGCGTGACCCTGGGCCGTGTCGTCGAATCCGAGGCGTGACCCCGGGTCAACGCCTCGGATTCCCTTAAGTTTATTTTTTTATGAGACACGCCCATGGTCCTGCGCCGTACACGCCTTACACGCCCAGAGTCACGGGCGTGACTCTGGGGCGTGATCAGGGAATCCGAGGCAGGAGGCCTCGGATCCTCTTTTATTTTTGTCCCGTGCTTGTCACGCCCCCTGTCACGGGCGTGACAGGGGGGCGTGACCAAGCCGAAAAACCTATAAATAGGGTTTTTCCCCCTCTTCTTCCTCCACACCATCCAAACCCTTCTCTTCTCCCTTTGCTAACCCGATTCCTTCCTTCTTCTCCACTCAACCAAAATGCCTCGCCACCACCCTCGCTCCACCGCTTCCTCCTCCGAGCACCCCGCGGATCCCGCCGCAGCGGAAGCCATGCTTCTTTTTCAAAACCAAACCCAGCAGGAGCGCAGCGAGCGCCTACGCGCCAAACCCCTTGGCGTGTTCCGCATTTTAGATTGGGCGATACTCGCCACATTTGGAGCTGCGGATTTGGTGCGGGGATTTCTGTCCACCCCTGGATGGAGTTCTCTCTTCTCTATTTCCGAGCATGCCTTTCTTGAACTCACCGTTGAGTTCTTGGCTTCATTCGAGTTCCGCTGGGCGGCCGATGACGACTTCATCATCTTTCGCCTAGGTGGGATGGTGCATCAGCTCACCATCCGCCAGCTCAATGTCGTCATGGGCTTCTGCTCGGAGGCTTTTTCCCAATCTCCCGCCTATCTCGATTTACTTACTGATTTCCCGACCGATTTCAACCTTCTCGCCTTTTGGGCGGAAATCAGTAGTGACACCGCCCCCTACACCCCAAAGAAATCCAAAGGCAGCCAACTCATTTCTCCCGCCTTACGTATTCTCCACAACCTCCTTACCTTCACTATTTCTGGTCGCGGCGATAGCCACGGGGTGGTGACTCGGGCAGACTTACTATATTTATATAGTATGTTTTACCGGGTTCCCCTCAACCTTGGTTATCTGCTCGCCATTTTCTTTCGGCACCAGGCCGAAAATGCGAGGTTGGGAGCAGTGCACGGCGGGAACTTCATCACTTTCCTCGCGAAGCAGCTCGGCATTTGGGATGCTCTTCCACGTCTCAGCTGCGTCCAGACGCCGCAAGTTATCCAGTTCCAGACCCTTCAGGCCCTCGGCCTAGCGCGGCGACGTGATGGAGAGTTTGAGGCTATTCCCCCCGCAGTCGTTGGTGGAGATCTTGGCCTTGATTACGGTGCGGGTCCCAGCGGCACTATTCACTCGCCCCAGATTCCTCCACCACCGCAGGACCCTTCTTCCGAGCCCGGCCCTCAGAACTATTGGGATCGTCAGTTTGCGTCTCTTCACACACGCTTAGATACGATGCAGGCCGATTTTGATGCTCGATTTGTGAGTTTTGACACTCGATTTACCACGCTAGCGACAAATCAGGCCTCCTCCATGGCACGTATTGAGCGTGAGTTTTCCGACCTCCGGACGCACTATCAGGAGCCGCGGCAGCATAGCGATGAGGATTAGCCTGCTTTCTTTTTTTTTCTTTGGGATTGTAGACCGCCCTCTTGTATCTTTTCTTTTCCTTTGTCATGTATCCTTTCTTTTTCGTAAAATAAAAAAAAAATATGTTTTGCTTCAGTTTTGTCTTCCAGGTACATTTTGGTGCTGCATGACCCGTTTCAGGGAAGTCTCCTATCTTTTCTCTTTATTTATTTATTTTTCATTGGGGACAATGTCTTGTTTAAGTATGGGGGGATATTTCTCAAGCAAAACATACAAAAATTATGCTAATTTAAAAAATTAAAAAAAAAAAAAAACAAGAAAAAAAAAAGAATTTATTTCTTTTGTGTAATTTTGTTTTTTCTTATTTTACAAAAATACAAAAAAAAAAAAAATTTTTTTTAAAAAAAAAAAAAAAAATATACAAAAAATAGGATTACTTTCAAAATTAGGGAGATCTTTATTTCTCTATTTACTCACATGCGACATTCTAGGTATTCAACTTTTACATAAGTTTAGAAAATTTTTGATGCTTTAAATTGAATTTTGAATTTTGTAGTAGAACTGTTGACCATGCTGTGTTTCTAGTTAAGTGCACATGTTAGTAGAATTTGAGTAGAATTAAATATTCAGCATACAATTAGATTTTTCTTTTTCTGAATGCGTAGAAATAGTTTATTTTACTTATTCTTGGAAACCGACAAAATCTAAAAATATTTTAGGAGAGTGTGTAGAAGTTTACTAGAGAGATATTTCGCGGATCAAGAAAGAGGTATTCTTTCTCGATGTCTAGAACTTGCCCTCTAGCTATTCTCAAGACTTTGCATAGGTTAAACTCATTAGCATGAAAATGATTTAGGCATTTCTTTTGGTTAGTTTGAGCCTTTGCACCCGTACCTAACGTTTTACCCTTGCTAAGCCAATTTGAGCCTATATCCTTCCTTTTGTTATAGCTCCACCAACACTTTACCAAAGCCTAAAAAGCATCCTAATTACACACCTAAAACCGAGCTTGAAATTATAGATAAAACTAGTTTATGTGTGATTAGAAGTCATTTTATTTTGGTGGCTTTTGAAAAAATATACAAGAGTTGTTCTATTTTTCACTTCTCCTCTAAAAAAAAAAAAACCAAAAAAAAAAAAAAAAAAAAAAAAAAAAAAAAGAAAAAAAAAAGAAGAAAAAAAAAAAAAAAGAAAAAAAGAGGAAGTTGAAAAAATATTCAACATATTGAAAAAAAAAAAAACAAAAGGAATTGGCGAAGTTTTTCAATTTATTTTGTGCAAGCTCTCTTTAGGTTTTGGTGTATCTACCCATCGCATTTATCTTTGTTTTTCCAAACCAAGAACCTAAGCCTACATTCCAACCTACTTAAGTCCTACTGATTTGTGCTTATAAGTTAACCTAGTGCCGTGGCGAGAGTGTGAAAGGGCAAGCCTATGGCCATCGACATTGATGGATTTCTTTGGAGGGTATCCCGATCTTCGATTTGTGCAATGTTATCTTAGCAAACACGCTACTTTCTCCCTAAACATGATTCGAAGATTTTTCGTGTTTCCATCTTTGAAGTAAAAATAATAAGTGGAAACACATTTTAGAAAATTAAAAAACTAATTTGTATGCTGAGTAGGTTCTTCTACAATAATTACTACAAGCATAGGCATAAGACTTCGCATTCTACTCCTTATATTCAATTTTCGTTTTTAGCGTTAAAATTTTTCTACTCTCCATGTGAAGTTGTTTGCTCGGGACGAGCAAACGAATAAGTATGGGGGTATTTGATAACTCTAATTTTGTCCAAGTTTTTACATTATTTTTATTTAATAATTAATTAATTTATAATTATATTTTGTAATTTTATTATTGAATTTTTCTAATTTCTTGTTTCAGGGCAATCTGGGCTGCAAATCGCAATTTGGAGTCTATAGGGTTGATCAGGAGACAAAACTGCGCAAAAGCAGGAAAATTTCAAAAGAACACGCCAACGTCACGGGCGTGACCAACATGGTCACGGGCGTGACATCCGGGCTAGAACCCGGCTCGTGGAAGGAGTTACCTGCCACGTCAATTAAAATTACACGCCTTAAGGTCACGGGCGTGACCATCATTACACGGGCGTGTACTCCAGGCGTGACATCCAGTGCCCTGCCCTGATGTCCAGTCAACGGCAGTTTAACAAGTCACGGGCGTGACACACTTGACACGGGCGTGACATACCCCGTGACAGCCCGGCGTGCCGACTTAATGCTACAGTTTCACTCGCTGGGAGTTTTCTCAAGACACGCCCATGGTCACGGGCGTGACCAGGGGCGTGAACCCTCCAACAACGGCCGGAGTTATTCCCGCCGTATCTGCTTCCCGCCGTTTTTCTACAACCGTCAAGACACGCCCTAGGTCACGGGCGTGACCTAGGGGCGTGACCAGCAAATTAACGACTTTTGGCGGTTTCGCGCCAACGTTCAGAGGACTTGAAGACGACGGTTCCGAGACCGACACGCCCTAGGTCACGGGCGTGACCTAGGGGCGTGACCACCCAGCAACTTTTTCTATAAATTCCAGACAGCTTCAGATGGCCAGGAGGAGATTTTTGGGAGCTTAGTTCTATTTTATTTACTGTTTTTCCTGCATTCTAATTTCATTTTGTACCTTTACTTTCAAGTCTTCTTTTTAATCATGTCTTTCTTCATGTTTTCATGTAATTCTCTCATCATGATGAGTAGCTAATTTTCCAATTAGCACTTGATCATGATGAACTTTGGAATGGAATAAAATTCTTATTTTTGTCTCAAATTAGCAAGCATTCTATTTTCTAAACTTTGATTTATCTTTGATTTAATTTTTCTTCGAATTCATAAGTTGCAAATTATGTTTATTCGAGCTTAGATTCGTATCCTAGATTTACCGAGAGGTTGTGGATACGAGTAGATCACTCAAGGATAAAGAGAATTTCTTGCACCCCTCGAGAGAGGAACGCAAAATTCTTCCGCCTTGGAGTCAACTCCATTAGTGAGGTTCACCGCCTAAAGCAAGCTTAGGTCTTTCGACTGGCCGAGAGGTCTTAATCGATCTACCTAAGGTTAGTCGAGTGCGTATTCTCGAGAGAGGCGCTTCGTAGCTTTGGAACCTCCGCGGTCAAAGTTAATAATTTAGATGCTTGTGCTCTTTAATTTCGTGGATTTTATTCTAGCCCAAAGGGATTCTAGATCAAGTGCTAGCCTTTTAATCATCGAATTTCTCCTCTTCATTTAACGTTCGTTTTCGTTTTTCGCAAAACCAATTTTCCGATCGATAAAATAATAGTTCGTCCTTGTGAGTACAAATACTCAACGGTCCCCGAGTTTAAATACGATATTCCATATACTAAATTTCGATAGGTGCACTTGCCTAGTTGAGAGTTTAGTTTGGATCATTTTTCAAAACTTATAAAATCTTCATCAACCACCCAGGAAAGGCGAATGTGGTAGCCGATGCACTGAGTCGGAGAGCCGCCACCTCTGGAGATGAGCCCCAGATTATGTCCATGGAGCTGGTACAGAGATTAGAAGATATGCACATCACGCTAGTGTCGTCTGATGACCCCGAGTTCTATGAGGAGTACCTAGCCGCGATGAGCACCACAGATGACATTCGAGACCGAGTCAGAGATGGGCAGAGGCAGGATCCCAAGCTGGAGCCGATATTCCGGGCCTTGAAGGAAGGCACTGCTAGAGATTAAACGCTGAGGGATGGCCTAGTGTGCTTCAAGGGACGAGTTTATATACCAGAGGGAGGCCAGGTCCAGGAGGATATCATGACGGAGGCACACTGCAGCCAGTATTCGATACACCCGGGAGTTACGAAGATGACTGCGGATCTGAAGAAGACCATGTACTGGCCTGGCATGAAGAAGGATATCACCTACTTCGTGACCCACTGCGAGACATGCCAGCTGGTGAAGGTGGAGTGCAGGAACAACGCAGAATTGTTGCAACCACTCTCGGTGTCGGAGTGGAAGTTCGATGATATCGCGATTGATTTCATACATGGGCTTCCCCGATCTTGGACGGGGAACGATTCGATCTGGGTGATCGTCGACCGGCTGGCGAAGGTATCCAGATTTCTCCCGATCAGGAAGGACGACTTGGTTGGTGTGCTAGTGTGGAAGTTTGTGGAGCAGTTCGTCCGTTATTATGGCATGCCTAGGACGATCGTGTCGGATCAGGATGGACGGTTTACATCCAGGGAGTGGCAATCAGTGCAGACCTACTTGGGCACTTGGCTGACATTCAGTATAACCTTCCACCCTCAGACAGACGGGCAGACGGAGCGCACTAATCGAACTTTGGAGGATCTACTTCGCCTATGCATTCTGGACTGCGGAGAGCCTTGGGAGAAGCTGTTGCCACTGGTCGAGTTCTCTTACAACAACAGCTACCAGTCTAGCATAGGGATGGCCCCTTATGAGGCTCTATACAGATGAAGGTGTAGGACAACGCTGTCATGGATAAAGGATAAGGACCCGAAGATGATGGGCTCGGAGTTTGTTGAGGACAACAAGGCTCAGGTGAGGCTGATACGAGATCGGATGCTGGAGGTACAGAGCAGGCAGGCCATGTATTACGACGTGAGACACCGTTAGGTAGAGTTCCAGATAGGAGACCAGGTGTTCTTCAAGATACGATCGATGCATGGAGTCTTACGAGTTCGCAGATTGAAGAAGAAGCTCAGCCCGAGATATATGGGGCCTTACAGGATCTTGGAGCGGATCGGTCCCTTGGCATATAGGCTGGAGATGTCACCGGAATTGGAGGGCCTGCGTGACACTTTCCACATCTCCTCCCTTAGGAGGGCTCTACTACGGCCGGGGCAGCAGATATATACTACGGATGGGCCGGTAGCATCTGATTGGTCAGTTACCTGTAGCCGGTCTGGATTGATGACACGGGGATGCGAGTCTTGCGCCGCAAGAAGGTTCTGCTGGTCAGGGTCCTGTGGAGAAATCACGGTTAGGAGGAGCATACCTGGGAGCCACGGGACTTGACGCAGCAAAGATACCTGGAGCTTTTCACATCAGGTATTTCCTATAACCTCTCGGGATGTTACATTTTACTTCTCATGCATGAAACACTATAGGCTTAACGTGAATTTCGAGGATGAAGTTTTTATTTTTATGCATTGGGATTTGTAACATCCCTCAGACTTCTAGACCCCTAGAATAATTTTGTCATGACTGTGTCATGACAAAATCCTGAGAAGTTTAAAGGGGTTGGGGTGAACTGGGGAGTTAGTGGGTGAGCCACCTTGGTCTACAGATAGTAGAATTCCAAGTACTAGCTTAGGGATGACCATAGTGCTTCACCATGATACCATGATGCCACCACAACATCACTAACATATTAGAGGGTCCATTAGAGCCATAGGGACCCACTAGGTTCAACTAAAATGGTCAAGTTAACCAAAGTCAACACAAACCCTAATCAGGTCAAACTAAGCTCATACATGGTCAACTGACCTCCCCTTGGCCAAAGAGACCCACATATACCTCCCCAAGCCCTAAGGGAGGCCAATGGGTCACCAAGGACCCATTGGGGTCAACCAAAGAGCCTAAGTTGACCCAAGTCAACCCTAGCCCCAATAAGGTCAAAGTGCCCTAACTAAGGGTCAAGTGACCCCCAAGATGCCCAACCAACCCTACCCAAGTATTTCTAGACCTTAGGGGATCCCAATGGGTCATCAAAGACCCATTGGGGTCAACCCAAATGGTCATGTTGACCAAGGTCAACTCTACTCTAGTGTTAGGTCAAAGTAGCCCAAATGGGCTAACCCAAGCTCAAACCCATTTCCCCCACTTGGGCTAACCTCATTTTTATTATTAATATGAGTTATTGGGGTGCCAATAAGCTGGAGGAGAGATCAAATTCAGACTTGATGGGCAGGGGAGAGAAAGCTCCATTTTCCCCTTTAATGAAGGAGAGAGAAAGGGGGGAATAAATGCCATTCATGGCATAGGGAGGCCAAGAGCTCCTCTCTTCATGCTGGGTTCATTCCTCCTTCAATTTTGAGAATATCAACAGCTTTAACTAGCCACCTAGGGGCTGGATTCATTGGAACCAAGCCTTGGCCGAAATTCAAGCTTTCAAGGCCATTAATGGCTTTGAAGCTATAGCCCCTCAAGTCCCCAATTTTTGGCTGGATTCAACTTCCCTATGGGAGAGGAGGAGTTTCCAGCCATTTCCCGGCCTAGTTAAGCCTAGGTTCACAACCCCCACGAAGGCCGAAATCTCCACTTTAAGGCCATTAATGGTGGAGCCAAGTTAGGCCCCTCACCTCCCCCAACTGATGATCTTAAATGCATCAATGAACTCAGAGGAGGCGTTTCCACACTTTACCTGAAGGAGCCGAGCAAGTTGACTGTGTAGTTGCAGAGCACGGAAAAGCTCCACCACCGGCCATGGCAACTCGAAGATAGACCCGCCTTCAGCCCTCCAATAAGGTCCTCCTCTACTCCTCTCTTCGCGAGCTAGATCTTTAAATCTTTTAGGAGAGAAATCAGGCTCAATCGAGAGCCCGATCGGGTGAGAGAAATTTCAGAAATTTCATGGTTTTTCTACCATGCTGGTTCGCCGAAAACTGGCCCTCTGGCGGCCGTGCCGCCGCCGGCGATAGCCCCCACCTCAACGAAGGTGGTGGCGGTGGTGGCCGGCCCGGTAGGTGGATGGGTGGCCGGGAAAACGTCTTGGATTGAGCTCTAGGTCGGGCTAATCGTGGCCCTTGGCTGGAGGAAGAAGACGAAGCTAGGGCCCTCAGATTTGCTTTAAGATTTGTGCTGGCATCACCCTGTATTAATTCATATTATCTCAATTTCTGTCCCATTACTAGGTTATTTTTAACTTCAATATTAAAAATAGCTAGGTCCCCATACTAAACAAATGGCCAACATGAAAATTGTAGCCCTTGAAGTCTACTTTAATTTAAAATTAATTTCAACCCATTTGGGTAAGTGGTTTGACCACAACACGCATTTTGGTGAGGTCTATACCTAGGATAGATTAGAGATTCTTTTGAGTGCCCCCATTAATCCAACCATACAAATGACCTGAAATTTTGGATGAGGGTCACTATTACCTATACCTATAACATATCCAAAAATGGGAATTTTTTGAAAAAATATCCTAAAGTTTCTGTAGAAATTTAATAAGTAATGTATGAATTATTTAAAAGGTCTAATGACCTCCAAACCCTCCCAAATTTTGCTGAGTGGTTCTCGGGGTCAATATAAGACTCTTTATAAAATTGCATTCAATTTGGAGTAGAATTGGTATGGAATTTGGTAAACCATATCCTAGGCTCAAAGAGGGTTAATTAGGGTAAAATGCCCTTTGTGGTATTGGGTGACCAAATCACCTCAACAGAGGTTGATACTTGGTCCCCTGACGTGTTATGTCAGTAAACACCCTCCCATGGATTATGGGGTAGATTTGGGTTGATTTGCTCTAGGACCCTACTTCAAACCATAAGGTTGAACTTTGGGGGTTTGTGAAGGGCATGAGATGATATGCCCTTGGATGGACTTGGTGTGTAGTCCATGTGATCATGGGGTGGTGAAATACCCTAGGAAGGGATTTGGTGGTATTGGTACACTTGCACCACACTTAAACCACTTAGTAAGTTTTTAGGTCTATACACCTTAGGAAATATTTAATGGGTTATATGACCTTGGATCTTTATGATATTATGGTAGTGTACAACCCCGTATCCGGCCGAGTGGGATCCTCCACAGGTAGCGAGCTCGGGATATTCTATGGGCGATGATTTGGTGCAGCCCCGTTCGAGCACATGTGAGCACTCGTGCAAGCGTGCAGAGGTTTTGTGCGTGTAGGCTTTTTATAAATGTATTTTAATATTGCAATATATATTTATTATATATGTATATGTAGATGGAGTTTTGACAAAAGGGGGCTAGGGGTGAAAAATACAGCGGAGAGAAAATAAAAAAGTGAAATATGGGGAGGGGGCTCGGGTACAGCAGGAAGGAGAAAAAATAAAAAAGAGAAAAGAGGGAGATGGGGCTCGGGTATAGGGGAGAAGCAAAAAAGCAGAAAAGAAAAAAAAAGAAAGAGGGGGAGGGGGCTGGAGGAGAGGAAAAGAAGAAAAGAAGAACAGCGAAAGAAGATAGAGGAGGACTTAGGGCAAAAGAGGGGGCAACCACATTTTCTCTCCCCCCCATTTTCCTGATCTCTCTCTCATCACCGGCAAAGCAAGGTCAGCCCGAGTCTCTCTCTCTCCCCAGCTCCTCTCCTCTCCCGTCACCGGCTAACAAGGGCAAGCCAACCATCTCTCCCGATCTCTCACTCTCGGCGCCGCAGCAAGGAAGGGCAGCCCGAGACCTTCTCTCCCCAACCCCATTTTTCTTTCCCGTCGCTGGCCAACAGGGGCAGCCCGAGCTATTGTGTCAAGTGGGCTTCTCTTGCTGGACAACATAACTCTCCCTTTTCCTCTGTCACAACCCGCATTTTCTCAACGATAAAATCATATCAGAGCAAGAGAAAACACGTGCCGCGATGCCACGTCGTGCAGGGGATAACTGCACACGCTCATGCAAAACTCCAGACCTTTGATTTTAAGGAAAATCGTTGATTAATTATAAAAGCAAACCAGTTAGGTTGAAAGGCCGTATCCCTCGGCACGGTGGATCAGCTAGTCCACAAATAAAAAGTATATTTATATGCAGCAGAAAATACTTTGGTTCAATTAACTTGACACTCTAAATGAGCATAAGTGTCCCCGAGGGACGACTCATGGTACGCTCGACTCTAAAGTGAATATATATATATATATATATATATATATATATATATATATATATATATATATATATATATATATATATATATATATATATATATATATATATATATATATATATATATATGAAAGATAGTCTTTTTAAGCTAAGGAAATATAGTGTCTTTGTTTTATAAATATGTTATGCATGATGTACATATAATAATGCTTTTAGGGTTTAAAATATCTAACATGCAACCTAGCATAAATCCTTCCCAGAAGAAAGTAAACCACCACAAATAGGCAAAAACAGAAGTTTAAGTTCATACCCAGCATCGCAAGAAGCCACCAGTAGGCGCCAACAACCTGACATCAACCCATTGGTGAGAATGTATGTCTATACAGAAAGGTAAAGAACTACCTCACAAAATCGGGGATCGGCTATCTCAGCTACCCAAGAGGCCACCAACAAGCCCCTCCAAAAGAACTAGCCGCTGAACCGGCTACAACCTGGACCTGAGGCATTCAAGAAAAGAACACCTCAGCAAGAAGATAAACAAAAAGTAAATAGAGCATTAGATTAATGAGCAAACAAAAGAAAGGGTTTACCAACCCGGCAACCAACTACTATAAGCAAAAGAAAGGGCATGAGAGTAAGAAAAGAGTACTGTCTAAAGCACAGCAAAGCACACCAAGTGCGAGCAATAAAAGCAGCATGCCCTACAAAGAATCTGCAACAGCAACGAGACATATACATATATGCCAAAGAAAGAGAAAACAAAAACAGGAAAGGGACTAACAGTCCTAGCACGTGGGTGAGTGGCAGTGGTCAACACATGGATCTGAATACGTAACCAAAACCAGATCCAAGAAGGGCTAAGGGGTCAAACAGTGGCAGCACTAGGGTCCCACACACGCCAACCCAAACCGGGGCAAAAGGCGGTGGCCACAGCTCACCACATAAAACCACCCCTCCAGAGGCCACCAAAACTCCACCACCTTCCACAACCCAAGAGTCGGCAAGCAAAAATTAGTCGAACACCCAATACCACCCCCTAGAGAAAGGGAAAAGTCACACTAACAATCCTAAGGAAATACACGAACCCAAGACAGAATTGTCGAGCCCACTCGACGCGGCGTTGAGTAAGCTCCGCTTACTTGACGCCGAAAATACTGAGCCGTAAATCCTACGCTATGTGACGGCGTTGAGTGAACTCGGCTTACTCGACGCTGTCAGCGCTTTCTACTTAGGGTAAACGTAAGTTTTAGTCAAACCGCAGTCTAAACTCTCTCAACGAGCGAAAAGAAGGAGTTGGGAATTTAATCCCAACCCTCCGTTCCATCCTAAGTACTCGGTGCTACCGCAACTAAACCTAAATTGTAACTAACCGCAGCCTCACCCTAACTCTCGCTACCCACTGTACACCAAGACCTCAGACAACGAGAGAACATTGATTTAAATGTAAAAAGGACAATGAAACAGCCCATGGACGAAATGAATGAAGAAGACATCCTATTGTTCTAATTTCTAAGGAGGAAAAAAAATGAAAACAGAAGTATTGCACAGGAAAAAGAGAACAAAGCAAGAGTTAGAATTATTTGGCAAGGGCAAGGGAGCCACTTGCCTCTACCTCCAGGAAAAACAACAGCTAACACCACCGCTTAGCACTGGCGGCAAGATCGGCCACCTAGAAGACCAAAACTAAAACTTGAGGAAAAAGAAAAGAAATCAGATATTCTCAACTCCTAGAATCAACCCTAAATCAAGAAAAACTTACATGGAAGGGAAGATCTAGACGAGAGCAAGCCAAATCTGCTATCACACGAGAGAAACGGGCTCTAACCCTCCCGAAATCGCCGGCCAAAACAACCACCGCCTCCTCTCAAAACCCTTCCACTAGAAGCTATCCAGACTAGGGAACGATGAAAATGAGGAGGAAAAACGGTTCACGGCAACAAAAGATGATCTCAGGAGAAAAAGTACGGAACACGCCCAAGACACGCCCGTGTCACGGGGCGTGTACTTACTCGACGAACGTCGATCTCCACTCGATGAAAACACGGGACATGCCGCAGACACGCCCGTGACACGGCCTGACACGCCCGTGTCACGGGGCGTGTACTCACACACCTACCCACTCGACGACCGTCGATCTCAGCTCGATGAAATAGGTGACACGCCCTGTGACACGCCCGTGTCACAGGCCGTGTACCAACTCAAACACCACTCGACGATCGTGGAGCGCCGATCGTCGAACGGAGAGACACGCCCCGTGTCACAACCGTGTCCGATACGACACGCCCGTGACACGGCCGTGTTCTCACTAAAACTCCGCCTGATGACCATCGAGCGTAGCTCGACGAAGGGGGACACGCCCTGTGACACGCCCGTGTCACAGGCCGTGTTCCTACAAAAACCCTGTCGACCAAAAATTCGTCGACCAGAGAAACGGGAGCTCTACCCGAGCACGACACGCCCTGGGTCACGGGCGTGACCCAGGTCGTGTCACCCAAACTTACACAGAAAATGAAACCTGCTAACACCTAGCAAACAAGACACAAGACACCAGCCTACTAGCTCGGCCACATCAGGCACTCACAGCACAACAAACATTACAGACATTACAGCTAACAGAACAAACGCCAAAACGACACGAAAGCAAATGATCCCGGATTTCGACCAAAACTCGCACCGTAGCTAAACTCCCAAGCTACGAAAACAACGGTGAGGTCAAAAACAACATCCGACGATCGTACACTCGGGCTAACACCTCCCGAAGCCAAAACACAAGCATTTCCCTAAGAGGCCCAACCGAGTCACCAAAAGAGACTCCGGCTAGCTGGGGAAATCTGCCAACAGGCTACAACCAGGCTACACCAGGAACCTAAAAAGCTAAGACCACACTCTACAACGGCGAAAGGCCGAAAAAATGCGTCATCGTAACGCCAATCCAAGATCAAACAAAACCAAGAAAAACCGGGGGCGTTACAGCCACTCCCCCTAAAAGAAAGTTTCACCTCGAAACTTTACTCACAACACTCCTATGAATAAGGAGAGAGAAAGAGCCAGGAAGGGGCTATATATAAATAAAACAGAACATACCAGGCACAAGATCAGGGAAACAGATGAGGGTGAGCCTCCCTCATAGCCGACTCCAATTCCCAAGTCGCGCTTTCTACATCCTGATTCCTCCATAAAACTTTAACCATAGGAATAGTCTTCTTCCGCAGCGCACGAACCTGAGAATCCAGAATGCGGACAGGCACCTCCATATAAGAAAGATTCGGCTCCAACTGAGGCACAGAATCCAAAACCTGCCTGTCATTCATCACACATTCCCGCAGCTGACTGACGTGGAAGACATCATGCACGCCTGGGAAATTTGCGGGCAAAGCCAGCCTATAAGCTGATATCCCAATCCGCTCAACAATCGGAAATGACCCCACGTACCTCGGGTCCAACTTCCTGTTCTTGCCAAACCGCTTGACTCCGATCAACGGGGAGTCCTTTAAGAACACTGAGTCCCCCACCACAAATTCCAAGTCCGATCTATGCCGATTGGCATTTTTCTCATATCTCTCCTGGGCTATCCAAAGCTTTTCCCGTATAAGCTTCACAGCGGTTTCCATCTCCTCGAGCGCTTCTGGACCCAACAAAGGTCTCTCGCCAACCTCAGCCCAAAACAAGGGAGTCCTGCAGCGCCTCCCGTACAAAGCTTCAAAAGGAGCCATTTGCAAGCTTTCTTGATAACTGTTGTTATACGCAAATTCCATAAGCCGCAAGCGCTCATCCCACACTCCTCCGTAGTCCATAATGTAGCATCGGATCATATCTTCCACAATCTGATTTACTCGCTCCGTCTGACCATTGGTCTGCCGATGATAAGCCGTGGAATATCTCAAATCTGTACCCAACCCTTCTTGAAGGCTCTTCCAAAAATGAGACGTAAACCCGGAGTCTCGATCTGATATGATACTCACGGGTACACCATGCAATCTGATAACCTCATCCAGATACAGCTCGACTATCTTCCTCATCGGATAATCGATCTTAAATGGTACGAAGTGAGCACACTTCGTCAATCTGTCTACGATCACCCAAACTGAATCATGCCCTTTAGGAGATCTCGGTAAGCCTGTAATGAAATCCATCGAGAAACTCTCCCACTTCCACATCGGAATCTCCAAGGGAGTCAGCTTGCCACCAGGTCTCCCATGGTTGGCTTTCACTCGCCTGCAGGTGAAACACTCTGAAACAAATCTGGCTATGTCCTTCTTCATCCCATACCACCAGGCAAACTGCTTTAAATCATGATACATCTTGGTAGACCCTGGATGGTAGGCAACACTAGATCCGTGGGCTTCTCTGCACACCATATCCCGGATATCTCCAACTGCGGGGATGCAAAACCTGCCACGATACTTCAAGGTACCCGCATCATCTACAGAGAAATCTGGTAGTTCACCTTTTTCAGCTCGAAGATACAAATACAGAAGATCGGGATCATCCTTCTGATGCAGTCTCGTAAGCGCAATCCACTAAGGTTCTGACACTGCCAAGCTACTCTGCGAATCGCAGCTTCCCACAGAAATGTCCATCAAAAGAAACTCTTCCACTAGACGCTCGGCGGAGAGATTGAAAATCTTACCTGACTTCCGACTCAGGGCATCGGCCACCACATTCACTTTACTCGGATGGTACTGGATTTCAACATCATAGTCGGCCACGTACTCCAACCACCGCCGCTGGCGCAGATTCAATTCTTTCTGAGTGAAGACATACTTCAAACTCTTATGATCCGTGAAAATCTTGCACTGCGTGCCATATAGCAAATGCCTCCACAATTTCAACGCATAGATCACCGCTGCAAACTCCAGGTCATGCGTAGGGTAATTCCTCTCGTGAGTCTTTAGCTGCCTCGACCCGTACGCAATCACCTTCCCGCCCTGCATCAATACGCAGCCCAGTCCGACATGCGACGCATCCACATATATATCATACTCACTATCTTCGGTAGGCAAGGACAAAATTGGAGCTGAACATAGCCTTCTTTTTAGTTCCTCAAAAGCCTCCTCACATTTACCATCCCATATGAAGGCTACATTCTTCTGCGTCAACCTGGTCAACGACGCAGACAAGGTAGAGAATCCCTCTACAAATCTTCTATAATATCCAGCCAAGCCCAAGAAGCTTCTGATCTCTTTGGGAGTAACCGGCCTCGCCCATTCCATAACAGCAGCGATCCTTTCTGGGTCCACCGATATTCCCTCCTTATTCACCACGTGGCCGAGAAAAGAAACTTGAGGCAACCAAAATTCGTATTTGCTCAGCTTGGCGTATAGCTTATGGTCTCTCAGAGTCGCCAAGACCAGTCGCAAATGTCGATCATGCTCCTCCGCATCTCTAGAGTACACCAAAACATCATCTATAAAGACAATCACAAACTTATCTAGGAAATCCTTGAAAACCCTATTCATCAGATCCATGAAAGCGGAGGGCGCATTCGTCAAACCAAATGACATAACCAAAAACTCAAAATGCCCATGACGAGAGCGGAACGCCGTCCGCGGAACATCTGACTCCCGAATCCTCAACTGGTGATAGCGCGAACGAAGATCTATCTTGGAAAACACGACACTACCACGCAGTTGGTCAAACAAATCGTCAATTCGAGGCAAAGGGTACCTGTTCTTAATAGTAACCTTATTCAGCTCTCTATAGTCGATGCATAGCCTCATCGACCCATCTTTCTTTTTAACGAACAGCACTGGTGCACCCCAAGGCGAAGAACTCGGCCTTATGAAACCTTTTGCCAACATCTCATCCAGCTGAATTCGCAATTCTTCCAGCTCTCGCGGGGCCATCCGGTACGGCGCCTTTGCAATAGGACGCGTGCCTGGCTCCAAATCTATAACAAACTCGACATCTCGATTGGGTGGAAGACCGGGAAGATCATCAGGAAACACATCAGAGAAGTCACACACCACAGGAATCTCTTTCAAACACGGCACTCTGACTACTGTCCCTACCAGAGAGACCAAACAGGCAAAACAGCCAGAATCAAGCAACTTTCGAGCACGCACCGCAGAAATGACTGGAGACTCCTGGAGAGAATACCCATAAACGCTCCTTGGCTGACCGTTGTCCTTGATAAAGTCCAAGCGCTTACCCTTGTACTGGATCACAGCATCGTACCTTGACAACCAGTCCATGCCCAAGATAACATCGAAGTCCTCCAGGTCAATCACCTTCAGATCTGCCTTGGCTAGAAAATCCCCCAACAAAATCGGACAATCAAGGACACCCAGGTCTGTAACCACAGAGTCACCGGAAGGGAACTTAACGCAAAAGGCACCACCAACACGATCTAGGCCCAAACTGAACCGCTCCACGAAGGCTCTAGCCACAAACGAGTGGGTAGCGCCGGAATCGAAGAGAACGCGCGCCCAACGGTTCTTTACCTTAAATCGTCCTACAAATAGTGCACGCATCTAAGGCAACAAACACAAAAATGAAAACTACAACCAAAAAGGAAACATAACGAAACGACTGGGGAGGAGTCGGACCTGAAATAACCTGGGTCGAAGTCCGCGCTTCGTCTGCCGAAAGCACATTCAGCTTCCCCTTTCCTCTATCCAATTGTTGAGGCGGTGGCAAAGCCTGGAGGGGAACTGGCTACAGAACAGGCTGGAACTGTGGGCACTTTGTCTTGAGATTGCCCTTCTGGCCGCACTGAAAACAGACCTTATCTTTTAACCAGCAACGGACAACCTCATGCCCCTTCCTTCCACATAAGGCACATACCAAGTCTTCTCTGGGAGCACCCTGAATCGCATGCACTGTTCCTTCTTCTGCGCTCCCAACCTTTTGAAACACTTCTCAAATGGGTGGCCTGGCCGGCCACAGAAACTACAAACCTCCTTGTTCCTCTTTCTCGAGACAGCATCAGGTTCCTGAGGGCTCTTCCCTCCAACAGACTTCCGCTTATCCTTCCTCAACTGCTGTCCTCTATTCTTGGCATTCTCAATGGCCTCAACTCTCAAGGCAGCTTCAACCACGCTGGCATAACTGACTGCTCCGTAGGAATTTGCAAACTGCTGAATGTCGCTTCTGAGTCCACCAAGGAATCGCTTAACTCGGTCTGCTTCAACACTCACCAGACCAGGGGCAAACCGACTCAACTTACTAAACTCAATCTCATACTCACTAACCGTGAGTTTCCTCTGCTTCAAATGGAGAAAGTCATTCATCAGCCGGTCCCTCTCGACTGAAGACAGAAATTTACTCAACAGCATCACCTTAAATGACTCCCAAGAGCATCCTGCCACCAAGCTTTCTTTCTCCCTCAGCGACCAATTCTTTGCTAAGCCCTTGAGCTGGTAGGCAGCGAGCATCACTCTCTGATCGTCCGTAATCCCTGAGTAAGAGAACATCTCCTCAATGGTAATCAGCCAGTCATCCAAAATCATAAAATCTGCTTGCCCATCATAAGTAGGGGGTCTCAGCCGCTGAAACTAGGATATGAACGTCATCTCCGGGGGCACCATAACCAAAGGCACGAGAGCAGCAGGAGGGGCAGGAACAACTACCCCCTCAGTGGGGTCCTGAACTCTCGGAGTCTGTCCCGCCACCACTGCTACAAGAGACTGAATTTGAGCCTGCATAGCCACTAACCTGCCTCGATAAGGCCTCGTTACTCTGCCGCAGGTTTTCTACCAACGCCCCGCTCTGCGCTCCTGAAGTCTCACCCTCGGATTGGGGGGTCGATCTCGTCGCAAGGCGTCTCGCCATCCTATAATCGCACAAGCTTTAGACAAAACCTAGCCCAACAGCTAGAACAAAACTACCCGGTATAGACAAACACACTTAAATATGAACTTCAACTGCAAAACTTGCTCTGGGAGTTGTTTTTACCATGATGATGTTATGCTTAATCTAAGATGGTTCACCACCATCATGCTAACTCATGTGCCTAAACCATGAATGCATGTATTTGTATTCTGCTTGACTCAAAACCATGCGTGTACATATATCATCTTGCAAATCTTTAGCTTGGCACGTTGGGCTTATGAAATGTTATGCTATGCATGATGTGCTATGCATTCTAAAAAAAGGCCTTAATGCATGCCATGGGCGGCGTACACATGAAAATGTTATGCATCCCATACTACATAATATTCCCATACAACGAAAAAAGAAAACGTGCTAGCCGCATTCATGTGGTGAGGTTATGCATCCCATACTACATAACCCTCACATGTTGCCTCCTATGGTGGATCTATATACGAACACATATTATGCATCCCATACTACATAATATGCCTCGTATACTTCTTTATGCTCATGAGTGTAGCGTTCGTGCTTTAGCCAAGACGTGCTGATGACATATCGGTGCGTGTATGGTATGACGCTAACCACTAATGCAAACAAGGGAAAGGTTGCCCGACCATTTGTCAAGCAACCTCCCTCTGATACCAACTGTCACAACCCACATTTTCTCAACGATAAAATCGTATCAGAGCAAGAGAAAACATGTGTCGCGATGCCACGTCGTGCAGGGGATAACTGCACATGCTCAGGCAAAACTCCAAACCTTTGATTTTAAGGAAAATCGTTGATTAATTATAAAAGGAAACCAGTTAGGTTGAAATGAGCATAAGTGTCCCCGAGGGACGACTCATGGTACGCTCGACTCTAAAGTGAATATATATATATATATATATATATATATATATATATATATATATATATATATATATGAAAGATAGTCTTTTTACGCTAAGGAAATATAGTGTCTTTGTTTTATAAATATTTTATGCATGATGTATATATAATAATGTTTTTAGGGTTTAAAATATCTAACATGCAACCTAACATAAATCCTTCCCAGAAGCAAGTAAACCACCACAAATAGGCAAAAACAGTAGTTTAAGTTCATACCCAGCATCGCAAGAAGCCACCGTAGGCGCCAACAAACTGACACGAACCCACTGGTGAGAATGTATGTCTATACAGAAAGGTAAAGAACTACCTCACAAAATCGGGGATCGGCTATCTCAGCTACCCAAGAGGACACCAACAAGCCCCTCCAAAAGAACTAGCCGCTGAACCGGCTACAACCTGGACCTGAGGCATTCAAGAAAAGAACACCTCAGCAAGAAGATAAACAAAAAGTAAATAGAGCATTAGATTAATGAGCAAACCAAAGAAAGGGTTTACCAACCCGGCAACAAACTGCTATAAGCAAAAGAAAGGGCATGATAGTAAGAAAAGAGTACTGTCTAAAGCACAGCAAAGCACACCAAGTGCGAGCAATAAAAGCAGCATGCCCTATAAAGAATCTGCAACAACAACGAGACATATACATATATGCCAAAGAAAGAGAAAACAAAAACAGGAAAGGGACTAACAGTCCTAGCACGTGGGTGAGTGGCAGTGGTCAACACATGGATCTGTATACGTAACCAAAACCAGATCCAAGAAGGGCTAAGGGGTCAAACAGTTGCAGCACTAGGGTCCCACACACGCCAACCCAAACCGGGGCAAAAGGCGGTGGCCACAGCTCACCACATAAAACCACCCCTCCAGAGGCCACCAAAACTCCACCACCTGCCACAACCCAAGAGTCGGCAAGCAAAAATTAGCCGAACACCCAATACCACCCCCTAGAGAAAGGGAAAAGGCATACTAACAATCCTAAGGAAATACACGAACCCAAGACAGAATTGTCGAGCCCACTCGACGCGGCGTTGAGTAAGCTCCGCTTACGTGACACCGAAAATACTGAGCCGCAAATCCTACGCTATGTGACGGCGTTGAGTGAACTCGGCTCACTCGACGCTATCAGCGCTTTCTACTTAGGGTAAACGTAAGTTTTAGTCAAACCGCAGCCTAAACTCTCTCAACGAGCGAAAAGAAGGAGTTGGGAATTTAATCCCAACCCTCCGTTCCATCCTAAGTACTCGGTGCTACCGCAACTAAACCTAAATTGTAACTAACCGCAGCCTCACCCTAACTCTCGCTACCCACTGTACACCAAGACCTCAGACAACGAGAGAACATTGATTTAAATGTAAAAAGGACAATGAAACAGCCCATGGATGAAATGAATGAAGAAGACATCCTATTGTTCTAATTTCTAAGGAGGAAAAATAATGAAAACAGAAGTATTGCACAGGAAAAAGAGAACAGAGCAAGAGTTAGAATAATTTGGCAAGGGCAATGGAGCCACTTGCCTCTACCTCCAGGAAAAACAACAGCTAACACCACCGCTTAGCACCGGCGGCAAGATCGGCCACCTAGAAGACCAAAACTAAAACTTGAGGAAAAAGAAAAGAAATCAGATATTCTCAACTCCTAGAATCAACCCTAAATCAAGAAAAACTTACATGGAAGGGAAGATCTAGACGAGAGCAAGCCAAAACTTCTATCACACTAGAAACACGGGCTCTAACCCTCCCAAAATCGCTGGCCAAAACAACCACCGCCTCCTCTCAAAACCCTTCCGCTGGAAGCTCTCCAGACTCGGGAACGATGAAAATGAGGAGGAAAAACGGTTCACGGCAACAAAAGATGATCTCAGGAGAAAAAGTACGGAACACGCCCAAGACACGCCCGTGATACGGCCCGACACGCCCGTATCACGGGGCGTGTACTTACTCGATGAACGTCGATCTCCACTCGACGAAAACACGGGACACGCCCCAGACACGCCCGTAACACGGCCCGACACGCCCGTGTCACGGGGCATGTACTCACACACCTACCCACTCGACGACCGTCGATCTCAGCTAGGTGACACGCCCTGTGACACGCCCGTGTCACAAGCCGTGTACCAACTCAAACACCACTCGACGATCGTGGAGCGTCGATCGTCGAACGGAGAGACACGCCCCGTGTCACGCCCGTGTCCGATACGACACGCCCGTGACACGGCCGTGTTCTCACTAAAACTCCGCCTGACGACCATCGAGCGCAGCTCAACGAAGGGGGACACGCCCTGTGACACGCCCGTGTCACAGGCCGTGTTCCTACAAAAACCCCGTCGACCAAAAATTCGTCGACCAGAGAAACGGGAGCTCTACCCGAGCACGACACGCCCTGGGTCACGGGCGTGACCCAGGCCGTATCACCCAAACTTACACAGAAAAGGAAACCTGTTAACACCTAGCAAACAAGAGACAAGACACCAGCCTACTAGCTTGGCCACATCAGGCACGCACAGCACAACAAACATTACAAACATTACAGCTAACAGAACAAACGCCGAAACGACGCGAAAGCAAACGATCCCGGATTTCGACCAAAACTCGCACCGTAGCTAAACTCCCAAGCTACGAAAACAACGGTGAGGTCGAAAACAACATCCGATGATCGCACACTCGGGCTAACACCTCCCGAAGCCAAAACACAAGCATTTCCCTAAGAGGCCCAACCGACTCACCAAAAGAGACTCCGGCTAGCTGGGGAAATCTGCCAACAGGCTACAACCAGGCTACACCAGGAACCTAAAAAGCTAAGACCACGCTCTACAACGACGAAAGGCCGAAAAAAATGCATCATCGTAACGCCAATCCAAGATCAAACAAAACCAAGAAAAACCGGGGGCGTTACATCCTCTCCCGAGGCCGTCAAACTCTTTGTCCAAGAAATTATATTTATGGATGTGATTTGGTATTGTGGCTTCTCATCAAGTGGGATCGTCGGCCACTAGATGTTGAACGGGTAAAGCTATCGCTGGAGCATAAGAGCCTTGGGGCTCAGGTTTGGACGACCAAGAGTAGGGGAGATCTTGAGTTGTCTTCTTGGAGCTCAAACCATTACGTCATCAATGTGTGGACAGTAGCAACGCTCCCTAGACGCCGAGCCCCTTGCGAGATGTTTGGTTGTGGCTCCGCCAAACACGCATTAAGGATAACGAAGTTTCTTCTTGGGTAGGTGAAGCCCTCAATTATCATATTTGCATGGAAGCTCCTCTCCACCGATGGGTGGGGTAAGGGGGCTCTCCTACGGGTCGTTGTGTACATCCCCTCAATTAATTGCATTTAGTATCCGGAAGCGTGAGTACGGATTTAGGCATGCTGTGTGAAGCCTATCCGGACGTGTGAGCCGGATTGGTGATGTTCTGGGGTTCCCGGAGAAGACTCCGAGGAAGTTGTATATTATCTATTTGCAGGGAATAAGCACCATAGCCCCTAAAAAGGGGTGAGCGCAATGTAATTGGTTTGCTTTGTGTCAACCAATTTTTGGTTTGCCGCCGCTTGTCGAGACGTCGGCGTACAATTGCTGCAGTACCAAGCGGAGAATAACAGGCTTAAGCCCAAGTTTGTGCCGATCCTAGAAGGCCTAATTTGCTTACGTTGCCGGCCTGCATGCCGAAGTATGGAATTTATATTCCTGTAATTTAGAATGCTCGCGATGCCTTGTGCAGACCCTAGAAGGCCTATATTACGTTGTTGGCGGCCTAATTGAGGCTACGTAAAGAAGAATTGCTCGGCGAGGTTGCACCATTGGTATGGCGGGTGAGGAACATTTTGCATAGACCTAATGAGACACATCTGGATAGGAGAGAGTTGGTCTTGAGATCCTCCTTAGATGTTTCAGTCGGCCAAGAGAGCCCTCCGAAGGTGTCTTATCTCATCCTTTGGCTGGGGAGGGGAAGAATTAGTTAGTCTTCCGGGTATGCAGTGGGACCTTCAAGCTGAGACCTTGGGTCTGTCCCTTGTGTTCCTAGTCTTATGCCTTGATCGTTCGCTTGAGGGTAGTAGGTGCGCGATCACCCATTCCCCGAGGTTAAACTCTACAAGAGACCAATTTTTTGGTTTCAACATTTTGGTGCGGTGAGCGTGGAGAGTGACTAGCACAGAAGAACTCAGGCGAACGTCATGGCTATATAAGAGGAACCAAGTGACGACCAGGGTCATGCGCTGACACTCTGTATGTAAGGTATTCATACTCGGAGTCGTCCCATCCTATAGTTGTTGTTGGAATCCCATAACATTTAGGGTAGGATTTGCACCTATTTGAAGTGCTTCTCTCCCTGATAGTAGGGGGTAAAATTGTATATTCAAATTCAAGTTCTATTACAATGCATTCATTGATTCGTTTTTATTTTGCATATCTTAAAGCAGATGGAGAGTTTGGATACATTGCAGAACCCTGAGTGATGCTCGGCCCCGGGTAGACCCGCTGCCTGGCTCCTACTAGCTGGCAGGTCCGTAGGCTCGCCTGGGGGGTAAGGGATACCCCGAGTGCTGCTCGGCCCCGGGTAGACTCGTTGTCAGGCTCTCACTAGTTGGCAGGACTGTAGGCATACCTGGGGGTAAGGGATAGAATTTGGAGTTTGGAAAGAGTTTGGATACTTTGTAGGACTCCGAGTGTTGCTCGGCCCCGAGTAGACTCGCTGGCAGACTCTAACTAGCTTGCAGGGCTGTAGGCACACTTAGGGGGTAAGGGATAGAGTTTGGATACTTTGCAGGACCCCGAGTGTTGCTCGGCCCCGGGTAGACTCGCTGTTAGCCTCTCACTAGCTGGCAAGGCTGTAGGCACATCTAGGGGGTAAGGGATAGAGTTTGGAGTTTGGAAAGAGTTTGGATACTTTGCAGGACCTCGAGTGCTGCTCGGCCCTAGGTAGACTTGCTGTCAGGCTCTCACTAGCTGGTAGGGATGTAGGGAAACTTGGGGGGGGGGGGGGGGTGGTAAGGGAGAGAGTTTGGAGTTTGGAAAGAGTTTTGATACTTTGCAGGACCCCGTGTGATGCTCGGCCCCGGGCATACCCGCTACGCAGGCTCTTACTAGCCGGCAGGCCCGTAGGCTTGCCTAAGGGGGGGGGGGGGGGGGGTAAGGGATACCCTGAGTGCTGCTCCGCCCCGGGTAGACTCGCTGTCAGGCTCTCACTAGCTGACAGGGCTATAGGCGCACCTGGGGGGTAAGGGAGAGAGTTTGGAGTTTGGATACTTTGCAGAACCCCAAGTGATGCTCGGCCCCGGGTATACCCGCTGCCTGGCTCCTACTAGCTGGTAGGTCCATAGGCTCGCCTGGGGGGTAAGGCATACCCCGAGTGCTGCTAGGCCCCAGGTAGACTCGCTGTCAGGCTCTCACCAGCTGGCAGGGTTGTAGGCACACATGGTTTAGTCTGGGGTGTTCAAAGGGGCGCCATCTCGCGGTGTTCAACGGATGAGGTTTGGAATTTGAGCCGGACGGTTTAGTCCGGGGAGCTTCGTCTCGGTTTGAGGTTAATATGGACGGTTCAGTCCGGGAACTCGACTCGTTGTTTACTATTTTGAGAATATTGCATGTGCATAAGAAATACCTAAGGTGGTGGGTCTTCGGTATGGGTTAGTCGTTGCACCGACGCCAATACGATGACTCGGTAAGTGTGGTTTAACACTTCGCCAAACTTAAGTCCGGCGGTCCAGTCGGTAAGAGTACGCGGTAGTCCACTTAGTGCACCAAGCATTGAGGCATACGATAGGTCAGACCGATAGTGCTATTACTGGTTTTGAGGTAGGCGAGACCCAACCCACCGCTTCCGTCTGCCACTACGGAGGTATCCTGGGAGGTAACGGCTCCGAAAGGGGGAACTAAAGGTCTGTGTGCACAGAGTAGGGTGTGTGTGTTGCACTTGCATGTTCCATCGTACCCACTTACATGTCATAGCATAATCGATTCATTTAACCCTGACACCTAAAGTATAAGTGGAATGGGACGCTTATACATTAGGACATGCCAAACGACCCCTTAGTCTATAAGCTTGTGTGGGCAAGTTTATAAAATAAGGTTAAATTCTTTATATATATATTGCTGTTAATAACCGACACCCCAACGTATAAATTGGTATGGGACTTTTTATATGATGGTAACCCTGTAAAAGATCCCTTGGCTTATGTGTACTCACATAAGTGAAGGTTAAATTCTTTTCTTACTTTACCTATTACAATATGATTATAAATTGCTAGCTAGGTCCCCCTGCCACCTGTTTGTTTTACTCTCCACTTTTACGTCCTTTCCTTTCTTCCTCCCCGCTCGGTGCCTAGGAGCATGGGGGAAGGGGTGGGGGATGATAGGGCTTAGTCTTATAGACTAACGATCTTCAAACCACATCATATTAGGGGATCTTGGAGCCCAGCATGGAGGAGCAGCCCGGGAGACCGGTGCGATTAGAGACAGGGCAGTCTAGCTCAGGAGTACAGCCAGCTGGGACCGTGAGTCCCGACTTCTAGTTGTTATTTTATTTTGCTTCCGCATGAGAGATCTGTAGTGAGGATATTGATGTACCGGGCTTAAGCCCTTCATTTCTGTACTCTGATATATATTCTGTGGACACTCCCTTCCTGGAGATTTTATATATATGTTATTTGCTGTGGACTTACACGTCTATACTCTTGTACTGCTACTTTTCTGTGATCTAATTGGCCGGCAGAATCGGCATTTTGTAGTGACGATCTTCCCGGGCGTGAAGGTGTCAACGCAAAGCGGCGGTTCTGGGCATAAGACCCCGATGTTTTAAAAGAAAAAAGGGGGTAGGGGGGTGGGGGGGGGGTCTTACAAGTGGTATCAGAGGTAACCTCGATCGATCAAGTAGTTGTCCACTAAAAGCCTAGGCCACCCCCGCACAAGTTTAGTTTGCGGACAAATTAAGCAGCCGAAGCTGTGGTGTGCCCATGTGGGGATCACATATATAATTGTCCATTTTAGTTAAGGTTGAAAAATTTCCGATGATAAATTTTGTGGCGCAGCCTCCAGCACTGCCTACACCACCGGGTGGAACCCCGCAGATTCCGGAAGTTGCACCACTGCCGCCGGTTTCCACTCAATTCCTACAGTCTGACATGGGACAGACTCTGACGGCTATCTTGGAAGCCTTCAGGAACAAACAGGCCCCGTCTCCGCAGCCTATTTCGGAAGCCAACTGGCTCAGCATCTTTCGAGGACTCTCTCCCCCGTCCTACTTGGGGACAGAGATGGTAGTTCGGACAGAAGAATGGCTAGACATCATGGAGGAGATGCTGACAGGGATACAGAGCCCTTGGGAGGAAAGGGTGCCACTTGTTGTTTCCTGCTTGAAGTCTCATGCCAAGCGGTGGTGGAAGACAGTTCTGGAGACTACCTTTGCTGATAGGGAGCCTGCCGAGGTGACGTGGGAGGAGTTCAGGCCCATGCTGTTGGAGCACTTTGTTCCACAGTCAGCCCGAGACGAGCTGGAGGATCGATTATTGCAGTTGAAGCAAGGCTCCAGGACGGTGGTGGAGTACCATCGAGAGTTCAACCATCTGGCCCGTTTTGCAGATTCTTACCAGCTAGATGAGGCAGCGTACATCAAGAGGTTCTACAAAGGTTTACGGGAAGACATGAGGGATGCCCTTCTTTTCGTTTCGGATGGGCCTATCACTCGTATTCTGGAGATGGAGAAAATGTTAGAGGCAGATTGGCTCACCACCAGAGGCCAGAAGCGGCCAACGGAGGATCAGAGCCGGGGAGCCCGGAACGAGCAGCGGCGAGGTCGTACGTCAGAGGTACGAAAGGTGGAGGATCATCCTCGACAGGAGGTGAGGCAGGAGCCGAGGGAGAAGGTGACGCTGGCCCCTCAGCCTATTCAGATGCGAGATGTGCAGAGACCGGGAAGTGGGGCTTACACTCCGCCGGAATGTTACCACTGTCATCAGATGGGGCACATCAAGAGAAACTGTCCCGTGAGAGGGATGCCTCCACCAGCACCGCAGATTACCACACCGGCTCAGCATTATGGAGGTCGAGGATGTGGCCAAGGACGCGGATATCAGGGTAGAGACCGCAGGCCGGAAGGACAGCAGAATTATGCACTGGACCTGGCTCAACCCAGGAACCCGGAGCAAGTAATCACAGGTACGACCGAAAAGTTTTATTTTTACTTAAGTTCTTTCCTTTCCTAGAAAAGTAGTTTCATGAACTTGAATTATTAAGACTAGGCAGGAAAACCAGAAATGGAACTCTAAGTAAATTTACAATCTCAAGCATCGTCTTCATTTGCGGCAAGCCCGCACACACTCTCTTCGACACGGGTGCTTCGTATTCGTTTGTGTCGGAGACCTTTATCCAAGGGTTAGGAGGCGTGGAGAGGATCACAGCCAAGACATTACGGATACGGCTACCCGACGTTTCGGAGCTGTTCGTATCATCCCATTGCAACCTGGAGGCATGGATAGGCGGAAAACCCTTCGAAGCTCCAGCGACAATTCTGTTGTTGCCTGATTATGATCTGATTCTAGGTATGACATGGCTCCATTGGAACCATGCCCATATTGACTGCTTGGCCAAGAGGATTACCCTGAGACATGGGGACTCGTTCGTCATGATGGAAGGTATTAGACCCGCCTCCCATATATTCTTATCGTCTATTCAGGCCGTCAAGGCCCACATGCACGGCGACGAGATTTATTAGATTCTCTTCTAGATGGCGGAGGTCAAGGGATCTATATCCGACGTTCCCGTGGTGCGAGATTTTGCGGACGTCTTCCCGAAGAAACTACCAGGGCTACCCCCGCACAGAGAGCATGATTTCTAGATAGTACTTATGCTAGGGGCTAAGCTGGTATATATAGCTCCCTACCGCATGGCCCCAAGGGAGCTGACAGAGTTCCGAAGTCAGCTGTAGGAGTTGGTGGAAGCCGGGTTTGTCCGGCCAAGCTCTTCTCCATAGGGAGCCCCAGTGTTGTTTGTCAAGAAGAAAGACGGAACACTCAGGTTGTGTATCGATTGCCGGGCGTTGAACTGGCTAACAGTCAAGAATACCTATCCTCTGCCAAGGATAGACGAGCTGTTCGACCAGTTGGAGGGAGCCCACTTCTTCTCGAAGTTGGACTTGTGATCGGGCTATTATCAGTTGAGGTTCCGAGAGGAGGATATACAGAAGATTGCTTTTAGCAGCAGGTATGGACTCTACGAGTTTACCGTGATGCCCTCCAGGCTCACGAATGCGCCGTCAGCATTCATGACTCTCATGAACCGGGTCTTCGAGACATATCTAGATGTGTTTGTCATCGTTTTCATCGATGACATCCTCATTTACTCGAGGACCAAGGAGGAGCACGCGAGGCATCTGACGCTGACCTTGGAGAAGCTACGGGAACATCAGTTATATGCCAAATTCAGCAAATGCCAGTTCTGGCTGAAGGTGGTGGCCTTCCTTGGACACGTTATTAGTGGAGCAGGGTTGGCATTAGATCCGGCCAAGATTCATGCAGTCCGAGATTGGCCACAGTTGAAGACAGCTGCGGATGTACGGAGCTTCCTAGGACTTGCCGGCTACTACCGGAAGTTCGTATAGGGTTTTTCTAGACTTTCCCTCCCACTTACCTCTCTGACAAGGAAGGATGCACCGTTTGTTTGGACACCATAGTGCGAGTCGGCATTCTAAGAGCTGAAAAGTCGACTCACATCGGCTCCGATACTTGCCCTCCCCTTGGGGAGAGAAGGATTTTAGGTTTATGTGGATGCCTCCTATCAGGGCATGGGAGCAGTTTTGATGCAAAACGGACATGTGATCGCTTATGCCTCCCTCCAGCTGAAGAAACATGAGCAGAACTACCCAGTTCACGATTTGGAGATGGGAGCGGTTATATTTGCATTGAAGGTCTGGAGGAACTACCTCTATAGTGTCAACTGCGATATATTTTCAGATCATAAAAATCTGAAATATGTGGATACGCAGAAGGAACTGAATATCCGGCAATGCAAATGGGTGGAGTTTCTAGCGGACTATCAGTACGAGATGTACTACCATCAGGGTAAGGCAAACATGGTGGCCTATGCACTGAGCTGGAGAGCTTCCACTTCTGGAGCAGGGCCCCAGCTTATGTCCATGGAGCTACTACGGAGTTTTGAAGAGATGCATATCACTCTGGTATCATCTGATGACCCTGAGTGGTACAAGGAGTACCTGGCCGCTACGAGCACCACCTATGATATACATGACAGAGTCAGAGATTGGCAGAGGCGGGATTCCAAGCTAGGCCCGATTTTCCGGGCCTTGGAGGCAGGCTCAGCTGGAGACTACACGATACGAGATGATCTGATATGTTTCAGAGGTCGGACTTACATACCGGATGGAGGCCACATTCGGGAGGACATCATGGCTGAGGCTCATCATAGCAGATATTCTATACATCCCGGGATCACTAAGATGACGGCGGATTTGAAGAAGACTCTATGCTGGCCGGGTATGAAGAAGGACATCGCCTACTTTGTGACCCACTACGAGGCGTGCTAGTTAGTGAAGGCAGAGTGGAGACATCCCGCTGGTTTATTGCAGCCACTCCCGGTGCCAGAGTGGAAATTTGAGGATATCGCGATGGACTTCATCCATGGCCTCCCTCGATCACGGGAGGGAAGCGATTCTATCTGGATAATCGTTGATCCACTGACGAAGGTGGCTAGGTTCATCCCGATCAGGAAGGAGGATGCTGTCGGAGTACTGGCACGGAGGTTCATAGAGCAGTTTGTGCGATATTATGGGGTGCCCAAGACGATCGTGTCGGATCGAGATGGACGATTCACGTCCAAGGAGTGGAGGTCAGTACAGACATACTTGGGTACTCGACTGGCTTTCAGTACGGCCTTCCACCCCCAGACAGATGGACAAACAGAGCGCACCAACCGGACACTGGAGGACCTGTTGAGACTGTGTATTGTGGACCGTGGAGAGCCCTCGGAGAGGATGTTGCCCCTAGTGGAGTTTTCGTACAATAACAGTCATCAGTCTAGTATACAGATGGCTCCGTATGAGGCATTGTATGGGAGGAAGTGTTGGACTCCGTTGTCTTGGATACAAGACGAGGATCCAAAGACTGGGGGCACGGACTTTATCGAGGATACTGAGGCACAGGTACGGCTGATACGGGATAGAATGCTGGAGGCACAGAGCAGGCAGGCGAAATATTGTGACGCTCAGCATCGTCTAGTGGAGTTTCAGGTAGGGGATCGGGTGTTCTTGAAGATCCAGCCGATGCATGGGGTTTCACGAGTACGTGGTCGGCGGAAGAAGCTTAGCCCGAGGTACATGGGGCCGTTCAAGATCCTGGAGTGGATCGGTCCCCTAGCTTATCGGCTGGAGCTATCACCGGAGCCGGCCGGCTTGCACGACGTCTTTCACGTGTCTTCACTCAGGAGGGCTCTACTACGCCCGGAGTTGCAGATTACGGCCACTGATGGGCCGGTAGCTTCGGATCGATCTGTACATTTCGAGCTGACACGGATCGACGACCAGGGGATACGAGTCTTGTGCCGCAAGAAGATCCCGCTAGTCAAGGTCCTGTGGAGGAACCACAAACAAGAGGAGCATACTTGGGAGCCACAGGACCTGATGTAGGGAAGATATCCGGAGCTATTTAGTCAGGTATACCTCGCAACCTCTCAACATGTTCAATTTACTTTCCTATTTTTTTTTAAACTAGTAGGGCCGCTCTAGGAAGAGTAGAGGCTAATCTTTTGTTTATTGGGATTTTAGCTTTGCCAATTGGGCGAATTGGTCATATATTTAGGTTTGCCTTTAAACCCCACTTAGAAACCATGGCGTCGGGATGTGAGATATCACTTCTTATGGGATGTTACAAGCTTCCTTTTTTTGATAGAAATTTCCGTAGGCTTAGCCTTGATTTCGGGGACGAAATCTTTGTTTTGTTTATTGGGATTTGTAACATCTCATTTCCAACTAGACCCCTAAGAGTGGTTTTGGCCATGACTAGGTCATGACAAAACCCTAGGAAGCTAAAAAGGGCAAGAGATAGATGGCCAAGGTGAGAATCACCTTGCTCTGCCTATGGCACAACCTCATCACAAAACCTAGGGTTTGACCTTAGGGCTTCACCATGACTCCATGACCTCACCACAACATCACTAACCTATTAGAGGGTCCATTAGAGTCAACCCAAGGTGCCCAAGTTGACCTAGAACCACTATAGGCCTAAATTGGACAAGGTGCCCTTACTAAGGGCAGTGTGCCCTAGTAAATCCCAACTAACCCTACCAGGGACTTCCTAGACCTAAAGTGAGGTCAATGGGTTTCTAAGGACCTAAAGAGGGCAGTCTAAAGGCTAAGTTGACCAAAGTCAACTCTAGCCCTAAAGTAGTCAAGGTACCCTGCTTAAGGGTCAAGTGACCTCCAAAGGGCCAAGACAACCCCACCTACATCTTAGGGGAGGCCAATGAGTCACCAAGGACCCATTAGGGGAAACCTCAAGACCAAATTGACATAGGTCAACCCTAGCCTAGGTTTTTGTCAAGCTAGCCCAAATGGGCTAACTCAAGCTCAAGCCCAATTCACTTGGGCTAACCTTACTTTGAGGGATGAAATGGACATGTGGGCTGCCAATATACTAGAGGGTTGACTAGCCAACTTAGTGACTAGGAGAGAGAGAGAATCTCAAAATGAAGAATAATTAGGAGAGAGAAAGGGGTATATTTAAGGGTGTTTAGTGGAATGAGCCACTTGGACCCATGCCATCAGCCCCCACTTGGGCTGGCCGACCCTTGGTGTCATTGAGGAGGAGGTGGATGGAGTGGGGTCCACCCATGCATGCATGGTGACAAGAACAAGGCTAGCCCGCCACCTCTCACTTAGGAATTATCACCCCCCTATACTTCATCTCCCCATTCCCCCCCCCCTCACTTCATCACCCTCAGGACAAGGAGAGTAGCAGAGAGAGAGAGAGAGAAACCGAGCCTTGGAGCTGAACCCGAGCTGGAGCCGTGAAACCAGAGATAAGCGCCGTCTCCGTCGCAATGGTCCTCTGCCGCTCCTCACGTCGCAAGGCCGCCGGGAAGGTCCTCCCTCACCTCTCTCTTCATGCCTAGATCTTAGGAATGTTTAGGGTAGGGTTCGGGCTCGAATGAGCCCGAATCCAGTTCTTCATTTTGCCATTAATGGCATCTTTGGAATCTCTCGGGTGAGGTGGCGGCGCCACCTCCCGCCGCCCTAGCCGCCGGAAAAAGGTTGCCCCCACCACCGTGAGGGGGGAGGTGAAGTTTGCCGGTGGAGGCGCCGCCGGTAGCCGCCGGGAAAGCCCCCGTGAAAACTCGGGCTAGATTCCATGCATTTGGAGAAGAAACACAGTAGCCATACGATGGCTTTAAGATTCGTGCCATGCAATAATATTAACCCTAGAAATTATTTAATTACATGAATAGTGTTAATTTCTTCCTTTTATAACCGACCTTTGCATGTCAATAATTAGGGCACTTACACCATTTTTCATAAAATGTACTCACCATGAAAATTGTAGGTCTTGAAGTTGCCTTTAATTTGATATGTTACACATAAATTTTGATTACGTTTAATGCCCTATAGAGCCATTTGCCTAGGACTGGTCCTAGGGTAGGTCAGAAAATAATATGAGTGCCCTGACCAAACCCTAAATCCAAATGGACTGAAATTTTGGGCATGTGGCTTAATTAGGCATATCTAGGCACTCCCCAAAATTGGGAATTTTTGGGGAAAATAATTTTATAGGTTTAGTCAGAATATGATAAATTAAATCTTGTTGATTTTTGGAGCATATCAACCCTAATGAAAGTCCACTTAGTGTCAACTACCTTCACCTATAGGGGGGGGGAATAGGTGTCTTGCAGCGTTTTTGCAGAATAAAAATCGTACCTGCACAAGAAAACAAACAACGCAGCACAGAAAGGACACAAGCAATTTATAGTGGTTCCCCGATTTGGGTACGTCCACTTTCCCCCTTCGACCTATCTCCCAACCAGGGACGACTCGGTCACTTCACCAACAGGATTGAAATCCAATCCTTGCACTAACGGAAGGAACCCTTCCACACGTAGGAGTCACCACTCGCACACCACGGGTTGCACCCAACCCTTACAACTAGGGACCAATCGGTCCGTTACAGAGAAATTGAAAACAGAATGTTTAAGAAATACAAACAACTTATGAAGACTAAGGTGTCCCTCTTCGTTTGATGACGTGTTCTTGAAGTCAACGAAGAGTCCACAACCCTAGATCTCACTTGGAGAGAATCTCCCCAAAACCGGCGGCGGCAATAAGGATGGCGGCTTGGTTCTCGGGATCGGCGACGACAACGGAGTGCTGCTGCTATTCTTTGGAGATTCAATCTTCGTAGCAAAGCTAGCAAGGTCTTCCAACGGTCACACTAGGATCGATCGTCTCGATCGATTCGGAAGGGGAAGGTTTTCCCGATCAACGAATCAAGAGACAAAGGATCTCTGGTTAGACGCGTGAGATGCTGTGCTTGGCTGAGCTTCTGTCGCCGAAAGATCTGGAAGAAACCGGCGATCCACTGGCACGAGCGGCGACGGCGGCGGAGCAGGTTTCGCGATCTAGGTCACGTCGCGGCTCGGATTTTTCTTTTCAAATTTCTTGATCAAATCGCCTGATGCACTGTTCAAAAATACGCGAGTATTTATACAGTAGAATACTTCTTTATGACCGTTGTGGGTCCCACAAGAAGAAACCCTAAAACCGGTTCAAAACAGCGCCAGCGGCTGAGTCCGGTCCAGCGGGTTCCAGAAAATCACCTAAGGCAAAATCGGCGAGAATCGAAGGTGATTCTCGACGATTCGGCGAGAATCACTAGTGATTCTCGCCGAATCACTTGGTGATTCTCGATGATTTTGACTTAGCGACAGATGTGCACGCTCTGATTTAGCCGGATAGAAACGGCGAGAATCAGCCAGTGATTCTCGACGATTCTGCGAGAATCACGAGTGATTCTCGCCGAATCGGCGAGAATCACTTGGTGATTCTCGTCGATTATTACTTAGACGATTTTCACCTTTCCACCCATGAGCTGCTCTTTGACCCATCCTTGCTCCTTGTCTGCTCTTGCATTACCACAGCCCTGTACTTGAAAATAAGTACACTCGAATAGAGAGAGTACACGTAGGCCAACACACTGATCTGCTCAACGAGGGATTACGTCGCGCAGACCCGTGTATATTGACCTACTGCACCCTGACATTGGTGTGTACTTAGCGTGGAATAACTGCAAGCACAACTTAAAAGATTTCATCAAATACATTGTCTATTTACCTTAGCTTGTTCAGGGGCTTCTTCAAATCAGGTACGTTGTGGATACAATACCCAACAATATCCCCCTATTTGAAGAAGCCTAAACCCTACAAGCTAAGGTGAATAGAGCGTATGGGAATGAAAATCATAAACTTAAAATTGAGTTGAGAGAGATATTCATTACCAATTCTAATTTCTTGAGAGTTGACTTGGAGCCACCTTAGCCTTAGCCGAGAGGGTAATCTCCCCCTTTTCAGCTTCTGCAAATCTGGGTCTGTTGCATTTGACCCCTGCTCCCCCTCAGTTCTTGCACCTGTGCGCACACTTGAGTTCCTGTCAGAGGCTCCCCCTAGATGCACGAGCCTGGAGCTTCTGTAGTCTTTGATGGTTAAAACTCCAAAATTATTTACGGTCACGCAGCGACCCAGCGGTTTTGAAAGCAGTAAAAGGCGGAAGTGATTTTATTTAAGAAAACGGGGCGCGCGTATTTATTTATTTTGGATATAAAAAGGTGTGATCGAGTTTTAACGAAAGGAGGTAAGTGCACCTATCGTGAGTAGTATAGGATATTCCGGGTGGAATATCGAGGTCATATTGTTCTCGGGTCCGGTTTGATTATTTCTACTCTTCCCTGGAGGGGACTATTATTTTACCGATAATTCACTTGTCGGGTTATTTTATATATAATAAAAAGCAGAAAATGGCAGAAAGAAAAATGAAAGCATGAAAAGAAAGCAATAAGGTGGTGCCGATGAAGAGCTTAGCTCGATGGCACCGAGAAAACAAATGAACTAAAATAGACTTTAAATAAAAAGAGCTCCTAAGTTTCTAGTTAATTAAGGCGGAGACTTGGCCGTGGAGGTTCCACTAAAATGAGCTCACCTATCTCTAGGACTATCACTCACCTGAACGCTAAGACTATTCGACCGGGCTCTCGTCCGACGAAGGATTCCTCTTAACGCTCGCATTACGCTAAGAACCCCGCTATTGGGTGGGGAACCCAATCCGATAGAGTTGGCGCGCCTCCTCTCTCGAGGGTTAGTGCAGAACTCTCTTTGCCAAGGGGTGATCTGTCCATACGCACGGCCTCTCGGCGAGCGTATGGAAAACGGAAATAGGGCCCATACATCGATATGTGGTCCTACGCGTCGTTAACCCCGGGCAAACCTTAAGTACTTTTAAATAATTAGGAAAATTAGACCTTTAATTATTTTAAGCTATTTTATCTGTCCCAATGCTCTTCGATGCCGAGGGCTAAGAACGATTAGCCACTCATCGGAATGGGGACGACTTGCGGGAAAAGCAGAAAATAAAGCAGTAAAGAAAGCAGGAAATGAAAGCAGTAAAATAAAGCAGTAAGGAAAGCTGAAAATTGCAAGTCCTACCCAAACGAGTAGGACTGAAGAAAGCTGTAAATTGCTAGTCCCGGCGCAAATGCGTGGGCGGGAGAAATGAAAGCAGTAAAACGCACACACGCAAGTCCAACTCAAATGAGTAGGAGAAAATAAATACGGGTCCTACTCAAACGAGTAGGACAAAATAAATGCAACGCACGCACACTCTCTCTCGACATAAATGAAAACACACACACTCTACAAGAAAGTAAACACACTCTACCGAAATAAAATCCAGCCATTAAACTCAAGTGAGTAGGCGGAAAAAAGGAAAATTACAAACTCACGCACTCTACAGAAAGTAAAATAAGCAAGCATCATTTAACTCTTAACGAGTAGGCGGAAATAAATGCGCACACACACATGAGCGAAAAAATTAAGAAAAACTAAGTTGACGAAAAATTAAAACAACTGCATTTCTACCGCTAAAATACGGTAGAAATGCATAAAAAGCGAAAATAAAAATTAAACGGGAAGAAAGTTTTGCAAATAAAAATGAAAACGCAAGTGCTCGAAAAAATAAAACGAATACATTTCTACCGCTAGAATGCGGTAGAAATGCATAAAAAGAGAACGAAAAAAAATAAATAAGGAAAAAGATTTGAAAATAAATGAAAAAAACGAAAATGCTAGAAAAATTAAAACGATTAAGTTTTCATTCCTATAACTCCGTAAAAATGCTAAAAAAGTGCGAATAAAGGGAAAAGAACGAAAACGTTTTACGAAATAAAAAGCTAAGTTAAAAAAGAGGAAAAACACTTTGAAAACGTTTTTACGGATCTATAGGGATGAATTGGAAACTATAAAAATCTAAGTTAAACAAAACAATGAACATAAAATTCTGAAGTTATACTCATACACACACACACCCATTACAAAAGAAGGAAAAAGAAGCTAAGTTAAAACAAGAAAGAAAGATAAGATTACATAGGGGAGATTTGCATTAATCCATTCCAAAGTCATGTTGAGAGAAGAAAATAAAACACATTTCATTAAATAAAAGTACGAGTTACAAAGATACGAAAATAAAACTAAGGAGAGGGGGAGAAATATCTCTTACATAACCCTTGAAAGCATTTCGGCAGCACAACCCCTAAGCAAAATGGATCCAAAAAGGGAACAGAAATCCAAAGCAGAACCTCTGAATTTATAGAAAAAATTTACATGGGTCACGCCCTTGGTCACGAGCGTGATAGGGGGCGTGACAGTACTATTTGGAAGGCGGCCGGCGATTTGACGGGAAAGTGGACTTCGGGCTGGACACGTGTCGGTCTCACAGTGGTCACGCACTTGGTCACGGGCGTGACAGGGGGCGTGTCAAGCAGGAGGATCTGGGCGCGGTGCGCCGAAAGTCTTCGGGCAGGTCTTGTCGGCCAGGCGCAGTGGTCACGCCCCCGGTCACGGGCGTGACTCTGGGCGTGTCGGCTAGTGTCGACACTCGACGAATGTCGAGCTGAAAGTGTCGAGTTGAAAATCATCGAGCGGAAAGAGGTGTCACGCCCTAGGTCACGGGCGTGACTCTAGGCGTGTCGGCTAGTGTCGACACTCGACGATCGTCGAGATGAATTCGTCGAGTGGAGTGACACGGGCTTGGGTCACGCCCCGTGTCGGGTGACACGGGCGTGACTCCAGGCGTGTCAAGCTTTGCTCTTCAAAATTGCTGATTTCACGGTTTTTGACGTGTCACGCCCTGGTCACGGGCGTGACCAATATGTCACGGGCGTGACATGTCAATTTTTGGCAGATTTTGATTTTTTCCTGAAAAATAAAATAAACTAAGTCAGTATAATATTTACAAAAATAGGAGCATTTTATTGAATAAAAATAAGTAAAAACGACAAAAATAAATGAAAACAACTAAATTAATGTACACAAAAATAGGTATATTTACAATTCATCAGTCTTCATTCCTCATAGTTTTGCATCCCCAATTCAGTTTTGAAAAGACTGAACTTGGCTTCGTCTAAGGGCTTTGTGAAAATATCTGCAATCTACTTGTCCGTGGGGACATAACAGAGAGAGATGTCCTTGTTCTCCACGTGCTCCTGAATGAAGTGGTAGCGCACTTCAATATGCTTCGTTCTGCTATGCGATACCGGATTGTTTGCAATTGCAATTGCACTGGAGGAGTCGCAGTACATTGGCACTTCCTTGAACTGAAGGTCGTAGTCGGCTAACTGGTTTCTGATCCATAGGAGTTATGCGCAACAGCTGCCTGCCGAGATGTACTCAGACTCTGCTGTGGAGGTTGCTACACAATTCTGCTTCTTGATGTTCCATGAGATAAGCCTTCTTCCGAGGAATTGACACGTCCCGGAAGTACTTTTCCTGTCATCCCTACTTCCTGCAAAATCAGCATCTGAAAAACCTATTAGCGCGACATCATTGTTTCTCGGGTACCACAAGACAAGATTGGGAGTACCTTTAAGGTATCTTAGAATCCGCTTTGCAGCGACATAGTGAGATTCTTTAGTGTTCACCTGATATCTGGCACAGACACATGCGGAGAACATGATATCCGGTCTACTGGCAGTAAGGTAGAGTAGGGATCCAATGATGCTTCTGTATTTGGTTTCATCGAGAGGTTTACCTTTCTCATCCTTATCCAGAGACATAGTGGATCCCATTGGAGTCCTCATAGAGGTTGCAGTCTCCATACCGAATTTCTTGAGGAGTTCATTTGTGAACTTCGTCTGAGAGATGAAGATTCCATCCTCAGACTGTTTCACTTGAAGTCCCAAGAAATACTTTAGCTCTCCCATACTGCTCATTTCAAACTTTCCTTGCATAAGTTTAGAAAACTTTTTGCAAAGATTGTTGTCCGTTGAGCCGAATATAATGTCATCGACATAGATTTGCACCAGCAAAATCTTGCCTTTGACTTCCCTGAGAAACAATGTCTTATCTATTTTACCTCTAGAGAACTTGTTCTCAAGAAGAAAACTAGATAAAGTCTCATACCAAGCTCGTGGAGCTTGTTTTAAACCATATAGAGCTTTATTAAGAAAATATACATGATTGGGATAAGTAGGATTGACAAAACCTAGGGGTTGAGCGACGTATACTTCCTCTTTTAGGTCTCTGTTCAAGAATGCTGATTTCACATCCATTTGATAGACTGTGAATCCTTTGTGCGAAGCATACGCCAGGAACAATCTGATTGCCTCGAGCCTTGCCACTGGTGCAAAGGTCTGGTCGAAGTCAATCCCCTCCTCCTGTCTGTAACCTTGAGCCACCAGCCTGGCCTTGTTCTTTATGATGAAACCATGTTCATCCAGTTTGTTTCTGAAGATCCACTTGGTGCCAATCACATTCTGCTTTTGTGGTCTGGGAACCAGCGTCCAAACGTTGCATCGTTCGAATTGATGCAGTTCATCTTGCATGGCCAAAATCCATGCCGGATCTTTGTTCGCCTCGTCGAACTTCTTTGGTTCAACCTGTGACAGGAAGCCAAGATGCAAAATCTCGTTAATAGTACCTCTTCAAGTTCTGACACCGTCACGAGGATCTCCAATGATCTGATCTCTAGGATGATCCCTCACGTGTCGGAGCTCTAGAAGTCTGGCGTCTGGAGCTTTGACTACTTCTTGGGCTTCTCCTTCTTCTAAGAGATTTTCTCCATTTTGATCTTCAACATTCCCAGTTGACGTTGAGGTGGAAACTTTGACGTACTTAGGAGTTTCATCTTTAGCAGTCTCATCGAGACTCAGCTGTTCAAGTCGTGCACCTGCATCTTCAAGAATACCGCTGGAAGAATTGCTGTTAAGCAAGCTTCCTTCATCAAATACAACATTAATTGATTCTTCTACCACTAGGGTTTTCTTATTGAAGACCCTATATGCCCGACTGTGGGTACTATAGCCCATGAATATGCCTTCGAAGCATTTTTCACCAAATTTAGTACGCGGGTACTTCCCGTTATTGAGTACATAGCATTTGTAACCAAAGATCCTTAAGTAGGACATGGTTTGTTTCCTGCCTCTCAGTAGCTCATAAGGCGTCTTACGATGATTCTTGTTGATCAATGCTCGGTTTTGTACATGACAAGCCGTATTGACCGCCTCTGCCCAGAAGTATTCTGGAAGAGAAGCGTCTTTCAACATTGTCGTGCAAGCTTCAATGAGAGTTCTGTTTCTCCTCTCCGCAACTCCATTTTGCTGAGGAGTGCGCGGGGAGGAAAACTCATGAAAGATACCTTGTTCTTCACAAAACTCTGTCATAGCACCAGATTTGAATTCTGTTCCATGGTCACTTCTGATCCTGACCACTGAGCAGTTAAATTCGTTCTGAACCTGCTTGACAAAACTAGTGAAGATGTCAAACGTATCTGACTTTCGTTTTAAGAAGAACACCCATGTAAACCGAGAGTGATCATCAACTATCACTAGCATATAGGACTTGCCTCCCAAGCTATGAACTTGCATTGGACCAAACAAGTCCATATGCAGAAGATAAAGACATCAGGAAGAGTCTTTGTCTGCAATGCTCTTAAAGGTAGCCCGAGTTTGTTTGCCCATCTGGCATGCAGGACAGGGGCTATCTTTGATTCAGTTGATAATGGGAGCATCCCATACTAAGTTTTTAGAAAACAGCATACTAATTGTTTTGAAATTAATATGTGCCAATCTCTTGTGCCATTGTTCACAAAGAGAAGCACTGCCTGTTGCCACTAGGCATACGAGGGTAGATGAATCTAAACTAAGAAAATTTAAGCAGAAGATATTTCTGCTCTTAATGCCTGTTAATACCATCTCAGAAGAGGCACATGATATTATCAGGCACTTATCCTTGCAGAACTTAACGTCATAACCTTTATCACATAATTGACTTACACTGATCAGGTTATGGTTTAACCTTCAACATATGCCACGTTGGTGATAGAGATTATACCGTTGGAAATCATACTGTAACCTCTGTTGACTCCTCGATCTGACCCCCCAAAGATGACTTTGGGTCCATTCTCGACTGGAGTGTAATCACGCAGCAGGCTTCTTGTCCCAGTCATGTGCCGGGAGCATCCACTGTCCAAGTACCATATTAGAGTTTTGGTGGCCTTTGGACATTCCTGCAAAACAAGATTAATTTCCCTTAGGAACCCAATCGAACTTGGGTCCTAGATTCTTGGTTAGCATACTCCCCCTCGGGTGGTTAACCCTATAAGTGGTCGGCCTCGCATTGCTAACATAAGGAGTCTCGTTATACCTCGGATTAAACCAACAATCCACGGCAAAGTGACCGACTTTGCCACAACACCAACAGTCAAATCTGTTGTACCTCTTCCTAGGCTCCTGCTTTACCCTGGGAATGGTGGGTACAGCCGGGGCCTTGGATCTGGAGGTGGAGGCATCATAGTGAATGCAGTCACATGACTTATTCACCTTCTGTTCCTTCAGTATAACGGGCTTGGATTTTGGTGCCTGCTTTCTATTATGGCCGCTAGAGAATTGACCATAATTTCCCATGTGGATTTCCTCATACGGTGCCTTGAAGACACTCTCACCGAAGTTGCGGGGAAAAGTCCAACCATCATATCGGCTCTTTGGCTTTGCAACCGAGGGCTGGAAATGATGACCAAAGGTTGACTCAAAGTCATGTTGGTTGCAGGGAAATCTAGGCTTCTGAACGCAACAGGACTGAGTGGGGCCTTTCGCTTTTCAGCAGCAGAGGCCTTCTTGGCGGCCTTATTCTTTTTCTGGTTCCTATTTCTCCTAGATGAGGAACCAGATACCCCTACCTGCCCCAAGCCAGCTCCTTTGGCCTGAGCAGAGACGGTATCAACAACTGGAAGAACTGTTTTTGGCATAGAGAAGCTCTTGACGATCTTCCTTTCTGCCGCAAGTTGTTCTTCCAACTTGTCGACTTCCTCCTGCTTAAGATCAAGGAGCTTAAGAGACTCTGAATGCTTTGAAGTCAGGTCTAGGTGCTCCTGTCGGAGAGAGATCAAACTGGTGATCTCTTCCCTTATGGAGACACTCTCACCCTTAAGGAATTTCACTTCCTTTTTCTCAGCCTTCAATCTCTTACGGCACTCCTCGAAAGTGTTGAGCAGAAGCTCATACTTCTCGAGGAGCTCCGCTTCACGGGCCGAAGGGCTATCCTCAGGGTCATCATCCTGAGACTCAGGATCAGATTCAGAGTCGGAGAGAGGGGTGTGAGCTTTTACCTTCCCAGTAAATGGGGGGCATTCTCCTTCTGAGTCGGAGCGACCCACCAGCCCGAAGTAGGCTTCCTCATCATCACTGGAGTCTGAGGAATCAGACTCACTCAGTGTCTTTGGCTTTTTGGCGATGTAGCTCCTCTCTTTCTTCTTATCTCTAGAGGACTTGTGCTCCTCTCCCTTCCCCTTTTCTCTCTTGCCTTGGTGGCAGTGGGCCACGACGTGTCCTGGCTTATTGCAACCAAAACAAATAATGTCAGAGGAGTGATGTTTGTTCGGTTTAGAAGCATACCTGTCAGAAGAATAATTTTTCTTCTGATGCCTGGAGGAGGAGCCGTCTCTCTTTCTTTAATTCCTCATCTTGAGGAACTTCTTGAATTCTCGGGTGATGAAGGAGAAATCTTCCTCAGACAACTCTGAGCTGGAGGAGCATGGCTCGGAGTCCTCCTCCTCATCCTTTTTCCCGGCACGGTATGAAACCGCACCCTTGCCCTTCCTGGAGTGAATGGCTTTTAGGGCCACAGTCTTTTCCTTGGCTGCAGCCTTCTCTGCTTCTTCTTCTGCTTTCCTGGTGTTCAGTTGAAGCTCATAGGACATCAGCATCCCAAACAGAATTTGCGGGTCTGTTTCAGCAAGTCTGCCAAACTCTCGAATGGCGCAGATCTTTGTGTCCCATTCCTTAGTAAGGGACCTAAGGAATTTATCATTAAGTTCACCATCAGTGAACACTCTTCCATATCCTTTGAGGGCATTGACAATCTTGAGGAAGTTCTCGAAGGTGACTCCGATCTCTTCCTTAGGCCCTTGTCTGAAGGCCTCATATTTCTGGTTCAGGAGGGATCTCCGATCATCCCTCACTTCATCAGTGCCCTCCATTAGGATAATCAGGCAGTGCCAGATTTCCTTTGTTGTCCTGCAGTTGCAGAAATTCTGCATCATTGAGTCATCGACCGCGCTGACCAGAATGTTCTGCGCCTTCTTGTCAAGTCCCACCAGCACCATCTCATCCTTGTCCATTTCAGAAATTTTCTTTGGCACTTTCTTGGTAGGATCAATGGTGGAGGCCTTAGTGGGGACATAAGGTCCCTCCTCCACGATCATGAAGAGTCGGGGATCGACCGCTTCCATGTATCCTTTCCTTCCAGATAGGAAAGTTTAGCCTGGTGCACACTGGGATCTTGCCTGTATACTTGAGTCCGTCCATAGTAGATGTCTGCCTTCTTCTTGACACTAGTGGCAGGACCTTACTCAAGGTGTTAACCTCTTCGTTGAGTAACCTGGCTCTGATACCACTTGAAAGTCCACTTAGTGTCAACTACCTTCACCTATAGGGGGGGAATAGGTGTCTTGCAGCGTTTTTGCGGAATTAAAATCGTACCTGCAAAAGAAAACAAAACAACGCAGCACAGAAAGGACACAAGCAATTTATAGTGGTTCCCCGATTTGGGTACGTCCACTTTCCCCCTTTGACCTATCTCCCAACCAGGGACGACTCGGTCACTTCACCAACAGGATTGAAATCCAATCCTTGTACTAACGGAAGGAACCCTTCCACACGTAGGAGTCACCACTCCCACAACACGGGTTGTACCTAACCCTTACAACTAGGGACCAATCGGTCCGTTACAAAGAAATTGAAAATAGAATGTTTAAGAAATACAAACAACTTATGAAGACTAAGGTGTCCCTCTTCGTTTGATGACGTATTCTTGAAGTCAACGAAGAGTCCACAACCCTAGATCTCACTTGGAGAGAATCTCCCCGAAACCGGCGGCGGCAAGAAGGGCGGCGGCTTGGTTCTCGGGATCGGCGGCGACAACGGAGTGCTGCTGCTGTTCTTTGGAGATTCAATCTTCGTAGCAAAGCTAGTAAGGTCTTCCAACGGTCACACTAGGATCGATCGTCTTGATCGATTCGGAAGGGGAAGGTTTTCCCGATCAACGAATCAAGAGACAAAGGATCTCTGGTTAGACGTGTGAGATGTTGTGCTTGGCTTAGCTTCTGTCGCCGGAAGATCTGGAAGAAACCGGCGATCAACTGGAACGAGCGGCGACGGCGGCGGAGCAGGTTTCGCGATCTAGGTCACGTCGCGGCACGGATTTTTCTTTTCAAATTTCTTGATCAAATCGCCTGATGCACTGTTCAAAAATACGCGAGTATTTATACAGTAGAATACTTCTTTATGACCGTTGTGGGTCCCACCAGAAGAAACCCTAAAGCCGGTTCAAAACAGCGCCAGCGGCTGAGTCAGGTCCAGCGGGTTCCAGAAAATCACCTAAGGCAAAATCGGCGAGAATCGATGGTGATTCTCGACGATTCGGCGAGAATCACTAGTGATTCTCGCCAAATCACTTGGTGATTCTCGACGATTTTGACTTAGCGACAGATGTGCACGCTCTGATTTAGCCTGATAGAAACGACGAGAATCAGCCAGTGATTCTCGACGATTCGGCGAGAATCACTAGTGATTCTCGCCGAATCGGCGAGAATCACTTGGTGATTCTCGTCGATTATTACTTAGACGATTTTCGTCTTTCCACCCATGAGCTGCTCTTTGACCCATCCTTGCTCCTTGTCTGCTCTTGCATTACCACAGCCCTGTACTTGAAAATAAGTACACTCCAAAAGAGAGAGTACATGTAGGCCAACACACTGATCTGCTCAACGAGGGATTACGTCGCGCAGACCCGTGTATATTGACCTACTGCACCCTGACATTGGTGTGTACTTAGCGTGGAATAACTGCAAGCACAACTTAAAAGATTTCATCAAATACATTGTCTATTTACCTTAGCTTGTTCGGGGGCTTCTTCGAATCAGGTACGTTGTGGATACAATACCCGACACCTAATATGCCCCAAATTTTGGTGGCCTGCCCTTAGGGATATAATAGACCTATGGTAGAAAAATTAGTCAATTTAGCCCTCTGCATGTTGAGATATCTCACTTGCAAGATCTAAAAAAGTGAATGGTCTTGGGCTGTAAATAACAAAAATGCAGAAATTGGAAGAGATGCCCAAGCTCATCCAGAGGTCCAAATGACCTGGGATTTTGGGAAGTAACTGGTTTAGGGTAAAAGTAGGCCCTGCACAAAATTGGGATTAATTGGAATTTAAATTAGGGGTAAAATTACTAAAATACCCCTAGGCTTGTTTAGGTGATTCTTGGAGTAGTTCAACTCCAAAAGGCCCCAATTTTTGGTGACATGTCCACCAGGACAATATTAAGGCATGGTTAAAGTTTCAGCCCATATGGACCGCATCAAGTTAGGTAAACCCCCTTGCATGTGTGGCTTGTAAAGGGCTTGGTGTGCTTATAGCCAAAAAGAAAAAAAAATGAATTATTGAATGCACAGCCCTTTTGGACCACTGACTTAGTATTACCTTAAGTAACCTCCCCTCTTTGGGGAAGATGGATGAATTAGGGTTGATTTACCCTTGAACCCAATCTCACACACTAAGGAAGGACCTTTGGGGGTTGTGAAGGACATAGGGGCAAATGCCCTTGTATGGCCTTGTAATTTAGTAGAGAGATAGCTTATGTATATTTAAGCCTCTGGTTGAAATGTTAGGGAATTTAGAAGTAGTTAAGTACCTCAAAAGTCAAACCCTAGTTTTAGGGTAGAAGCACTACTAGGTCAAAACAATAACTTAACATCATCTAAAAATTATGAAGATGGGGTAGAATGAATCTTAGGTTGAGTTGAACCCTAGATATTTTTAGTGGAATTTTATAGATTATATTCATGGTAGTTCCTTTGTTAAATATCAAAGTGTCCAATTTAGTATTTGATTTAATTTGATCATTTGGTTTAAATGAAATCTAGAAAAATATGGTCAGTAGAGGTTCTTGACCAAAATAGAGGTCTCTGAATTTTATTATAATTTTGAAAGGACTTTATATATTGCTTCCTTCATAAATTTTGTAAAGGCAATACGTGGTAAATAAATCATTTAAAGAATTATTTAACTTGTAAAAATGTGAATTTTGTCCACTGATGATTTTAGGATGATATCTACTGTTAGGAATTTAATTAGGAATTTTTGAAGTATATTCATAGTACTTGATTCACAATTATGCCATTTGTAGATTTTGTATTGAATTTATTTAGAATTAGATATTCTGTGAAAAATCATGAAAGTTGGCCAGTGATAATTTTAGGACTGTAGTAGTGTAATATATTTAACTCAAATTATTTGGATGAAAATTTCAAGTAGTTGATTTATAAATCTTGGAATATCAGAATTACTGCTAAAATAATTTTAAGACCCTTAAATGTTTGTAGAAAATGTCAAATTTGGAAATTGCCACTTTTGGATATATGGAATATTATCATGAATTTATGAAACATTAATCATGTATAAAATGTATACTTCATGATCAATTTGACAATAATTGGCTCTTTTAAAAAATTATTTAAATAGAAGATTAATTGAGAAAAATACAATATTTTGGAATTAAATCATTTATGTCATGATAGGACTCCGGTAATAACCTAGGTCATTCGGATGAAAACTTGAAGGACATCCTATCATGAACATCACTTAGTATAGGTTGGTCTGCAAATAGTAATTTGTGGAAAAGTTGTATTAGGATAAGAGTTAGACTAGTGTAGAGTTAGTCGTGTTGAATTGCTTGAATGAAAGTGGATGAGTCACCATAGAAAGTTCTAAGGAGTGGTGGGAATCGAGTTGATGTGTGTTAGAAGGTACGCGAGTTCGACGAAATATCGTCGTTCCCGCGAGAGTGAAGGTCTAAACTACCCTAGGTACTGGTTTAATGTGATGTTAAAGGGGGAGAGGTAAGGGAATCAACAAATAATAATAAGTGCCTTGCGAAATGGAACTTTGGTCTGTCATACCATCGCAGTTCCTAGTGCCTATTGAGAACCCTTCACAGGGTAAATCCGGAGGTAGTCCTGGGCTAACGTAAACCTTAAAGAACAAATCGAAAGAGTAATTTAGTAGATAGAGTTTCACACTGCACACACTAGTTGGACAAGAATTGGAAATGGTTAAGTCATCCCGAGGTGTTCAAAGGGGCGTCATCACGCGGTGTTCAAGGGATGAGGTTTGGAAATTGAGCCGGACGGTTTAGTCCGGGGAGCTTCGTCTCGGTTTGAGGTTAATATAGACGGTTCAGTCCGGGAACTCGACTCGTTGTTTACTATTTTGAGAATATTGCATGTGCATAAGAAATACCTAAAGTGGTGGGTCTTCGGTATGGGTTAGTCGTTGCACCGACGCCAATACGATGACTCGACAAGTATGGTTTAACACTTCGCCAAACTTAAGTCCGGCGGTCCAGTCGGCAAGAGTACGCGGTAGTCCGCTTAGTGCACCAAGTGTTGAGGCGTATGATAGGTCAGACCGGTAGTGCTATTACTGGTTTTGAGGTGGGCAAGGCCCAACCCACCACTTTCGTCTGCCACTACGGAGGTATCCTGGGAGGTAACGGCTCCGAAAGGGGGAACTAAAGGTCTGTGTGCACAGAGTCGGGTGTGTGTGTTACACTTGCATGTTCCATCATACCCACTTGCATGTAATAGCATAATCGATTCATTTAACCCTGACACCTAAAGTATAAGTAGAATGGGATGCTTATACATTAGGACTTGCCAAACGACCCCTTGGTCTATAAGCTTGTGTGGGCAAGTTTATAAATTAAGGTTAAATTCTTTATATATATATTGCTGTTAATAACCGACACCCCAACGTATAAATTGGTATGAGACTTTTTATACGATGAGAGCCCTTTAGAAGATCCCTTGACTTATGTGTACTCTCATAAGTGAAGGTTAAATTCTTTTCATACTTTACCTATTACAACATGATTATAAATTATTAGCTAGGTCCCCCTGTCACCTGTTTGTTTTACTCTCCACTTTCAATTTCTTTCCTTTCTTCCTCCCCGCTCGGTGCCTAGGAGCATGGGGGAAGGGGTGGGGGCGATAGGGCTTAGTCTTATAGACTAATGGTTTTCAAATCACATCATATTAGGGGATCGTGGAGCCCAGCATGGACGAGCAGCCCATGAGACCGGTGTGATTGGAGACAGGGCAGTCTAGCTCAGGAGTACAGCCAGCTGGGAGCGTGAGTCCTGACTTCTAGTTGTTGTTTTATTTTGCTTCCGCATGTGAGATCTGTAGTGAGGATATTGACGTACCGTATTTAAGCCCTTCATTTCTGTACTCTGATATATATTCTGTGGACACTCCATTCCTGGAGATTATATATATGTGATTTGATGTGGTCTTACATGTCTATACTCTTGTACTGCTACTTTTCTGTGATCGAATTGGCTGGCAGAATCGGCATTTTGTAGTGACGATCTTCCCGGGCGCGAAGGTGTCACTGCAAAGCGGCGGTTCTGGGCATAAGACCCCGGTGTTTTAAAAGAAAAAAGGGGGGGGGGGTCTTACACACCTCCTGATAGCTAAAGATACATGAGAAGAACTATCCGGTGCATGATCTGGAGATGGGTGCAGTGATCTTTGCTATGAAGATTTGGCGACACTACCTCTATGGGGTTAACTGTAACATCTTCTCAGATCACAAGAATTTGAAATATGTGGACACACAGAAGGAACTCAACATCAGATAGAGACATTGGGTGGAGTTCCTGTCGGATTACCAGTACACCGTGCACTACCATCCTGGGAAGGCGAACGTGGTGGCAGATGCTCTGAGCCGGAGAGGAGATACCTAATGGAAGGGACCACAACTGATGTCTATGGAGCTAGTCCGGTCTTTCAGAGATATGCAGATATCCCTAGTATCCGAGAATGATCCAGAGCTGTACATGGAGTATCTAGCATCGATGGTTGCCATAGATGATATTCGGGACTGCATCCGAGACTGACAAAAGACAGATGCATGGGCAGAGCCGATATTCCAAGACTTGGAGGAGGGTTCGACGGGAGATTATTCACTGAGAGATGGATTGCTATATTTCATAGGCAGGGTCTATATACCCGCAGGAGGTCAGATTCGGGAGGACATCATGGCGGAAGCACATTATAGCAGGTATTCTATACACCCGGGGATCATCAAGATGACGGCAGACTTGAAGAAGACGATGTTCTGGCCGGGGATGAAGAAGGACATTACATACTTCGTTACTCATTGCGAGGCATGCCAGCTGGTGAAGACGGAGTACAGAATCCCCTCAGGATTGCTACAGCCACTTCCGGTGCCGTAGTGGAAATTTGAAGACATCGCGATGGATTTCATTCATGACCTTCCACGATCACGGACGGGAAATGATTCGATTTGGGTGATCATCGATCGGCTGACGAAGGTGGCCAGATTCATTCCGATCAGAAAAGGTGACTCGGTTGGGGTACTAGTGTGGAGATTCGTAGAGCAGTTCATTCGTTACCACGGGGTGCCCAGGACGATCGTGTCGGATCGGGATGGTCGGTTCACATCCAGGGAGTGGTGATCTGTGCAGACTTACTTAGGCACGCGACTGACCTTCAACACAACATTTCATCCCCAGACGGATGGGCAGACTGAACGCACCAACCGGACATTGGAGGACCTCCTAAGGCTATGCATTCTGGATCGAAACGAACCATGGGAGAAGCTTTTACCACTGGTTGAGTTCTCCTATAACAACATCTACCAGTCCAGCATATGGATGTCTCCTTATGAAGCCTTGTAAGGAAGGAGATGTAGGACTCCACTTTCATGGATTCAGGATGAGGATCCGAAGGCGTTAGGATCGGATTTTATCGAAGACACCGAGGCTCAGGTGAGACTGATATGGGACAGAATGCTGGAAGTGCAGAGCCGATAGGCTAAGTATTACGACGCCCGACACCATCAGGTAGAGTTTCAGGTGGGCGACCGGGTTTTCTTGAAGATCCGGCCCATGCACGGAGTTTCACGGGTGCACGATCGGAAGAAGAAGCTCAGCCCTAGGTATATGGGCACTTACAGGATCCTGGAGCGGATTAGACCCCTAGCTTACAGGCTGGAGTTGCCATCGGAACTGGCAGGTTTACACGACGTGTTCCATATATCTTCGCTTAGGAGGGCTCTACTACACTCGGAGCAGTAGATTTTGACCACAGATGGATCGGTAGCTTTAGACCGGTCAGTTCACTTAGAACCAGTTCGGATCGATGACAGAGGAGTACGGATCTTGCGTCGCAAGAAGGTTCCGTTAGTCAAAGTTCTATGGAGAAACCACGGCCAGGAGGAGCATACCTGGGAACCGCAGGACCTGATGAGACAAAAGTATCCAGAGCTGTTCAGTCAGGTATACCTCACAACCTCTCAAGATGTTCAATTTACTTTCCTGTTTTAAACTAGTAGGGCTGCTCTAGGAAGAGTAGAGGCTAATCTTTTGTTTATTGGGATCTTGTGTAACAACCCCATCCGTTCATATGGTATATTCTAGAAGGTCTGGCCGGGGCCCCACAGTATATATCACAAAACAGGCGGTGAAGGTACAGGATGATACCAGAGTAGCGCATCGCACCTATCGCAAAGCATTCTAGCGGAAGCCTAGACTACAACTTGAACTCCTCATGAATGTCCAAATATAAAACTCCACATTGTATACGATATAGGAATGTCTTACAACAAGTAAAAAGAGTTGGCCTTATGGCCTTACATGGCTGTCACACAGTGGCTTCAACTATGGGCGCGCAGGCCGGACATAATAAAAGAAAACACACAACATTTCAAAATAGCCTGCAAGGGCTAGCAACAGTAACAGCAACAGCACCAGGAACATCAACCTCTATGCGTCCCGATCGGCTCTCCAGCACCTGTACAGGGACAATCCACCTAACGGTGGCAAACAAAAGCAATGGTCAGCGTTCAGCTGACCAAATTATAACGACCCTACCCCTTTTCTCGGGGCAGTGGTAATCTTCCCTGCATGCATATCATAACAGAAGTATGGCAATATATATCATATAATGTGCTTTTGCGCACATATGCCATCACAACCGTTCGCCACCCGGCCCAACGGTCCGTGCACTCAGGGCACATTCTTGGTGTTCTGGCAAAGCTCTTGCCCACCACCGTATCAGGGTCACAACCCAACGGTAACTCTCTTGAGCATTTACTCCATGGCGTGCAGCCAGAGTTAGTCTTACTACACCGGGATGGCCCGTAGCCCCCCATTGTGTCATGGCGCGCAGGCCGAAGACTCTTGCTATGCGCTCCAACAGACCGCACCTTTTGGTCTCACATCGGACGGACATAGCGCTGGTCGGATCCTCCAACCCCCGTTGCTCAAATCGCCTTGCCTTCTCTGAGTACAGCGTACTCATGGCTATATAAAGGCGTGGGTCGGTCTCACCAATCCTGTTCTTGGCATTCAAGCCTGGGTATTATTCTTACACCCATTCTCTCACAACAACAGCGGGTCTTTCCTGGGCACACCAGTACTTCATGTTACTCGTTCACAGGTGGACACGACAAACTCACAAATGTCAGGGGTCTTTCCTAGCTACCATGCCAGTACTTCCTGTTACTCGCTTCACAGGTGGACACCCTACGACATCAAGCATCACAAAGGGCCTTTCCTGGTCACACCAGTACTTCCTGTGTCTCATTCACAGGTTGGACCCACAAACATAACACGGATATTTTCTTGGACTACCACTCCAGTACTTCCTGCTACTCCTTTTCGCAGACATAACCCGTTGACTCCTTAAACGACATGGTTATCACGGAGTCTTCTCCGGTTCGTATGCAACATCACCAATCCATACCAACCTGTCCAGATGGGCTTCACACAGCATGCCTATTTCGTACTCCATTTCCGGATCTATATGCCAACAATGGGGATTTCATGAATCCACCCAAAGACTCCAAAAATCAGCCACCTCTTGGTGGGGGAATCACAAATATATGCCAAAAGGAAGCCTTCACATGGATAGGAAGAAACGTTGTTACCCTTGACGACCGCTTCGGTGCCATGAACGCAAAGCTAGATTGAATGGATCACAAGAGCTTTTCCTCCGCAACGCCGGCTTCGGATCTCTTGTCGGTAAACCGCAACACCACCAGCTGCAGCCCTTCCTCTTCTTCCTTCTTCTTCCTCTCCTTTCTCTCTTAACTTGAAGAAAGATAAAGGCTTAAGCAAAATGAGAATAAGTTCTCAATTTTCGGCCTTTAGGAAAAGAGGAAAGAAGCTCAGCCTTTGGATCCAGGCTGAAGGAATGGACGGCCACAAAAATGCCAGAAAAGCTGAATTTGACCTGACACGGCCTGTGACACGCCCGTGTCCCAGGCCGTGTGCCTCAAGCGGTGGTCAACCGACTTATCCAAACCAGTGATATGCCCACGGGACACGCCCGTGTCATGTGCCGTGTTACCTAACACACGTTCAGACACGCCCGTGTCTGTGGCCGTGTGCATTGGCAAAAATAATCCCAAAACAACCCGAGACTTCACACGGCCTGTGACACGCCCGTGTCCCAGGCCGTGTTCCCAGACACGGCACGAAGACACGCCCTAGCGCAAACTTTCGTCGCGCTGAGTTCGTCGACCCGAATTGACACGCCCTGTGACACGCCCGTGTCACAGGTTGTGTGCAACTTCTCGACACGCGACGCCTACATCTCGACACTCGACGATCGTCGAGCAAAAGTCGTCGAGCACACGACACGGCTTGGGACACGCCCGTGTCCTTGGTCGTGTGCCTCCTCTTGACACATCATCGAGCGAAAAATCGTCGACAACAAGGCCGATCATCGACACGGCTTCGACACGCCCTGAGACACGCCCGTGTCTCAGGCCGTGTTTGCTGTTCGACGACTGTCGACTCCAAATTTCATCGACCTCGCGGCCAAATCGTCGGCCCTAGCTTGACACGCCCTGGGACACGCCCGTGTCCCAGGCCGTGTCACCCAAAAATTGTCTGCTGAGAAAATTGGGCTGTTACATCTTGGCTTTGCCAATTGGGCGAATTGGTCATAGATTTAGGTTTCCATTTAAACCCCACTTAGCAAACATGGCGTCGAGATGTAATCTTTCACTTCTTATGGGACGTTACAAGTTTCCTTTTCTTCGATAGAAATTCCCGTAGGCTTAACCTTGATTTCAGGGATGAAATTTTTGTTTTGTTTATTGGGATTTGTAACATCCCATTTCCAACTAGACCCCTAAGAGTGGTTTTGTCCATGACTAGGTCATGACAAAACCCTAGGAAGCTAAAAAAGGCCAAGTGATCGAAGGCCAAGGTGAGAATCACCTTGGTCTGCCTATGGCACAACCTCATCACCAAACCTAGGGTTTGACCTTAGGGATTCACCATGACTCCATGACCCCACCACAACATCACTAACCTATTAGAGGGTCCACTAGAGCCTTAAGGGTCCATTGGAGTCAACCCAAAGTGGCCAATTTGACCTAAGACCACCATTGGCCTAAATTGAGCAAGGTACCCTAACAAAGTGAAGTTGGCCTCTAATGTGCCAAACCAACCTTGCCCAGGTCTTCCTATACCTAAAGTGAGGATAATGGTACACTAAAGACATATTGGGTGCAGTCCTAGAGACTAAGTTGACCCTAGTCAACTCAAGCCCCAAAGTGGTCAAAGTGCCCTTACCAAGGGTCAAGTGACCTCCAAGGTGCCAAGTCAACCCTACCCAAACCTACATAGACCTTTGGGGAGGCCAATGGGTCACCAAGGACCCATTGGGGCCAACCCAAATGGTCATGTTGACCAAGGTTAACTCTACCTTAAGGTTAAGTCAAATTAGCACAAATAGGCTAACCCAAGCTCAAGCCCATTTCCCCCCATTTGAGCTAGCCTTGATATCATGGAAATTATGAATAAGTGGGCTACAAATAGGCTAGAGTGATGAACAAATTCGGCCATGAGGGGCAGGAGAGATAAAGCTCCAATTTCCCTTTAATGGAGGAGAGAGAAAATGGAGTAAAGGCCATTCATGCCATGGGGAAGCCAAGGGCCATTCTTCTTTGCTTGGTTCACCTCCCCTAACAGCCCTGAGAAGATCAGAAGGCTTTCCAGGCTCTTCCACTGGCTGGATGCACTGAACCACCAAGGCCGAGAGGTAGCTTTCAAGGCCATTAATGGCCAGTGATGATCCAGCCTCTCCTCTCCCCATCTGAGGCTTTAAACACCTTCAGTGGGCCGAGAAGAGGATTTCCCTATCCTTACCTGAACAAATCGAGCCTCCCCACAGTGCAGTTGCAGAAACCGAGTGGCGCCGCCTTCAAGGATGGTTTCCCGGCGATCTTCTCGACTTCAGGCCGACGGCAAGGTCCTCCTCCTCCCCTTATCTCAGGGTTAGATCGTGGCAACGTCTAGGTTCAAGGTTCGGTCTCAATTGAGCCTGAACTAATTTCATATTTCCATGGTTTCGGGCCGAGAATTAACTTGGTAGAACCGCCGGAATATGCCTCTCTGGCGGCTGTACCGCCTCCTGGCGACAGCCACCACCTCAATGGAGGTGATGGTGGCGGTGGCCGGCTGGGGCAGGGGCTGGATCACCGGCGACAGCGCTTGGAAAGAGCTCCAAGTGGGATGAATCTAGGCTGTCTTCTGGAGCTAGACGATGACGGGATACGGTCCAAGGCACGCCAAGATTCGTGCTATATCAAACCTTAACCTATAGGATATATTTCCATGCTATTTCATTTCTATCATAGATTTTGCTTTTAATGTTTCTATTTATTAAAAATACTTAGATGCTAGATCGGAAAAGCTGGTCAACATAGAAAATGTATCCCTTGATGTCTAGTTTAATTTAAAATTGATTTCACTCAATTTGGAGTCATGGTTAGACAACAACACTCATTTTGGTGAGGTCTATCCCTAGGGCTGTCCAGAGCATAAATTGGATTCCCACTCCAAACCAGACATCCAAATGATCTAAAATTTGGGGAATGGACTACTCTTAACTATATCTAGGACACATCCAAAAATCAGATTTTTTGGAAAAAAAAATTCTATAGTTTTTAGAAAAATTTAATAATCCATGAATAAATTAATTAGGAGTCATAAACACCTCAAAATCCTCCCAAATTTGGGTGGGTGGTCTTAGAGAGCATGTTAGGGCTCTGGTAAAAGTTTAATCTCATTTGGAGATGTTTTGGTTAGGTATTGATCCAACCCTAGGTTGACCCTTTTAGGGTTAACTAGGTCAAGCACCCCCTTTGGGTTTTGAGTGGTCAAATCACCTCAACACAGGCTGATATTTTGGCCACTTACTCTCTATAGTATGACTCACCCTCCAATGGAATTTGGGGTGGTTAAGAGTAGGGTAGCCCTAGAGCCGTAGGGTAGGTCCCTTAATGAGGATTTTTAGGGTTTGAAGGTCATGGGGTCAAATGACCTTGGAATGACTTGAAAATTTGTGGAGTGGACCATATGATTATTATGGTTCTCTGGTTAAAATTTTAGGGAATTTGGAAGCTTTAAACCCCCTCAAAACCCTAACCTTAGCTTCAGGCACAAACATTGTGGTGAAGGAAAATGTCACTAAAACTCATTGAAAAGTGATGAGATTTGAGTTGAGTAGTTTTTAAAGTTAGTACAAGCTCTGGAGATTTTATTATGAATTTAGGATTATTATTTTGGATACTTCATTAACAATTTTGTAATTTGTAGTATTTACTTAGAAATTTATTATGAAGTAACTATTTGCTGGAAATTGATGAATTTTAGTCAGAGGATTTGTTATTATGTGTTAAAAAGTAGCGAAAAGTAGAGAACAAGCGAATAAACTTTTAAATAATCAAAATTTTATTATCCAAAAAAGGTATCTATTACAAAGGTATGCCCTCCCTTATATAGAATGGAGGAGAGATGAGAGAATACAAATAAGAGATGTGGGACTAAAAAATACAGGACTAAGCGGACTATACAAAACAAACCGCACAAACCGCGCGGTTAGAAAGCAGGGCTAACCGCATGGCTACCACCAGAGAGGAAGCGAGACTGCCAGGGTAGACCGCCAGACCGCCCGGTCTCCAAGCCGGCTGAGACAAACCGCCAGACCGCGCGGTCTTCAACCTGCCAAGACAAACCGCCAGGCCGCCCGGTCACCAACTTCAACACTCCCCCTCAAGCTGGAGCATATATATCGATCATGCCCAGCTTGTCGCAGATGTGGAAAAAGGAAGCGGACACCGGCTTGGTGAAGACATCTGCCAACTCGTTGTCGGACGTGACAAATGGAGTGCAAATCTGTTTCTTCAATATTTCTTCCCGAATAAAATGACAGTCGACTTCTATGTGTTTTGTTCTCTCATGAAAGACCGGATTTTTGGAAATGTGTATCGCGGCCTTATTGTCACAGAACATAGGAAGAGGATAGTTGTAAACCTCTCCTAAGTCAAGCATGAGAGCCCGCAACCACTTCAACTCACATGTAGTCGATTCCATGCTACGATATTCAGCCTCTGCACTAGACCTGGAAACGACAGACTATTTCTTGCTCTTCCAACTCACAAGATTGCCTCCAACAAATGTGCAGAAACCTGAAGTCGATTTGCGGTCCCCTTTGTCATCCGCATAGCTTGAATCAGAGTAAGCTTCAACCCTTAGGTGACCATTCTTCTGAAATAGGAGTCCTTTCCCTGGAGCAGCTTTAATATACTCTAATATCCTCAGAGCAGATTGTAGATGACACTCCCTCGGAGCTTGCATGAACTGGCTCACCTTGCCAACAGCATAAGAGATGTCGGGTCTGGTTACCGTGAGATATATGAGCTTGCCCACCAGACGCCGGTATCTCGTAAGATCAGAGAGAAGAGGTGAGTCATCTGTCCAAGTTTTGTCTTCTCCAGCAGCCATAGGACAAGTGCAGGTTTAGCACCAGTGAGTCCTGCATCCTTTAAAAGATCAAGAGCATACTTCCGTTGTGAAAGGACCATGGAGTTGGGCTTTCTAGAGATTTCAATCCCCAGAAAGTATTTCGGGGAGCCCATATCCTTGTAACCAGATGTTGACGAAGGTGTTTCTTGGTCATCAATACCCCATCCTGGTCATCGCCAGTAAGAAGAATGTCATCAACATAAACCGCAAGAATAACAAGACCAGAGGCGGTTTTCCAAACAAACAAGGAGTGATCTGCTGAGCTTCGTGTAAAACCAATGGCCGCAATAATGCCACTGAACTTGTCAAACCAGGCACGAGAACTCTGCTTGAGGCCATAGATAGCCTTCTTTAGCTGGCTTACCCGTGTCTCCCCCTGAGCAACATACCCAGGAGGTTGCTCCATGTAAACATCTTCCTGCAGATCACCATAGAGGAAGGCATTCTTAACATCTAGCTGCGAGATGGGCCAATCCCTGTTGACAGCCACAGAGAGAAGAACCTGAATAGTGCTGAGGCGAGCCACGAGAGAGAAAGTGTAGTTATCAACCCCATAAGTTTGGGTAAAACCCTTGGCAACCAGGCGAGCCTTATAACGATCCACACTGCCATCCGGGAGAAACTTCACCACGAAGACCCAACGACTACCAACAACATCTGTGCCGAAAGGAGGCGGAACAAGGGTCCAGGTACCCCGTTCAGTGAGAGTAGCAATTTCCTCATCCATGGCAACTTTCCAGTGAGGAATAGTAAGGGCCTCCTGGTAGGAACGGGGGGTGGCAGTGGCGGAGATAGCCAGGGCAAAAGCTCGGCGAGCAGGGGTAAGACGATCGTAGGAAACAACTGCAGCAAGCGGATGGTGGGTACAGGCCCGAACCCCTTTGCGAAGAGCAATCGGGAGATCCAGGTCAGCAGGTGCCTCAGTATCCGGAGTATCCGTGGTGGAGAGAGCTGGAGAGGGAGGAACATCAGTGGGAGCAGAGGGAATGGATGGGTTGGTATGAGAAGTAGGAGCAGGAGGAGTAGAAGAGGAAGCGGGAGAGAATTAAGATGCATTGGCAAAGAATGTGACATCTGCAGAGACAAATTGCTTGCAGGTAACAGGGTCAAGGCAACAATATCCTTTCTGAGTGGGAGAGTAGCCCAGAAAGACACATTTGGTGGCACGTGGTGAGAGTTTATCACGGGTGGCAGTGGGAGAGTGCACAAAAGCGGTGCACCCAAAGATGTGCAGAGGAAGAGGAAAGGGATCCTTGTCCGGATAAAGAATGGAGAAGGGGGTAGCACCGTGGAGAATGGTGGAGGGAAGGCGATTGATGAGATAGCAGGAGAGGAGGAGAGCATAGCCCCAATAGGAGCGAGGAACATGCATTTGAGTCATCATAGTGCGAGCGACATCCAGGAGGTGACGGTTTTTGCGTTCCGCCACCCCATTTTGTTGTGAGGTGTAGACACAGCTGGTTTGACGAATAACACCATGGTGAGTACAAAAGGAGGAGAAGTCGTGGCTAAGATACTCCTTAGCATTGTCAGAACGAAGGAGTTTAATAGATGTATCAAACTGAGTTTTAACCATAGAATAAAAGGAGGTCCAAACAGAGAACAGCTCGGAGCGATATTTGAGAAGATATACCCACGTACAGCGAGAGAAATCATCAATGAAGGTGACAAAATAGGAACTACCCTGACCGATGGTGAGGTGAGGAGCGGGACCCCAGATGTCAGAGTGAACGAGGTTGAACGGATGGGAAGAGCCCCGACTTTGTGTTGGGGGGAAGGAGGAGCGGTGATGTTTGCCAAGTTGACATGCATCACAGTTTAGAGGAGGATGATGAGGAGGGAGGTGCGGCAGGAGCTGTCGTAGAATTCGGGGAGGAGCATGTCCAAGGCGAAGATGCCATTGGAGAAGATCTGTAGAGGAGGAGGAGAAGGCGGATAGAGCAGAAACGTTGTCGAGGAAGTAGAGGCCACCACTCTCAGTCCCGGTAGCAATCGTCCGTTGGGAGTCCGGATCCTGAAAAGTACAAGTGGTAGGGGTGAATATGACAGAACACCGTAGTTGCTTGCATAAAGAAGTAACCGATAATAAATTGCACGGAAACTTGGGCACATAGAGGGTATCAGCCAAGCAGAGAGATGGAGTGACTTGAACCATGCCCCTCCCATGGACCGGGGAGGGAGATCCATCAGCAACAATGACCGGGGGCAACTGAGCCTGTGTGTCAAGAAGAGAGAAACATTGAGGGTTGCCTGTCATATGATTTGTTGCACCAGAGTCGATGAGGCATCGTCCGCGAGTAACAACATGAGCACTACCAGAAGAGGTGACCACGGAGGCGGATAGGCTGGAGGAGAGGAAAGCCATGGAAGCAGGAGAGGAGCAAACCGCAACGAGAAGAACAAGCCGCGAGAAGAGAAAAGAGCACCAAGCCGGGCAAACAGAAAACAGGTCGGGCGGCTAGGAAGGCCGCTACCAAGAAGCAGAGCAAAGTAGAGGGAAAGAAGTCGCACGACCTGAAAAAGTCGGGCGAACAGAGGAGAACAAGTCGCACGGCCAAAGATGAGGCTGGGGCGACTAGCAAGCATGAGCGGGTAGAAGGCAACAAGAAGTAGAGCGCGGCGAATAGAGGAGATCGCGAAAACGGTCGCGAAAAATAAGGGGCAAGCCGCGCGGGCAGACGAAGAATCAAGCGGCTAAAAAGCAGGCAAAGGCCCAGCGGGGAAGAGGTCGCGCGGACTGAGAAGGCCGAGCGAACTGAAGAGAAGAGAAGAGCAGGTGACCCCGACCAAGATGCGGGTGAGAAAGGAACAACCCGCACGGTCAGGCAGATCACAGCAGGAAACCGCGAGTATAAAGACAAGACACGCGGACAGAGACAGGCCGCAACGACTAGGAAGTCGGAGAGGCAAGAAAGAACAAGGAGTGCGGCGACAAGGAAACAGGTCGCGGCGACGAATGCAGTAGGAGAAGAGAACCAAGAAGAAGTAAGCCGCGCGAACAGGGCAGCGGACAGAAACAAGCCGCGCGGATAGAAACAAGCCGCGCGGACAGAAGAGAAGGCAAGCCGCGAGTCAAGTCGCAGAACGCGGAAAACAAGCCGCGAACAACAGAGAGCGCACAGAATCAGGAGGAAATGACCGTGTCCTCTGATACCATGTTAAAAAGTAGCGAAAAGTAGAGAACAAGCGAATAAACTTTTGAATAATCGAAATTTTATTATCCAAAAAAGGTATCTATTACAAAGGTATGCCCTCCCTTATATAGAATGGAGGAGAGATGAGAGAATACAAATAAGAGATGTGGGACTAAAGAATACAGGACTAAGCGGACTATACAAAACAAACCGCACAAACCGCGCGGTTAGAAAGCAGGGCTAACCGCACGGCTACCACCAGAGAGGAAGCGAGACTGCCAGGGTAGACCGCCAGACCGCCCGGTCTCCAAGCCGGCTGAGACAAACCGCCAGACCGCGCGGTCTTCAACCCGCCAAGACAAACCGCCAGGCCGCCCGGTCACCAACTTCAACATTATGTTTGAAGCTCTGTGAATTTTTATGGAATTTTTGGAAGATTAATTCTAAGGGTTGCTTCATTAAGAATTCTTTCCCATGAAAACTTAATTAAATTTATTTTGCAGTCTAGCAATCCTCTAAAATTATAATTTTTACGCAATGACACTCTTTGTACCATATTAAGAGTTTGTAATTATCATATAATTTTCTGATGAATAATTTTGGTACTTCCTTCTTTATATATGATTAAGGGAATTATATTGGATAAATTAATTAGAGGTCAAATAGTCTCTGAAAAATTATGAAAATTAGTATCTAGTAATATATCTCTGTTATTTAGTGATCAAAATTTTTGGGTGGCCATTACTTGAGTAGATCATATAGTTCATGTTCAAAATTGCCCATGGCCAAACTTTGGGAAAATTCAATAAATATCAAATTAATTAGAAAAAAATATGAATCTCTGATTTTAGACTAAACTTGTTATGGTGGACCTCTGGTAAATTTTATAGGAGATTTGGAAGATAATCCGGGTACCTCCTTTATACATCTCATATAGTATAGGGTGGTCTGCATATAGTAACTGCGGAAACTGAACTAGAGTGGGTAATGAATTTTGAAGAGCTGAATCCTCAGTAGGTTTCTGGTTTGGGTAAATAAAGGAATTCATCATTGGAAGACAGGATTAGTAGAGTGTGAGGTTGACTAGTGTTAGGTTGTGCTCGGGATCGGCAAAAGATCGTCCTTCCCTTAGGGAGGAAGTGTTTAATGCACTAGGGCTAGATTCAGTAAAATTAATTAAGTGTTGGGAAATCAGGTAGCAACCAATAATAGTAAGCGCCTTGCGAAAGGGAGCTTTGGGCGTAATCCCATTGTCGTTCCTAGTGCCTTCGAGAGCCCTTCACGGGGTATACCTTAGACAGTCCTGGGCTAACGTAAACTGTAGGTGTGATAAATCTTAAGAGCAACTAGAATAATTAGGAGTTCACCTTCACACACCCCGGTGTCACGGGAAGTTAGTTTGACTAGGATGTTCGAGCGGTAGACTCGGTGGTTATGGAAACGGGCAAGATGGCCCGACGAGCTCTAGCTCGGTTGATGGTTGTGAGGGGCAGGATGGCCCGGTGAGCCTTGGCTCGGTTGATGTTTGTGACAGACGGGATAGTCCGGGGAGCTTTGGCTCGGTGCTGATACATAAGGTTGCATGTGCATAAAGTAAAGGTGGTGGGTCTTCGGTATTGGAGAGTCGATGCACCGATGCCAATACGTTGACTCGGCAAGTGTGGATAGCACTTCGCCAACAGAAGCCCGGTGCGCCAGCCGGCAAGAGTACGCAGGAGTCTGCTTAGTACACCAGCGTTGAGGCGTACAATAGGTCTGACTGGTAGTGCTTTACTGATTTAGAGGTGGGTGAGGCCCAACCCACCGCTTCTGTTTGCCACTACGGAGGTATCCTGGGAGGTGAGGCTCCAGAAAGGGGGAACTAAAGGTCTGTCTGCCCAGAGTCGGGTGGGTGAGTTGCACTTGCATGATCGCATCATAACCCACTAGCATGTCATAGCATAATCATAGCATAAAACCCTTGTCACCTATTGTATAAGTGGTATGTGACGCTTATACAACAGGCCCTACAAAACGACCCCTTGGTCTATAAGCTTGTGTGGGCAAGTTTATAAATTAAGGTTAAATTCTTTATATATATATATTGTTGTTAATAACCAACATCCCAACGTATAAATTGGTATGAGACTCTTTATACGATGGGAGCCCTGTAGAAGATCCCTTGCTTATATGTTTCCGTATAAGTTAAGGTTACTTTTCACACTTTACTTTACTATCACATGTACTATAAAATTACTAGTATAGGTCCGCTGCCATCTGTTTCTTTATTACTCTCCACCTTCAAGTCCTCTCCTTTCTTCCTCTCCGCTCGGTGCCTAGGGGCCATGGGGGTAGGGGTGGGGGATGATAGGACTTAGTCTTATAGACTCACAGTTTTCGGACCACATCATTTAGGGGATCGTGGAGCCCAGCATGGAGGAGCAGCCTCGGAGGTCGGCCCGTTTGGAGATAGGGCAGTCTAGCTTAGGAGTTCAGACAGCTGGGACTGTGAGCCCCTGACCTTAGTAGTGTTTTATTTTGCTTACGCTTGAGTGACTATGTAGTGAGGATTTGATGTATCGGGCTTAAGCCCTTATTTTCAGTGCATTATATTTTGTGGACTCTCCCTTTGTGGAGATTATATTACTCTGATGTGATTTTATTGTGGACTTTTGGTTAGAGTTTTACCACTCTTGTGTTTGCTCTACTTTTGTTGCTTTTCTGTGATTGAATCGACCTGCAGGATCAGCGTTTTGTAGTGATGACCTTCCCGAGAACGGAGGTGTCACCGCAAAGCGGCGGTTCTGGGCCTAAGACCCTGGTGTTTCAAAAAGAAAAAAAATGGGGTCTTACAAGTGGTATCAGAGGAAACCTCGATCGAAAAGTAGCAGTACACAACCCCTGGGTCACCCCCGCACGAGTTTAGTTTGGGGACAAACTAAGCAGCGAAAGCAGTGGTGTGCCATATGGGGGATCACATGTAAATTGTCCACTTTTTATTAGGTATTGAGTCAATTACCTACTAATGTAGTTTGTTTCGCAGCCCCCAGCTTAGCCCACGCCACAAGGCAGAGCCCAACAGACTCCGGACGTTGCACCACCTCCCTCGGTCCCCACTCCATTCCTACAGTCAGAGATGTGAAAGACTTTGAGAGCCATCTTGGAAGCTTTTAGGGCCCAACAGGTTTCGGCTCCGCAGCCAAACCCGGGGGCCAACTGGCTGAGCATTTTCTGAGGACTTGCTCCCCCATCCTACTTGGGGACTGAGTCGGCCGTTCGGACAGAGGAGTGGCTGGACATTATGTATGAGATGCTGACCGGGATCCGGTGCCTGTGGGAGGAGAGGGTGCCCTTGGTTGTCTCTTGCTTGGATTCCAATGTCAAGAGATGGTCGAAGACTTCGCTGGATACGACATTTGCTGACAGGGAGGTTACGAAGATTACTTGGGAGGAGTTCAAGGGTGCGCTGGTGGGACACTTTGTTCCATAGTCGTCCAGGGACGAGCTGGAGGATAGATTTTTGCAGTTGAGGCAGGGGAACAAGACGGTGGTGGTGTACCACCGAGAGTTCAACCATCTAGCCCGGTTTGCAGACTCTTATCAGTTAGATGAGGCAGGATATACCAAAAGGTTCTATAAGGGCCTGCGAGAGGAGCTGAGGGAGACTCTACTATTTATATCCGACGGACCCATTTCCCGGATACTAGATATGGAAAAAAGAATAGAGGCTGGTTGGCAAGCTACTCGGCGGAAACGGCCAACGGAGGATCAGGGTCGAGGAGCAAGGAACGATTAGAGACGAGCCCGTATCACGGACGGGAGGAGGGTCGAGGACCAGCCTCGTCAGGAGGCAAGATAAGAGACAAGGGAGCCAGTGGTGGTGGCTCCACCACCTCTTCAGACACGGGAGGGACAGAGACCCGGGGGAATGGCATATCCCCCGCAAGAATGCTTCAATTGTCATCTGGTGGGGCATGTCAGGAGGAACTGCCCCATGAGGGGGGCACCCACACCAGCACCAACGGCTGCCAGCCAGCGCAATATCTTGGAGGCCGAGGTCGTGACCGAGGACGTGGATACCAGGGTAGGGATCGTAGACAAGAAAGGGAGCAGGTATATGCTTTGGACCTGGCGCAGCCTCGTAACCCAGAGCAGGTCATAGTAGGTACTCCAAGATGTTAAATTGTTTAAATATAATTCCCTTTCTCAGTTGTCAAATTTGTAGAACTACACTAGATAGAATAAATAGGAAATAAAACTCGTTATAGAATCCTAAGACATTTAATCGCCCCAGGTATAGTCTTCATCAGCGGCAAGCCCGCCTATACACTGTTCAACACGGGTGCTTCACACTCGTTCGTGTCGGAAGCCTTCGTGGAAGGGCTGGAAGGTGTGGAGCGGTTCACAGGCATGATGAGGAGGGTGCGTCTACCCGACGGATCGAAGCTATTCACCTCTGCCCACTGCAACTTGGAGGCGGAGATTGGCAAAAAGTCATTCGAAGTACCGGTAACGATCCTAAGGAAGCCAGTCTTCGACTTGATCCTGGGGATGACATGGTTGCACTGGAACCATGCCCAGATTGATTGCCAAGCAAAGAGGATCACCGTGAGGCACGGGGACTCTGTCATTGTCATCAAAGGTATAAGACCTGCCTCTCGTATACTCTTATCTTCAGTACAGGCCGTTAAGGCCCATCTGCAGGGAGAGGAGGTTTATCAGATTCTATTTGAGATGGTGGAGGCCAAGGAGTCTGTGACAGACATCCCAGTGGTGCTAGATTTTGCTGACGTCTTTCAAGAGAAACTGTCAGGACTACCTCCGCACCGAGAGCAGGACTTCCAGATACAGCTTGTGTCGGGGGCCAAGCCGGCATCTAGGGCCCCTTACCGGATGGCCCCGAAAGAGTTGACAGAGTTTCGAAGTCAGTTGTAGGAACTAGTAGAGGCAGGGTTTGTCCGGCCAAGCTCTTCACCGTGGGGAGCCCCGGTGCTATTCGTCAAGAAGAAGGACGAAAGTCTCCGCTTGTGTATTGATTATCGAGCGCTGAACAGACTGACGGTCCGGAATACATACCCGCTGCCACGGATTGACGAGTTGTTCGATCAACTGGAAGGAGCACATTTCTTCTCGATACTTGACTTGAGGTCCAGTTATTACCAGCTATGGATTCGAGAGGAGGACATTCCGAAGACCGCCTTCAGTAGTAGGTACAGACTGTTTGAGTTTACAGTGATGCCCTTCGGGCTCACAAATGCGCCGTCAGCATTTACAAGCCTCATGAACAGGGTATTCGAGGATTATTTGGATGTATTCATCATCGTATTTATTGACAACATGCTCATCTACTCAAGGACGGAGGAGGAGCATACACGACACCTGACTTTGACTCTAGAGAGGCTACGAGAACACCAGCTGTATGCGAAGTTCAGCAAATGCCAGTTTTGGCTAAAGGAGGTGGCCTTCTTAGGTCATATCATCAGCGGTGCTGGGTTGGCAGCGGACCCGGCCAAGATTCAGGCAGTTCGGGATTGGCCACCGTTGAAGACAGCCACGGATGTACAGAGCTTCCTGGGACTTGCCGGATATTACCGGAAGTTCGTCGAAGGATTCTCCCGGATTGCACTCCCTCTTACATCCCTGACGAAGAAGGAATCCCCTTTCATTTGGACGCCACAGTGTGAGGCAGCCTTTGTGGAGTTGAAAGGTCAGCTGTCACAACCCACATTTTCTAAACGATAAATTCGTATCAGAGCAAGAGAAAACACGTGCCGTGATGCCACGTCGTGCAGGGGATAACTGCACACGTTCAGGAAAAACTCCAGACTTTAGATTTTTGAGGAAAACCATAGATTAATATGAAAGAAAACCAGTTATGTTGAATGACCGTATCCCTCGGCACGGTGGATCAGCTAGTCCACAATTAAAAGTATATTTATACGCAGCAGAAAATACTTTGGTTCAATTAAGCTGACACCCTAAATGAGCATAAGTGTCCCCGAGGGACGACTCATGGTATGCACGACTCTAAAGTGAATATAGTATATATGAAAGACAGCCTTTTACGCTAAGGAAAAAAATAGTGTCTTGGTTTTATAAATATGCTATGCATGAGATACATATAGTAATGCCTTTAGGGTTTAAAATATCTAACATGCAACCTAGCATAAATCCTTCCCAGAAGCAAGTAAACAACCACAAATAGGCAAAAAATAGCAGTTAAGTTCATACCCAGCATCGCAAGAAGCCACCAGTGGGCGTCAACAACCTGACACGAACCCACTGGTGAGTATGTATGTCTATAAAGAAAGGTAAAGATCTACCTCACAAAAATCGGGGATCAACTATCTCAGCTACCCAAGAGGCCACCAACAAGCCCCTCCAAAAGAACTAGCCGCTGAACTGGCTACAACCTGGACCTGAGGAATTCAAGAAACGAACACCTCAGCAAGAAAATAATCAAAAAGGTAAATAGAGCATTAGATTTATGAGCAAATAAGAAGGGTTTACCAACCCGACAATAACTGCTATAAGCAAAAGAAAGGGGATGACAGTAAGAAAAGAGCACTGTCTGAAGCACAACAAAGCACACCAAGTGCGAGCAATAAAAGCAATATGCCCTACCAAAAGAGCCTGCAACAGCATCAAGACATATACATATATGCCAAAAGAAGAAGCCAAAGAATAGGAAAGGTACTAACAGTCCTAACACGTGGGTTAATGGCAGTGATCAAAACATGGATCTGAATACATAACCAAAACCAGATCCAAAAAGGGCTAAGGGGTCAAACAGTGGCATCACTAGGGTCCCTCACACGCCAACCTAAACCGGGCAAAAGGCGGTGGCCACAGCTCTCCACATAAAACCACGCCTCCAAAGGCCACCAAAACTCCACCACCTGCCACAACCCAAGAGTCGGCATGCAAAAATTAGCCGAACACCCAATACCACCCTAGGGAAAAGTCACACTAACAATCCTAAAGAAACACACAAACCCAAGGCAAAAACGTCGGGTTCAACCGACGCGGCCTTGCACGCCTAACCCGAACTAACTCCGAGTCTTACCTGACCCAAAACCGGCACAGCAACCGGTGTCGACACAATGTGTCGACACCACAACAGGCCGGTGTCGACACAAGGTGTCGACACCACAACAGCCGATGTCAACACAAGGTGTCGACACTACTGCGGCCGGTGTCGACACCCCGACTTGCCGGTGTCGACACAAAGTGTCGACACCCTGACTGGCCAGTGTCGACACAAAGTTTCAACACCTCTACTGGCCGGTGTCGACACAAAGTGTCGACACCTCGACTGGCCGGTGTCGAGTCCCACTCGACACTAGCGCCAGACCCAGCAACCAACCAAAACAAGAACAAAACGCCTCTCTAAAATTTCATCATCTATCGGCAATTGCTAACTACTCAACCCGAACCGTACCAAATCCGTCCCTATTAGACACATTCTCTCAGGAAAAACTGAGATTTAACTGGAACTTCTCTACACTAACAACAGTATAATCGGGGACAAAGCCTAGAGTACACCTAGGATCTAAGCAGGAGAGATATAGAATTTAATCAAGAAGAAAACAAGGATCAGTCTTAGCAAGGACGAGGGAGCATCACTTGCCTCAATACCAGCAAAGCTTGGTCGGCCACTTCCCTCGCTCTCGGATCTAGCCGCAACACTAGATCCGTGGGCTTCTCTGCACACCATATCCCGGATATCTCCAACAGCGGGGATACAAAACCTGCCACGATATTTCAAGGTACACGCATCATCTATAGAGAAATCTGGTAATTCACCTTTTTCAGCTCGAAGATACAAATGCAGAAGATCGGGATCATCCTTCTGATACAGTCTCGTAAGCGTAATCCACGAAGGTTCTGCCACTGCCAAACTACTCTGCGAATCGCAGCTTCCCACAGAAATGTCCATCAAAAGGAATTCTTCCACTAGACGCTCGGCAGAGAGATTGAAAATCTTCCCTGACTTCCGACTCAGGGCGTCGGCCACCACATTAGCCTTGCCCGGATGGTACTGGATTTCAACATCATAGTCGGCCACATACTCCAACCATCGCCGCAGGCGCAGATTCAATTCTTTCTGGGTGAAGACATACTTTAAACTCTTATGATCCGTGAAAATCTTGCACTGCGCGCCATATAGAAAATGCCTCCACAATTTCAGCGCATAGATCACAGCTGCAAACTCCAGGTCATGCGTAGGGTAATTCCTCTCGTGAGTCTTTCGCTGCCTCGACCCGTACGCAATCACCTTCCCGCCCTGCATCAATACGCAGCCCAGTCCAACATGCGATGCATCCACATATATATCATACTCACTACCCTCTGTAGGTAAAGACAAAATTGGAGCCGAAAATAACCTTCTTTTTAGTTCCTCAAAAGCCTCCTCACACTTGCCATCCCATATGAAGGCTACATTCTTCTGCGTCAACCTGGTCAACGGCGCGGACAAGGTAGAGAATCCCTCTACAAATCTTCTATAATAGCCAGCCAAACCCAAGAAGCTTCTGATCTCTTTGGGAGTAACAGGCCTCGCCCATTCCATAACAGCAGCGATCTTTTCTGGGTCCACCGATATTCCCTCCTTATTAACCACGTGGCCCAGAAAAGAAACTTGAGGCAACCAAAATTCGCATTTGCTCAGCTTGGCGTATAGCTTATGGTCTCTCAGAGTCGCCAAGACCAGTCGCAAATGTCGATCATGCTCCTCCGCATCTTTAGAGTACACCAAAACATCGTCTATAAAGACAATCACAAACGTATCTAGAAATTCCTTGAAAACTCTGTTCATCAAATCCATAAAAGCTGAGGGCGCATTAGTCAAACCAAATTACATAACCAAAAACTCAAAATGCCCATGACGAGAGCGGAACGCCGTCCGCGGAACATCTGACTCCCGAATCCTCAACTGGTGATAGCCCGATCGAAGATCAATCTTGGAAAACACAACACTACCACGCAGTTGGTCAAACAAATCATCGATTCGCGGCAAGGGGTACCTGTTCTTAACAGTAACCTTGTTCAGCTCTCTATAGTCGATGCATAACCTCATCGACCCGTCTTTCTTTTTAACGAACAGCACTGGTGCACCCCAAGGCGAAGAACTCGGCCTTATGAAACCTTTTGCCAACATCTCATCCAGCTGAATTCTCAACTCTTCCAGCTCTCGCGGGGCCATCCGGTACGGCGAATTTACAATAGGACGCGTGCCTGACTCCAAATCTATAACAAACTCGACATCTCGATCGGGTGGAAGACCGGGAAGATCGTTAGGAAACACATCAGAAAAGTCACACACTACAGGAATCTCTTCCAAACACGGCACACTAACAACCGTCCCTATCAGAGAGACCACACATGAAAAACAGCCAGAATCAAGCAACTTCCGAGCACGCACCGCAGAAATGACTGGAGTCTCCTAGAGAGCATACCCATAAATGCTCCCTGGCTGACCGTTGTCCTTGACGAAGGCCAAGCGCTTACCCTTGCACTGGATAACTGCATCGTACCTTGACAACCAGTCCATGCCCAAAATAACATCGAAGTCCTCCAGGTCAATCACCTTCAGATCTGCCTTTGCTAGAAAATCTCCCAACAAAATCGGACAATCAAGGGCACCCAGGTCCGTAACCACAGAGTCACCGGAGGGGAACTTAACGCAGAAGGCACCACCAACACGATCTAGGCCCAAACAGAACCGCTCCACGAAAGCTCTAGCCACAAACGAGTGGGTAGCGCCTGAATCGAAGAGAACGCCCCCCCAGCGGTTCTTTACCTTAAATCGTCCTACAAATAGCGCACGCATCTAAGGCAACAAACGCTAAAACAAAAACTACAACCAAAAAGGGAACATAATGAAACGACTGGGGAGGAGTCGAACCTGAGATAACCAGGGTCGAGGTCTGCGCTTCGTCTGCCGAAAGTACATTCAGCTTCCCATTTCCTTTATCCATTTGCTGAGGCGGTGGTAAAGCCTGGAGGGGAACTGGCTGCAGAATAGGCTGGAGCTGTGAGCACCTTGTCTTGAGATGACCCTTCTGCACACATTGAAAACAGACTTTATCTTTTAACCAGCATCGGGAAACATCATGCCCCTTCCTCCCACACATGACACACACCAAGTCTCCTCTGGAAGCACCCTGAATCGCGTGCACCTGTTCCTTCTTCTGCGCTCCCAACCTTTTAAAACACTTCTCAAAGGGGTGGCCTGGCCGGCCACAAAAACTACAAACCTCTTTGATCTTCTTTCTCGAGACAACATCAGGTTCCTGAGGGCTCTTCCCTCCACCGGACTTCCGCTTATCCTTCCTCAATTGCTGGCCTCTATTCTTGGCATTCTCAATGGCCTCAAGCCTCAATGCAGCTTCAACTACGCTGGCATAACTGACTGCTCCGTAGGCATTCGCTAACTGCTGAATGTCGCTTCTTAGTCCACCCAGAAATCGCTTAACTCGGTCTGCCTGAACACTCACCAGGCCAGGAGCAAACCGACTCAACTTACTAAACTCAATCTCATACTCACTAACCGTGAGTTTCCTCTGCTTTAAATGAAGAAAGTCATTCATTAGTCGGTCCCGCTCGACTGAAAGCAGAAACTTACATAACAACATCACCTTAAATGACTGCCAAGTGCATCCTGCCACCAAGCTCTCTTTCTCCCTCAGCCACCAACTCTTTGCTAAGCCCTTGAGCTAATAGGCAGCGAGCATCACTCTCTGATCGTCCGCAATCCCAGAGTAAGAGAACATCTCTTCAATGGAAATCAGCCAGTCATCCAAAATCATGAAATCTGCTTGCCCATCATAAGTAGGGGGCCTAAGCCGCTGAAACTGGGATATGAACGTCATCTCCGGGGGCACCATAACCAAAGGCACGAGAGGAGAAGGAGGGGCAGGAACAGCTACCCCCTCAGCGGGTTCCTGAAGTCTCGGAGTCTGTCCCGCCACCACTGCTACAAGAGACTGAATTTGAGCCTGCATAGCCACTAACCTGCCTCGATAAGGCCTCGTTACTCTGCCGCAGGTTTTCTACCAACGCCTCGCTCTGCGCTCCTGACGTCTCACCCTCGGATTGGGGGGTCGATCTCGTCGCAAGACGTCTCGCCATCCTGTAATCGCACAAGCTTTAGACAAAACCTAGCCCAACAGCTAGAACAAAACTACCCGGTACAGACAAACACACTTAAATATGAACTTCAACTGCAAAACTTGCTCTGGGAGTTGTTTTTACCATGATGATGTTATGCTTAATCTAAGATGGTTCACCACCATCATGCTAACTCATGTGCCTAAACCATGAATGCATGTATTTGTATTCTGCTTGACTCAAAACCATGCGTGTACATATGTCATCATGCAAATCTTTAGCTTGGCACGTTGTGCTTATGAAATATTATGCTATGCATGATGTGCTATGCATTCTAAAAAGGCCTTAATGCATGCCATGGGCGGCGTACACATGAAAATGTTATGCATCCCATACTACATAACATTCCCATGCAACGAAAAAAGAAAACGTGCTAGCCGCATTCATGTGGTGAGGTTATGCATGCCATACTACATAACCCTCACATGTTGCCTCCTATGGTGGATCCATATACAAACACATATTATGCATCCCATACTACATAATATGCCCTGTATACTTCTTCATGCTCATGAGTGTAGTGTTCGTGCTTCAGCCAAGACGTGCTGATGACATATCAGTGCGTGTATGGTACGATGCTAACCACTAATGCAAACAAGGGAAAGGTTGCCCGACCATTTGTCAAGCAACCTCCCTCTGATACCAACTGTCACAACCCGCATTTTCTCAACGATAAATTCGTATCACAGCAAGAGAAAACACGTGTCGTGATGCCACGTCGTGTAGAGGATAACTGCACACGTTCAGGCAAAACTCCAGACTTTAGATTTTTGAGGAAAACCATAGATTAATATGAAAGAAAACCAGTTATGTTGAATGGCCGTATCCCTCGGCACGGTGGATCAGCTAGTCCACAATTAAAAGTATATTTATACGCAGTAGAAAATACTTTGGTTCAATTAAGCTGACACCCTAAATGAGCATAAGTGTCCCCGAGGGACGACTCATGGTATGCACGACTCTAAAGTGAATATAGTATATATGAAAGATAGTCTTTTACGCTAAGGAAAAAATAGTGTCTTGGTTTTATAAATATGCCATGCATGAGATACATATAGTAATGCCTTTAGGGTTTAAAATATCTAACATGCAACCTAGCATAAATCCTTCCCAAAAGCAAGTAAACAACCACAAATAGGCAAAAAATAGAAGTTAAGTTCATACCCAGCATCGCAATAAGCCACCAATGGGCGTCAACAACCTGACACGAACCCACTGGTGAGTATGTATGTCTATACAGAAAGGTAAAGATCTACCTCACAAAAATCGGGGATCAGCTATCTCAGCTACCCAAGAGGCCACCAACAAGCCCCTCCAAAAGAACTAGCCGCTGAACTGGCTACAACCTGGACCTGAGGCATTCAAGAAAAGAACACCTCAGCAAGAAAATAATCAAAAAGGTAAATAGAGCATTAGATTTATGAGCAAATAAGAAGGGTTTACCAACCCGGCAACAACTGCTATAAGCAAAAGAAAGGGGATGACAGTAAGAAAAGAGCACTATCTAAAGCACAGCAAATCACACCAAGTGCGAGCAATAAAAGCAATATGCCCTACCAAAAGAGCCTGCAACAGCATCAAGACATATAAATATATGCCAAAAGAAGAAGCCAAAGAATAGGAAAGGTACTAACAGTACTAACACGTGGGTTAATGACAGTGATCAAAACATGAATCTGAATACATAACCAAAACCAGATCCAAAAAGGGCTAAGGGGTCAAACAGTGGCAACACTAGGGTCCCATACACGGCAACCCAAACCGGGGTAAAAGGTGGTGGCCCTCAGCTCTCCACATAAAACCACCACTCCAGAGGCCACCAAAACTCCACCACCTGCCACAACCCAAGAGTCGGCATGCAAAAATTAGCCGAACACCCAATACCCCCTAGGGAAAAGTTACACTAACAATCCTAAAGAAACACACGAACCCAAGGCAAAAACATCGGGTTCAACCGACGCGGCCTTGCACGCCTAACCCGAACTAACTCCGAGTCTTACCTGACCCAAAACCGCACAGCAACCGCTGTCGACACAATGTGTCGACACCACAACAGGCCGGTGTGGACACAAGGTGTCGAAAACACAACAGAGGTGTCGACACAAGGTGTCGACACTACTGCGGCCGGTGTCGACACAAGGTGTCGACACCCCGAATGGCCGGTGTCGACACAAAGTGTCGACACTCTGACTTGCCGGTGTCGACACAAAGTGTCGACACCCTGTTTGGCCGGTGTCGACACAAAGTGTCGACACCTCTACTGGTCGGTGTCGACACAAAGTGACGACACCTCGACTGGCCGGTGTCGAGTCCCACTCGACACTAGCGCCAGACCCAGCAACCAACCAAAACAAGAACAAAATGCCTCTCTAAAATTTCATCATCTATCGGTAATTGCTAACTACTCAACCCGAACCGTACCAAATCCGTCCCTATTAGACACATTCTCTCAGGAAAAACTGAGATTTAACTGGAACTTCTCTACACTAACAACAGTATAATCGGGGACGAATCCTAGAGTACACCTAGGATCTAAGCAGGAGAGATATAGAATTTAATCAAGAAGAAAACAAGAATCAGCCTTGGCAAGGACGAGGGAGCATCACTTGCCTCAATACCAGCAAAGCTTGGTCGGCCACTTCCCTCACTCTCGGATCTAGCCGCAGAGCACCAAGCCGAGGAACTGAAGGAATGCAGATCCAAGGGAGAGCAATCCATATCCACTCTCGAAATCGAATTTTGACCGGTAAATCTCCAGGAATCGGCGTCCGAAGGCTATGGTAGTCCGGCGGTTCTCTTCCTCTCGTACAGGCGGCGGCTTCTTCCAAAAAGAGACAATGAAAAGAGACAATGAACCGAGCCCAAATTTCTAACCTAAGGCTATTTATAAGCATCAGTTTTAATAATCAATACATATTAATTATTTGCAATATCAAAACGACGTGAGAACCGAAACATCTCGGAAATTGATGAAATTCACATCGCAGCTAAAAACCCACGCTACGAACACAACTGCGAAGTCGAAATTAGCATTCGACGAACAAAACTCGGGATATCACTACCCGAAGCCAAAACACAAGCATTCCCTAAGAGGCCCATCTGAGTCACCAAACAGACTCCGGCTAGCTGGGGAATCTTGCTAACAGGCTACAACTAGTCTACACAAGGAACCCTAAGAGCTAAGACCACGCTCTACAATGGCAAAGTGCCGGAAATATGCCATCGTAACGCCAGCCAAAGATCAAATAAAACACAGAAAAACCGGGGGCGTTACAGCCACTCCCCCTAAAAGAAAGTTTCGCCTCGAAACTTTACTCACGACACTCCTATAAAGAAGGAGAGAGAAAGAGCCAGGAAAGGGCTATATATATAAATAAAATAGAACATACCAGGCACAAGATCAAGATGAGGGTGAGCCTCCCTCATAGCCCACTCAAATTCCCAAGTCGCGCTTTCCACATCCTAATTCCTCCATAAAACTTTAACCATAGGAATAGTCTTCTTCCGCAACGCACTAACTTGAGAATCCAAAATGCGGACAGGCACCTCCACATAAGAAAGATTCGGCTCAAACTGAGGCACAGAATCCAAAACCTGCCTGCCACTTATCACACATTTCCGCAGCTGACTGACGTAGAAGACATCATGCACGCCAGGGAAATTTGCGGGAAGAGCCGGCCTATAAGCTGATAACCCAATCCGCTCAACAATCAGAAACGGCCCCACGTACCTCGGGTCCAACTTCCTGTTCTTGCCAAACCGCTTGACTCCGATCAATGGGGAGACCTTTAAGAACACCGAGTCCCCCATAACAAATTCCAAGTCCGATCTACGCCGGTTGGCGTTCTTCTCATATCTCTCCTGGGCTAACCGAAGCTTTTCCCGAATAAGCTTCACAGCGGTTTCCATCTCCTCGAGCGCTTCTGGACCCAGCAAAGGTCTCTCGCCAAGCTCAGCCCAAAACAAGGGAGTCCTGCAGCACCTCTCATACAAAGCTTCAAAAGGAGCCATTTGCAAGCTTTCTTGATAACTATTGTTATACACGAATTAAATAAGCCGCAAGCGCTCGTCCCACGCTCCTCCGTGGTCCAGAATATAGCATCGGATCATATCTTCCACAATCTGATTTACCTGCTCCGTCTGACCGTTGGTCTGCGGATGATAAGCTGTAGAATATCTCGAATCTGTACCCAACCCCTCTTGGAGGCTCTTCAAAAATGAGACGTGAACCTGGAGTCTCGATCCGATATGATACTTACGGGTACACCATATAATCTGACAACCTCTTCCAGATACAGCTCGGCTATCTTCCTCATCAGATAATCGATCTTAAATGGTACGAAATGAGCACTCTTCATCAATCTGTCTACGATTACCCAAACTGAATCATGCCCCTTAGGAGATCTCGGTAAGCCTGTAATGAAATCCATCGAGATACTCTCCCACTTCCACGTCGGAATCTCCAAGGGAGTCAGCTTGCCACCAGGCCTCCCATGATCGGCTTTCACACGCCTGCAAGTGTGACACTCAGAAACAAATCTGGCTATACCACTCTTCATTACATACCACCAGGCAATCTGCTTTAAATCATGATACATCTTGGTAGACCCTGGATTGTATGCAACACTAGATCCGTGGGCTTCTCTGCACACCATATCCCGGATATCTACAACAGCGGGGATACAAAACCTGCCACGATACTTCAAGGTACCCGCATCATCTATAGAGAAATCTGGTAATTCACCTTTTTTAGCTCGAAGATACAAATGCAGAAGATCGGGATCATCCTTCTCATACAATCTCGTAAGCGCAATCCACGAAGGTTCTGCCACTGCCAAACTACTCTACGAATTGCAGCTTCCCACAGAAATGTCCATCAAAAGGAATTCTTCCACTAGACGCTCGGCGGAGAGATTGAAAATCTTCCCTGACTTCCGACTCAGGGCGTCGGCCACCACATTAGCGTTGACCGGATGGTACTGGATTTCAACATCATAGTCGGCCACATACTCCAACCATCGCCGCTGGCGCAGATTCAATTCTTTTTGGGTGAAGACATACTTTAAACTCTTATGATCCGTGAAAATCTTGCACTGCGCGCCATATAGAAAATGCCTCCACAATTTCAGTGCATAGATCACAGCTGCAAACTCCAGGTCATGCGTAGGGTAATTCCTCTCGTGAGTCTTTAGCTGCCTCGACCCGTACGCAATCACCTTCCAGCCCTGCATCAATACGCAACCCAGTCCGACATGCGACGCATCCACATATATATCATACTCACTACCCTCTATAGGCAAAGACAAAATTGGAGCCGAACATAACCTTCCTTTTAGTTCCTCAAAAGCCTCCTCACACTTGCCATCCCATATGAAGGCTACATTCTTCTGCGTCAACCTGGTCAACGACACGGACAAGGTAGAGAATCCCTCTACAAATCTTCTATAATAGCCAGCCAAACCCAAGAAGCTTCTGATCTCTTTGGGAGTAACAGGCCTCGCCCATTCCATAACAGCAGCGATCTTTTCTGGGTCCACCGATATTCCCTCCTTATTAACCACGTGGCCCAGAAAAGAAACTTAAGGCCACCAATATTCGCATTTGCTCAGCTTGGCGTATAGCTTATGGTCTCTCAGAGTCACCAAGACCAGTCGCAAATGTCGATCATGCTCCTCCGCATCTTTAGAGTACACCAAAACATCGTCTATAAAGACAATCACAAACGTATCTAGAAATTCCTTGAAAACTCTGTTCATCAAATCCATAAAAGCTGAGGGCGCATTAGTCAAACCAAATTACATAACCAAAAACTCAAAATGCCCATGACGAGAGCGGAACGCCGTCCGCGGAACATCTGACTCCCGAATCCTCAACTGGTGATAGCCCGATCGAAGATCAATCTTGGAAAACACAGCACTACCACGCAGTTGGTCAAACAAATCATCGATTCGCGGCAAGGGGTACCTGTTCTTAACAGTAACCTTGTTCAGCTCTCTATAGTCGATGCATAACCTCATCGACCCGTCTTTCTTTTTAACGAACAGCACTGGTGCACCCCAAGGCGAAGAACTCGGCCTTATGAAACCTTTTGCCAACATCTCATCCAGCTGAATTCGCAACTCTTCCAGCTCTCGCGAGGCCATCCGGTACGGCGACTTTACAATAGGACGCGTGCCTGGCTCCAAATCTATAACAAACTCGACGTCTCGATCTGGTGGAAGACCGGGAAGATCGTTAGGAAACACATCAGAAAAGTCACACACTACAGGAATCTCTTCCAAAACCGGCACACTAACAACCGTCCCTACCAGAGAGACCACACATGAAAAACAGCCAGAATCATGCAACTTCCGAGCACGCACTGCAGAAATGACTGGAGACTCCTAGAGAGAATACCCATAAATGCTCCATGGCTGACCGTTGTCCTTGACGAAGGCCAAGCGCTTACCCTTGCACTGGATAACTGCATCGTACCTTGACAATCAGTCCATGCCCAAAATAACATCGAAGTCCTCCAGGTCAATCACCTTCAGATCTGCCTTTGCTAGAAAATCTCCCAACAAAATCGGACAATCAAGGACACCCAGGTCCGTAACCACAGAGTCACCGGAGGGGAACTTAACGCAGAAGGCACCACCAACACGATCTAGGCCCAAACTGAACCGCTCCACGAAAGCTCTAGCAACAAACGAGTGGGTAGCGCCTGAATCGAAGAGAACGCGCGCCCAGCGGTTCTTTACTTTAAATCGTCCTACAAATAGCGCACGCATCTAAGGCAACAAACGCTAAAACAAAAACTACAACCAAAAAGGGAACATAATGAAACGACTGGGGAGGAGTCGAACCTGAGATAACCTGGGTCGAGGTCTGCGCTTCGTCTGCCGAAAGCACATTCAGCTTCCCATTTCCTTTATCCATTTGCTGAGGCGGTGGTAAAGCCTGGAGGGGAACTGGCTGCAGAATAGGCTGGAGCTGTGGGCACCTTGTCTTGAGATGACCCTTCTGCCCACACTGAAAATAGACTTTATCTTTTAACCAGCATCGGGCAACATCATGCCCCTTCCTCCCACACATGGCACACACCAAGTCTCCTCTGGAAGCACCCTGAATCACGTGCACCTGTTCCTTCTTCTGCGCTCCCAACCTTTTAAAACACTTCTCAAAGGGGTGGCCTGGCCGGCCACAAAAACTACAAACCTCTTTGATCTTCTTTCTCGAGACAAGATCAGGTTCCTGAGGGCTCTTCCCTCCACCGGACTTCCGCTTATCCTTCCTCAACTGTTGGCCTCTATTCTTGGCATTCTCAATGGCCTCAAGCCTCAAGGCAGCTTCAACCACGCTGGCATAACTGACTGCTCCGTAGGCATTCGCTAACTGCTGAATGTCGCTTCTTAGTCCACCCAGAAATCGCTTAACTCGGTCTGCCTGAACACTCACCAGACCAAGAGCAAACCGACTCAACTTACTAAACTGAATCTCATACTCACAAACCGTGAGTTTCCTCTGCTTTAAATGAAGAAATCATTCATTAGTCGGTCCCGCTCGACTGAAGGCAGAAACTTACTTAACAACATCACCTTAAATGACTCCCAAGTGCATTCTGCCACCAAGCTCTCTTTCTCGCTCAGCCGCCAACTCTTTGCTAAGCCCTTGAGCTGATAGGCAGCGAGCATCACTCTCTGATCGTCCGCAATCCCAGAGTAAGAGAACATCTCTTCAATGGAAATCAGCCAGTCATCCAAAATCATGAAATCGGCTTGCCCATCATAAGTAGGGGGCCTAAGCCGCTGAAACAGGGATATGAACGTCATTGTTGGGTACATTGGTTCTAATGTACCTGATTTGAAGAAGCCTCACCCAACTCAATGATATACATCAAAATGTATTTGATGTATTTTGAGTTACTTGTGCAGGTTAAGTATTTGCAGGAAAGAAGAAAAGTTTCTAAGTCCATGTGTCGACACCCAGAGGGAAAGTGTCGACACTTAAGAAGACTTGTGTCGACACCCAGGCAAGCAGTGTCGACACTTGGAGTCATTGTATCGACACCAGGGATGCTGAGTCGACACCAGACAAAAAGTGTCGACACAAGGAGATGTGTCAACACTCAATGAAGAAAGCCAATGAAGCTGTGTCGACACTTAGCAGTTGTGTCAACACCCAGTGAAGCTGTGTCTACATCAGAAAGTGTCGACACTTGGAAGCTGTGTCGACACTCAGCAAAAGCTAGCAGAGACTAAGTACAAGTGTCGACACCCAGAACAATGTGTTGACACACAACAGAAGAGTCAACACTTCAAGAAAGTGTCGACACCCAGAACAATGTGTTGACACTCAACAGAAGAGTCAACACTTGAAGAAAGTGTCGACACATGGAGCTGTGTCGACACTTAGCAAAGAACAGCAAGATCAACAAATTATTATAAGTACAAGTGTCGACACTAAGGGATGTGTCGACACTCAGCTGAAGTCTCAACTGAAGAAGAAAGTGTCGACACAAGGAGCTGTGTCGACACTCAACTAGTATCTACACTGAAGACATGTGTCGACACCAAGAAGCAGTGTCGACACTTAACAGATTCAACACATGAAAATGTGTCGACACAAAGGAGATGTGTCGACACTTAGAAGAATTCAGCAAGATACTGAAGAACAAGGACTTGTGTCGACACACATTATCAGTGTCGACACATGAAGAAGAAGCGGTGTCGAGATATAAAATCTACAACACAAGGAGTTGTGTCGACACCTTGTAGACTAGTGTCGACACTTAGACAACTTGTGTCGACACTTGGTCTATAAGTGTCGACACTTAAAGACAGAAAGTCTCGACACTTTCAGACAGTTAGAGAATCTTCAAGAACTGACTGGATGACTTGACAGCTGCCGTTCCAGCCGGTCTACAACACCTGTCAGAGTTGTCAGAAAACAGTTATGGACCGGACCAGCCGGTTACCATGAAGAAGGCCTATAAATAGGCTTATACAGTCTACAGAAATGTGGTTGAGTGGATTGAAAACAAGTCCAAGTGATCATTAACAAGAAGAAGATCTAGCTTTCAAGTGAAGATCTAAGAAGTTGGAGAGAGAGAGAGAGCTCCATCCAAGAAATCAGTTGTTGGAACCAGACTGAGAAGAAGAGTTCAGATCTACTCTGAACCTTAAGTAGCATAGATCAAGGATCAACTGCAGAATGAGTCAATCTTATTGAGTTCTACTTTCAAGAAGCTTTGAAGAAAGCTAAGTCAGATTGAGTCCAGCTGAGTTCTTCCAAGAACTCATCAAGAATCTCACAAATTATCTCTCTTTCATCTGAGTTGTTGAGTTTATACTTTTTGTATTCATTATAACTTGTAGGATCCTTAGGGATCTGAGATTGTAAGCCTGTAATTATAAAGGCTGAGGGTAGGAGAGTTAAATCTCTGAGTGTAGGCCTTGGTGGCTGAGTGTAGGCCTTGGTGGCTGAGTGTAGGCCTTGGTGGCTGAGTGTAGGCCTTTGTGGCTGAGTGTAGGCTTTGTGGAAAAGCTGAGTTGTAGGGCCTTGGGCCTGAGGTGTAGGAGCCTGTTTTGGGTTCTGAGTTAGTGGAGGAGTTTGGCCGAATATAGTACACTTCTAGATAGGCAAAGGGGGAAAGTGGATGTACCCAAAGCTTGGGGAACCACTATAAAACTCTGTGTCTACTGTGTTTGTGGTTTGCTGTGTATGCTGTGTGATTGCTGTGCAATAGTAGATTAAATTCTGTCTTAGAAACTGATTGCTGCCATAAAAAGTCAAAAAGAATTTGGTCACCTATTCACCCCCCCCCCCCCCTCTAGGTGTTTAGGTACTATATCTTTCAAGTGGTATCAGATCCAAGTTCCTCAAAAAGGACTAACAGTCTGAGGAGATCCTGTTGGCAGATTCAGTCTAAGTCAAATTACAGATTCAAGAAAATCAAGAACCATGGGTTCCACAGAAAATCACAAGGAATTGGGATCCATGAAGCTACCCATATGTAGGAAGGAAATCTTTGGCATATGGAAGGAAAGGGTGAGGCTGTTTATGGAAGCCTCAGACCCTAGGATTTACATCACAGTAAAAGAAGGGTCATATGTGCCCATGAAGGTGTCAGTATTAGATGCAAATCAGAGAACACCAAAGGATTTCTCTGAAATGACTAAGGATGAAATTATTCTGGCTACCATGGACAAAAGGGCTCAAAACATCATTGTAAGTGCTATAGATGATGCAACTTTTCAGAATCTGATACACTGTAAGACAGCTAAAGAGATGTGGGAAACTCTTATTGTGTACATGGAGGGTTCTGAAGAAGTAAGGCAAGACAGAAAATCCTTGCTAAATCAAGAATATGAAAGTTTTAGACAAGGAAAAGCTGATAGCATAACTGAGTGCTATAAGAAGTTCTACAGGATTATGAATGAGCTCATGTCCTATGGCAGAGAGTTCAGTAATTATGAACTCAATGACAAGTTTCTAAGGTCCCTAACAAAAGATTGGGACACCAAGATCTGTGCCATTAGAGAAATGGCTAAGTTGGCAGAAATTCCTCCACCTACACTGTTTGGCAAACTGTTGTCTTATGAAATGCAGTTGACAGTGAGGAAAGAAGAGGAGAAATCAACAAGAGGTGAACATAAGGAAAGTACAGTGGCCTTCAAGATAGAAGCCCCCAGAAAGTACAGATGTAAGTCACCTTCTCCACCTCCAAAAGCAGCTGATTCTGAGTCAGATGAGTCAGTCAGCACAAAATCTGAAAGCAGTGAAAGTGATGAGGACTTTGCTGCCTTCACAAGACATTTTCAGAAATTCTTAAAGAAGAAACAGTGGAGGTCAAGGCCATCTACTTCACAGGGAAAGGAAGTCTCTTATCAGAAAAAGAAGTCTTCAAAGAAAGACAAGAAAAAGTCAAAGTCTAGCAAAGCTGCACTATCAAAAATTGTGTGCTATTACTGTAATAGACAAGGTCATGTGATAGCAGATTATCCTGAGAAGAGAAAGGAGTCTAGTGACAAGAAAAGGAGTCAATACAAAGGCAAGAAAGAAAAGTCATTTGTTGCCAAAAAGGAGAAGACTCTGTCAGATATTTCTTCATCAGAAACTGAGTCAGTTGTTGAGGCATATATAGGGCTGTTTGCTGAAGAAGAAGAAGAAGAGTTCATGCAGATTATGGAGTCTATATATGAACAAGAAGACAGTCAATGCCAAGGGCTAATGGCATTGACTGAAAGTGACAAAATCCTGGAGCAGCCAGGACCTAGTAAGGTACAACATTGTTCTTCCAGTTCAGTTTCTTGTGCCAATACAGAATCAGATTCATCTTCATCAAGTGATGAGAATGTATCTGAGTCTGAAGAAGATATTCGTCAGTTGATAGATGAATATAAAGTTCTGTTGCAAGCTTATAAGAAGAGCAAGTCCCTTGCCAAAAGTCAGGCAAAGGAAATTGCTAATCTCAAAGCTATGGCAACTGATTTTGAGAAGTCTTTTGATCAAAAGCTTAATGAGATAGCCAGAATGAAGCACATAACTGTGATTAAGATGGGGACTATCACATTTAAGAATGATCAAATCAAGAGTCTGGAGATTAATCTTCAGAAGGAGAAAGATCTAGTTGCTAGGTTTTCTAAACCTAAGTCAGTTCTACCTTTAATTGATGAATTTGTTCATCACAAAGGCAAGGCTGGACTGGGTTTCATTAAACCTGCAAGGACTGTCCAGTCCAAGTCCAATGGCAAAGCCCCAACACTCAACAAGCCAGCTGTGGATAAAACAGCTAAGACTGTACCTAAGCAAAGGTACAATAATTTTGAGTGTTGGTGCTGTGGCAAGGTTGGCCACTTTGCAATGGACTGTTGGCACAATGCTAGTGCCAAAGTGAGTAACAAACTGCCTATTGGAAAACCAGTAGGTAGCTTTGTCAGGATGCAAACTAACAAGTACCAAGGACCCAAGAATTCTTTGGGTTCTAAGGTTCACTAATCTGTTTTGCAGGTAAGTCCAAGTTGCCATGCCCCAATATGGTACTTGGACAGTGGATGTTCCAGACATATGACTGGAACTAGGGGACTACTAACGGACTACATTCCAATCAAAGATGGTCCAAAAGTCACCTTTGGTGGTTCTGAAAAAGGAATCAACAAAGGGTTTGATAACATTTCTAGTAACTTAGTTACCATTACTCAAGTGGCTTTTGTTAAAGGGTTGAAACAAAACCTAATAAGTATAAGTCAATTAAGTGATGTAGGGTATGACATCTCATTTGTGAAAAATGGTTGTCATATCAAGAGGTCAAGTGATCAAGAGATCATTTTGACAGGTTATAGGAAGAGGAATGTCTACTGCCTAGACATTATGTGTGAGACCAATGGTTCTCAAGTGTGTCTTGTAGCAGATGAGAAAGTCTCTCATTGTGTCAAATGGCACAAGAGGCTAGCTCATCTAAACTACAAGACAATTGGCAAACTCTTTAGCAAAGAGTTAGTGAGGAATGGTCCTCAAGTTAAGTGTGTTAAAGATGGTATTTGCTCAGCTTGTCAAAAGGGCAAGCAGACTAGATCCATCTTTAGAAGCATAGAAAACAAAGATGCTATGAGGTGTTTATACCTCTTGCATATGGATCTCTTTGGTCCAATGCCAGTTCACAAACCTAGGTAGGAAGGTCTATACCTTTGTAGTTGTAGATGACTACTCAAGGTTTTCCTGGGTGTTCTTCTTAAGATAGAAATCTGAAATACCTAGTGTCTTCCATAGCTTTGTCAAGCAAATTCAGAATGAACTAGACAGTACAGTGGTCAAAATAAGAAGTGACCATGGTACTGAATTTCAGTCTGATAGTATGACAAGACTATGTGAAGACTTTGGGATATTTCAAGAGTTTTTTTCACCAAGAACACCTCAGCAAAATGGCATTGCTGAGAGGAAGAATAGAACCTTGATTGAGGCTGGTAGGAGCCTATTAAGTGACATATCACTACCAGAAAATTTCTGTGCTGAAGCAGTTAATACTGCATGCCATGTTATTAATAGGGCTACCATTACTAAAGGCCTCAACAAGACCCCCTATGAGGTTGTGAAAGGCAAGAAACCAAACCTATCCTACTTCAGGATCTTTGGTTGCAAATGCTTCATACTTAACAATGGAAAGTCTTACTTAACTAAGTTTGCTGCTAAGTCCCAAGAGGGAATTTTTGTTGGGTACAGCAACAACAGTAAGGCTTATAGAGTCTACAACTTGTCTACACAAGTTGTAGAAGAATCTGTACATGTAGTATTTGATGAGACTAAACTTATTAACAATGAGTTGTCTAGTAGTGTATGCAGCTTCTCAGGTATAACAAAGAAGTTGGACAAGCTTACTATAGAAGAAGAACCTGCTGCAAGACAGCAAGTAGAAGATAGTGGCTGCTATCCAGGGGGAGTACTACATGTACCTAGTGCAGAAGAAGTACAAGGAGTGCAGCAAGATGAAGAAATTGAAGAGGTTCAACCAGAAGTCAGGATGCCTCTAGCCAATAGGCATCTTAGAGATCATCTAGTAGAGCAGATTATTGGAGATCCAAGACAAGGGGGACAAACAAGGAGCAGAAATCTGAATGCAGCAATCTACTCCAGTTTTCTATCTCAAGTTGAACCAAAGAAGTTTGAAGAAGCCATTCTAGATCCACAATGGACTGAAGCAATGCAAGAAGAGCTGAATCAGTTCAAGAGGTGCAAGGTCTGGGAACTTGTTCCTAAACCTAAAGACCACAATATAATAGGAACCAAGTGGATCTACAGGAATAACTTGGATGAACAAGGTGTCATCATTAAGAATAAAGCAAGATTGGTTGCTAAAGGATATAGGCAGGAAGAAGGTATTGATTTTGATCAAACCTTTGCTCCAGTAGCCAGACTGGAAGCCATAAGGATGTTCCTGGCCTAGCAACCTTTCAAGGATTCAAAGTTTACCAAATGGATGTCAAGTCAGCATTTCTGAATGGTAATCTTAAAGAGGAAGTCTATGTGGAACAGCCCTGAGGTTTTGTTGATTCAACTCTACCTAATCATGTCTATAGACTTAGGAAAGCTTTATATGGGTTAAAGTAAGCCCCTAGGGCTTGGTATGAAACCCTGTCTAGTTTCCTCATTGAGAACAAGTTCACAAGGGGGAAAATAGACAAGACTATATTCCTTAGGGAATCTAGAGCCAAAGTAATACTAGTCCAAATATATGTAGATGACATTATATTTGGGTCTACTGAAAGCAGCCTTTGCAAAAAGTTTGCAAAACTAATGCAAAGTCAATTTGAGATGAGTAGTATGGGAGAGCTAAAGTTCTTCTTGGGTCTCCAAGTAAGACAGACTGAAAGTGGTTTATCCATTTGCCAGTCCAAGTTCACCCTAGAACTCAAAAGGAAGTATGGTATGGATTCATCCAGTACCATGAAGACTCCTATGGGGTCCAATATGTCTCTTAGTAAGGATGATGCAGGAAAACCTGTAGATGAAACATTGTATAGAGGGATAGTTGGCTCCCTATTATACTTGACTGCTAGTAGACAAGATATCATGTATGCTACATGTGTCTGTGCAAGGTATCAAGCCTGCCCTAAAGAGTCTCATTTGACAGCAGTCAAAAGGATATTGAGATATCTAAAGGGCACTCCTTATCTAGGCCTCTGGTACCCTAGGAATGGGGATTTTGATCTAACAGGTTATTCAGATGCAGACTTTGTAGGATGCAAAGAAGATAGAAAAAGCACAACTGGAACCTGTCAATTCCTAGGAGGAAGACTAATTTTATGGAGGAGCAAAAAGCAAACAAGTGTGGTTATCTCCACAGCAGAATAAGAATATGTGGCTGCTGGAAGTTGCTGTGCTCAACTTCTGTGGATACAACATTAGCTTGAGGACTATGGAATTCAGGTAAGTAGAACTCCACTCTTTTGTGATTCTACTAGTGCTATTTCAATAGCTAATAATCCTGTATCCCATAGTAGAACAAAACATATTGAAATTAAATATCATTTTCTTAGGGAGCATGTAGAAAGAGAAGATATTTTACTTGAATATGTTAGAACAGATAATCAACTAGCTGATATGTATACTAAGCCCTTAGAGGAAGCTAAGTTCAATAGGTTCAAAATTGAACTAGGAATGATAAACTTAGAGTAAGTTTATAGTATTGGAAATGGCTAAGTAAAATAGTGTCGACACACAGAGTTGTCTGTGTCGAGACAGTATAGTGGTGTAGACACTTCAGGAAAAAGGTGTAGACACATCTAGAAAGTTGGTGTCGACACTTCAGAATATTAGTGTCGACACATGACTAGTAGGTGTCGACACATCCAAAGTGGTGTCGACACTTAAGTTTTACTCAGAATTCTCTAAGTAAAGTCTCGACTATTAGTCGAGTTGTGTGGTATCGACACATAAACAAGTGTCGACACATATAATCTGTTGACTAAACTTGTGTCGACACATATGTGTCGAGACATTATAAGTCAGTGTCGACACTTAGTGCCAGTGTCGACACAATTCATGTTAGCTGCCCGCCTTTTCATCTTCAAAACTAAAGAGGTATAAATAGGGTTTTGCCTTAGTCTGTCGACACGCTTTCAAAAGTTTCGAGACCAAAACTACTGTGTCGACACCTCTCTTCTCTCAAGACCAATTCTTCAAACCCTAATGGCGCCAAAGCTTGAGGAGAATGTCAACGAAGGGTACGAACTGGTGCGGAATGCTTTTGATGATGCTGACCAGGAAATCAAGAACGTGATAACCCTAGTCGCAAACTTAGGGTTAGAATTCCTAGTTTCTGAGCTAACAAAAATATGGAAGAAAGAGGTACTGGAATTCCTCAATGGAGCTGAAGTGGACGAATCTGGATACAAGATCAAATCCAGGGTTCATGGTGAGAAGGTTAAGGTTTCACCAAAAAGCTTGAGGAAGATTCTACAGCTGCCAAGAACTAAGGAAGAAGATGAGGTTACTGCTTCAAAGACCAGGGAAGCTCTAACCTGGTGTGGTCTGGATTCTAAAATGAAGATTGGATCAGTGTTTAATAGAAAGGGCATGAATAGCCAAGGGAAATTTCTATCTGAGATAGTTGGCAAAGTAATTCTCAGTAAGCCAGGAGGGCATGATAGGATATCTGCCTCTATGTTCAGTATTATGACCAGGATTATCTTCAATCTGAAAACTAATTGGTCTGTTATAGTTTTTGACAAGATAAAAGAAAGCTTGAAGAAGCCCAATCTGGGCAGGATCATAAGTCTATACCTAGCTGATACCATACCAGAGGTTATGCAACAAGCTGCTGGAAGCAAAATCAATCATATGAGGAAGATGGATTTAAGGATATTTTCCAGATGGGACAGGGTGTTGACTAAGGAGATGCCAACCCCTGAGAAGATAATTTCTGAAAAAGTATCACCATCAAAGAAGAAGAGGAAAGCTGCTCTAGTGGCTCAAGAGTCCACTAGCAGCTCAGACAGTGAAGTGCAAGTTGTCTTCTCACCTGATGAGAATGAAGAAGAGACTGTTGTGAAGTCTCCAGCTCCTCAAGATGTTGCTGAGATCCAGGGGGAGCTACCTCAAGCTAGCCCCATACACAAGGATCAAATCCAGGGGGAGCATCTAGTTGTAGAAGAACCAACTACACTAGAGAGTGAGCAAGCTACAAACATCATCATAGAGGTAATCACTGAACTAAATACTTTAGATTTTCCTACAGAGAATACTGATTTGTCTGATGTTCATCAGCAAACTCAGCTGGATGGCCAAGTCCCAGATGCTGTCATGGAAGACACATCTGTTGCAGCTCCACAAGTATCTGATCCAGTGGTTGATGAGCCCAGAGTTTCTCCAGCTCAATCTCCACAAGAGTATACAATGGAAGATCTATTCCTAAATCTGGATCAACAAGATTTTGACAAGGACAATGCTGCTGCTGAAGTAGAGAATGCTCCAATTGAGGGGGAGCAAGTGCAATTTCTTGAAGAGACTGCAAGACAAGAAACTGAGAAGGAACCAGATGTGCAAACTGAGAGGCCCCCAAGCCCTAAGGAGAGGGTAGATATAGCCAGCTCCTCAGCATCTGAAGATGAGGAGGCTGCAAGGGCAAATAAACAAAAAATTTATGTATTCAAGAGAAGAAGTCAGAGTTATAAGAAGGCCTTACAATCTATTGTACAACAGCCTATATCACAGCCAGCTCCAACTGTTGATTATAGTGCTTTAATGGTTGCTATGCAGATTAAACTTGATGAGCAAAGGCAGGCCATTGAGAAATATGTGGATGAAGGGCAGAAATCATTACAATTTGATCTGGCCCAGGACATAAAGTCAATAAGATTTGAGATGAATCTTAACAAAAGGAGATGACTGAATGTTTCCACAAGGGTGGAAATGCAGTGGTGTACTTGGCTACACACAAGGAGAAGATAAAAACATAAGTGGATGACATAGCCCTGAAGCAAGGATATGTACTTGAAAATCAACTCAGAATGAATGGAAATCTGACAGCATCTTATAATGCAATTGTCACAGAATTAAAGAACATAGGTGCTGGACCTTCTACTTCTACTGCTACTGCTAAAGCAAATTTTGACAAAGCACTGCAAGAGAGCATAACTGCTATTAAGAATGCTATACTAGACTCTGAGAAGATCATCACTGACAAACTCCAAAGGCTCAAACCTTTCTACAGAGATGGAGTTAATTATTTAAATGCCCAAATTAGATTTCAAAAATATGACTTAAGGGATCACATGGAAAGAGAAGTCATAAAGGGGGAGAGGGTCTTAGTCAAAGCTGGCTCTGAGCATGCCAAATGGATTTATAATTCCATCAGAGCCACTCTTGGATATCCTCCACCAGAAGTAGCTCAAGTGATCTATCCTCCACCAGATTTTGACATGATCCATGCTGACATACAGTCCATGTATAGCCCACCTGGGGGTAAGGACAATGTCATAATAGAGAAAGTTGTTCAGCCTGTCTCTGAAGCTTTACAGGAAGCCATCTTGAAGGAGCAAGCTGAAGAAGAAACCAGATTATCAAAGAAGAGGTTTAGGGAACAAGCTGAACAAAGACCAGACTTTGAGTAGTGGAGCCCTACCTCAAGGAACATTATATTGACTGCCTGGAAAGCTACCAAATATAACATTCAAGACATGAATAAGTGGTTTTCTGAAACTGAATGGAGGAAACATGAATCAAGGCAGGAGGCCATAGTCCAATATAGAAGGAAGGCCAAGATGGGAATGCTACCTCCTACTGCTCAGGAGCCTAGCAAGTACTTTCCTAAGCCTTACCATTACTTTGAAAGGCAAAAGATCAAAGCTGAGGAACTTAAGAAGAAAGACTTGAAAGGCAAGAAGCATGCTGATGCTGAAGTTGCTGATGCTCCTGTTCAAGCCAAAGTTCAAGCTGGAAAAGGAATAGTGATTAAGGAGCCAGAACAGAAATAGAATTAGAATTTTCTTATAGTTTACTATGTAATCTTTTTGATGTAAAACATTTTGTAAACTTCTGAAAATGAATATGACAGATATTAGAACAATGTGTTATATGTTAAATCTATTTCATATTTGTTCTGTAATGATGTCTATGTTTTCATGTTTGATTGATACATGTTTATGTTTACCCTGCTATATATAATCCTGCTTTACATCATTTTGTAATTTTATTATGAATGGTGTATATCATTGACTAAGGGTTATGACTTCTCCAAATAGGGGGAGATTGTTTGGTACATTGGTTCTAATGTACCTGATTTGAAGAAGCCTCACCCAACTCAATGATATACATCAAAATGTATTTGATGTATTTTGAGTTACTTGTGCAGGTTAAGTATTTGCAGGAAAGAAGAAAAGTTTCTAAGTCCATGTGTCGACACCCAGAGGGAAAGTGTCGACACTTAAGAAGACTTGTGTCGACACCCATGCAAGCAGTGTCGACACTTGGAGTCATTGTGTCGACACCAGGGATGCTGAGTCGACACCAGACAGAAAGTGTCGACACAAGGAGCTGTGTCGACACTCAATGAAGAAAGCCAGTGAAGCTGTGTCGACACTTAGCAGTTGTGTCGACACCCAGTAAAGCTGTGTCTACATCAGAAAGTGTCGACACTTGGAAGCTGTGTCGACACTCAGCAAAAGCTAGCAGAGACTAAGTACAAGTGTCGACACACAGAATAATGTGTTGACACACAACAGAAGAGTCAACACTTCAAGAAAGTGTCGACACCCAGAACAATGTGTCGACACTCAACAGAAGAGTCAACACTTGAAGAAAGTGTCGACACATGGAGCTGTGTCGTCACTTAGCAAAGAACAGCAAGATCAACAAATTATTCTAAGTACAAGTGTCGACACTAAGGGATGTGTCGACACTCAGCTGAAGTCTCAACTGAAGAAGAAAGTGTCGACACAAGGAGCTGTGTCGACACTCAACAAGTATCTACACTAAAGACATGTGTCGACACCAAGAAGCAGTGTCGACACTTAACAGATTCAACACATGAAAATGTGTCGACACAAAGGAGATGTGTCGACACTTAGAAGAATTCAGCAAGATACTGAAGAACAAGGACTTATGTCGACACACATTATCAGTGTCGACACATGAAGAAGAAGCGGTGTCGAGATATAAAATCTACAACACAAGGAGTTGTGTCGACACCTTGTAGACTAGTGTCGACACTTAGACAACTTGTGTCGACACTTGGTCTATAAGTGTCGACACTTAAAGACAGAAAGTCTCGACACTTTCAGACAGTTAGAGAATCTTCAAGAACTGACTGGATGACTTGACAGCTGCCGTTCCAGCCGGTCTACAGCACCTGTCAGAGTTGTCAGAAAACAGTTATGGACCGGACCAGCTGGTTACCATGAAGAAGGCCTATAAATAGGCTTATACAGTCTACAGAAATGTGGTTGAGTGGATTGAAAACAAGTCCAAGTGATCATTAATAAGAAGAAGATCTAGCTTTCAAGTGAAGATCTAAGAAGTTGGAGAGAGAGAGCTCCATCCAAGAAATCAGTTGTTGGAACCAGACTGAGAAGAAGAGTTCAGCTCTACTCTGAACCTTAAGTAGCAGAGATCAAGGATCAACTGCAGAAGGAGTCAATCTTATTGAGTTCTACTTTCAAGAAGCTTTGAAGAAAGCTAAGTCAGATTGAGTCCAGCTGAGTTCTTCCAAGAACTCATCAAGAATCTCACAACTTATCTCTCTTTCATCTGAGTTGTTGAGTTTATACTTTTTGTATTCATTATAACTTGTAGGATCCTTAGGGATCTTAGATTGTAAGCCTGTAATTATAAAGGCTGAGGGTAGGAGAGTTAAATCTCTGAGTGTAGGCCTTGGTGACTGAGTGTAGGCCTTGGTGGCTGAGTGTAGGCCTTTGTGACTGAGTGTAGGCCTTTGTGGCTGAGTGTAGGCTTTGTGGAAAAGCTGAGTTGTAGGGCCTTGGGCCTGAGGTGTAGGAGCCTGTTTTGGGTTCTGAGTTAGTGGAGGAGTTTGGCCGAATCTAGTACACTTCTAGATAGGCGAAGGGGGAAAGTGGATGTACCCAAAGCTTGGGGAACCACTATAAAACTCTGTGTCTACTGTGTTTGTGGTTTGCTATGTATGCTGTGTGATTGCTATGCAATAGTAGATTAAATTCTGTGTTAGAAACTGATTGCTGCCATAAAAAGTCAAAAAGAATTTGGTCACCTATTCACCCCCCCCCCCTCTAGGTGTTTAGGTACTATATCTTTCAGTCATCTCTGGGGGCACCATAACCAAAGGCACGGGAGTAGCAGGAGGGGCAGAAACAGCTACCCCCTCAGCGGGGTCCTGAACTCTCGGAGTCTGTCCCGCCACCACTGCTACAAGAGACTGAATTTGAGCCTGCATAGCCACTAACCTGCCTCGATAAGGCCTCGTTACTCTGTCGCAGGTTTTCTACCAACGCCTCTCTCTGCGCTCCTGACGTCTCACCCTCGGATTGGGGGGTCGATCTCGTCGCAAGATGTCTCGCCATCCTGTAATCGCACAAGCTTTAGACAAAACCTAGCCCAATAGCTAGAACAAAACTACCCGGTACAGACAAACACACTTAAATATGAACTTCAACTGCAAAACTTGCTCTGGGAGTTGTTTTTACCATGATGATGTTATGCTTAATCTAATATGGTTCACCACCATCATGCTAACTCATGTGCCTAAACCATGAATGCATGTATTTGTATTCTGCTTGACTAAAAACCATGCATGTACATATGTCATCATGCAAATCTTTAGCTTGACACGTTGTGCTTATGAAATATTATGCTATGCATGATGTGCTATGCATTCTAAAAAGGCCTTAATGCATGCCATGGGCGGCGTACACATGAAAATGTTATGCATCCCATACTACATAACATTCCCATGCAACGAAAAAAGAAAACGTGCTAGCCGCATTCATGTGGTGAGGTTATGCATCCCATACTACATAACCCTCACATGTTGCCTCCTATGGTGGATCCATATACAAACACATATTATGCATCCCATACTACATAATATGCCCTGTATACTTCTTCATGCTCATGAGTGTAGTGTTCGTGCTTCAGCCAAGACGTGCTGATGATATATCGGTGCGTGTATGGTATGATGCTAACCATTAATGCAAACAAGGGAAAGGTTGCCCGACCATTTGTCAAGCAACCTCCCTCTGATACCAACTGTCACAACCCGCATTTTCTCAACGATAAATTCGTATCAGAGCTAGAGAAAACATGTGTCGTGATGCCACGTCGTGTAGGGGATAACTGCACACGTTCAGGCAAAACTCCAGACTTTAGATTTTTGAGGAAAACCATAGATTAATATGAAAGAAAACCAGTTATGTTGAATGGTCGTATCCCTCGGCACGGTGGATCAGCTAGTCCACAATTAAAAGTATATTTATATGCAGTAGAAAATACTTTGGTTCAATTAAGCTGACACCCTAAATGAGCATAAGTGTCCCCGAGGGACGACTCATGGTATGCACGACTCTAAAGTGAATATAGTATATATGAAAGATAGTCTTTTACGCTAAGGAAAAAATAGTGTCTTGGTTTTATAAATATGCTATGCATGAGATACATATAGTAATGCCTTTAGGGTTTAAAATATCTAACATGCAACCTAGCATAAATCCTTCCCAGAAGCAAGTAAACAACCACAAATAGGCAAAAAATAGCAGTTAAGTTCATACCCAACATCGCAAGAAGCCACCAATGGGCGTAAACAACCTGACACGAACCCACTGGTGAGTATGTATGTATATACAGAAAGGTAAAGATCTACCTCACAAAAATCGGGGATCAGCTATCTCAGCTACCCAAGAGGCCACCAACAAGCCCCTCCAAAAGAACTAGCCGCTGAACTGGCTACAACCTGGACCTGAGGCATTCAAGAAAAGAATATCTCAGCAAGAAAATAATCAAAAAGGTAAATAGAGCATTAGATTTATGAGCAAATAAGAAGGGTTTACCAACCCGGTAACAACTGCTGTAATCAAAAGAAAGTGGATGACAGTAAGAAAAGAGCACTATCTAAAGCACAGCAAATCACACCAAGTGCGAGCAATAAAAGCAATATGCCCTACCAAAATAGCCTGCAACAGCATCAAGACATATAAATATATGCCAAAAGAAGAAGCCAAAGAATAGGAAAGGTACTAACAGTCCTAACACGTGGGTTAATGGCAGTGATCAAAACATGGATCTGAATACATAACCAAAACCAGATCCAAAAAGGGCTAAGGGGTCAAACAGTGGCAGCACTAGGGTCCCACACACGCCAACCTAAACCGGGGCAAAAGGCAGTGGCTTCAGCTCTCCACATAAAACCACCACTCCAGAGGCCACCAAAACTCCACCACCTGCCACAACCCAAGAGTCGGCATGCAAAAATTAGCCGAACACCCAATACCCCCCTAGGGAAAAGTCACACTAACAATCCTAAAGAAACACACGAACCCAAGGCAAAAACATCGGGTTCAACCGACGCGGCCTTGCACGCCTAACCCGAACTAACTCCGAGTCTTACCTGACCCAAAACCGGCACAGCAACCGGTGTCGACAAAATGTGTCGACACCACAACAGGCCGGTGTGGACACAAGGTGTCGACACCACAACAGCCGGTGTCGACACAAGGTGTCGACACTACTGCGGCCGGTGTCGACACCCCGACTGGCCGGTGTCGACACAAAGTGTCGACACCCTGACTGGTCGGTGTCAACACAAAGTGTCGACACCCTGACTGGTCGGTGTCGACACAAAGTGTCGACACCTCTACTGGCCGGTGTCGACACAAAGTGTCGACACCTCGACTGGCTGGTGTCGAGTCCCACTCGACACTACCGCCAGACCCAGCAACTAACCAAAACAAGAACAAAACGCCTCTCTAAAATTTCATCATCTATCGGCAATTGCTAACTACTCAACCCGAACCGTACCAAATTCGTCCCTATTAGACACATTCTCTCAGGAAAAACTGAGATTTAACTGGAACTTCTCTACTCTAACAACAATATAATTGGGGACGAATCCTAGAGTACACCTAGGATCTAAGCAGGAGAGATATAGAATTTAATCAAGAAGAAAACAAGCATCAGCCTTGGCAAGGACGTGGGAGCATCACTTGCCTCAATACCAGCAAAGCTTAGTCGGCCACTTCCCTCACTCTCGGATCTAGCCGCAGAGCACCAAGCCGTGGAACTGAAGGAATGCAGATCCAAGCGAGAGCAATCCAGATCCACTCTCGAAATCGAATTTCGACCGCTAAATCTCCAGGAATCGGCGTTCGAAGGCTATGGTAGTCCGGCGGTTTTCTTTCTCTTGTACAGGCGGCGGCTTCTTCCAAAAAGAAACAATGAAAAGAGACAATGAACCGAGCCCAAATTTCTAACCTAAGGTTATTTATAAGCATCAGTTTTAATAATCAATACATATTAATTACTTGCAATATCAAAACGACGCGAGAACCTAAACATCTCGGAAATTGATGAAATTCACATCGCAGCTAAAAACCCACGCTACGAACACAAATGCGAAGTCGAAATTAACATTCGATGAACAAAACTCGGGATATCACCACCCGAAGCCAAAACACAAGCATTCCCTAAGAGGCCCAACTGAGTCACCAAACAGACTCCGGCTAGCTGGGGAATCTTGCTAACAGGCTACAACCAGGCTACACAAGGAACCCTAAGAGCTAAGACCACGTTCTACAACGGCAAAGTGCCGGAAATACGTCATCGTAACACCAGCCAAAGATCAAACAAAACACAAAAAAACCGGGGGCGTTACATCATCTTACCTCGGCTCCCATTCTCGCTCTTCCGTCGGGAAGGGAGGGATTCCAGGTGTACACAGATGCCTCCTACTAGGGGATGGGTGTCGTTCTGATGTAGAACGGGCACGTAATAGCCTACGCCTCCCGACAGCTGAAGATACATGAGAAGAACTATCTGATGCATGATCTGGAGATGGGTGCAGTGATCTTTGCTCTGAAGATTTGGCGACACTACCTCTACGGGGTTCACTGTGACATCTTCTCAGATCACAAGAATTTGAAATACATGGACACACAGAAGGAACTCAACATCAGACAGAGACGTTGGGTGGAGTTCCTGTCGGATTACCAGTACACCATGCACTACGATCCCGGGAAGGCGAACGTGGTGGTAGATGCTATGAGCCGGAGAGGAGATACCTTAGGGAAGGGACTATAACTGATGTCTATGGAGCTAGTCCGGTCTTTTAGAGATATGCAGATATCCCTAGTGTCCGAGAATGATCCAGAGCTGTACATGGAGTATCTAGCATCGATGGTTGCCATAGATGATATTCGGGACCGTATCTGGGACAGACAGAAGACAAATGCATGGGCAGAGCCGATATTCCAAGCCTTGGAGGAGGGTTCGACGGGAGATTATTCACTGAGAGATGGATTGCTATATTTCAGAGGCAGGGTCTATATACCCACAGGAGGTCAGATTCGGGAGGACATCATGGCGGAAGCACATTGTAGCAGATATTCTATACACCCAGGGATCACCAAGATGACGGCAGACTTGAAGAAGACGATGTTCTGGCCGGGGATGAAGAAGGACATTACATACTTCGTGACTCATTGCGAGGCATGCCAGCTGGTGAAGCCGGAGTGCAAAAACACCACAGGATTGCTGATAACTCTAATTTTATCCATATATTTATATATATTTTATTCTATAATTAATTAGTTTTTGAAAATAGTTTATGTTTCTATTATCTAATTCCCTTATTTTCTTATTTTAGGACCAAATCGGCCTGCAAATTTTATTATGAAGTTTACAGGATCAATCAGGAGACAAAGCTGAAGAAAAGCCAGAAAATTGCAAAGTACACGCCCCTGTCACGGGCGTGACCACCAAGTCACGGGCATGACATTCAGGCGTGACCCCCGGCGCGTGTTCAAGAACCTGCTGCCACGTCAATTAAATTTACACGCCCATATGTCACGGGCGTGACCACCAAGTCACGGGCATGACATTCAGGCGTGACCCCCGGCGCGTGTTCAAGAACCCGCTGCCACGTCAATTAAATTTACACGCCCATATGTCACGGGCGTGCCAAGTGGACACGGGCGTGTTATCCAGGCGTGCCATACTGATGATCCAGAACTCCAGATCCACGCCTGGATAAAGTTACACTCCCTACCACGGGCATGACATATTGGTCACGGGCGTGCGACAGAGCCTTGACATCCTGGAGTGTCAACTAAATACTGCAATTTCAAGCGCTGGGAGTTTCGCAAGTCACGCACAAGGTCACGGGCATGACCATGGGCGTGACCCTTCCAACAACGGCCGAAGTTATTCTCGCCGTTTCTGCTTCCCGCCATTTTTCTACAACCGTCAAGACACGCCCTAGGTCACGGGCGTGACCTAGGGGCGTGACCCGCCAATTAATGACTTTTGGCGGTTTCGCGCCAACGTTCAGAGGACTTGAAGACGACGGTTCCGAGACCGACACGCCCTAGGTCACAGGCGTGACCTAGGGGCGTGACCACCCAACAACTTCTTCTATAAATTCCAGACATCTTCAGATGCTCAGGAGGAGATTTTTGGGAGCTTAGTTCTGTTTTATTTACTGTTTTTCTTGCATTCTAATTTCATATTGTACATTTACTTTCAAGTCTTTCTTTAATCATGTCTTTCTTTATGCTTTCATGTAATTCTCCCATCATGATGAGTAGCTAATTTTCAATTAGCACTTGATCATGATGAACTTTGGAATAAAATAAAATTCTTATTTTTTGTCTCAAATTAGCAAGCATTCTATGTTATGTACTTTGATTTATCTTTGATTTAAATTTTCTTCGAATTCATAAGTTGCAAATTATGTTTATTCGAGCTTAGATTCGTATCCTAGATTTACCGAGAGATTGTGGATACGAGTAGATCACTCAAGGATAAAGAGAGTTTCTTGCACTCCTCGAGAGAGGAAGGCAAAATTCTTCGGCATTGGAGTCAACTCCATTAGGGAGGTTCACCGCCTAAAGCAAGCTTAGGTCTTTCGACTGGCCGAGAGGTCTTAATCGATCTACCTAAGGTTAGTTGAGTGCGTATTCTCGAGAGAGGCACTTCATAGCTTTGGAACCTCCGCGGTCGAAGTTAATAATTTAGATGCTTGTGCTCTTTAAGTTCGTGGATTTTATTCTAGCCCAAAGGGATTCCAGATCAAGTGCTAGCCTTTTATTCATCGAATTTCTCCTCTTAGTTTAACGTTTGTTTTCGTTTTCGCAAAACCAATTTTCCGGTCGATAAAATAATAGCACTTCCTTGTGAGTATAAATACTCAAAGGCCCCCGAGTTTAAATACGATATTTCCTATACTAAATTTCGATAGGTGCACTTGCCTAGTTGAGAGTTTAGTTTGGATCATTTTCAAAACTTTATAAAATCTCCATCACGTTTTTGGCGCTGTTACCGGGGAACTTTTTCTGTGTTGATATTTTGAAAGCAAGGTTCTATTAGTTTTATCATTTTCTTTTTGTTTTAGAAATATCAAAATAAAAAAAAATTTATTTTGTCTTATTTTGGTGCATGACCCGAGGGAATCCGTCGCCTCTTTTTGATTTGGATCCGGAAATCAAGCGAACCCTTCGGCACCGCTTACGATTTCGAGTTCTGAATTTTCAAGATACGGAATCCTTAGGAGACACTCCTAATCCCTCATTAATCCTCTCTCCGTCACCGCCTTCTTCTTCTCCTTCTTCATTTAGTTCTTCTTCCCATTCTCCTAGATCTCCCTCTTCTTCTTCTTCTTCCAATATGGGTGAGCCAAATGCGGTCGAACAAAGGACTATGTCCTATTATGCCCGTCCAAACTTGGACGAGGCTCAATCTAGTATTGTTCGCCCCGCTATTGCCCCCAATAATTTTGAGCTGAAGCCAAGCATCATCCAAATGGTACAACAATATGTACAATTTGATGGGCTTCAAGATGAAGATCTAAACGCGCATATTTCAAATTTCTTAGAAATATGCGATACTTTTAAAATTAATGGTGTATCTGATGATGCCATCCGGCTAAGGTTATTTCCATTTACATTGCGCACTAAAGCCAAGCATTGGTTGGGTTCTCTTCCAAGAGGATCCATCACAACATGGGCTCAAATGACGGAAAGATTTCTTACGAAATACTTTCCGTCGGCTAAAACGGCTAAATTGCGCAATGATATTACTTATTTCTCCCAACTTGATTCGGAAATGTTATATGATACTTGGGAGCGTTTCAAGGAATTGCTTCGTCGATGTCCTCATCATGAAATTCCGGATTGGTTGCAAATCCAAACCTTCTATAACGGCCTAAATTCTCAAACTAGGCAACATATCGATGCCGCCGCCGGTGGAACGCTTAATAACAAAACACCGGCGACCGCCCAAGAGCATATAGAAGGTATGGCTTTGAATACCTATCAATGGAGTACACCTCGCTCTAAACCACCTAAACCGGCCGGGATGTATGAAATCGATACGGTTTCAAGTTTGTCTCTCCAGGTTGAGCAACTGCAAAAACAGATGAACGAGATGTCTGCTTCCTCGTCCAAATCTACCTGTGAGCCCCAATATTGGGAGCCCTCTACTATTACCGAGCATGTGGATTACATGGGTAATCCGAATCGGCCACCTTATAATCCGGGTAATAACTTTGGCAATACCTATCACCCGGGTATAAGGAATCACCCCAACTTCTCTTGGAGTAATCTGGGGAACGCGGCGCGCCCGCCGAACACGATTCCACCCGGCTATTTTCCACCGCAAGCTCTAAAAGCTCCCAATCTCGAGGAGTTGTTCACTAAATATAAGACTACAAATGATGCCAACATCCGGAATCTCACCGGATCTCTTCGAAGTTTGGAGACACAAATTGGGCAAATCGCTAAAATGCTCTCTGATCGTCAACAAGGAGCACTACCGGGCAATACAGAGCCCAACCCAAAGGAGCATGCCAAAGCCATCACCCTACGGAGCGGGAAGGAGGTAACCACTTCTCCAAACCCGGTTGATACTTCTCCAATTCCGGTTGATACGGAGGTAATAATTTCTTCATCTTCTCCTCCGCCTAAGCCTTCTACTTTTAATAAACCAAAAGCTTATCAACCACATCTTCCCTATCCATCTAGAATGCAAAAAGACCGGGTGGATGAACATCACGGTAAATTTTTGGACATGTTTAAACAAATCCAAATAAATCTACCGTTTTGTGAAATAATAGCACAAATGCCGAAATACGCAAAGTACCTCAAGGATCTTTTATCCAATAAAAAGAAACTTGAGGATATCTCCACGGTTCAATTGAACGCGGAGTGTTCGGCAGTTTTACTTAATAAATTACCTAAGAAATTACCCGATCCGGGTAGTTTCTCTATTCCCTGTTTGTTTGGTGATTTATTAGTAAAATGTGTGTTAGCCGATCTAGGCGCCTCAATCAATTTAATGCCTTATTCTTTAGTTAAGAAGTTGGGATTAGCAGAACCTAAACCCACAAGAATGTGCATTCAATTGGCGGATCGGTCTGTCAAGCTCCCTATGGGGATCATAGAGGATGTGCTTGTCAAAGTTGACAAATTTATCTTTCCGGTAGATTTCGTCATCTTTGACGTCGAAGAGGACACCGAGGTCCCACTCATTCTCGGTCGCCCTTTTCTTGCCACCTCGCGCGCAATTATAGACGTTAGTAATGGGAAACTTCTCCTTAGAGTCGGAGATGAAGAAGTTACCTTTACTATTGACACGTCTATGAAAAACTCGCTCTCAAATGACGACTCATGTTATTATTTGGAGGCTTCTCCTGAAGAAGACTCTTTTCTTTTTTCTGAAAAATCTTTATCTTCTATTGATCATGATGCCGATTTTGAAAATTTAGATTTAATTGCTCATGAAAATAGTGATAATCTCTCGATCACTCACGCACCTATTTTTGAACTTTTAGAAATCGGTAGTGATCATTTGAAAACTTCTTATGATGAACCTCCCGCGCTAGAACTAAAACAATTGCCTGATCATTTAGAGTATTTATTTTTAGTGGAGGATTCAAAACTTCCGGTTATTGTGTCAGCCTACTTGACCGATGAAGAAAAAATTAAATTATCTCATACTTTAAAACTTCATCGCCGCGCAATTGCGTGGAAGATCACGGATTTGAGAGGGATTAATCCCTCCTTTTGCACCCATAAATTTTTTTTAGAAGAACACGCTCACAAAACCATTCAACCTCAACGCCGGCTAAATCCTAACATGAAGGAGGTAGTCAAGGCCGAGGTACTAAAATTATTAGATGCGGGTATCATCTATCCAATTTCGGATAGCTCTTGGGTGAGCCCGGTCCAAGTGGTGCCCAAGAAAGGAGGGTTAATGGTAGTGCCTAATGATAAAAACGAGTTAGTTCCTACTCGAACCGTTACCGGATGGCGGGTGTGCATCGATTACCGTAAATTAAATGATGCAACCCGTAAGGATCATTTTCCTTTGCCGTTTTTTGACCAAATACTTGAACAGCTATCCGGCAACTCATTTTATTGTTTTCTTGATGGTCTCTCGGGATATTTTCAAATCCCAATCGCGCCCGAGGACCAAGAGAAAACAACCTTCACTTATCCGTTTGGCACCTTCGCTTATTAAAGGATTCCTTTTGGATTGTGCAACGCGCCGGCAACCTTCCAAAGGTGTATGCTAGCAATCTTTGACGAATTAGTGGAGGATATCATGGAGGTTTTCATGGACGATTTCTCCGTTTTTGGAGATTAGTTTGATTTATGTTTGGCAAACCTTTCCCGTGTACTCCAAAGATGTGAGGACACGAACCTAGTTTTAAACTGGGAGAAGTGCCATTTTATGGTACGGGAGGGATTGGTCTTTGAAAGTGCAAGCTAGATCTGAAATACTCTAGAGGGGGGGTGAATAGAGTATGGTGCTTAAAAACTTTTTACAACAGTTGTTGTAATCTGAGTGAACAGGGAAGCAAATAGTAAATCTAATCACAGAAACTATCTAATCACAAAACAAGCACAGCCAGAAACAAAAATAAAGATAAGCAACCAGAAGACACAAGGAGCTATAGTGGTTCCCCTAAACTTGGGTACATCCACTCTTCTACCACCCTAGGTAGGAATCCACTGCAGGATGAGTTGATCAGGTGTCCTGGGCACCAATGAGTTTTTGATAAGGTGCTCAAAAACCAAATCAGATTTTTTGATCAGTTGTCTTGCCACCAGTGAGCTTTTGATAAGGTGCTCAAAAACCACACACAAACTTTTGAAGGGAGTTTGAAAAACCCTTTACAGAGGTGGGGATGAGAGAGTGATGGAAGTCTTCTCTTTCTCAAGGAAGCTGAGAAGACTATATGGATATAGATGTTGTTAAAGCTCCCCCTGAGATCTATAGTTGTTCAGGAAATGAAGCTTTGCAGTAGGGTGATAGGCCTTCAGAAATTGATCTCCAGCAAATGATGATTTCAGCAACAGCTGAAATGTGAGGTGTCTGGAGTCTTGAATGTTGATGGCCTTGAACACTTGAATCAAAAGAGATCTGAAGAATTCAGATTTGTTGATCTCCTTTTGGTGATGGTGTTCTTGTATGAATTCTTTGAGATAGAGAATGTCTATAGCTTTCTTTCTTTTTCTCTTGAGTGATTGTTGTTGAGAAAGCTGTTGTTTTAGAGAAGAGTTGTTGTAGAGTGTATTTTTTTCTTCTTCTTCTTGTGCACTCTCTTCTTCTTGATTACTTGTTCTTATTAGAGATTCAAAAATCTTGTCTTTTATTCCTTTTGTTCTGAGTAGAAATGATCCTCTGTCCAGAATAGTCGTTAGCCTGTCATTAATTACATCCTTAATTGTAATTGTCTTCTGGGGGAAAGTCCAATGAAACATTCCTTGATAATTCCTTAAAACTTGCTCCAGAATAAATGAAAACGGCTACAAGATCTTCTGAATTAATTGCTGACAATAACTCCTTAAATTTTCTGAATTTGAATCGTGAAAACCATTTAACTCTTCAGAAAAATGTCGAACTGAGCTCTACTATCGTCGAACTGAGCTCAGCGATTTGGACTTATACAACAACAGAGATCGTCGATCTGAGCTCAACTATCGTCGAACTGAGCTCAGAGATAGAGAATCAATACTGGAGTCAAGATCGTCGAACTGAGCTCGAAGATCGTCGAATGGAGTTCGACGATTTGTTGAAGTTGAGCTCAGCGATCGTCGAATGGAGTTCGACGATCCGTCGAAGTGAGCTCAACAATCGTCGATTGGAGTTCGACGATTCGTCGTACTGAGCTCGACGAAATTACCTAGTCTCCAAACTGAAAAACCTTGGTCTTGAGGGCAGCTTCCAAACCTAACTACTAACCCTTAGACTCAATTCTATTTGACCTTTAGATCTATACAATGAGGTCAAAAACAGGTTTCCTAAAGACATAGTGATCCTGACCCAAATTAGTAATAGAGTGTTCCAACAGTCTTAGGCCATAAAATTTCTAGTAAGGGCATAGAGGTAGATAAAGCAAAAATTGAAACTATAGAAAAGCTACCTCCCCCTTCAAATGTTAAGGCTGTTCGTAGTTTTTTGGGGCATGCCGGTTTGTATCGCCGGTTTATTAAAGATTTTTCAAAAATAACTAAGCCCCTTACCCACTTGTTAGAAAAAGACGCGCCGTTCATTTTTGACGAAAATTGTTTGCGTGCTTTTTCTCTTATTAAAGAAAAATTGATTAACGCTCCTATCATGATCGCTCCCAATTGGGAGTTTCCATTTGAGATAATGTGCGACGCTAGTAGTTTTGCCGTCGGTGAGGTCTTAGGACAACGCATAAATAAAAACTTTCATCATATCTATTATGCAAGCAAAACATTAACCGCCTCACAGGAAAATTACACGACCTCCGAAAAAGAATTATTAGCCATAATTTTCGCATTTGATAAATTCCGCTCATATCTCACCTTGTCCAAAATTATCGTTTTTACTGATCATTCGGCTTTGAGATATTTACTAGCAAAAACAGATGCAAAGCCGCGATTGATTAGGTGGATCTTACTACTCCAAGAATTTGATTTGGAGATTCGCGACAAGAGATGAGCGGAGAACTTGGCGGCTGATCATCTTTCGCGGTTAGAGAACCCCAATTCGGGGGAGCTCATGGAGGAGGACATTTACGACACTTTCCCCGAGGAGCGCATTCTCGCCATTCATAAGGTAATTACTCTCCCCACTCCTTAGTTCGCCGATTTCGAAAATTATCTTGTTGCGAGATTCCTCCTAAATGGTTTTTCTTATCAAGAAAAGAAGAAATTCTTTTCTGATTTGAAAAATTATTTTTGGGAGGATCCCTTCCTTTTTCGTGTTTGCGCGGACCAAGTAGTGCGGAAGTGTGTTTCTCATGAGGAAGGCGCACAAATTCTAAAGCATTGTCATGAGGGACCCGCCGGCGGGCACTATAAAGCTAATCGGACGGCTCGGAAGGTACTTGAAGCAGGCTTCTATTGGCCAAGCATCTTCAAGGATGCTCACGCCCATGTAAGTCGTTGTGAACAATGCCAACGCTCAGGTAATATTTCCTGTCGTGATGAAATGCCATTAAATTCATTTTTAGAAATAGAAGTTTTTGATTTATGGGGGATCGACTTTATTGGACCGCTACCAACATCCTATGGAAATAAATATATTTTGGTAGCGGTCGACTATGTGTCATGGTGGGCGGAAGCGCAAGCCTTTCCCACTAATGACGCCCGAGTCGTGACCCAATTTCTCAAAAAAACTATTTTCACGATTTGGAGCACCGCGGGAAATAGTTAGTGATAGGGGCACCCACTTTTGTAACGCACAATTCGCTAAGGTTTTGTCTAAATACGGCGTTACACATAGGTTAGCCACCCCCCTATCACCCTCAAACAAGTGGCCAGGTAGAAGTAGTTAACCGTGAAATCAAACGAATTTTAGAGAAAATGGTTTCTACTAGTAGGAAGGATTGGTCGGTCAAGCTTGATGATGCTCTATGGGCTTATCGGACCACGTACAAAACCGCTATCGGTTGTACGCCGTATTGACTAGTCTATGAGAAAGCATGTCATTTACCGGTTGAGCTTGAACATCGCGCCTTTTGGGCGCTTAAATTTTAAAATTTAGATGAAAACTTTGTCCTCCGAGCTTCGGAAATTCCAAATTAACGAGCTCGATGAGTGGCGCTCCTTCGCCTATGAAAGTAATAAATTTATAAGGAGCGCACAAAATTTTATCATGATAAAAAAATTAAGCACCCTAAAGATTTCAAACCGGGAGACCAAGTTCTCCTCTATAATTCGCGCCTCCGACTTTTTCCGGGCAAACTCAAGTCCTGATGGTCCGGCCCTTTTATTGTAAAAGAGGTGTGGCCCTATGGGACAGTGCTTATCTCGCACCCGGAACAAGGCGAATTTAAAGTGAATGAGCACCGGCTGAAGTTATTCCTCGCCGGCGATACTACTAATGAGTACCGGGAGGAAATTAACCTCCCGAACCCATAAACGAGTGCCCCGCTTTGGTCGAGCTCAACGACAATAAACAAAGCGCTTGTGGGAGGCACCCCATGCTTATCTTTTCTTTTTATTTTTTATTTTATTTAAATTTTTGCAGGTTTGAAGGACATCTTTACGACGTGACGATCGACGGAGTTGAGCGTCAAGTTTACGTGTTTCTTCAAGTCGGTAACTTTTGTTTTATTATCGTTTATTTGAATCTTAAAAAAATAAATAAAGAAAAAAGTAAATAAAAAAATAAAAATAAAATAAAAAAAATTTTCTGTTCGTACACGCCCATGTCACGGGCATGACCTATGGGTCACGGGCGTGACAGAGACGTGTTTAGTTCGTCGAACGAAACCCGAGAATGGTTTCTTCGAGCGCAGTGTTTCGTTCATCTTTCGGTACTGTCACAGGCGCGACCATCAGTGGTCACGGGCGTGTCTAGCGCGGAACTTCGTTCGACGAAGTGAAGTTGGGAAAACTCCTCTTCCTGCCCAGTCATGGCCGTGACAATTATGTCACGCTCGTGACGCTGGCAAGTCATGGTCGTGACTCGCCCGGAAAAAAAATGTTTTGAAAAAAAAACATTTTTTTATTCTCGTTTTCAGATACACGCCCCAGGGTCACGGGCGTGACCCTGGGTCATGTTATCGAATCCGAGGCGTGACCCCGGGTCAACTCCTCAGATTCCTTCCCTTTAATATTTTTATGAGACACGCCCCCGACCACGGGCGTGACCGGGGGCGTGGCCTTGGAATCCAATGCCATCACATTGGATTCCTGCATCGGATACCCCTTACACGCCCAGAGTCACGGGCGTGACTCTGGGGCATGACCAGCGAATCCGAGGCTGGCAGCCTCGGATTCTTCTTTTTTTTGTCCCGTGCTTGTCACGCCCCCTGTCACGGGCGTGACAGGGGGGCGTGACCAACCCGAAAACCCTATAAATAGGGATTTTTCCCCTCTCCTTCCTCCACACCTTCAAGCACTCCCCTTCTCCCTTAGCCAACCTGAATCCTTTCTTTTTCTCCCTTCTTCCAAAATGCCTCGCCACCACCCTCGCTCCACCGCTTCCTCCTCCGAGCACCCCGCGGATCCCGCCACAGCGGAAGCCATGCTCCTATTTCAAAACCAAACCCAGCAGGAGCGCAGTGAGCGCCTACGCGCCAAACCCCTTGGCGTGTTCCGTATCCTCGATTGGGCGATCCTCTCCACCTTTGGAGTGGCAGATTTGGTTAGGGAATTTTTATCCACCCCTGGATGGAGTTCCCTATTTTCCATCTCGGAGCATGCCTTCCTCGAGCTCACCGTCGATTTCTTGGCCTCTTTTGAGTTTCGCTGGCAGGCGAATGACGACTTCATCGTTTTTCGCATAGGAGGGGTGCTGTAACAGCTCACCATCCGCCAGCTCAATGTCGTCAAGGGATTCTGCTCGGAGGCTTTTTCCCAATCTCCCGCCTATCTCGGTTTAATTGCTGATTTCCCTTCCGATGCCAACTTTCTCGCCTTTTGGGCGGAAATCAGTAATGACGCCGATCCCTACACCCTAAAGAAATCCAAAGGTAGCCAACTCATTTCTCCCGCTTTACGTATTCTCCACAACCTCCTTACCTTCACTCTTTCTGGTCGCGGCGATAGCCACGGGGTGGTGACTCGGGCAGACTTACTATATTTATATAGTATGTTTTACCGGGTCCCCCTCAACCTTGGTTATCTGCTCACAATTTTCTTTCGGCACAAGGCCGAAAATGCGAGGTTGGGAGCAGTGCACGGTGGGAACTTCATCACTTTCCTCGCCAAGCAGCTCGGCCTTTGGGATACTCTTCCGCGACTGAGCTGCGTCCAGACGCTGCAGGTCATCCAGTTCCAGACCCTTCAGGCACTCGGCCTAGCGCGGCGACGTGATGGAGAGTTTGAGGCTATTCCACCCCCCCCCCCCCCCCCCCCCCCCGCAGTCGGTGGTGGAGATCTTGACCTTGATTACGGTGCCGGTCCCAGTGGCACTATTCACTCTCCCCACATACCTCCACCACCGCAGGACCATTCTTTAGAGCCCGGCCCTCAAAGCTATTGGGATCGTCAGTTTGCGTCTCTTCACACACGCTTAGATACGATGCAGAACGATTTTGACGCTCGTTTTCTGAGTTTTGACAGTCGAATTACCACGCTAGGGGCAAATCAAGCCTCCTCCATGACACGTATTGAGTGTGAGTTTTCAGACCTTCAGACGCACTATCAGGAGCCGAGGCAGCATAGCGATGAGGATTAGCCTGCTTTCTTTTTCTTTGGGATTGTAGTCCGCCCCCTTGTATCTTTTCTTTTTATCATTTTTTCCCTTGTCATGTATCTTTTCTTTTTCTTAAAATAAAAAAAATATGTTTTGCTTCAGCTTTGTCTTCCAGGTACATTTTGGTGCTGCATGACCCGCTTCAGGGAAGTCTCCTATCTTTTCTCTTTATTTATTTATTTTTCATTGGTGACAATGTCTTGTTTAAGTATGGGGGGATATTTCTCAAGCAAAACATAATATAAAAAAATCATACTAATTTTCTAAAAAAAGCAAAAAAAATAAAAAAAAAGATTTTATTTCTTTTGTGCAATTTTGTTTTTACTTACTTTTCAAAAATACAAAAAAAAATTTGAACAATTAAAAAAAATGCAATTTTCAAATATCAAATTCACAAAAAATAGGATTACTTTTAAAATTAGGGAGATCTTTATTTCTCTATTTACTCAGATGCCAAATTCGAGGTATTCAACTTTTACATAAGTTTAGAAAATTTTTGAGGCTTTAATTGAATTTTGAATTTTGTAGTAGAACTGTTGGCCATGTTGTGTTTCTAGTTAAGTGCACATGTTAGAAGAATTTGAGTAGAATTAAATATTCAGCATACAATTAGATTTTCCTTTTTCTGAATGCGTAGAAATAGTTTATTTTACTTCTACTTGGAAACCGATAAAATCTAAAAATATTTTAGGAGAGTGTGTAGAAGTTTACTAGAGAGATATTTCGCGGATCAAGAAAGAGGTATTCTTTCTCGATGTCTAGAACTTGCCCTCTAGCTATTCTCAAGACTTTGCATAGGTTAAACTCATTAGCATGAAAAAAATTTAGGCATTTCTTTTGGCTAGTTTGAGCCTTTGCACCCTTACCTAACGTTTCACCCTTGCTAAGCCAATTTGAGCCTATACCCTTCCTTTTGTTGTAGCTCCACCAACACTTTACCAAAACTTAAAAAACATCCTAATTACACACCTAAAACCGAGCTTGAAATTATAGATAAAACCAGTTTATGTGTGATTAGGAGCCATTTTACTTTGCTGGCTTTTTTTTTAAAAAAAAATATACAAGAGTTGTTCTATTTTTCATTTCTCCTCTAAAAAAATGAAAAAAAAACAAAAAAAATAAAAAGAGGAAGTTGAAAAAAAATGTTCAAAAAAAACAAAGGAATTGACGAAGTTTTTCAATTTATTTCTTTTGTGCAAGCTCTCATTAGGTTTTGGTGTGTCTACCCATCGCTTTTATCGTTGTTTTTCCAAACCAAAAACCTAAGCCTACATTCCAACCTACTTAAGTCCTACTGATTTGTGCTAATAAGTTAACCTAGTGTCGTGGCGAGAGTGTGAAAGGGCAAGCCTATGGCCATCGACATTGATGGATTTCTTTGGAGAGTATCCCGATCTTCGATTTGTGCAATGTTATCTTAGCAAACAGGCTACTTTCTCCCTAAACGTGATTCGAAGATTTATCGTGTTTCCATCCTTGAAGTAAAAATAATAAGTGGAAACACATTTTAGAAAATTAAAAACTAATTTGTATGCTGAGTAGGTTTTTCTACAATAATAACTACAAGCATAGGCATAAGACTTCGCATTCTACTTCTTATGTTCAATTTTCGTTTTTAGCGTTAAGAGTTTTCTACTCTCCATGAAAAGTTGTTTGCTCGGGACAAGCAAACGAGTAAGTATGTGGGTATTTGATAACTCTAATTTTATCCATATATTTATATATTTTTTATTCTATAATTAATTAGTTTTTGAATATAGTTTATGTTTCTATTATCTAATTCCCTTATTTTCTTATTTTAGGACCAAATCGGGCTGCAAATTTTATTATGAAGTTTACAGGATCAATCAGGAGACAAAGCTAAAGAAAAGCCGGAAAATTGCAAAGTACACGCCCCTGTCACGGGTGTAACCACCAAGTCACGGGCATGACATTCAGGCGTGACCCCCGACGCGTGTTTAAGAACCCACTGCCACGTCAATTAAATTTACACGCCCATATATCACGGGAGTGCCAAGTGGACACGGGCGTGTTCTCCAGGCATGCCACACTGATGATCCAGAACTCCAGATCCACGCCGGGATAAAGTTACACGCCCTGCCACGGGCGTGACATTTTGGTCACGGGCATGCGACAGAATTGTGACATCCTGGCGTGTCAACTAAATGCTGTAGTTTCAAGCGCTGGGAGTTTCGCAAGACACGCCCAAGGTCACGGGCGTGACCCTTCCAACAACGGCCGGAGTTATTCCCGCCGTTTCTGCTTCCCGCCGTTTTTCTGCAACCGTCAAGACACGCCCTAGGTCACGGGCGTGACCTAGGGGCGTGACCCGCCAATTAACGACTTTTGGCGGTTTCGCGCCAACGTTCAGAGGACTTGAAGACGACGGCTTTGAGACCGACACGCCCTAGGTCACGGGCGTGACCTAGGGGCGTGACCACCCAGCAACTTCTTCTATAAATTCCAGACAGCTTTAGATGCTCAGGAGGAGATTTTTGGGAGCTTAGTTCTGTTTTATTTACTGTTTTTCTTGCATTCTAATTTCATATTGTACCTTTACTTTCAAGTCTTTCTTTAATCATGTCTTTCTTTATGCTTTCATGTAATTCTCCCATCATGATGAGTAGCTAATTTTCAATTAGCACTTGATCATGATGAACTTTGGAATAAAATAAAATTCTTATTTTTTGTCTCAAATTAGCAAGCATTCTATGTTATGTACTTTGATTTATCTTTGATTTAAATTTTCTTCGAATTCATAAGTTGCAAATTATGTTTATTCGAACTTAGATTCGTATCCTACATTTACCGAGAGAATGTGGATACGAGTAGATCACTCAAGGATAAAGAGAGTTTCTTGCACTCCTCGAGAGAGGAAGGCAAAATTCTTCCACATTGGAGTCAACTCCATTAGGGAGGTTCACCGCCTAAAGCAAGCTTAGGTCTTTCGACTGGCCGAGAGGTCTTAATCGATCTACCTAAGGTTAGTCGAGTGCGTATTCTCGAGAGAGGCGCTTCGTAGCTTTGGAACCTCTGCGGTCGAAGTTAATAATTTAGATGCTTGTGCTCTTTAAGTTCGTGGATTTTATTCTAGCCCAAAGGGATTCCAGATCAAGTACTAGCCTTTTATTCATCGAATTTCTCCTCTTAGTTTAACGTTTGTTTTCATTTTCGCAAAACCAATTTTCCGATCGATAAAATAATAGCTCTTCCTTATGAGTACAAATACTCAACGGTCCCCGAGTTTAAATACGATATTTCCTATACTAAATTTCGATAGGTCCACTTTCCTAGTTGAGAGTTTAGTTTGGATCATTTTCAAAACTTTATAAAATCTCCATCAATTGCTACAGCCACTTCCGGTGCCGCAGTGGAAATTTGAAGACATCGCGATGGATTTCATTCATGGCCATCCCCGATCACGGACGGGAAACGATTCAATTTGGGTCATCGTCGATCGGCTGACGAAGGTGGCCAGATTCATTCGATCAGAAAAGATGACTCGGTTAGGGTACTAGTGTGGAGATTCGTAGAGCAGTTCATTCGTTACCACGGGGTGCCCAGGACGATCATGTCAAATCGGGATTGTCGGTTCACATCCAGCGAGTGGTGATCCGTGCAGACTTACTTAGGCATGTGGCTGACCTTCAGCACAGTATTTCATCCCCAGACGGATGGGTAGACAGAACGCACCAACCGGATATTGGAGGACCTCCTAAGGCTATGCATTCTGGATCGAAACGAACCTTGGGAGAAGCTTTTACCACTGGTCGAGTTCTCCTATAACAACAGCTAACAGTCCAGCATAGGGATGGCTCCTTATGAAGCCTTGTACAGAAGGAGATGTAGGACTCCACTTTCATGGATTCAGGACGAGGATCCGAAGGCGTTCAGATCAGATTTTATTGAAGATACCGAGGCTCAAGTGAGACTGATACGGGACAGAATGTTGGAAGCGCAGAGCCGATAGGCTAAGTATTACGACACCCGATACCGTCAGGTAGAGTTTCAGGTGGGAGACCGGGTTTTCATGAAGATCCGGCCCATGTACGGAGTTTCACGGGTGCAAAGTCAGAAGAAGAAGCTCAGACCTAGGTATATGGGCTCTTACAGGATCCTGGAGAGGATCGGACCCCTAGCTTACAGGCTGGAGTTGCCATCGGAACTGGCAGGTTTACACGATGTGTTCCATATATCTTCGGTTAGGAGGGCTCTACTACGCCCGGAGCAGCAGATTTCGACCACAGATGGACCGGTAGCTTCAGACCGGTCAGTTCACTTAGAACCGGTTCGAATCGATGATAGAGGAGTACGGATCTTGCGTTACAAGAAGGTTCTGTTAGTCAAAGTTCTGTGGAGAAACCACGGCCAGGAGGAGCATACCTGGGAACCGCAGGACCTGATAAGACAAAAATATCTAGAGCTGTTCAGTCAGGTATACCTCACAACCTCTCAAGATGTTCAATTTACTTTCCTGTTTTAAACTAGTAGGGCTGCTCTAGGAAGAGTAGAGGCTAATCTTTTATTTATTGGGATCTTGGCTTTGCCAATTGGGCGAATTGGTCATAGATTTAGGTTTCCCTTTAAACCCCACTTAGCAAACATGACGTCAAGATGTAATCTTTCACTTCTTATGGGATGTTACAAGTTTTCTTTTCTTCAATAGAAATTCCCGTAGGCTTAACCTTGATTTCGGGGACGAAATTTTTGTTTTGTTTATGGGATTTGTAACATCCCATTTCCAACTAGACCCCTAAGAGTGGTTTTGGCCTTGACCAGGTCATTACAAAACCCTATGAAGCTAAAAAGGGCCAAGTGATCGAAGGCCAAGGTGAGAATCACCTTGGTCTGCCTATGGCACAACCTCATCACCAAACCTAGGGTTTGACCTTAGGGCTTTACCATGACTCCATGACCACACCACAACATCACTAACCTATTAGAGGGTCCACTAGAGTCTTAAGGGTCCATTGGAGTCAACCCAAATTGGCCAATTTGACCTAGGACCACCATAGGCCTAAATTGGTCAAGGTGCCCTAACAAAGGGGAGTTGGCCTCTAATGTGCCCAACCAACCTTGCCCAGGTCTTCCTAGACCTAAAGTGAGGTCAATGGGTCACTAAGGACACATTGGGTGCAGTCCTAGAGACCAAGTTGACCCAAGTCAACTCAAGCCCCAAAGTTGTCAAAGTGCCCTAACCAAGGGTCAAGTGACCTCCAAGGTGCAAAGTTAACCCTACCTAACCCTAAATAGACCTTAGCGGAGGCCATTGGGTCACCAAGGACCCATTGGTGCCAACCCAAATGGTCATGCTGACCAAGATCACCTCTACCTTAAGGTTAAGTCAAATTAGCCCAAATAGGCTAACCCAAGCTCAAGCCCATTTCCCCCCATTTGGGCTAGCCTTGATATCATGGAAATGATGAATGAGTGGGCTGCAAATAGGCTATAGTGATGAAAAAATTCAGCCATGAGGGGAAGGAGAGAGAAAACTCCAATTTCCCTATAATGGAGGAGAGAGAAAATGGAGTAAAGGCCATTCATGCCATGGGGAAGCCAAGGGCCATTCTTCTTTGCTTGGTTCACCTACCCTAACAGCCCTAAGAAGATCAGGAGGCTTTCTAGGCTCTTCCACTGGCTGGATGCACTGAACCACCAAGGTCGAGAGGTAGCTTTCAAGGCCATTAATGGCCATTGATGATCGAGCCTCTCCTCTCCCCATCTGAGGCTTTAAACACCTTCAGTGGGCCGAGAGGAGGATTTCCCAATCCTTACCTCAAGAAACCGAGCCTCCCCACAGTGCAGTTGCAGAAACTGAGTGGCGCCTCCTTCAAGGATGGTTTCCCGGTGATCTTCTCGACTTCAGGCCGCCGACAAGGTCCTCCTCCCCTTATCTCATGGTTAGATCGTGGCAACGTCTAGGTTCAAGGTTCTTGCTCAATTGAGCCCAAACAAATTTCGTATTTCCATGGTTTTGGGCCGAGAATTAACTTGGTAGAACCGTCAGAATATGCCTCTCCGGCGGCTGTGCCTCCGCCTGGCGACAGCCACCACCTCAACGGAGTTGATGGTGGCGCTGGCCGGCTGGGGCGGGGGCTGGATCGTCGGCGATAGTGCTTGGAAAGAGCTCCAGGCGGGATGAATCCTGGCCGTCTGGTGGAGCGAGACGATGACAGGATACCGTCCAAGGCGCGCCAAGATTCGTGCTATATCAAACCTTAAACTATAGGATATATTTCCATGCTATTTTATTTTTGTCACAGATTTTGCTTTTAATGTTTCTATTTATTACAAATATTTAGAAGCTAGATCAAAAAACGTGGTCAACATAGAAAATGTAGCTCTTGATGTCTACGTTAATTTTAAATTGATTTCACGCAATTTGGAGTCATAGTTAGACCACAACACTCATTTTAGTGAGGTCTATCCCTAGGGCTGTCCAGAGCATAAATTGGATGGCCACTCCAAACCACACATCCAAATGATCGGAAATTTGGGGAATGGACTACTCCTAACTATATCTAGGACACATCCAAAAATCAGAATTTTTGGAAAAAGGTTTTCTATAGTTTTTAGAAAAATTTAATAATCCATGAATAAATTAATTAGGAGTCATAAACACCTCAAAATCCTCCCAAATTTGGGTGGGTGGTCTTAGAGAGAATGTTAGGGCTCTGGTAAAATTTTCATCTCATTTGGAGGTGTTTTGGTTAGGTATTGATCCAACCCTAGGTTGACCCTTTTAGGGTTAACTAGGTCAAGCACCCCCTTTGGGTTTTGAGTGGTCAAATCACCTCAACAGAGGCTGATATTTTGGCCACTGACTCTCTATAGTATGACTCACCCTCCAATGGAATTTGGGATGGTTAAGAGTAGGGTAGCCCTAGAGCCCTAGGGTAGGTCCCTTAATGGGGATTTTTAGGGTTTGAAGGTCATGGGGTCAAATGACCTTGGAATGACTTGAAAATTTGTGGAGCGGACCATAGGATTAATATGATCCTCTGGTTAAAATATTAGGGAATTTGGAAGCTTTAAACCTCCTCAAAATCCTAACCCTAGCTGAGCACATACCTTGTGGTGAAGGAAAATGTCACTAAAACTCATTGAAAAGTGATAATATTTGGGTTGTGTAGTTTTTAAAGTTAGTACAAGCTATGGAGATTTTATTATGAATTTAGGATTATTATTTTGGATAATTCATTAACAATTTTTTAATTTGTAGTATTTACTTAGAAATTTATTATGAAGTAACTAATTTCTAGAAATTGATGAATTTTAGTTAAAGGACGTTTTATTATATTATAAAGCTTTGTGAATTTTTATGGAATTTTTGGAAGAATAATTCTAAGGGTTGCTTCATTAAGTATTGTTTCCCAAGAAAAATGAATTAAATTTATTTTGGATTCTAGCAAGCCTGTAAAATTATGATTTTTGCACAATGACACTCTCTGTACCATATTAAGATTCTGTAATTTTCATATAATATTTTGATGAATAATTTTGGTATTTCATTCTTTACATATGATTAACGGAATTATTTTGGATAAATTAATTAGAGGTCAAATATTCTCTGAAAAATTATGGAAATTAGTATCTAGTAATATATCTCTGTTATTTAGTGATCAAAATTTTTGGGTGATCATTACTTGAGTAGATCATATAGTTCATGTTCAAAATTGCCCATGGCCAAACTTTGGGAAAATTCAATAAATATCAAATTAATTAAAAAAAAATATGAATCTCTGATTTTAGATTAAACTTGTTATGGTGGACCTCTGGTAAAGTTTATAGGAGATTTGGAAGACAATCCGGGTAACTCATTTATACATCTCATATAGTATAGGGTGGTCTGCATATAGTAACTGCGAAAACTGAACTAGAGTGGGTAATGAATTTTGAAGAGTTGAATCCTCAGTAGTTTGCTGGTTTGGGTAAATAAAGGAGTTCATCATTGGAAGACAGGATTAGTAGAGTGTGAGGTTGACTAGTGTTAGGTGGTGCTCGGGATCGGCGAAAGATCGTCCTTCCCGTAGGGAGGAAGTGTTTAATGCACTAGGGCTAGATTCAGTAAAATTAATTAACAGTTGGGAAATTATGTAGCAACCAATAATAGTAAGTGCGTTGCGAAAGAGAGCTTTGGGCGTAATCCCATTGTAGTTCCTAGTGCCTTCGAGAGCCCTTCACGGGGTATACCTTGGGCAGTACTGGGCTAACGTAAACTGTAGGTGTGATAAATCTTAAGAGCAACTAGAATAATTAGGGGTTCACCTTCACACACCCCGGTGTCACGGGAAGTTAGTTTGACTAGGATGTCCGAGCGGTAGGCTCGGTGGTTGTGGAAACGGGCAGGATGGCCCGGCGAGCGTTGGCTCGGTTGATGGTTGTGAGGGGCAGGATGGCCCGGCGAGCCTTAGCTCGGTTGATGTTTGTGACGGACGGGATGGTCCGGGGAGCTTTGGCTCGGTGCTTATACATAAGTTTCCATGTGCATAAAGTAAAGGTGGCGGGTCTTCGGTATTGGAGAATCGATGCACCGATGCCAATACGTTGACTCGGCAAGTGTGGCTAGCACTTCGCCAACAGAAGTCTGGTGCGCCAGCCGACAAGAGTACGCAGGAGTCCGCTAAGTTCACCAGCATTGAGGCGTACGATAGGTCTGACCGGTAGTGCTTTACTGGTTTAGAGGTGGGCGAGGCCCAACCCACCGCTTCCGTCTGCCACTACGGAGGTATCCTGGGAGGTGAGCCTCCAGAAAGGGGGAACTAAAGGTCTGTGTGCACAGAGTCGGGTGGGTGAGTTGCACTTGCATGATCGCATCATAACCCACTAGCATGTCAAAACATAATCATAGCATAAAACCCCTGTCACCTATTGTATAAGTGGTATGGGACGCTTATACAATAGGCCCTGCAAAACGACCCCTTGGTCTATAAGCTTGTGTGGGCAAGTTTGTAAATTAAGGTTAAATTCTTTATATATATATTGCTATTAATAACCGACACCCCAACGTATAAATTGGTATGAGACGCTTTATACGATGGGAGCCCTGTAGAAGATCCCTTGCTTATATGTTTTCGTATAAGTTAAGGTTACTTTTCATACTTTACTTTACTGCCACATGTACTATAAAATTTCTACTATAGGTCCGCTGCCATTTGTTTCTTGATTACTCTCCACCTTCAAGTCCTCTCCTTTCTTTCTCTCCGCTCGGTGCCTAGGGGCTATGGGGGAAGGGGTGGGGGATGATAGGACTTAGTCTTACAGACTAACAGTTTTCGGACCACATCATTTAGGGGATCGTGGAGCCCAGTGTAACGCCCCGAAACTCAAAAGAGCGACGGGGGACGTTTTGGGCCAGTTTTGGGTTCTGGCATGAGGCACACGGCCTGGGACACGGGCATGTCCCAGGGCGTGTCAGGCCTGTGTCGACACTTAGTCGATGAAGTCGACATTTTGCTCTTGATATTGTGTCGAGACTGGGCACACGGCCCGCGACACGGGCGTGTCGCAGGGCGTGTCAACCCGTGTCGACACTCAGCCAGCGAAGTCGACACTTTGCGCTCAACGAAGTGTCGAGACATAGCACACGGCCTGCGATACGGGCGTGTCGCAGGGCGTGTCGACACTCGTCCCGGGAGTCGACGAACTTTGCTCGACGATGTGTCGAGACAAGGCACACGGCCTAGGACACGGGCGTGTTCAAGGCCGTGTCGTCAGGTCGACGATCTTCGCTTGACGAAGTGTCGAGTGTCGAGACCGTGTACACGGCCTGGAGACCAGGCGTGTTGAGGTTGACACGGGCAAGGACACGGGCGTATACTAGAACCCTTGCAGTGCCCGGGTTGTTTTTAGGATAAATCGATGGGGGTACACGGCCGGCCACACGGCCGTGTCAGGTGGAACACGGGTGTGTCAGGTCGAACACGGGCGTGTTCGATGCCCTTGTGTTGTTCCAGGCGAGTCGATTTTGACAGAGAATGAGGCATACGGCCCTGGACACGGGCGTGTGCCATGTCGTGTGCGGTCCAGATTGGGCATTTCAGTCCCGAATCATAGCCGTTCGTTTCTTTAATTAATGATCCAACAGCTGGGGGTTGTTCCTGAATGGATATACCCGGGATTGGGCCTTAGAAACCCTCACTTTTCATGAGTGGTTATCTTTCTAAAACTTAGAGAGAGAGGAGAGCCAAGGAAGGAAGAAGCTAGATCCGGCCATTGGAGGAGCTTCGAAGCTCCAAATCGCGAGCCAACTCCGGATCCACGGAGGCAAAGCTAGTGCGGTGCTTTTCATCCGCTTACTTTTCCATTGCGCCAAAGAAGAACGCAAGGGTAACGATTCTCTTCTTGAGCATGAGTAGCTCTCCTTCTTTGCATAGTAAGCCCGCTCTCGCGAGTTTGCTGTGAGTTGGAGGCGTTCCTTCGGGTAGATATGTGAAGTCCCCGTTGTTTAGAGTCTGTAAGTGAGAACGGACATAGACATGATGTGTGAAGCCTATCCGGACATGTTGGTCTGGATCGGTGATGTTGCATTGCTTAATGCCGGAGAAGACTCTGTGCTATTGGTTGTTTTTCGGGTTTTCTACGCGGTAGATTGCAACAGGGAGCCTTGGGGATTAACCCAAAGGTGCACCCAGAAAACTGGGCGGATGCGCGATCTTGCCAACTTGGAGGCCTGAGAGCCAACTTGAACATAACCGAGTTATGTGAAATTGTGTGACGAAAATGGGACTCGGGAGAAGTTTGACCTGCGCATATGGCTTAAATTGTCGTTGCGACGTGAGCACGGGTTAGATGGAACCGTACCCACTTCTATGTCGTTCGGGTTAAAGAGACCTAAAGCTACGTGGCACTTGCCATTGGCATAGATGAGGGTCTTCGGTGGTCTATGGCTTAAATTGTCATGACCCATGCCGGGAAGACAAATTGCTCATGTGTCTGGCCGTCAAAGTGGCGGTGGTGAGTCCGGAATGTCTATGGCTTTAATTGACGTGACATCGACCGGTTCACCGAGAATGTGCCCTGAGAGCACGGGACGTGTGGCCGTGCGAGCCAACGTCTGTGATGAAATGAATATATATATATATATGTATATTGCTCGCTTATGCTAATGAAATGCAGGGAAGGAGCATCGCCGCCCCGAGTTGGGGGCGGGATCGTTATAATTTGGTCAGCATTGCTAACTGTTGCCTTGTTTTTCCACCGTGTGGTGGTTTTTTGCTTACAGGTGCTGCTGTACCAAGCGGTCAATAGCGGGCTAAAGCCCAAAATGCGAAGCCGGCCCTAGAAGGCCTAATTGGAGTGTTTACTGTTTTTATTCATGTATGACTGGCCTGCGTGCCGTGGTTTGTAAAACATGTAATATGAAGTGAACAATTTTGTAAGGCCTTAAGGCCTGTACTTGTGTATGTACAACATTCCTGTTTTGGTATTAGTGGACATTCATGCTTTAGTGTTGGGTTCTTTATTGCAACTTATAAACTGCTTCCGCTAGAATGCTCTGTGTAGGACGTTTTGATTGGTTGGATGGTTTCCATGAGTAACCACCCGGTCTGTCTGTAGTAAATGGCGTCGGGCCCCGGCCGGACCTACTGCTATATGTTATGCTACGGATAGGGGGTGTTACAATTTGGTATCAGACTACTGGTTTTTGGTCGGGCTTAAGATGAATTCGTGGGCGAATTCTTTTTAAGGGGTGGTGAGCACATTGTGTGCGTCATCATTATAACAGTAAAAGAACCCATGAATGTCCACTTAGGAATGAAAATACACGTGTTTGAGGAACCTGCGTGTTCCTATAATTGCTGTTTGCAATTTTATTTGGTCGCTTAACGGTGTTTTGTACCACTATAGGTGACTAGAAGTGGTGTTGGGCCGTCGGAACGTCGAGTTTCTGAGGCTAGCAGTGCACCAGATGTTGCTCCTACAACACCTCTATCGGCTGAGAACATACGATTGGTGGCCGAAGTAGTGTTGGCTGTGATTAATGCGCAGCCTGCAAGGAAAACGCAGCAGCCCGCTCCTGCGAAGGAGCAGGTACCGCTGCAAGAGGCTGAGCCAAGGAGAGTGGAACAAGTGGTAGTGGAACCGTTGGTGCCAAGGATGGCAACCGAGAGGTATCTTAAGCATGTAATGAGCTTTAACCCTCCGGTATTCTCGGGGTTGGGAACCCCAGCTCAAGCTGAAGACTGGCTCTCCAGGGTGAAGAGAGTCATGACAGTAACGGATACGGAGGAGTGGCAAATGAGCACCATCGCTACGTTCCTTCTGGACGGTGAAGCGAGAATGTGGTGGGAAGGTTTGGAGCTGCACTTATTAAGAGGTAGGCAACTTGTTGATGTCTCGATGGAGGAGTTCTCGAGATTGTTCTTGGCTAGATACCTCCCTTCGGCGCAGAAGATAGCGTTGGAGAATGAGTTTCTGAAGTTGGTTCTGGGTGAGAAGAGCGTGGATGAATATCTCCACGAGTTTACTCGTTTGAGTCGTTATACTACCTCCACTATCGTGGATGAGGAGCGCAAGACTAATCGCTTCTATGAAGGGTTGAGAGATGAGTTGAGGTTACTACTCTCGGGGCCGATGACGCAGGGTTTCTTAACCTTGGTCAACACTGCCCAGTCCTTGGAGAAGGACATGAAGAATGTACAAGCAAAGAAAAGCTTGGGTGATAGAAAATCTGAATTCAAAGTGATGATTACTTCAAAGTTCGGCTATCGGAGATCCTTCAAGAAGCATAGGACTTCGGGTCAAGCTCCTTCTGGTGCTTCTGGGGCGACTACGGGTCGGACCCCGGGTGTATGTTTTACTTGTGGAAAGACGGGGCACTTTGCCGTGACTGTTGGAGCGGACGTCCTAAGTCCGATAGAAGGCCGGGAGCGACTTCGGAAGAGAAGAGCAAGGCGGTGGAGTCGACCGCGTCCCACTATGCTCCGGCCCAACCAAGGGTGTATAATCTTGGCCAACAGGAGGCCATAAAACAGGCTGATGTTATGACAGGTATGGTTTAATTTATAGCAAGTCAATTTCTTTAAATACTTGTTATGCACATGTTACCTTACCACAACTTGTTTAGGGTTTGTTTTGATTTGTGAAAATCCGGCAAGAGCACTCTTCGGTACGGGAGCTTCATACTCCTTCTTGTCCGAAGGATTTATATCACGCATCGGAGTCCCTTCTTCGATGGTGAAGGATAAGTTGGATGTGTTGTTGCCCAATGGGTGTTCGATGCGCGCGGATAGGATCTGCGATGTTAAGATTCGTATTGGGAATCAGGAGTTTGATCTGCAGGCGTCGTTACTTCCGTTGGTGGAGTTCGACGTTATATTTGGCATGGACTGGCTCTCGGAGCAGCAAGCCTATATCGATTGCGGTCGCAAGGAAGTCAAGCTAGGAGCAAGTCGTGAAACGACTTTTACGGGCTTAAAGGGGTCGAGCAAGACGTTGATGTCTGCTCTTCAGGTGGTGAAGGCGGTTCGTGCCGGTGCAGAACTGTTCTTTACACTAGTGGAGGTTGCAAAGCCGAAGCCCGCGTTGGATAGTATTTCAGTGGTATCGGAATACCCTGATGTGTTCCCCACAGATCTTCCTGGAGCCCCGACTCAACGGGAGATCGATTTCACGATCGAGCTAATGCCAGGTGCAAAGCCCGTGTCACGATCTCCTTATCGGCTAGCGCCTAAGGAAATGGCGGAGCTGAAGGTTCAACTACAAGAGTTGTTAGAGCAAGGGTATGTGCGCCCGAGTTCTTCGCCTTGGAGCGCACATACTCGATCCCCCGGATTGATGATCTTTTTGATCAGTTAGTCGGGTCGACGGTGTACGCGAAGTTGGATCTCAAGGCTGGGTACTATCAGCTGCGAATTAGGGAGAGTGATATCCCAAAGACAGCGTTTAGTACGAGATACGGGGATTATGAGTTTATGGTCATGCCGTTTGGGCTTACTAATGCGCCGTCAGTGTTCATGGATTTGATGAACAGGACGTTTAGGGAGTACTTGGACCATTTCGTGATCGTCTTCATCGACGATATTTTGGTGTACTTGCAAAGTGAGGAAGATCACTTCAAGTATCTTCATTTGGTGTTGGAAACGCTAAGGAGAAATCAGTTGTATGCCAAGTTCTCGAAGTGCGAGTTTTGGTTATCCTCAGTGGTGTTCCTCGGTCATATAGTGAGTGGAGAGGGTATTGCTGTGGATCCGGCGAAGTATGTTGCGATACGGTAGTGGCCTGAGCTTGCTACAGTAGCGGAAGTCCGGAGCTTTCTGGGGCTTGCCGGCTATTATAGGCGCTTCATAGAGAACTTCTCGCGGATAGCGTTACCTCTCACTACTTTGACGAGGAAGGAGCATAAGTTCGTTTGGAAGCCGGAGTGCGCGCGAGCTTTTGAGGAGTTGAAGTGTCGGTTGGCCACGACGCCTGTGCTGAGTTCGCCATGTGGGACCGAAGGCTATGAGATTTACAGTGATGCTTCGGGCAGCAGTTTGGGTTGCGTGCTACTACAACACGGAAGTGTAATAGCTTATGGCTCGAGACAGCTAAAAGTGCATGAAAGGAACTATCTGGTCCATGACTTGGAGTTAGCGGCCGTGATTTTTGCCTTGAAGCTGTAGAGACACTATTTGTACGGTGTGAAGATTGATATCTACATCGATCACAAGAGCCTGAAGTATCTAATTGATCAGAAGGATCTGAATATGCGGTAGCGTAGATGGATGGAGTTCCTGGGGGACTATACATTCAAGATCCACTACGTGCCGGGTAAAGGTAATGTGGTTGCGGACGCGTTGAGTCGCCGAGCCCCAGCTCAAGCCAATTGGCTATCAGTGCATGATGAGAGGTTGGTGCGGGAGTTGGAGGCGTTAGAGATTATTTGTGTGGATAGGCAATCAAGTGCTGAAGCAGTTCTGAATTGGACTGAAGTCCAATATGACCTGGCTGATCGTATTCGGCAGGCTTTGGATATGGATGTTCTTATGAAGCAGTTCATGGTAGAGGCTCTTGATGGGTCAAATTCTCAATTCATTGTGGAGGACGGATTGCTTTGGAAAGACGGTCGTTTTTGCGTCCCAAGTGTGGGCAATTTGCGGGTGGAGTTGTTGTACAAGGCACACCATACCAAGTACTCGATTCACCCGGGGAGCACAAAGATGTACCGCGATGTAAAGAAACTGTTTTGGTGGCCGGGTTTGAAGAAAGATGTGGCGCTCTACGTGGAGAAGTGCCAAACTTGCGTCTTGGTGAAGGCGGAGTGCCAAAAGCCGGGAGGATTTCTTAAGTCCTTGCCTATTCCGGAGTGGAAATTTGACGACATCTCTATGGACTTTGTGCACAGTTTGCCAAGGTCGCAAAAGGGGAACGATGCCATTTGGGTGGTTGTTGATCGGCTAACGAAGGTGTCACATTTTATTACGCATAGGAAGGATGATCCAGTGGAGAAGTTGGCAAAACTTTATGTGGATAACATTGTACGGCTTCACGGTGTGCCCCGCAGCATCGTGAGTGACCGAGATGGGCGGTTCACATCCAATGATTGGAGGCTTGTGCAGCAAATATTGGGGACAAAGTTGAAATTCAGCACAGCCTTCCATTCGCAAACGGATGGGCAGACCGAGAGGGTCAATAGAACCATGGAAGACATGCTCTGCATGTGTGTCTTGGATTTTGGGAAGCAATGGGAAGACCACCTTTATTTGGTGGAGTTCGCATACAACAATAGCTACCAAGAGAGTATTCAGATGGAGCCGTTCGAGTCCCTATATGTTAGAAAATGTCGCACGCCGTTGTCTTGGTTAGAAACGGGTGAGTCAAAGTTGTATAAGCGATTGGAAGTCGAGGATGCTACTTCTTTGCTGAGAACCATTCGGGAGAGGTTGCTTATCGCTTAGGACCGGCAAGCGAAGTACTATAATGCCAAGCACAGGAACGTGGAGTTTGCTGTGGGCGACTATGTGTACTTAAAGATCAATCCGTTCAAGGGTGTCTCGCGGGTGCGGCGATTGAAAAAGCTAAGCCCGAGGTACCTTGGGCCGTTTGAGGTTCTGGAGCGAGTTGGTGAAGCAGCCTATCGGTTGAAGCTTTTAGTGGAGCTTGGTGGATTACATGATGTGTTCCATATTTCGGTGCTTTGGAAGGCGGTGCAAGAGCCTTCGCAAGTGATCGTGGTTGATCAAGTGCCGGTGGATAGTGGGCTGACGACAAAAGTCAAGCCTGTGCGGATTGAGGACTCGGAGGTCAAGCGGCTATGCAATAAAGAGATCAGGATGGTCAAGGTCCGGTGGGACAATTGCGGTCGTGAGGAGCTCTCTTGGGAGCGAGAGCAGACTATGCTTGATGAGTATCCGGAGTTGCTCCGTTCAGGTACAAATTTTGGTTTTGTACATGTCCTTCCTTTATATAATTTCATGGGCGAAATTCTTTTAAGAGGGGGAGAGTTGTAATGCCCCGAAACTCAAAAGAACGACGGGGGACGTTTTGGGCCAGTTTTGGGTTCAGGCAGGATGCACACGGCCTGGGACACGGGCATGTCCCAGGGCGTGTCAGGCCTGTGTCGACACTCAGCCGACGAAGTCGACATTTTGCTCTCGACATTGTGTCGAGATTGGGCACAAGGCCTGCGACACGGGCGTATCGCAGGGCGTGTCGACCCGTGTCGACACTCAGCCAGCGAAGTCGACACTCTGGGCTCGATGAAGTGTCGAGACATGGCATACGACCTGTGACACAGGCGTGTCGCAGGGAGTGTCGACCCGCGGCGACACTCGTCCCAGGAGTCGACGAACTTTGCTCTACGATGTGTCGAGACAAGGCACACGGCCTAGGACACGGGCGTGTCCAAGGCCGTGTCGTCAGGTCGACGATCTTCGCTCGACGAAGTGTCGAGTGTCGAGACCGTGTACACGGCCTGGAGCCCAGGCGTGTTGAGGTAGACACGGGCAAGGACACGGGTGTGTCCTAGAACCCGTGCAGTGCCCGAGTTGTTTTCGGGATAAATCGATGGGGGTACACGGCCGGCCACACGGGCGTGTCAGGTGGAACACGGGCGTGTCAGGTCGAACACGGGCGTGTTCGATGCCCATGTGTTGTTCCAGGCGAGTCGATTTTGACGGCGAATGAGGCACACGGCCCTGGACACGGGCGTGTGCCAGGCCCTGTGCAGTCCAGATTGGGCATTTCAATCCCGAATCAAAGCCGTTCGTTTCTTTAATTAATGATCCAACGGTTGGGGGTTGTTCCTGAAGGGATATACCCGAGATTGGGCCTTAGAAACCCTCACTTTTCATGAGTGGTTATCTTTCTAAAACTTAGAGAGAGAGGAGAGCCAAGGAAGGAAGAAGAAGCTAGATCCGGCCATTGGAGGAGCTTCGAAGCTCCAAATCGCGAGCCGACTCCGGATCCACGGAGGCAAAGCTAGTGCTGTGCTTTTCATCCACTTACTTTTCCATGGCGCCAAAGAAGAACGCAAGGGTAACTATTCTCTTCTTGAGCATGAGTAGCTCTCCTTCTTTGCATAGGAAGCCCACTCTCGCGAGTTTGCGGTGAGTTGGAGGCGTTCCTTCGGGTAGATATGTGAAGTCCCCGTTGTTTAGAGTCCGTAAGTGAGAAAGGACATAGGCATGATGTGTGAAGCCTATCCGGACATGTTGGTCTAGATCGGTGATGTTGCATTGCTTAATGTCGGAGAAGACTCCGTGCTATTGGTTGTTTTTCTGGTTTTCTACGCGGTAGATTGCAACAGGGAGCCTTGGGGATTAACCCAAAGGTGCACCCGGAAAACTGGGCGGATGCGTGATCTTGCCAACTTGGAGGCCTGAGAGCCAACTTGAACATAACTGAGTTATGTGAAATTGTGTGACAAAAATGGGACTCGGGAGAAGTTTGACCTGCACATATGGCTTAAATTGTCGTTGTGACGTGTGCACGGGTTAGATGGAACCATACCCACTTCTATGTCGTTCGGGTTAAAGAGACCTAAATCTACGTGGCACTTGTCGTTGGCATAGATGAGGGTCTTCGGCGGTCTATGGCTTAAATTGTCGTGACCCATGCCGGGAAGACAAATTGCTCATGTGTTTGGCCGTCAAAGTGGCGGTGGTGAGTCCGGAATGTCTATGGCTTTAATTGACGTGACATCGACCGGTTCACCGAGAATGTGCCCTGAGAGCATGGGACGTGTGGCCGTGCGAGCCAACGTCTGTGATGAAATGAATATATATATATATATATTGCTCGCTTATGCTAATGAAATGCAGGGAAGGAGCATCGCCGCCCCGAGTTGGGGGCGGGATAGTTATAATTTGGTCAGCATTACTGACCGTTGTCTTGTTTTGCCACCGTGCGGTGGTTTGTTGCTTGCAGGTGCTGCTGGACCAAGCGGTCAATTGCGGGCTAAAGCCCAAAATGCGAAGCCGGCCCTAGAAGGCCTAATTGGAGTGTTTACTGTTTTTATTCATGTATGACCGGCCTGCGTGCCGTAGTTTGTAAAACATGTAATATGAAGTGAACAATTTTGTAAGGCCTTAAGGGCTGTACTTGTGTATGTACAACATTCCTGTTTTGGTATTAGTGGACATTCATGCTTTAGTGCTGGGTTCTTAATTACAACTTATAAACTGCTTCCGCTAGAATGCTCTGTGTAGGACGTTTTGATTGGTTGGATGGTTTCCATGAGTAACCACCCGGTCTGTCTGTAGTATATGGCGTCGGGCCCCGACCGGACCTACCGCTATATGCTATGTGACGGATAGGGGGTGTTACACCCAGCATGGAGGAGCAGCCTCGGAGGTCGGCCCGTTTGGAGATAGGGCAGTCTCGCTCAGGAGTTCAGACAGCTGGGACTGTGATCCCCTGACCTTAGTAGTGCTTTATTTTGCTTTTGCTTGAGTGACTATGTAGTGAGGATTTGATGTATTGGGCTTAAGCCTTTATTTTCAGTGCATTATATTTTGTGGACTCTCCCTTCGTGGAGATTATATTACTCTGATGTGATTTTATTGTGTACTTTTGGTTAGAGTTTTACCACTCTTGTGTTTGCTCTACTTTTGTTGCTTTTCTGTGATCAAATCGGCCGGCAGGATCGGCGTTTTGTAGTGATGACCTTCCCGGTAACGGAGGTGTCACCGCAAAGCGGCGGTTCTGGGCGTAAGACCCCGGTGTTTCAAAAAGAAAAAAAATGGGGTCTTACAGAAATCAACCTCCCGAACCCATAAATTAGTGCCCCACTTTGGTCGAGCTCAACGACCATAAACAAAGCACTTGTGTGAGGCACCCCATGTTATCATTCCTTTTTATTTTATTTTTTATCTTTGGCTTTTTGCAGGTCTGAAGAATCTTTGCAGCGTGACAATCGATCGGTTTCGAACGTCAACTTCATGCGAGTTCTTCATGTCGGTAATTTTTATTTAGTTTCTTCTATATCTGTGAAAAAAAAATTATTTGAAAAAAAAGCAGAACAAAAAAAACAAAAAAAAAATTCCTGTTCGTACACGCTTTTGTCATGGTCGTAACCTATGGGTCACGGGCATGACAAAGACGTGTTTAGTTCGTCTTGCGAAACCCGAGAGTGGTTTCATCGAACGCAGTTTCTCGTTCGTCTTCCGTTACAATCACGGGCGTGATCTTCAATGGTCACAGGCGTGACCAGCGCGGAATTTCATTCGATGAAATGGATTAGGGAAACGAATCTTTCTGCCTAGCCACACCCGTAACAATCCTTGTCACGCCCGTGACAAAGGATAGTCACGACCGTGCCTGTCTCGGGAACCAAAACCACAAAAAAACAAAGTTTTTTTCTGGTTTTTAGATACACGCCACAGGGTCACGGGCGTGACCCTGGGCCATGTCAGCGAATCCGAGGCGTGGCCCCGGGTCAATGCCTAGGATTCCCTTCCTATTTCTTTTTTTATGCGACACGCCCACAGTCACGGGTGTGACCTGGTGCGTGGTAATAAAATCCGAGGCCAGCGCCTCGGATTCCCGCGTGGCCCCCTACGATTCCCCTTACACGCCCAGAGTAACGGGCATGACTTTGGGGCGTGACCCGTGAATTTGAGGCAGGAAACCTCAGATTCCTTCATGTTTAGCCTGTGCTTGACACGCCCCCTGTCACGGGCGTGACAGGGGGGCGTCATCGGCCCGAAAATCCTATAAATAGGATTTCTCCCCTCTCATTCCTCCACACCCTCCAACCCTCCTCCTTCACTTAGCTAACCCGAAAACCCCTTTTTACTCCCTCCTTCCAATATGCCTCGCCACCACCCTCGCTCCACCGCTTCCTCCTCCGAGCACCCCGTGGATCACGCCGCGGCGGAAGCCATGCTCCTATTTGAAAACCAATCCCAGCAGGAGCGCAGCGATCGCCTACGCGCCAAACCACTTGGCGTATTCCTCATCTTGGATTGGGCGATCCTTGCCACATTTGGAGCGGCAGATTTAGTTAGGGATTTTCTATCCACCCCTGGATGGAGTTCCCTCTTCTCCATTTCGGAGAACGCATTCCTTGAGCTCACCGTCGAGTTCTTGGCCTCTTTTGAGTTCCGTTGGGCGGCGAATGATGATTTCATCATTTTTCGCATGGGTGGGGTGATGCATCAGCTCACCATCCGCTAACTCAATGTTGCTATGGGCTTTTGCTCGGAGGGCTTCTCCCAATCTCCCGCCTACCTCGGTCTCCTTACTGATTTCCCTCCCGATGTCAACCTTCTTACCTTTTGGGCGGAACTCAGTAATGACACCGCACCCAACACCCCAAAGAAATCTAAAGGCAGCCACCTAATTTCCCCCGCCTTGCGCATTCTCCACAACCTCCTCACCTTTACTCTTTCTGGTCGCGGCGACAGCCATGGCGTGGTGACTCGGGTAGATTTACTATATTTATATAGTATGTTTTACCGGGTCCCGCTCAACCTTGGTTATATGCTCGCAATTTTCTTTCGGCACCAAGCCAAAAATGTGAGGTTGGGAGCGGTGCACGGTGGGAACTTCATCACTTTTCTCGCCAAGCAGATCGGTCTTTGGGATGCTCTTCTGTGATTGAGCTACGTTCAGACGCCGTAAGTCATTCAGTTCCAGACCCTCCAGGCCCTTGGCCTTGCACGACAACGAGATGGAGAGTTTGAGGCTATCCCCCCAGCGGTCGGTGGCGGGGATCTTGATCTTGATTTCGGTGTCGGTCCAAGCGGTGCTCCTCACTCTCCCCCAATTCCGCCACCTCCTATGCACTCTGCCCCAGCGCCCGGCCCTCAAAACTATTAGGATCATCAATTTGGGTTGATTCACACTCGCCTAAATCAGATGCAAACAAATTTTGACAGCCATTCTACTAATTTTGATGCATGTTTTGCCGCGCTAGAGCAGAGCCACGCTTCTTCCGTGGAACATATTACACGTGAGTTCGCGGATCTGCGAACTCATTATCTGCCACGGGGGGGGGGGGGGGGGGGGGCTCTAACGATGAGAATTAGTTTTTGTATTTGGGGTTGTAGTCGGTTGCCTTGTATTTTTTTATCTTTTCTTTTCACTTGTCATGTATCTTTTTTTTATTAAAAAAATATATCACAAATATGTTTCGCTTCAGTCACGTCTTACAGGTACACTTTGGTGTTGATTTGCCGCCCGCTTCAGGGAAGTCTCATTTTATTTTCTTTACTTACTTTTCCATTGGCGACAATGTATTGCTTAAGTATGGGGGAATATTTCTCAAGCAAAACATACAAAAAAATCATAAAATTTTTTGCCTCAAAATCATAATTTTTTTTCTATTTTCATATTTTATTTTTACTTCACAAAAATAATAAAAAAAGAAAACAAAAATATCAAAAAATAAAATAAAAAATCGAAATTAAATTTCTTAAAAATAGACGTTTGGGATATTACCCCATCTTACCTCCTAGTACCGGTGAGAGCCTTTCACAGGATATACCTCGGGAAGTCTAAGAAATAACAAAAAAATTAGGGTTAATTTTAAAAATTCGAGAAATCTTTATTTCTATATTTATTCACATGCGAAATCCATAGTTTTCAACTTTTACATAGTGTTTAGAAGATTTTGATGCTTTAATTGAATTTTGAATTTTGGAGTAGAACTGTTGGCGATGTTGTGTTTCTAGTCAAGTGCACATGTTTGTAGAATTTAAGTAGATTTAAACATTCAGCATACAATTAGATTTTTATTTTTCTAAATGCGTAGAAATAGTTTATTTTACTTTTACTTTGAAACCGAAAAAATCTAATAATAGTTTAGGAGAGTGTGTAGAAGTTTACTAGAGAGATATTTCGCGGATCAAGAAAGAGGTACTCTTTCTTGATGTCTATAATTTGCCCTCTAGCTATTCTCAAGACTTTGCATAGGTTAAACTCATTAGCATAAAAATGATTTAGGCACTTTTTTGGCAAGTTTGAGCCTTTACACCCTTACCTAACGTTTTATCTTTGTTAAGCCAATTTGAGCCTATACCATTCCTTTTGTTTTAGCTCCACTAATACTTTACCAAAGCCTAAAAAGCATCATAATTACACACCTAAGATCGAGCTTGAAATTATATATACAAAACCGGTTTATGAGTGATTAGAAGCCATTTTATTTTGGTGGCTAAATGAAAAAAAATGAGTTGTTTTATTTTTCAGCCCTCCTCTAAAAAAAAGAGAAAAGAAGAAAAAATGTAGAAAAAAAAATGAAAATAAATAGAGGAAGTTGAAATTTTTTTTAAAACATGTTAAGAAAAAGAAACAAAGGAATTTAGGAATTGGCGGAGTTCTTCAATTTATTTCTTTTGTTCAAGCTCTCATTAGATTTTGGTGTGTCTACACATCATTTTTATCATTGATTTTCCAAACCAAAAACCTAAGCCTACATTTCAACCTAGTTAAGCCCTACTGATTTGTGCTTATAAGTTAAACTAGTGTCGTGGCAAGAGTGTGAAAGGGCAAGCCTATGACCATCGACATTGATAGATTCCTTTGGAGGGTATCCCGATCTTTGATTTGTGCAATGTTATCTTAGTAAGCATGCTACTTTCTCCCTAAACGTGATTTTAAGATTTACCGGGTTTTCATTTTCGAAGTAAAAATAATAAGTGAAAACACATTTTAGAAAAGTAAAAACTAATTTGTATGCTGAGTAGGTTTTTCTACAAAAATAACTACGCTCATAGGCATACGACTTCACATTCTACTCCTTAGTTTCAATTTTCGTTTCTGGCCTTAAAATTTTTCTACTCTCTATGAAAAGGTGTTTGCTCGGGACGAGCAAACGAGTAAGTATGTGGGTATTTGATAACTCTAATTTTATCCATATTTTTATATAATTTTTATTTAATAATTAATTAGTTTATAAATACATTTTATGATTTTATTATCTAATTTCCTTAATTTCTTATTTTAGCGTGAATCTGGGCTACAAATTTCATTTTGGAGTTTACAGGATTGATCAGGAGACAAAGCTAGACAAAGCCGAAAAAATTACAAAGTACACGCCCCGGACACGAACGTGACCACCAGGTCACGGGCGTGGCATATAGGCGTGACCCCGGCGCGTGCTCTAGAGCTCACTGCAACGCCAATTAAAAGTACACGCCCATTGGTCACGGGCGTGACCATGCTGACCCGGGTGTGTCAACCAGGCGTGATACGCAGATGATGATCCAGGCATCCAATCCACGTCAGATTAAAATTACACGCCCTGGCACGGGCGTGACATCTTGGTCATGGGTGTGACAGTAAGCCGTGACATCCAAGCGTGCTAAGTCTAATGCAGCAGTTTCAAGGACTGGCGGTTTTTGCCTCACACGCCCTTTGTCACGGGCGTGACCATGGGCGTGACCCTTCCAACAATGGTTGTAGTTATTCCTGCCGTTATACTTCCCGCCGTTTTCAACAACCGACAAGACACGCCCTAGGTCACGGGCGTGACCTAGGGACGTGACCCGCCAATTAACGATTTTTGGTTGTTTCGCACCAACGTTCCTTGGACTTGAAGACGACGGTTCCGAACCTTACACGCCCTAGGTCACGGGCGTGACCTAGGGGCGTGACCATCCAGCCAACTTGCCTATAAATTCCAGGCAAGTCCAGAAGCTGAGGAGGAGATTTTGGGAGCTTTAGTTCTGTTCCATTTATTGTATTTCTTGCATTTTAAATTCATAGTGTAACTGTTTATTTCAAGTCTTTTTTTTATCATGTCTCTCTTCAACCTTTCATGTAACTCTCCCATCATGATGAATAGCTAATTTCCAAATAGCACTTGATCATGATGAACTTTGGAATGAAATAAATTTCTTCTTTTTTATCTCAAACTATCAAGCTTTCTATTTTTATGTACTTCGATTTATCTTCGTTTTTTATTTCATCAAATTCATAAGTTGCGAATTATGTTTATTCGATCTTAGATCCTGTATCCTAGATTTACCGAGAGGTTATGGATACGAGTATATCACTCAAGGATAAAGAGAGTTTCATGCACCCCTCGAGAGAGGAAGGCAAAATTCTTCCGCATTCGAGACAATTCCATTAGTGAGGTTCACCGCATAAAGCAAGCTTAGGTTTTTCGATTGGTTGAGAGGTCTTAATCGATCAACCTAAGGTTAGTCGAATGCGTATTGTCGAGAGAGGCGCTTCGTAGTAATGGAACCTCCGTGGTCGAAGTTATAATTCAGATGCTTGTATTTATTTTAATTTCTCGGAAATTTATTCTAGCCCAAAGAGATTCTAGATCAAGTGTTAGCTTTCCTATCATCATATTTCTCCTCTTAGTTTAACGTTTTCTTTTTTGCAAAACCAATTTTCGATCGATAAAATAATAGCTATTACTTGTGAGTACAAGTACTCAACGGTCCCCGAGTTTAAATACGACATTTCTTATACTAAATTTCGATAGGTGCACTTGCCTAGTTTGAGATTTTATTTTGGATACACATTTTTAAAACTATAAAATCTTCATCAATCGTGCAGGATCCCTCTTTAGTACTTTGTTTATTCTTTTCGGTGGACTCTCCCTTCGTGGAGACTTATATTATATATATGTGATTCGGGTGGACTAGTTTCATTTTACTCGTGTACACTTATTCTACTCTTTTGCGATCGGTATGACCGGCAGGATCGACATTTTGTAGTGACGACCTTCCCGGGTGTGTTGGTGTCACCGCAAAGCGGCGGTTCTGGGCATAAGACTCCGGTGGTTTTTTTTAAAAATGGGGTCTTACACTTACTAGGACGTGAAACGAAGTTGACAGCCTGTGAGGGCTACACAACCGGCTCCAAGCTTTTCTCAATGATGTTTTGGTCCTCAATATGAATGAACCTTTTGAGTTCATCCAAACTGATCTTCTCTATCAGTCTGTACATCTCGGTCATGAAGAAGAGCCACTCAGAATGCAACTTACTCAGAATCATGTACACAAAGAGGCCGTCGTCCATCTTCGAGTGATCATCATCCAGCTTCTGATGCAGGTTGACCAGCTCTAAGAGTTGAGAAGTGATAGGCACGTTCGCTTTGAATCTGAAGTTGAAGAACTTCTCTACAATGAGCGAGTTTGACAGTCCTTCCACCTTCCGGAAATGCACGTTCAGACGATCCCATATCTCCTTTGCAGACTTGTAAGCGTGGTAAGTCAACGCGAGATGGAGATTCAGGGAATTCAACAGTAATCCCTGCAAAAATCCACATCCTTGTTCCACTGGTACTCGCCCACGTCCTCGACGGTAGAAGCAAAATCGCTCTGAATAGTATAGAACATCTCACGTTCCTTCATTCCTAGTTGGAGTTGTATTTTCCAACTAAGGAAGTCGAAGACGTCGAACGATTGCAGCTTTATAGTGTCGAGCGCGCTTTTCTTCGACATAGTTCTAGATTCAAACAGAAATTAAAAAATGCTAGAATGAGGTCACCTGAGCCGTGTGAAGATGTCAGAAAATCTTCGGATCCAATCAAGAGAAATAACTTGTTGCTCGTCCAAGCACTAATGTTTGTCAAAAAACAACAGATCCACGACAAAGCTTGGCAGAAACCACAAGAGTCCGCGCCAATCCTCACAAGCACGACCAAGATCAAACTCTAGAGCACTAGATCTCCGTAGTCACTTTACTGGATTGCACATTTACCTTCTCCAGAGCCTGGACTTTCTCCACAGGCATGTGGATGATGCAGATCGGGACCAAGACATAAAGATATCCCAGTATTTCTGATTTCTATCAAGGATGCCCTCCTTCACTGGATCTGATCTGGACCAGAGATTAGGAACCCCTTTTTCCAGCAATCGACACAAAGACAAGCTGTAGATCTAGATCAGCAACAAGAACTTTGATAGATCTAGATCTGGAAGAACTCGGAGCGGGATCTCCTTTTTCAGGCGGTAGCGAGTAAATCAACGACAGGAGTCTGCAGGTGTCCTAGATCTGCAACGGCAAAGGCTTTGCCTCCTTGTGATCTGCTCCAGGAAAACATAAGAACAGGGTTCTAGCGGTGCAGAGAGATCAGCCCCGATCCGGCGAGATCTAGTTTTTTTCCTTGTGATATACTAATTTGCGAGAACGAAAAACGGCAGTGGCGGATAAGAGAAACTTGAGAACTGCAAGATCTAAGCAGAGCGGTGGCGGATCTGTGCAGCGGCGGCTTCTGCCTCTTCCCGATCGATGGGCACACTGCTCGGGATCGGGCCTGGAGGCAGTGAACCTTTCTCCTTCGCGATCTAAATGGAGACCGGGAAAATCCCGAGCGTGAAATCTTCTCCCTCACGACGGGAGCGACTGTGGAAATTGCGAGCGGCGGGGAGCGGCAGGGATTTCCGATTCCCTCCTCGCGATTCAAAAAAGCGCAGGAAATTCGCGAGCGGCGGCTGAATCTGAGAATTCGCCGATCGGGAGAATGAGAAAGCAGACATGAGAACGAGCGAAACCCTGGAAAATTATCTTGAGAATGTTGAGACTCCGCTCAAGATCGTCTACTAAAGCTCATCAAGTTTGAAATGACCTTATATAGTGTCTTCAGCGTAGAGCCGTTATACTCTAGTGACACAAAATCCAATGGGTCGTTCTGAGTCGGTCTTGACACGCGCGGATATATAACTAAATATTCTAACACTGTATACCCCACAAACTTAACATCCTTAGTTCCCTTCAAATACCTTAAGACTTTCTTCGCAGCCACACAATGATCAGGTCCTGGATTCGACTGATATCTGCCTAAGAGTCCTACTGCGAAGACAATGTCCGGTCTGGTATAGACTTGGGCATACATTAAGCTGCCTATCGTACTAGCATAAGGTATTTCTTTCATGCACTCTCTCTATACCGTTCCTAAGGCACTGTGACAAGTTGAGCTTATCACCTTTAAGCACAGGTACTTCATCAGACTTACAACCGAGCATGCTGAGAGAACAAAAGTTATTATTATTTGGTTCATGTAAATTTTAAAAGTATAAAATGGCACTGGCCAGCCTTTCAATTTCCTCCATCAAACAATGCACAAGTACCATGCAAGTTATTGTAATCCTTTACAATGAGGTTGCAAAGTGAGACTAATAACAATGAGTCAATGATTATTTCAACTTCAAAAATATAGTACATAATAACACAATATGAGAAAATTTACGTGATACCTGATCGGCTGGTGAAGTCCCGCATTCTCCCGTGAGATCATGAACATACAATATTGCATTAGGTAAACGAGTGTTAATTTGTAAAGATTTTTCATGTAGCAATCATATATTCATATTTATAAAACCAAAACAGTCCAGATGTTACGGCAATGGCAGCGGTGATATGACGGCGTTGACGGCAACGACGGCATTGACGGCAACAGCGATGGTGATGATGACGATGGTGGCGGCAACGGCTGCGGTGATGACGACGATGGCGGCGATGACAGCGGTGATGACGACGATGGCGACGGTGATGACGATGGAGATGGTGACGACGGCAGCGGTGATGACGGCATTGGCAGCGGTGATGACGGCGATGTACACCCGGGTGATCACGCCGTTAATGGGGGTTCTTTGAATAACCGCACCCCCGCATGGGGTGCAGCAGCTAGCGCTTCTATGAGGTACCCATCATCGTGTATTTATTTATTTTCAATACATGCATAACATTTGTAAGACCTATTATTACACCATTTACAAGCTGGGCCAAGAAACCACAGTTTTTGTGGGTGCAAAAAAAAAGCTGCTCGTCCAAGGGGATGGTTAAAATCTTTAGGGTTCTGGTAAAATTATAACTGCTTGCCCAAGCAGCAAAAACCGCAGTTCTTGTCTTCACACTGAAGGAGAGTTGAAATCGCATGCCCTCCCAAAGTATTCAAAATGGTCCGCTAATAAGAAAACTGCGGTGAGGTGAAATCACATGATTTATAAATGGTCTTCTAATGAGAAAAAAGCAGTCCATTGAGTTTGACTTCGTTTGGCTTGGCATTTTCACGCCGGTGGCGGGTGCAGACGCAAACCCACGGAGGGTAAACAAATGGCACGCCGCTCGATTGCAACGTCTGCTCCAACCCACCTCAGAGAAACATGCCCTTTCGATCCGCCGGCCCCCTCCTCTAGTTTGATCGGCGGTCACGGCTGCTCCCGCTCCCTTTCCATCCGCCGCGCCAAATGAAGCAATTAAGTATGACCAAAATACCCTCCAAATATTGGATTAAAAACCGGGAAAAATAAGAAAAAAAACTATTGTGCAAAATGCTATATTAATGGGTTTAGAGGGTGTAATGTGCCAAAACTAAATAATAAGGATGCAAGTGCCAAACCACTCTTTTTAGGAAGTGCAAAGTGCCAAAACTCACGCAAGATACAACACAAATTTAAGACTTGGCTCTCTTTGTTTAGGCTTTTATTCTCCCTTGCGTGTTTCATAGAGCTCAAATGCTATTCTTCAATAAAAAATACTGTTTTATCTTCGCATCTGATCAAATCATAACCATACAAACAATAGGGCCCCAACTCAAATATCTTTTATAGGAAAGCAGTAATTTCTAATCTAGCCTTCCCTGAAAAAGTGAGGCTAAAAATGAGAATTTACTCATGCAGCAGCAAACAAAATCAGTGAAAGCGAAGAAAATTTGAACGGAAAGGTGCAAAAATTCCATGTGGAATAAGAGTGTTGGTAACGCACATTATGATCTCTCCCCGTGTTTGTAGACTTAATTGTGTCTATTTTTAAGCGTATGTCTCCTGTAATCATGCTTCGCGAACAAAGAAATAGAAGAATTCTTGGTGTCTTCGCAGTTTCATTTTCCAGGATTAAATTTCTCCACCCCCTTCACAAGATAGACTTTGTTTTGCACAGCGATTTTGCACCAGGTGTTTTTGGACAAAAACATCGCTGTCATAGAAGAAATGTTTGGCAACACAATGGTTATGACCACTGCACAACTCATATTCGTCGAGGGTGGGCCAACTCAAAGTCATGTCAGCAAAGGGTCAGGGTCAATAGGTCAAAGCAAAATTCAAAACCAGTATTTAAGCCAAGAGAAGACTTGAGCGAGTATGGCGAGCTCCCATCTCATACTCGCCGGATAAGCGACTAGGCCTGATAGTCGCCCAAGCAGCCATAGTTCAGCTAGCATATTGTGGGATGCCTTCACGAAGTGAAGAAAAACTTAGTGTCCTAGAAGCAGGCGTCAGGAGCAGAAGATCTCTGGTTCCGGAAGCAGGTGTCCGAAGTAAGAGGTTTCTGGTTCCGGGAAGTAGGCTTCGAGGGTAGACCTATAACGGTTCAGTTTGTTTCGGTTTTTGATCAAAACCGCTAATTGAACAACCAGTATTTGCTTCAAAAAATCTGGAACCAAATCAAACTTGTTACACCATTGGAACCAAATAAAACTATAAGGTTCAGTTCGAGTAATTTAAAAAATATAAAAATAGAAATTCTGAATAGTAAGAAAAACAAAGTATTGTTGTATATTTGTATGTAACTACTATTAACACAACCACAACATGCAACATTTAATATTGGAAAAAGGCAAAAAATATTAGCAAAACATGCAACTTTTATATTAGTGTCACTAGTGGCCTATTATGAATCCAAAAAACTATGAATTCCTTATAAGTTGTAACAAGAGTTAAGACCTAATTATATTGATAATAGATTTAAATTTTACAATTCGAATCGTAATCCGAACCTAACCACATGATTTTTTTAAAAGATGGAATCGTGACAGAACTGAAGCCCGCAAACTACTTAAACCGAACTGAACGTGCAGTTTGGTTTGGTCGGTTCGGTTATGTAGTTCAGCTTGTTCTGACTTACAACCCTAGTCGGGAGCAGCAGGAGATCAGGTTTCCCGAACTGTGTTTCGGGAGCTGCAGAAGATCTTCCAGAAATCTTCAAGCAACCTTTGAAGCCTTTGAAGATCTTCGAGGAAATCTTCTAGCACACGGGGAGATCTTCTAGGGAATCCTTTGTGGCCGGATCTGTTTCGCCTAGAAGACACTGTGAGTTCAAATGAGGGTCTAGGGGTCTATTTATAGATTTTGAGGGTGACATTTCCGTAATTAAGTGGCTACAGGATTTGATTATCCTCCCACCTGTGATCATATAATTTGTTATGTGAACAATTAATTTTAGTGGTTTCATCGTTATGCGCATGTGCTCACCTATGATGGGTTTCATTGCTATGCACACACGTCCAATAGATTAGATTGCTATGCGCACACTATAACCATATAGTTTATAATAAACACGTCGTCATACGAATTTCAGTTAGATGTACACCTGTTTTGCGAATTTCTGTTATATGCACACCGACCGACCATCTATGATTGTCCAAATGAGGTTGTTACTAGGTGAACAGAGAAGGTATTTTGATACCTAGATGGACAAAGCCATCAAAGAAGTCAAAATGGAGTTGAAATGACAGATGGATGTGTTGAAAGGTGATATTGTCCATGTAAATGCACAACTTAACATTTGGTTCATAAGAGTTGGTGGTGTTGCAGAGCAAAATGTCAATGTTTTGAAAAATGAAGATTAAAAGTTGGAGGACTCTGTGAAAACACTAATCAAACAAAGTAGTCTTTGATAACATTGGGTAGAGACCTATAAAGTATAATGAGATGGATCACTAGTAAATTTTTTGACAACCAATCTTAGATGCTGCAAAAATGCATTGAGAATCTAGAGCTTTCTAATAAATATTTAACTGTTAAGATGGAGGAGTGCAAGGAAGAGATTTTCAATAATACATTTGAGTATGTCAGAAAGAAGGAGATGATGGGGGGAAGACTAAGTATACTGGCTACTAAATGAAATTCACAAAGCCCAAGGTCATCAACCCATCCTGACACCTGAAGGGCAAAATCCTAAAAAAATGCAGTCATAGTTCAGCCTAGCACAGTAATACCAAGAAGAAGAATCTTATATTCATCCATATCAATATGATACTGATTATTTTACCATCATATAATCTCACAAAGGCAAGGAAGTAGCTATTGATACTGATGAAGTTTAAATCAGGAAGAAAAAGAATATAGAGGAGATGGAGAAGGATAAAAATTTGAAAGGTGGAGTCCTCAGTCCAGGAATTTTATCTTATCCACATGGGAAGATTATGGGAAAGAAGATAATGGTAGTGGCATGTTTTATAGATTAGAAGAGTGGAAGAAGCACCAAGATGTAGAAATTAAAATAAGACTTCACTTCAAGAACAATAAGAATAATCATGATGCTCCTACAACTCCCTGTAGATACACTCACAAGCCTTAGCGCTACTTTAAAAGATAGAGGAGGAAAAAAGAAGAAACTGAAGCAAGAGCAACTATGGGAGTAAATGGGACAGAGGGTGTAGTCATAAGGTAAAGAGACTAATATAGCTTAGCTTGTCTAATCATTTTAATTTCTTAATACATAGAATTATGGAATGTTAACTATATTTGTGTTTATTCTTTTTATATTATCAATGTGCAGTTCATCTGCACTTGAGGTTCTTACTTCTTCAAATGAGTGGAGATTGTTGGAAAAATTGTCCACAATGTTCCTGATTTGAAAAATTCCTCTCAATGTAGACGAACACACAATGTATTTAATGAATTTGTTTAATTGTGTTTATTTCAGGTATTAGATAATGCAATCCTAGCATAAAGCTAGACTTCGTGTCACAAGACATAGTTTTGCCAATATATTCTCTAATTATGCAAAACACCATGTCGACATAACATCCAGACTATGTTGAACTTGTCACAAACTCATAAACATTAGTAAATAAGGTCAAGAAGGTTTGTTAGAGTAAAGGAATGGAATTCATGAATATCAAAAGTACTCTAAGTAAAATGTCGGCTAGATATCTTGTCGACCGTGCTTAATAATCAGGACGAGTCACCTCGATGTTACCTAAAATTCAAGAATCTGTCTATGAATAATATTGGCTAGACATCTAGCTGCCTAGACAGATTGTTTATATCACCTTGAATATCTCAGAATTGGATAGAAGAGTGCAAAATAAGTTAAAAGATGTTGTATAGGCTAGAAGTGTGCTATTCCGCCTAAAAGTACTGCATATGGCCAAGAAGGTATTTATATTTGTTAGAAGAGTTACTAAAGAAGAATGAACTTAAAGCCTCTGCGATCAAGAATATTCTAAGTATTTTATCATATAAAATCTTATCATATAGTGTAGAAGTCCTGTTGAAGTTACAGGTCTCCTAGAATATGAGCATATCAGCTAAATGAGTTAATATAGGAAAGATCAAAGCTATATCGGCTAGATTGCTACTATATCACCTAGAAAGGATCAAAGAGGCTAGAATCGTGTAGATAATAGCTAAATGGTCCATAGAAGATTTATATTGTGTAGACATTTTCTTTCTCGTGCATACAATATCGGTATCGTACAAACAATCTCTATATCTCCTAGACACTCTTCATATCACCTAGACTCGCAATTCTGACTTTCAATATACAGATTGACGAGATAAATACAAATCTTTTAACTGATTTTTATAGATGTCTTGGACACGTGTCTTCATCTAAGAAAAAGTCAATTAAAGTTGTTGGAAGTTGAGCTTATAATAAAAAGGAAGTGGCGGTGAAAGCTAACCCTAATCAACTATATAAAATCAAGCTTTTGCTGCCTTAAACATTTTAATGTTCTTCCATCTAATAGCCGAAGAAAGGAAAAGATAATTTCTAAAGCTAGTTTATTTAATCTTCTCAATCAAGATTGATTCAAGGCTGCTGATACTTCCAAGAGCTCAATCTACAATAGCAAGCTTCTTGGTTCTCTTAAGTTTAGAGAATTACTTTTCAACTAAAGTCATTATTCATGAAATCTGAATAGAAGAACAAGTTGAAGCTAATCTCCATCATGCTTTAAGACGACTCTACCGCTCAAGATTTACTCTTTAGAGTCTAAGTACAGTTATAATAAAACTTATAAATATTCTTTTCAGTAAGATTTATCTGAAATTTGAATATTGGGTAATGTGTGACCAGAGTGTTGGGTTTTGGTTTGAACTTGAGGTAAGATTCAATTATGAATTAGAGTATAGGATCCAGAGCTAGAGGATCTGAGGTTGGGGATCAGCTAGCACCCCTGAGATTGGAGTGTTGACTCCAGGTTATAAGATCTGCGGATCTGAGTTAATTTGGTTGAAGTTCATGAGACTAGTAAGTACACTGCTAGTTTGTCGGAGGGGCAAAGTGGAGGTGGCCAGCTCTGGGAACCATTATAGATCTTTTTGTTTGTGGTGTGAATTTTCTGTGCTTGCATGGTTGTCTCTTATTATGATTTAAATTTCAAAAGGAATACATCAACTAATAATCCTCTATAGGTGGTGATAGACATCCCATAACTTACAACTCGCACCTCCGCCGCTAGATACCACAGTGGAAGCGCTATCAACAAAAATTTACTGTTTGAGGGAGATGCTAGAGAAAGAGTGGAGAGAAGCGCGGGAAAGGGAGATGGCTCAACAGATGAGGGAGAAGGCTCTCTAGGATCGGTTAAGATCTTAGACCACGACCATGTAGAAGGAGAAGAGAGAAATAGTGGGAAGGGGGCAAGCTCACAAAGATACGATCAAGGTTTTGGCGCAGGACCAAGCTCACCACCAAAGGGGATTGGAGAAGTATTTGAATTATTTTAGGACAAAGTGCCACAATCTATCTGCCATTGAGAAAAATCTCGTTTGGGTAGATTCCGCAGTTAGAGAAAGGACTTCTACCAGTCCTCCAACGGAGCTGCAAGGAGAATGCGTGGAGCCAGCAGAACACTTGATTCCAATGAATCGAGTGGATCGCGAAGCCTCCTGAAATCACCAGATAGTCAGTGTAGGTAAATACCATTTGTCGGACATGTATTCTCTTCTTCATAAAAAAGGGAATGCACTACACATATCAGTAGAGACCACATAGGTACTCTAGTTAACCGCTGGTAGACATTATTTGTGATGTGATACTTGTTTGGTGAAGTTGTAGACAAACTTTACTTTGAATTGTGTAATGTATATTATTTTATTTCTGAACTACAATGTGTTTTTTGGCGGTTAACTTATCTAGATAAGTTTTTATATTGTGCCAGCTAGCTATTGCTGTCCGCACGAATAGGCTTCTTAGTTGTCATTCTCGTTTTGTTAAATGTATAGTATTTGTCTAACGAACTGTGCGATTAGCTATTTTGATCGCATGACATTTCTGTGTGCTTAGTAATTTCTTGTAGGTACGCTCTGTGGTCATGCAATTTGAGCAGTGAGGTGATTTGATAACATGGTTGCGCTATATACATTAAAATTTTATGTTAGGTTTGAGTTGAGACCGTGCAGTTTGAAAAGAAGTTATGTGGTCAACATAGCTAAATGCAAGCCCGGGAAAAGCTATAAATAATGTTGCCTTCCGTGTTCTCAGCACAAGATTTTGAATGCACTCAAATAAGAATTCTAGATGGCCTAAAATCATGGAAGTCGGGTGAGTAGATGCCACATCGACGTTCTTGGCCGCAAAATGTAAGGAGTTTAGGGTCTCTCAAGTCATGCTTGATTCCTCTATCAAGAGATATATGCATGATATTAGGATTGGCAGACAGTTTCCAAAAATTGTTGAAAGAGTTAATACTTAAGAGGCTTGATACTGATCCCAATTGATCATTTCAATTGCAGTTTCAAGTTCCCAATGTTGTTGGAAGTAATAGAGATATTTGATTACTACGGGGTAGTACCTAGCCAGTTGCTTCTAAATTTAATTGTGGCCATCATTAGCTTTGTCGCATACTTGCAAGCCGAAGGGGTAAAGTTTACCATGAATCTCTTCTATAATAGCTCTGTAATGTGGTCATTGACAAAAGGCAAAGGCAAGGAGAAGAAGTTCAAAGGCTTCTTGCACTTCAAATGCATAGGGATGAAGGTTGTGAAATTACTGAACAAAGAACATAACTAGACTGAAAGGTACCTAATTTTTGAAGGCGACCTCCGTCTTATACCTGTCTACTTGCAAGGCTGCCAAGACGACATCTTCATGTCATGCGCACTAGATACCATCGAGAGGGGAATCATTGATTCTTTGGTGGAAGAGAAGTTAGATATCCTTCATTATTTTCTGATGCTTCCTTAAGTGGAAGGAGTCACCCCTGAAGACAGTAAGTTGTTACCTATGACTAAGCACTTTTAACCGTGTTAGCCACTTCAATGTTAACATTTCAATTTTGCAGCAACAGTAATGGTTCCGATCAACAAGCCGCATGCGCCTTGGGGAATAGTCCTAACACACAAAGAGTCAAGACAATAGTGGGAAGAAGATCAACAAGAAAAATGTGACTGTGTTGTGGGTCATTCTTCTAAGGCTTCCTTTCCCATTCTAGAGACTGGAAGTTTCCAAAGAGATCTTCTCGGCAAGCCTATGAAGTGGCATGGTCGGGGAAAGCATGTTCACTTATCCATCACACTTCCTTCTTGGGGGAGCGGGAAGGTTATTATATATTCCTCTCTGGTCACCTCGACCATTTATGGAAAGAGGGATCTAAAAGATCTATGGTACATCCCATTGGAGAGGCTTCCTCATCTAGCCATGTAGGTACAGGAAAATAGTATGGTCAGGAAACATTTCTTGGCTAACACTCTCGACCAAGTGCTTAAGAAAAATATACGGCTATAAGACAATGTTGACAAGTTAAAAGAGTGAGGAGAACTCGATGAGATATTATATGAAGAACTAAGAAGTTAAGTTCATTTTAACTGTGGGTTCTCATTTTACTTTCTTTTGCATAAGTTCTATGACATTAATAACCTTGCCATTATGGATGAGGCTGTCAGTCACTTGAGTGATGGTGTTGAAATTGCTCTAGCCCTCCTTAGAGATCACAATGCTTTCATACAGGGCTCTGAGGTCATTACTTTGCTGAACTACATCCCAACTGCAAAAATATAGAAGTCACGAGGATAATGGCAACAAAAGGAAAATGGATAGAAGGAGAATGGGAAAATGATCAATAAGAAGAACAGATAGAGGAAGTCATTGAAGTAAAAGAAGAAGAGTTGGCTAAGGATGATGAAGAGGGGTGAGGCCATGATGACCAATAGTCAGAGGTTGCAGAGACCGCACTAGAACAGAAAAGTTGGGAGAGGTTAAATACGCAAGCAAAAGTAGCAACAAAAGTAGTGGTGAAGAGGATTAATACATTGAAGGAAGGGAGATAGTGACAAGCCTTCCTTCGGTTCTTCCGAATTGTCTGGTTCAGCTAGCTCAGGCAATTCGATAGAGGATTGTACAAACTCCAAAGCGTGCCCTGCAGATAAAAGCGCTATGACAAACACTCGAAAATATAAATGAAGATGTAATTTTTGGATTTTCATAAGGGTTTAGTGGTCCCTTTTTTATTAACCTCGCGAATCAATAAATGTAATTTTTGAATACCAAAGAAAGGTACAAGTTTACCTCATTCCTTTTCGTTACACTTGCTCGCTATGATTTGAATGAAATTATTAAGATAGATAGTGTATGTCTATGTTGTTAAATTTTCTCAAAGTGCTCAGCAAGATAGCCCAAACCAAATTAATATTCTCGGCACTACCCAGTTCACACTTTGATCTAGCGGAAACCCAAGGAACAAGGTTAACACCAACACACAATGGAAGCACAAGAAGATCTTTCATTCATTTCACTTCTTTACAAGGCGAGGTATACGTAGCGAGACATGATTTCGCTAGTACATAAGCTATAACAAAAAGCACCAACAACAAGCCGGGTGGACAGCACTGGAAATCGCCTAGACCGCCGAAGTCACCCAGTCCGCCGAACCCGCCCGAGCTAAAGCTGCAACACGCCGAATAGACACGGAGTTCGCCGAAGCCGTGAGGCCGCGCGGACACACCGTTATTCGCCTCCTGCTGATGAATTGAAGAACAGACCGCCTACCCGCCTGCGCCTGGCGGACAGGTTATTGGAACTTGCAAATGTTGAAGCAGAGAACTGACAAGCCGCAAAGCGACCTGCTGAAATCGCAGCGACCGCACACTTCCAAGCATTTGACAGAAGTCAAAGCCAAACTTCAGGCTCCTTGAAGCTACTTGCACGACCTGCACACATCAAACCGTCAGCTCTACTCAACCCACGCGGACAAAAAACGCAGACTGCAGCAATTTTCCCAAGCCCCACTTACTGTTCACTAAGTTACTATAGATGTGTCGGGGGGGTCCTATTTATAGGCGAGGTGAGAAGTGTGGTCACCGCCCTAGTGGATAGAGACACCACCCCAGCACACGCGCTAGCATAAACTCCGTCCGCTGAGTCCGCAAAGACTTTGCCGGATTCCAAGGAATAACCCGCCAGGAGCAAGGCACCTTTGGGCGAACCCTCATCTGTCCGCCCAGGCTATGCGGACAAGGCACCAGCCCGCAAATCCTCCAAACACTGCAGGATAGCATCCCCCTTCAGTGACTGCCCGCACAACAAGAGGCAGTCCGCATACCACCACAGCAACGCCTCCATCCGCCACAAGCCCACGACCAAAGGCAGTCCGCCCAGTCAACAGCGGGCTTGGCGGATACTGCGGACACACTGGACTTGTCACAGAGTGTGACCAAGTCCAGAACCACCAAAGGGCCTAACGCGAGCTCGGCGGACATAAATCCGTCCGCCAAACAACCAAGCAACACAGACCGCCAAATCCTTGCCAAAGCAAAGCAGTCCGCAAGCTACTTGAACGCCTGCCCAACGCAACGGCCATCTGTCGGACTCCACGCATCAGTCCGCCACAGCAACAGCAGTGCTGTACTACCAGAGCTCGGGAAGGCCTCAGCCAAACTCTATGGCCAGTCCGCAAAAGCGAACACTGCGAACACGCCAGTACGCAAGCCTCCCGCGGATAACACCCAAACCGCCGGGGTAACACTAGCTTGCAACACGGCCACTGAGCGACGTACACCAGTCCGCGAACCTTTATCCGCTTAGGCCGCTCCTTGGCTAAACCAACAGCCAACGCCCTATCCGCAGATAACAGACCTCCCAGGCCGCGGACTTAATCCGCACAACCCGCTCAGAAGAACAGCCAGCTTCCACTAGACCTACCACTAGGCCGCATAACAGCAGTCCGCCTAGTCCGCCTAGTCCACCGACTCTGTCCACTCAGGTCGCCCGGCCTGCCCATCAACCACTTCTACTTCACAAATTTCAACACTCCCCATTGAAGTGAGAAGTGGTGATCAAGCCCAGCAAGCTGCGCAACCGCTCAAAAGACCCCTTCGACAGTGGCTTCATGAAGATGTCAGCAAGATTGTCTTCACTCCGAACATGCCTGACCAAAAGAGATCCCTCCAACACATTCTCCCTTATGAAGTGGTGATCGATCTCAATGTGCTTGGTCCTAGCGTGACACACTGGATTGTTTACCAGCTTGAGAGCACTCTCATTGTCACCCCGGAGTAAAGTTGGCCCTTGCACTTCTTCATGTACATCCTCTATAAGCCTCCTCAACCAGATGGCTTCCCGAGCTGCCAAGGCCGAAGCCTTATACTCTGCCTCCGTAGTTGAGACGGACACCGAGTCCTGCTTCTTGCTACACCACGAGATGCTGGCTGAACCGCAAGTGAACACATAACCTGAAGTTGACCTCCGATCATCCGAATCACCGCTATAGTCAGCATCTGTGTACCCAAGCAAGGCAAAATCCAAGTCCCTTCTATAGAGAAGTCCCATGTCAGAAGTTGACTTGACATACTTCAAGATGTGCCTTGCCTCCACTAGATGAGACTTCCTTGGTTCAGCCATAAACCGACTGACTCGGCCAACAGCGTAAGCAATGTCTGGCCTTGTAATCGTCAGGTAGATCAAGCTCCCAACAAGAGCCCTGAACACCAAGGGATCAGGAAGAACCCTTCCCTCATCTCGTCGAAGCTTCAGCCCATGTTCCAGTGGAGTAGAGCAACTCTTTCCATCGCCCATGCCAAACCGCTTCACAATGCGATCTACATATCCTTTTTGGCAAATGAGTATACCGCTCTTCTTCTTCTCCACTTCAAGAACGAGAAAGTGATGAAGCTCTCCCAAGTCTTTCATCTCGAAGCGTATAGCAAGCTCAGCCCTGAGACTTGCTACTTCCCCCTCTGAATTCCCTGTGATGATCATGTCATCCACATACAGTAGGACCAAGACTTGCAGCTCCCCCTTCTTCTTGACAAACAAGCTAGAATCCGAGTTAGAGGCAAGATACCTGCAGAATTGTAAATACTCTACTATCTTCCCATACCAAGCTCTAGGAGCTTGCTTCAACCCGTAGAGAGCCTACCTGAGCTTGCAGACATAGTCTGGATGATCTTCAGAAACAAAACCAAGTGGCTGATCCATGAAGATGTCCTTATCAATCTCTCTGTAAAGAAAGACATTCTTCACATCGAGTTGCCACAACCTCCATCCCTTGCTAGCAGCCAAGGCGATCACCACTCTAACTGAAGTCATCTTTGCAACCGGACTAAACGTCTCCTCATAGTCTTCTCCATACTGTTGTGAGAATCCTCGAGCAACCATGCGAGCTTTGAACCTATAAATACTCCCAACAGCCTTCTTCTTCAACTTATACACCCACTTGCAAGTGACCGGAGTAATGCTATCAACCTTGGGCACAAGATCCCCGGTTTCATTCTTCTTGAGAGCATCGATCTATTCCTTCATGGCATCTTCCCACTCCTTAACTCCAGTGGCCTTATTGAAGTTTGCAGGCTCTCGCTCATCCAGAGGACCTGCAAAGAAGCAGGAGATAAAGCTCACTGCATTCCCATCACAGTACCGAGCTGGTGGCTTAATAACCCTCTTCGATCTCCGAAGGGTCGGCTCCTTGCTTACTGCTTCCGTTGCTTCTTCGGGCTCAACTCCTACTTGGGGCAAGCTTTGAGCAGTGCTCCACCTGCTTCCTGAGCCAGAAGGCTCAGCCTCAGAGTTAGAAGCAATAGGAGCTGCTGGTGAAACAGCAAGCTCCTCTTCCAGGCCTTCAGTAGTCACCATCGGTTCTTCATCAACCTTGCTATTAGACAGCTCAACTGAGCCTCCTCCATACGACGTCAGCTCGTCAAAGACAATGTCTCTTGACACAAAGAACTTCTTCGTCGTAGGATCCATGCATTTCCATCCCGTCTTTCGCTCATCGTAGCCAACAAAGACAAGCTTCCTTGCCTTTGCATCCAGCTTAGTCCGTGAAGCATCCGGGACATGCATATAACAAGTTGAACCGAACACCCGAAGGTGTCCCACACTTGGCTTATCCATCAGCAACAAGTCAAAAGGAGTCTTCATGTTGATCGGGCTAAGCGGCATTCTGTTGATGACATAAGAAGCACAAGACATCCCCTCCGCCCAAAAGGACCTTGGAATGTCTTTCACATGAAGCCAGCATTTGCAAGTCTCCGTCAGATGACGGATCTTCCGCTCCGCTACTCCATTTTGTTGTGGAGTGTGAGCACAAGTGAGCTCTCGTTGGATCTTGTGCTTCCTACAGAAGTTAGAAAACTCGGAGGACATAAACTCACCATCGTTGTCTGTTCTAAGCTTCTTGATCCGCAAACCAAGCCGACCTTCCACCAACTCCTTGAACTCCACAAAAAACCGGAAAGCTTCTGACTTCTCCTTCAAGAAGTAAACCCAAGTATACCTTGAGTAGTCATCAATCAAGACAAGCATTTATCTGCTTCCACCAAGGCTGGCAGTGACCGTTGGTCCCATCAAGTCGTCATGAATGCACTCCAATGGTTGCTTGCTCCTTGTTTGTGATTTATCAAACAGAAGGCGATGTGCCTTACCGTATTAACACCCCGCGCAAACATGCCTGTCACCAAAGGAGGATAACTTAGGCAGACCCCTCACCAAACTTTTACTAGTCATAGCCTTCAGCTTGTCCATGCCTACATGCCCCAGCCTCTCATGCCAGATAGCAGTGCTATCGTTGGCTCTCATTCGATCAACATAAGAATTGGTTACAAGAACAAACAATTTCTTAACCCTCCTTCCTACATGAGCAACATCAGTCTTAACCGCTGATACATTGCGAAGGAACTTCACGTCTGTTGGCCCAAACAGAACGTGATACCCAGCGTCCACCGCATTGGTCACAGAGAAGAGGTTCTTCTTCATGCCTGGTACGTGATACACACTCCTTAATGTGAGTGGCCCCTGATCACTACCCAAAGACACAACCCCCTCTTTCTCTACTGTATAAACAGTATTACCAGTAGTGATAATAGCTTCATTACCTGAGTATGCTTGCATGGAGGAGAACTTCGACTTATCTCCGGTGAGGTGATGACCACACCTAGAGTCCACGATCCATTCGTCATTGAAGTCCTCAGCAGACAAGGTACGGACGCAAGTGCCCATCATGAAAGCTCCGCCCCATTCTCCTTCCTCACTCCTAGAGAAAGCTTCCTCCTTTCCTACAACATGCCCAGGCTGCAGTTTGACCTTGCATTCCCGCTTGAAGTTCCCTCGCTGATGACACCGGTAGCACTTCAAGTTCTTCTTCCAGTCCTTTGGAGCAGCGCTCCTCTCCGGCTGATATGAAGTTGAAGGCTCCTTCTCACCAGCGACCTGCTTCTTCTTCTTCTTCCCTTCCCATCCTTTCTTCTTCTTGCCTGAGAAGAGAGCTTCACTGCCTTCCTGATTGATATTAACTCCAGCCATCTGCCTTGCCAAGATCTCCTGAGATGCAAGCAGGTTCTCAAGCTCCAGCAGAGATGGTTGAGTAGCCCAACCTTGAACAAATGTCACAAAGGAAACATACTCCTTCCGCAAGCCGCGAATTATGTGTCTTTTCATCTTAGCCTCAAAGATAGGCTCATCAGGATCAAGTGCCGACAGCTCAGCACACAAGCTCTTGATCTTCAAGAAGTATTTCGAGATGGAAAGGTCTCCTTGAGATGTTTTAGCCAACTCATTCTCCACAAACTGAAGTCGCGCCACATTCTTCCTATTGAACAAATCATTAATGGTTGTCCAAATATCAGCAGCCGACTCACATCCAATGATGTGATCAAACAGTTCTGGTGATACGACCCTCTTGAGAATAAACTCCGCCTTAGCATTTGTTTTTCTTCAGAGCCTCACCTGCTCAGTAGTACCAAACACAGCAGTAACTTCCTGTCTGTCGTCACCACCGACGACCTCCCATAGCTCCTTACCAAGAAGATAACTCTTCATGCACGACTTCCACTTCTTGAAGTTAGTCGGCGTTAAGAGTTCAATGCCAAGAACTCTTGCATAACTCCCTTCCATTGCAACAACCGTTGGTTAGCAACCTTTCAGAAGCTCCGAGAAACAACACAGGTTGATCACCACTCAAGCACAGAGTAACAACACTGGTTGACCACAGCTCACGCAACTGAACATGGCTCTGATACCATGTTAAATTTTCTCAAAGTGGTCAACAAGATAGCCCAAACCAAATTAATATTCTCGGCACTACCCAGTTCACACTTTGATCTAGCGGAAACCCAAGGAACAAGGTTAACAACAACACACAATGGAAGCACAAGCAGATCTTTCATTCATTTCACTTCTTTACAAGGCGAGGCATACGTAGGGAGACATGATTTCGCTAGTACACAAGCTATAACAGAAAGCAGCAACAACAAGCCGGGCGGACAACACTGGAAACCGCCGAGACCGCCGAAGTCGCCCAGTCCGCCGAACCCGCCCGAGCTAAAGCTGCAACACGCCGAATAAACACAGAGTCAGCCGAAGCCGCGAGGCCGCGCGGACATACCATTATTCGCCTCCTGCTGATGAACTGAAGAACAGACCGCCTACCCGCCTGCGCCTGGCGGACAGGTTATTGGAACTTGCAAATGTTGAAGCAGAGAACTGACAAGCCGCAAAGCGACCTGCTGAAACCGCAGCAACCGCACACTTCCAAGCACTTGACAGAAGTCAAAGCCAAACTCCTGGCTCCTTGAAGCTACCCGTGCAACCTGCACACAGCAAACCGTCAGTTCTACTCAACCCGCGCGGATAGAAAATGCAGACCGCAGCAATTTGCCCAAGCACCACTTACTGTTCACTCAGTTATTGTAGATGTGTCTGGGGTCCTATTTATAGGTGAGGTGAGGAGTGTGGTCATCGCCCTAGTGGATAGAGACACCACCACAGCCCGCGCGCTAGCAGAAACTCCGTCCGCTGAGTCCGCAAAGACTTAGCTGGATTCCAAGGAATAACCAGCCAGGAGCAAGGCACCTTTGGGAGAACCCTCATCAGTCCGCCCACGCTATGCGGATAAGGAACCAGCCCGCAAATCCTCCAAACACTGCAGGACAGCATCCCCCTTCAGTGACTGCCCACACAACAAGAGGCAGTCCGCATACCACCACAGCAACGCCTCCATCTGCCACAAGCCCATGACCAAAGGCAGTCCGCCCGGTCAACAATGGGCTTGGCGGATGCTGCAGACACACTGGACTTGTCACATAGTGTGACCAAGTCTAGAACCACCAAAGGGCCTAATGCGAGCTCGGCGGACATAAATCCATCCACCAAACAACCAAGCAACACAGACCGCCAAATCCTTGCCAAAGCAAAGCAGTCCGCAAGCTACTTGAATGCCTGCCTAATGCAACGACCATCTGCCGGACTCCACGCATCAGTCCGCCACAGTAACAGCAGTGCTGTACTACCAGAGCTCGGCAAGGACTCAGCCAAACTCTATGGCCAGTCCGCAAAAGCAAACACTGCGGACACGCCAGTCCGCAAGCCTCCTGCGGATAACACCCAAACCGCCGGGTAACACTAGCTTGCAACACGGACACTGCGTGACGTACACCAGTCCGCGAACCTTTATCCGCTCAGGCCGCTCCTTGGCTAAACCAACAGCCAACGCCCTGTCTGTAGATAACATACTGCCCAGGCCGCAGACTTAATCCGCACAACCCGCTCAGAAGAACAGCTAGCTTCCACTAGACCTACCACCAGGCTGCATAATAGCAGTCCGCCGGCTCTGTCCGCCCAGGCCGCCCGGCCTGCCCATCAACCACTTCCACTTCACAAATTTCAACATATGTGATGTCTCTTATTTTGACTACTTGAAGTATAATGCCTTATTATCAAGGGATTTTTGATGATAGGTGCAAAAAGAGGCTAATCGCATGATTTGCGCGAATAAAAGTTTTGAGGAATGCCATCTGTTGGGTATTGTATCCACAATAACTCATATTTGAAGAAGTGTCCCTTGAATTAAGATTAATTGGGTTGTATTTGATGTTATTTTTTAGTTCTGTTCTTGCAGGATGATATTACTAAGTACAACCCAATGTCAGGTTACAGTGGGTCTTAAAACACAGGACTATACAATGTAATCCTTCATTGTGTAGGTCAAGGTGTTGACTCAAGTGTAATCTCTCTATTGGAGTGTACTTCTACTTCAACTACATTATAAGAATCCAAGAAGATCAAGTTGCGGGTTTCAAAAGAGCAGATTTTCTATAAATAAAATTCGTCGAGTATAGTAACGAATACTCGTCGAATTCGTCGAGTATTCTCATGAATACTGGTCGAATTCGTCGTGTATGCTTACAGTCACTCGTCGAATTCGTCATATTTACTTAGGGAATAATCTCCAAATTACTGGAAATCAGTTAAGTAAAAGTCGTTGAGTATCATCGTGTATACACGTCGAATTCGTCATGTGTATCTATCGATACTCATCGAATTCGTCAAACATACATGTCGATACACGATGAATTCGTCGAGTCATGTCGAATTTACTTCTCTGGATTTCTCTAAGTGACATACGTCAAATATCACTTAAACATGCGTCGAGTCAGCTAGCCGATATTAAATGAATTCGTCGAGTATACTAATCGATACTCGTAGAATTCGTCGAGTATCTCTTCTGCAAACGCTGAGTTACATGATCGATCTAACTAGAATTGTCCAAGTAAATTTCGTCGAGTTTCCAAGTGATTCGACGAGTATGCATGTACATACTCGACGAATTATACTTAGGGTTAATTCTTCTATTTTCAAATTTCCGGCTCGGTTTGTCTAGATTACCATGTACAGTAATTTTCAAATTTCTTGATAAGAAAGTATGTTTCTAGTCGTTACAGAAGAAGGTTTCCTATATATATGTAGTGTTGGGTACATTGGTTCTAATGTACCTGATTTGAAGAAGCCTCACCCAACTCAATGGTATACATCAAAATGTATTTGATGTGTTTTGAGTTCACTTGTGCAGGTTAAGTATTTACAGGAAAGAAGGAAAAGTTTGTAAGTCTATGTGTCGACACCCAGAGGGAAAGTGTCGACACTTAAGAAGACTTGTGTCGACACCCAGGCAAGCAGTTTCGACACTTGGAGTCATTGTGTCGACACCTGGGATGCAGAGTCGACACCAGACAGAAAGTGTCGACACAAGGAGCTGTGTCGACACTAAGTGAAGAAAAGTGCAGTGAAGCAGTGTCGACACTTAACAGTTGTGTCGACACCCAGTGAAACTGTGTCTACATCAGAAAGTGTCGAAACTTGGAAGCTGTGTCGACACTCAGCAAAAGTCAGCAGAGACTAAGTATAAGTGTCGACACTCAGAGCAATATGTCGACACCCAACAAAAGAGTCAACACTTCAAGAAAGTGTCGACACAAGAAAGAATGTGTCGACACTCAGCTGAAGACTCAACACTTGAAGAAAGTGTCGACACAAGGAGCTGTGTCGACACTTAGTAAAGATCAGCAAAGTTCAATAAAAAATATTCTAAGTACAAGTGTCGACACTAAGGGAATGTGTCGACACTCAGCCAGAGTCTCGACAGAAGAAGAATGCGTCGACACAAGGAGCTGTGTCGACACTCAACAAGTATCAACACTGAAGACATGTGTTGACACAAAGAAGCAGTGTCGACACTTAACAGATTCAACACATGAAGAAGAAGCAGTGTCGAGATATAAAATCTACAACACAAGGAGTTGTGTCGACACCTTGTAGGCTAGTGTCGACACTTAGACAACTTGTGTCGACACTTAGTCTATAAGTGTCGACACTTAAAGACATAAAGTCTCGACACTTTCAGACAGTTACAGAATTTTCAAGAACTGACTGGATGACTTGACAGCTGCCATTCCAGCCGGTCTTCTGCACCTGTCAGAGTTGTCAGAAAACAGTTATGAACCGGACCAGCCGGTTACTATGAAGAAGGCCTATAAATAGGCTTATACTGTCTACAGAAACTGTTGTTCAAAAGATCAAGTTGTTCAAGTAATTGAAATAGAAGAAGATCTAACTATTCCTTGAAGATTTCAGTGAAGATCTAAGAAGTTGGAGAGAGAGAGCTTCATCCAAGAAGTCAGCCATTGGAACTAGGCTGAGAAGAAGAGTTCAGATTTATTCTGAATCTTAAGTAGCAGAGATCAAGGATCAACTGCAGAGGAATCAGTCTTAGTGTGTTCTACATTCAAGAAGTTTTGAAGAAAGCCAAGTCAGATTGATTTCAGCTGAGTTCTTCTAAGAACTCATTAAGAAACTCACAACTCATCTCTCTATTCTCTGAGTTGTTGAGTATATATTTTTGTATTCATTATATCTTGTAGGATCCTTAGGGATCTGAGTCTTGTAAGCCTGTAATTATAAAGGCTGAGTGTAGGGCTTGAGTGCCTGAGTGTAGGAGATTGAAATCTCTGAGTGTAGGCCTGTTGTGGCTGAGTGTAGGCCTTGGTGGCTGAGTGTAGGCCTTGGTGGCTGAGTGTAGGCCTTGGTGGCTGAGTGTAGGCTTTGTGAAGAAGCTGAGTTGTAGGGCCTTGGGCCTGAGTTGTAGGAACCTGTGTTGTGGGCTCTGAGTGCAAGATCTGAGGATCTGAGATAGTGGAGAAGTTGGGCCAAATCTAGTACACTGCTAGATAAGCGAAGGGGGAAAGTGGATGTACCCAAACCTTGGGGAACCACTATAAAACTGTGTGTCTACTGTGTGCTGTGATATTCTGGGATTGCTGTGTGATTGCTGTGTACAAATAGATATAACTCTGAGATAAAATTTGATTGCTGCCTTAAAAATATTAAAAAGATTCAAGTCACGTATTCACCCCCCCCCCCCTCTAGGTGTTTAGGTACAATATCTTTCATGTAGGGTGGATTTCAATCAACCCTAATTGTGCTTATTGTTTACAAATCAAGAAATATCAAGAATGAAGATTCCCCATCGGCGTACGATACATTCTTCACAACTCGCACGACCGACGACTTCTTGTTGCACGACTCGTTCTTCCTTAAGCAGATCGATAAGATCATTGATCTCTGAAGTTTCCGATTCTCTCAGATCTAGTTGATACATGTGTTCAGAACAAGTCTTCAAAGCTTTCAGTTTCTCTTGCTCTTCAAGACATTCAGGATCAACCTTTCAAAGGAACGAGGGATCAAAGATTTCAGATCTATTAAAGATTATTTTTAATCTTTCTTGTGTAATTTTTTTTACTATTGTAGGAGATTTTTCTCTCTGAGTTGTAGATCCTTGTTTGTGGATCGAGTTGTAGGAGAGTTTGTTCTCTAAGTGGTAGGAGCGTTGTATCCGAGTTATAGGAGTTGAGTCTACGAGGTGTAAGATTGTTTGCAATGTGAGATAAAAGTGAAGTAGCTGAATCTAGCCCTTCGTGGTAGATAGGCGAGGCAGGATAGTGGACGTAACCAACTTGGGGAATCACTAAAAATCTCTATATTTCTGTATATTTATTTTTTAGTAATTTTTATTCCGCAAAAAGATGAAGAACTCAACTATTCACACCCTTTAGGTGTTTTAGGTTGACACTAGATACTTTCAATTCGTATCAGAGGGGTATTGTTCGATACAAGGTTAATATCTTGAATAAGATCTCCTATCTAGTTGTCAAGAGATACTGCTCAGTTAGAATGGACAGAAGTAAGCATAAGTCTTCGATGAAGTTGTCAGTGTGCACCAAGGAGAACTCCCCGTGTGGAAGGATAGAGTCAGATTCTGCATGGAATCTGTTGATCCACACATATTTCAGATTATGGAAGAAGGACCTTAGATTCCTACACAACCCTCTGCTTTGAATCCCACGGTTATGATTCCAAAGAAAATGATGGATTTGACCAAGGATGAAATTATCCTGATCTCCCTGGATAAAAAGGCAAAGAATATCATAGCCAGTGTAGTGGACGACTCAATGCTACAAAACTTATTCCATTGCAAATCTTCCAAGGAGATGTGAGACTATCTCATAGTTCTCATGGAAGGAACTGAAGAAGTTAGAGATGATCATAGTTCTCTACTGAATCAAGAATGTGAGGCATTCAAACAAGGTGTTAATGATACTATTGGTGACAGTTTTGAAAAATTCTTCAAGATCGTTAATGGCCTCAGAAACTACAGTCGCACCTTCACTAATGGTGAGCTAAATGACAAATTCCTCAGATCTATGACAAAGGACTGATACAAAAAATAGTAGATATTAGGGAGTTTGGAAAGCTGCCCGAGATTGATCCCTAAAATATGTTCGAAAAACTACTCTCATATGAACTACAAATGAATACTCGAAAGATAGAGGAGCAAAGCAGCATGACTTCAAGCAGAGAGAAGTCGGTAACTCTGAAAGCTAAATGGATAAGAAAATCTAAAGTTGTGTCACTAGTAAGGACACGAGCTCCAGATGCCACAAAAGACTTCGAGCCAAGCACGTCAGGCTCCGATTTATCTGATGGAGAGTTCTCGCTAATCTCCAAGAAATTAAAAATATTGCTTGGCAAGAGAAGGCAAATGAAAAATGAGTCCTCCTCCTCGGACTTCAGAAGATCACATCGTGATGGTGATCGGTCTAAGAAAAGCTACAACAAAGAGGACATGTATAAATCTAAACCGAACAAAATTTTTTCGTTAGACATAGTTTGTTATTGTTGCAACAAGCCAAGACATGTGATTGCGGAGTGTCCGTACAAGAAGAAGGAAGAATCCAAGAAAGAAGACAAGAGATCCTTCAAAGGTAAGATGAAGGAATAGAATAAATTTGTTACAAAGAATTCAAAGACTCTTAGAGACTGTGACTCAAGTGAGTCAAGCTCTGAAAATGAAGAAGCTTACATCGAGCTCATGGCTTAATTAGATGAGGAAGTAGGCGACTCCCAATTCCATGGGAAGGTTAACTCTCACACAATGCTCTCTGAATCGAAAACCTCTACAAATGGTCATGAAGACTTTTCTTCTGCGGAAGATGAATCTGACTTGGTGGCTCAACATCAAGAACTTTTTAAAGCCTTTGACAAATTTCGCAAGGTAGTCAAAAAATAATCAAAAGAGATTGCTTCTCTCAAGGCAGTGGAATCAAGCCTGAAGGAGGAAATTGCTGAATTAACTCATCTCAGATATGAAGTTCACTCTTTGAAAGGGGAATTAAAATGCTCTACTAAACTATTAAGTTAGAAGGAGAAGTAATTAGATAAGCTAGAAGAAAAGCTCTTGGTGGAAAGGAAACTTGTTAAAAGTTACTCTAAGCCAATGACCATTCTTCCTCTCATTGATGAATTCTCTGCTCCGAAAAATGGTAGTGGTCTTGGCAATATAGCTGAGAAAGGTAAGGCTACTAAGAAAGCAGATACCAAAGGCAAAGGGAAGGCAGCTCAAAGTCAACCCTCTTTTAAGAAGGTAATCTTCAATTCAAATAAATATGACTTTGAGAGGTCCTATGGTCACTTTGCAAGGCCAACTTATGTGGAACCTAAAAAATGCTACCAAGGATGGACCTGTCCACGAAACTTTAGTGCTAGTGTTTTCAAAGCACCTTATGAAGAAATCACACTCAAAAGTTAAGGTCCATACGTTCATGGACCAAGTGACAAGAAGGCTCCAAAATCCAAAACTGTTGTTCCCAAGGCCAAGGAAACAATGAAGCCTTGTGTGTACTGCAATTACGAGTCTTCCACCTACAAGTCAGTGTCCCCCGCTAGACCTCCCGTTCAAAAGGTAAAGTAGTAGTACAAGAGAAGATACAATAGGTTTGATTGTTGGTGTTGCTGCAAGATAGATCACTTCATCGTAGATTGTTGGTCTCATTTGGTAAAGCTTGCAACTCCAAGAGTTAATAGTGTGAGACCAACCACTCACAACGTTAATGTTCCAAGTGGTGTTAAACTAATAAGAAACCAAGGACCCAAATCTATTTGGGTTCCTAAGGGAAAATAATTTCTGATTGTAGGTATGTCCAAAGGCCAACAAAACTCCAATCTAGTATTTGGATAGTGGATGCTCTCGGCATATGACCGGGACTAGAAGCCTACTGCTAGAATTTACCCCAGTCGAAGACGGACCAAAAGTCATCTTTGGAGGGTCTAACTGGGGAATAAATAAAGGCTACAGTATGATTTCCAACGACATAGTCTCCTTCACAGACGTGGCTTATGTTGAAGGATTACAACATAATCTGATAAACATAAGTCAATTATATGATAAAGGTTACATCGTTGAGTTCTAAAAGGACAAGTGTCAGATAAAATCATCTACTAATTTGGAGACAATCTTAACATGCACTTGGAGTAGAAATATTTTCTGCCTAAACTTTCTATGTCTAGACAATTCTACACCAATGTCCTTTTTGGCAAAAGATAGCACGTCTCTCTGTGACCAATGACATAAGAGATTAGCACATATTAATTTCAAAACTATAAATATGTTATTTTCTCACAACTTAGTGTATGATGATCCCACCATTAAGTGCCTTAACGAGAGTCCATTTCATGCATGCCAAATGGGTAAGTAGACAAAGGCTACCTTTAAGGGTATTTCTAAAAAAGATTCCTCTAGAAGTTTGTACTTACTTCATATGGACTTATTTGGTCCTATCCCGATTCACAGTTTAGGTGGTAAAGTCTATACGTTGGTCATTGTTGATGATTACTCTCATTTTACTTGTGTGTTTTTTCTGAAACACAAGTCAGACACTTTTAAAGCTTTCATCATTTTTGTTCAGCAAATTCAGAACAAATTAAACTGCTCAATGGTCAAAATCAGAAGTGATCATGAAATGAAATTTGAGTCTGGCGCCATGATAGAATATTGTGGAAGTCAAGGTATCTTTCATGAGTTTTCATCTCCGTGTACTCCACAACAAAATGGAGTTGTTGAGAGAAGGAATATAACCCTCATTGAAGCATGTACAACTATGGTTAATGACACTTCATTACCAAAGTACTTCTGGGCTGGAGCAGTCAACACAACATGCCACGTGCAAAACAGCGCATTAATCAATAAAAGTCATCGTAAGACTCCTATGGGAATTATTATCGTACAAAGTTTAGTAAAAAATATTTTGAAGTTATTTTTGAAGGGAATAACAGCCATTGTTAGGCTTATAAGAGTTTTAACAAAAAACCCTGGTGGTAGAATATTCTATAAATGTTGATTTGATAAGACAAGCATGCTTTATAGCAGCTCGTCTAGTGTTGTTGGTGTAGATGTAGGTACCAGGTTAAAGGAACTAAGCTTGGAAGAAGCGGTCAAAGAAGATGCTCCAATCTTAGTCAAGGTCATTGATCCAAGTGTGGTGGATGAAGAATGGCTAGATGAGGAACTACCTCAACCAATAGAAGATGCAATAGATGTGGCAGAACCTGCTGTTGGGAGAGGAAGAAATCTAGTGTTCAGACACCTAAGAGATCACCCGGTTGATCTGATCTTTAGAGAGTCAGGCGACGGTGTTAGAACCAGAAGAGGCACTGCTAACAAAGTTCTACATCTTAACTTTCTGTCTCAGGTTGAGCCAAAAAAGTTTGAAGAAGCAAATAAGGATGACTCTTGGAATATGGCTATGTATGAGGAGTTCAACCAGTTTGAAAGATGCAATGTTTGGGAGTTTGTGCCCAGGCCCAAAGTGCAAAAAGTGATCGGTACAAAATGGTTATTCAAATATAAGTTGGACGAAAATGGAGTGATTATAAAGAATAAAGCCAGGCTTGTAGCTCGCGTGTACAAACAAGAAGAAGGGATCGACTTCGATCAGACCTTTGCTGCAGTGGCTTGAATCGAAGCGATCAGGTTGTTTCTTATGTTTGATGCTCACAAGGGCATCAAGGTCTATCAAATGGATGTGAAGTCTGCATTACTCAACGAAGATCTAAAAGAGGAAGTATACGTATCACAACCCACAGGTTTTGTCAACTCAACTTTCCCTGATTATGAATATTTTCTTAATAAAGCTTTATATGGTTTAAAAAAAGCCCCCCGAGCTTGGTATAAGACACTATCTTACTTTCTTCTTGAGAACAAGTATACAAGATGAAAGATAGAAAAAACATTATTTCTTAGGGAAGTAAAAGACAATATTTTGCTAGTGCAAATCTGTAGCGCCCCCATCCGTCGCATAACATATGATAGAAGGTCCAGCTGGGGCCCGACGCCATATACCACGGCCAGGAAAGGAGATTACATATTGTTTGCCAAACCCAAGTTCAAGTAGAAAATGCGTCCTACCACAAAGCATTTTAGCGGAAGCATTTTACACTTTAAGAACCCATACTCAATAAGACTGTCCACTACATAATAGGAATGATACAATAATACGACACATGTTTTGGTTGTAGTCTTAATACAACTATTTCAGTTAATAAAAGTGACTTCATACATTGCCACGCAGACCAGCCATACATGAAACAGTAAAGTTCGCCTTTGGGCCTTCAAGGGCATGCTAATTGCAGCACATGGGCTTCTGCCCACTACTTTCCACTTGGCTCTCCAGCACCTGCACAAAAGGGCCCACCAAAATTTAGCAATCAAAGCAATGGTCAACATTTTGCTGACCCATTTATAACGATCCCACCCCTTACTCGGGGTAGCATTGCTCTATCCCTATAAACAAGGCATATCATATATATATGGCAACACAAAGTTCGTTTAAGCACCATTTACCACAGACGTTGGCCCAACGACCGCACGCCCCGTGCACTCAGGGCACATTTTCGGTGTACCGGACTCCCCAGTGTAACACCACAACTCAGAGGTCCGTGACTTAACGGTAACTTTGTTGTTTAGAGGTACTTAACTTGACAAATACGTCGTTCTGAGGTACTTAACTTGACGACCAACTACCCATTCAGAGGCACTTATCTTGATGACCCAGTCGTTCATAGCTACTTAACTTGACAGTACAGTAGTTGGCCTTCACGACTCAACTCATCGCAAGCCCCACGACTTTGTCCATTTTGGGCAGGCACCCACCACAGGCCGGGTAACTTAAGCACACAACCTACATACAATGACCCCCAGGTCTCTTAAAGACAGGCCTCATAACACTAACTCCCAAGAAGCTATCACATGGAGACACTCACTATCTGTAATGATCCATCCCTTTAGACCAAGCATCGCTGGCCTACAACCAGCCCGGGTTTAGAGCTCAGAGGCCCACCACACCCTTCCTGGGCTGGCGGCTTGTCTTGCCCCATGGCACCCCTGGTAGTAAGCCTAAACATCAAGGCCTACAGGCCCAATGCACCCCAACCCATCTCTGTGACTATTTCTTACCACGGTAGGTTGTTGCTTGGGATCGAACCCACAACCTTGATAAGAAGCTCTTTCAACCAACTCTCATGACCAACTGGGTTGCAGATCAGTTGGTGATGAGAGCTAGTTGAAAGAGCCTCTTATCAAGGTTGTGGGTTCGATCCCCAGCAACAACCTACTATGGTGAGAAACAGTCACGGAGATGGGTTGGGGTACATTGGGTCTGCATGCCATGATGTTTAGGCTTACTACCAGTGGTGCCGTGGGGGGAGACAAGTCGTCGGCCCAGGAAGGGTGCGGTGGGCCTCTGAGCTCTAAACTTGGGCTGCTGGTAGGCCGGCGATGCTTGGTCTAGAGGGCCGGGTCGTTACAAAAAAGTGCATGTCTCGCCGCACGGTACTACTGTCACAATCCGCATTTTTCACCGCCAATAAAGGTATATCAGAATAAGGGAAAAATGCATGTCATGACGCCACATCAGCAAGGGATAATTGCGGACGTTCAGGCAAAACTCCTACTTAACCATAAAGAAATATTTTAAGTTATTTATAGGTGAAATCAGTTTAAGTGCAGTAGTTAGCCGTTTCCCTCGTCTTAGTGGCTCATCTAGTCCACAAGAAATGTAATTAAACGCTGCGGAAAGTACTTCTTTTATCTAGTTAGGCATCCTACAAGAGCATAGAGGTTTCAAAGGAACACCTTAAGGCATGCAAGTTCTAAATTTATAGTAGAAGTAAAAGGAGATTTTTTTACGGTCGTTAAATATAGTGATTGTTGGGTACATTGGTTAAATGTACCTGATTTGAAGAAGCCTCACCCAACTCAATGATATACATCATAATGTGTTTGATGTATGTTGAGTTTACTTGTGCAGGTTAAGTAATTACTGGACTGAAGCAAAAAGTTTCTAAGTCCATGTGTCGACACCCAGACAAGCAGTGTCGACACTTGGAATCATTGTGTCGACACCTGGGATGCAGAGTCGACACCAGACAGAAAGTATCGACACAAGGAGCTGTGTCGACACTCAGTGAAGAAAAGTGCAGAGAAGCTGTGTCGACACAAGGAGCTGTGTCGACACCTAGAAGAACTGTGTCTACACCAGAAAGTGTCGACACTTGGAGCTGTGTCGACACTCAGCAAAAAGTCAGCAGAGACTAAGTACAAGTGTCGACACCCAGCACAATGTGTCGACACTCAACAGAGCAGTCAGCACTAGAAGAATATGTGTCGACACCAAGCACAATGTGTCGACACTCAACCAGAAGAGTCAATACATGAAGTAAGTGTCTACACCTAGAACAATGTGTCGACACTCAGCTAAAGACTCTACACTTGAAGAAAGTGTCGACACATGGAGCTGTGTCGACACTTAGCAAAGAACAGAAAGATCAACAAATTATTCTAAGTACAAGTGTCGACACTAAATGAATGTGTCGACACTCAGCTGAAGTCTCAACAAGAAGAAGGTGTGTCGACACAAGGAGCTGTGACGACACTCAGCAAGTATCTACATTGAAGACTATGTGTCGACACCAAGAAGCAGTGTCGACACTTAACAGATTCAACACAAGAAGTTGTGTCGACACAAAGGAGATGTGTCGACACTTAGAAGAATTCAGCAAGAGATAGAAGATCAAGTACTTGTGTCGACACTCAATTTCAGTGTCGACACATGCAGAAGAAACTGTGTCGAGACACACAAGGAGTTGTGTCGACACCTTGTAGACTTGTGTCGACACTTACACAACTTGTGTCGACACTTGGCCTATAAGTGTCGACACTTAAAGACAGAAAGTCTCGACACTTTCATACAGTTAGAGATTTTCAAGAACTGACTGGATGACTTGACAGCTGCCGTTCCAGCCGGTCTACAGCACCTGTCAAAGATGTCAGAAAGCAGTTATGGACCGGACCAGCCGGTTACCATGAAGAAGGCCTATAAATAGGCTCATATAGTTTACAGAAACTGTTGTTCACATTTGTGGTTCAAGTAGTTGAAGTAATTCAAAAAGTGGTTCACAGAGTATCAACACAAGAAGATCTAGCCGTCCAAGTACAGATCTAAGAAGTTGGAGAGAGAGGGCTCCATCCAAGAAATCAGCCTCTGGAACTAGGTTGAGAAGAAGGATTCAGATTTATTCTGAATTCTAAGAAGCAGAGATCAAGGATCAACTGCAGAAGGAGACAATCTTATTCAGTTCTATTTTCAAGAAGCTTTGAAGAAAGCTAAGTCAGATTGTATCCAGCAGAGTTCTTCCAAGAACTCATCAAGAAACTCTCAACTCTCCTCTCTTGTTTCTGAGTTGTTGAGTCATTATTTTTATAATCATTTTTATCTTGTAGGATCCTTTGGATCTGAGTGAATTGTAAGCCTATAATTATAAAGGCTGAGGGTAGGGCTTTTGGCCTGAGTGTAGGAGATTGTAATCTCTAAGTGTAGGCCTTGTTGGCTGAGTGTAGGCCTTGTTGGCTGAGTATAGGCCTTTGTGGCTGAGTGTAGGCTTTGGGATTAAGCTGAGTTGTAAGGCTTTGGGCCTGAGGTGTAGGAACCATTTTGGGTTCTGAGACAGTGGTGAAGTTGGCCAAATCTAGTACACTGCTAGATAGGCGAAGGGGGAAAGTGGATGTACCCACATCTTGGTGAACCACTATAAAACATTGTGTCTGCTGTGCTGTGTTGTGATTTGCTGTGTATGCTGTGTGATTGCTGTGCAAAAGTAGAGTAGATTCTGTGATATAACTGATTGCTGCCATTAAAGTTCAAAAAGGATTAGGTCACCTATTCACCCCCCCCCCCTCTAGGTGTTTAGGTACTATATCTTTCAAGTGGTATCAGAGGGAGGTTCGTCAAAAAGGACTAATAGTCTAAGGAGATCCTGAGTGGCAGAATCAGTCTAAGTGAAAATACAGATTCAAGAAAATCAAGAACCATGGGTTCCTCTGAAAATCATAAGGAATTGGGTTCCATGAAATTACCCATATGCAGGAAAGAGATCTTTGGGATCTGGAAGGAAAGGGTAAGGCTGTTTATGGAAGCCTCAGACCCTAGAATCTTCATCACAGTAAAGGAAGGGCCTTATGTGCCCATGAAGATATCTGTTCTAGATGCAAATCAGAGAACCCCAAAGGATTTCTCTGAAATGACTAAGGATGAGATTGTCCTAGCCACCATGGACAAGAGGGCACAAAACATTATAGTAAGTGCCATAGATGATGCAACATTTCAGAATCTTATATACTGTAAGACAGCCAAAGAGATGTGGGACACTCTTATAGTGTATATGGAAGGATCTGAAGAAGTTAGACAAGATAGAAAATCCTTGCTAAATCAGGAGTATGAGAGTTTTAGATAAGGAAAGGGTGATAGCATAACTGAGTGCTATAAGAAGTTCTACAGAATAGTAAATAAATTCATGTCTTATGGAAGAGAGTTCAGTAACTATGAACTAAATGACAAGTTCCTAAGGTCCCTAACCAAAGATTGGGACACCAAGATCTATGCCATAAGAGAAATGGCTAAGTTGGGAGAAATTCCTCCACCTACACTGTTTGGCAAGTTATTGTCATATGAGATGCAGTTGACAGTGAGGAAGGAGGAGGAGAAATCAACAAGGACTGAACACAAGGAAAGAACAGTAGCCTTCAAGACAGAAGCCTCCAGAAAGTGCAAGAATAAGTCATCAACTCCACCTCCAGAGGTAGTTGAATCAGAGTCAGATGAGTCAGTCAGCACAAAGTCTAAGAGCAGTGAAAGTGATGAAGACTTTGCTGCCTTCACTAGACACTTTCAGAAATTCTTGAAGAAGAAACAGTGGAGGTCAAGGCCTTCTACTTCAAAAGGAAAAGAAGATTTTTATCAGGATAAAAAGGCTTCAAAGAAGGACAGGAAGAGGACAAAATCTAACAAGGCAACTGGTTCAAAGATAGTGTGCTATTGCTGCAATAGACAGGGCCATGTTATTGCAGATTGTCCTGAAAAGAGAAAAGAGTCTAGTGACAGGAAAAAGACTTATGTTAAAGGCAAGAAAGAAAAGTCTTTTGTAGCCAAGAAAGAGAAGACTCTATCAGATATCTCCTCTTCAGAAACTGAGTCTGATGCTGAGGCATACATAGGGTTGTTTGCTGAAGAAGAAGAAGAAGAATTCATGCAGATAATGGAGTCTATTTATGAACAAGAAGACTGTCAGTGCCAAGGACTGATGGCATTGACTGAGAATGACAAAATCCTGGAGCATCCAGGACCCAGTAAGGTACAAAGTTCAACTCTAAGTTCAGTTTCTTGTTCTAGTACAGAATCAGATTCTTCTTCTTCAAGTGATGAGAATGTATCTGAGTCTGAGGATGATATTCATCAGCTTATAGATGAATATAAAGTGTTGTTGCAAGCTTACAAGAAAAGCAAGTCTCTTGCCAAAAGTCAGGCAAAGGAAATTGCTGATCTTAAAGCAGCTGCAACAGATTCTGAGAAGCAGTTTGATCAAAATCTTAATGAGATAGCCAGGCTGAAACACATTACAGTGATTCAGATGGGGACTATCACCTTTAAGAATGATCAAATTAAGAGTCTGGAGATCAATCTTCAGAAGGAGAAGGACTTAGTTGCTAGGTTTTCTAAACCTAAGTCAGTGTTACCTATAATTGATGAATTTATTCATCACAAGGGTAAAACTGGACTGTGCTTTACTAGACCTGCAAGGACTGAGCAGTCCAAGTCCAAGTCTAAGGGCAAAGCCCCAACATTCAACAAGTCTGTTGTAGATAAGACAACAAAGACAGTACCTAAGCAAAGGTACAATAAGTTTTAATGTTGGTGCTGTGGCAAAGTTGGCCATTTTGTAATGGACTGTTGGCACAATGCTAGTGCCAAAGTGAGTAACAAATTACCTGCTGGAAATCCAGTAGGTAGGTTTGTCAAATTGCAAACTAACAATTACCAAGGACCCAAGAATTCTTTGGGTTCTAAGGTTCATTAATCTGTTTTGCAGGTGAGTCCAAGTGGCCATACCCCAACATGGTACTTGGACAGTGGATGTTCCAGACATATGACTGGAACTAGGGGACTACTAAAGGACTACATTCCAATCAAAGATGGTCCTAAAGTAACCTTTGGTGGTTCTGAAAAAGGAATCATCAAAGGATTTGGTAACATTTCTAGTCACTTAGTTACCATTACTCAAGTGGCTTATGTTAAAGGGTTGAAACACAACCTAATAACTATAAGTCAATTAAGTGATGTAGGGTATGCCATCTCATTTGTTAAAAATGGTTGTCATATCAAGAGGTCAAGTGATCAGGAGATCATTTTGACTGGTTATAGGAAAAGAAATGTCTATTGCTTAGACATTATGGTAGAGAACAATGGTTCTCTAGTGTGTCTTGTAGCTGATGAGACAGTCTCTCATTGTGTCAAATGGCACAAGAGGCTTGCCCATCTTAACTACAAGACTATTAGCAAACTCTTTAGCAAAGAGTTAGTGAGGAATGGTCCTCATGTTAAGTGTGTTAAAGATGGTATTTGCTCAGCTTGTCAAAAGGGCAAGCAGACTAAATCCACCTTTAGAAGCATAGAAAACCAAGATGCTGTGAGGTGCTTATACCTCTTGCATATGGATCTCTTTGGTCCAATGCCAGTTCACAGCATAGGTAGGAAGGTCTATACCCTTGTAGTTGTAGATGACTACTCAAGGTTTTCCTGGGTGTTCTTCTTAAGATAGAAATCTGAAACACCTAGTGTCTTCCATAGTTTTGTCAAGCAAATTCAGAATGAACTAAACAGTACAGTGGTCAAGATTAGAAGTGACCATGGTACTGAATTTCAGTCTGAAAGCATGACAAGACTATGTGAAGACTTTGGGATATTTCAAGAATTCTCTTCACCAAGAACACCTCAGCAAAATGGCATTGCTGAGAGGAAGAATAGGACCTTGATAGAGGCTGGTAGGACCCTATTAAGTGATACATCACTGCCAGAGTATTTCTGGGCTGAAGCAGTTAACACTGCATGCCATGTTATAAATAGGGCTACCATCACTAAAGGGCTCAACAAGACCCCCTATGAAGTTGTGAAAGGCAGGAAACCAAACCTATCCTACTTTAGGATCTTTGGTTGCAAATGCTTCATACTTAACAATGGGAAGTCCTACTTGACAAAGTTTGCTGCCAAGTCCCAAGAGGGAATTTTTGTTGGGTACAGCAATAACAGAAAGGCTTATAGAGTCTACAACTTGACTACACATGTTGTAGAAGAATCTGTGCATGTAGTTTTTGATGAGACTAAACTTATTAACAATGAGTTGTCTAGTAGTGTATGCAGCCCCACAGGTTTAACACAAAAGATGGACAAGCTTGCTATAGAAGAAGACAGTGGCTATTGTCCAGGGGGAGAACTACATGTACCAGTTGCTGATGAAGTTCAAGGAGTTCAGCATAATGGAGATGCTGAAGAGGTTCAACCAGAAGTTAGGATGCCTCCAGCCAACAGGCATCTTAGAGATCATCCAGTAGAGCAGATTATTGGAGATCCAAGACAAGGAGTACAAACAAGGAGTAGAAACCAGAATGCTGCTATCTTCTCCAGTTTTCTGTCTCAAGTTGAACCTAAGAAGTTTGAAGAAGCCATTCAAGATCCACAATGGACTGAAGCAATGCAAGAAGAGCTAAATCAGTTCAAGAGGTGCAAGGTCTGGGAACTTGTTCCTAAACCTAAAGACCACAATATAATAGGAACCAAGTGGATCTACAGGAATAAGATGGATGAACAAGGGGTCATCATTAAGAATAAAGCAAGATTGGTTGCAAAAGGATATAGGCAAGAAGAAGGTATTGATTTTGATCAAACCTTTGCTTCAGTAGCCAGACTGGAAGCCATAAGGATGTTCTTGGCCTATGCAACCTATCAAGGATTCAAGGTTTACCAAATGGATGTCAAGTCAGCATTCCTGAATGGTAATCTTAAGGAAGAAGTCTATGTGGAACAGCCTTCAGGTTTTGTTGATCCAACTCTACCTCATTATGTCTATAGACTTAGGAAAGCTTTATATGGGTTAAAGCAAGCCCCTAGGGCTTGGTATGAAACCCTATCTAGTTTCCTCATTGAGAACAAGTTCACAAGGGGGAAAATAGATAAGACTCTATTCTTTTGGGAATCTAGAGGCAAAGTTATACTAGTCCAAATATGTGTAGATGACATTATATTTGGGTCTACTGAAAGCAGCCTTTGCAAAAAGTTTGCAAAACTTATGCAAGGTCAGTTTGAGATGAGTAGTATGAGAGAGCTGAAGTTTTTCTTGGGTCTCCAAGTTAAACAGACTGAAAGTGGTTTATCCATATGTCAGTCCAAGTTCACCCTAGAACTCATAAGGAAATATGGTATGGATTCATCCAGCACGATGAAGACTCCTATGGGGTCAAGTATGTCTCTTAGCAAGGATGATGCAGGGAAACCTGTAGATGAAACCTTGTATAGAGGGATAGTTGGCTCCCTATTATACTTGACTGCTAGTAGACCAGATATCATGTATGCTACATGTGTCTGTGCAAGGTATCAAGCCTGCCCTAAAGAGTCTCATTTGACTGCAGTCAAAAGAATATTGAGATATCTAAAGGGCACTCCCTATCTAGGCCTCTGGTACCCTAGGAATGGAGATTTTGATCTAACAGGTTATTCAGATGCAGACTTTGCAGGATGCAAAGAAGATAGAAAAAGCACTACTGGAACCTGTCAATTCCTAGGTGGGAGACTAATTTCATGGAGTAGCAAAAAGCAAACCAGTTTGGCTATCTCCACTGCAGAGTCAGAGTATGTGGCTGCAGGAAGTTGCTGAGCTCAACTTCTGTGGATACAACATCAGCTAGAGGACTATGGATTTCAGGTAAGTAGAACTCTACTTTTCTGTGATTCTACAAGTGCTATTTCAATAGCTAATAATCCTGTATCTCATAGTAGAACAAAACATATTGAGATTAAATATCATTTTCTTAGGGAGCATGTAGAAAGAGAAGATATTTCACTTGAATATGTTAATACTGATAATCAATTAGCTGATATGTACACTAAGCCCCTAGAAGAAGCTAAGTTCAATAGATTTAAAATTGAACTAGGAATGATAAACTTAGACTAAGTTTGCAGAATTGAAATTGGCTAAGTAAAAAGGTGTCGACACATAGACAAGTCTATGTCGACACAGAATAGTGGTGTCGACACTTCAGGAAAAAGGTGTCGACACATCTAGGAAGTTGGTGTCGACACTTAAGAATATTAGTGTCGACACTTGTCAAGTAGGTGTCGACACATCCAATGTGGTGTCGACACTTAAATTTTACACAGAATTTTCTAAGTAAAGTCTCGACTATGTGTCGAGTTATGTTGTGTCGACACATAAACAAGTGTCGACACATAATATCTGTTGACTAAGCTTGTGTCGACACATGTGTGTCGAGACATTATAAGTCAGTGTCGACACTTATTGCCAGTGTCGACACATTTTAAGTTAGCAATCCCGCCTGTTCATCTTCAAAATCAGAAAGGTATAAATAGGGTTTTGTCTTAGTTTGTCGACACGCTTTCAAAGTTTCGAGACTAAAACTTCTGTGTCGACACCTCTCTTCTCTCAAGACAAATTCTACAACCCTAATGACGCCTAAGCTAGAGGAGAACGTCAACGAAGGATATGAGCTGGTGCGCGACGCTTTCAGTGATGCAGATCAAGAAATCAAGTCTGTCGTAACCCTAGTCACCGATTCTGGGTTAGAATTTTTAGTTTCTGAACCTACAAAGATATGGAAGAAAGAGGTTCTTGAATTCCTAAATGGAGCTGAAGTAGATGAGTCTGGATACCGAATCAAATCCAGAGTTCATGGAACAAGGGTGAAGGTATCCCCTAAGAGTCTGAGGAAGATTCTACAGCTTCCAAAAACTCAAGAGGAAGATGAAGTTACTGCATCCAGAACCAGGGAAGCTCTAACCTGGTGTGGACTTGATCCTAAGATGAAGCTGGGATCAATGTTTAACAGGAAAGGCATGAACAGCCAAGGCAAATTCATGTCTGAAATTGTTGGAAAGGTCTTACTCAGCAAGCCAGGAGGGCATGACATAGTGTCTGCCTCCATGTTCAATATAATGACAAGAATAATCTTCACTTTAAGAACTGATTGGTCAGTTATAGTGTTTGAAAAGATTAAGGAAAGCTTGAAGAAGCCCAACCTGGGCAGAATCATTAGTCTATACCTTGCTGGTGCCATACCAGAGGTAATGCACCAAACTGCAGGGAGCAAGATAAACCATATGAGGAAGATGGATCTAAGGATCTTTTCAAGATGGGACAGGGTGTTGTCAAAGGACATGCCAACCCCTGAGAAGACAGTTACTGAGAAAGAAATTCCTCCTAAGAAGAAAAGGAAGACTGTTCCAGTGGCACAAGTGTCCACTAGCAGTTCTGATAGTGAAGAACAGGTTATCTTCACTCCAGATGAACATGAGGAAGAGCCTGCAGTGAGAACTCCTGCTCCTCTAGATGATGCTGAGATCCAGGGGGAGCTGCCTCAAGCAAGCCCAATCCACAAGGATCAAAGCCAGGGGGAGCCTCCAGTTGTAGATCAACCCACTACACTGGAAAGTGAACAAGTCACCACCATCATATAAGAGGTACTCACTGAACTAAACACTTTAGATTTTTCTATGGAAGATATTGATTTGTCTGATGATCATCAGCAAATCCAGCTGGATAGTCAAGTTCTAGATGTTGTCAAAGAAGACACATCTGCTGTACTACAAGTGATTCCTGATTCAGTAGTTGAAGAACCAAGAATTTCTCCTGCTCCATAACCACAAGAATACACTATGGAGGATTTATTTTTAAATCTTGACCAACATGACTTTAACATGGAAAAGGATGCTGCTGCTGAGGGGGAGCAAGTGCAAGTTCTGGAAGAGCCTATAAGGCAAGAAACTGAGAAGGCACAAGATGTGCAACCTGAGAAGCCTTCAAGCCCTAAGGAGAGGGTTGACATAGCCAGCACTTCTGCCTCTGAAGATGAGGAGAGTGCTAGGGAAAAGAAGAAGAAACTGTATGTCTTCAAGAGAAGAAGTCAAAGTTATAAGAAAGCTCTGCAATCTATTGCCCCACAGCCTATAGTTCAGCAAGCTCCAACTGTTGATTATAGTGCTTTAATGATTGCAATGCAGATAAAACTGAATGAACAGAGAAAAGCCATAGAGGCTTATGTGGATGAAGGGCAGAAATCTTTACAATTTGATCTGGCCCAAGATATCAAGTCTATAAGGTTTGAGATGAACCTTAACAAGAAAGTGATGACTGACTGCTTCCACAAGGGTGGAAATGCAGTGGTGTACTTGGCAACACACCAAGAAAAGATAAAGGCACAAGTGGATGATATAGCATTGAAGCAAGGGTATGTACTTGAGAATCAGATAAGAATGATTGACAATCTTACTGCTTCACATAATGCTATTGTCACTGAGTTAAAGAACAAGGCTGCTGACCCTTCTACCTCTACTACTGCTGTTAAAGCTGAATTTGACAAAGTCTTTCAAGAAGAAATCAAAGCTGTTAAGACTGCAATTCAAGACTCCGAGAAGGCCATATCTGAACAACTTCAAAAGCTCAAACGTTACTTTAAAGATGGCATCAGATACTTGGATAGTCAAATCAGATTTCAGAAGGATGATGTCAGAGATCACATGGCTAGAGATGTCATAAAGGGGGAGAGAGTGTTAGTCAAGGCAAGCTCTGACCATGCAAAGTGGATATCAAATTCCATCAGAGCTACACTTGGATATCCTCCTCTGTGTGATGATAATGATGTTGCTGAATCTGGAATAAACTCTGCCTATCTTGGAGGTAAGCAACCAGAAGTAGCTCAGGTCATTTATCCACCTCCAGATTTTGAAATGATTCAAGCAGATGTCCAGACAATGTATAGCCCACCTGAGGGCAAGGACAATGTTCATATTTAAAAGGTTGTTCAACTTATATCAGAAGCCATGCAAGAGGCATTACAGAAAGAAGAAGAGACAAGATTGTCAAAGAAGAGGTTTAGGGAACAAGCTGAACAAAGGCCAGACTTTGAACAATGGAGCCCTACCTCTAGGAATATTATATTAACTGCCTGGAAAGCTGCCAAGGACAACATTCAAGACAGGAACAAATGGTTCTCTGAAGCTGAATGGAGAAAGCATGAAGCTAGACAGGAGGCCATTGTTCAATACAGAAGGAAGGTAAAGATGGGAAAGCTACCTCCTAATGTAGTGGAGCCTAGCAAGTACTTTCCTAAGCCATTTCATTATTTTGAAAGGCAAAAGATCAAGGCAGAAGAGCTTAAAAAGAAAGATTTGAAAGGCAAGAAGCCTGCTGATGCTGCAACTGTTGATGCTTCTGTCCAAGCTAAAGTCCAAGCTGGCAAAGGCATAGCAGTTAAGGAGCCAGAGCAAAAATAGAATTAGAATTTTTCTTGAAGTTTATGTTGTAATCTTTTGGATGTAATACATTTAGTAAACTTCTGAAAATGTATAAGACAGATTTTAGAATAATATATGATTCATATATTTCATGTTTGTTCTGTGAATGTGTCTATTTCTTATTTTTTCTGTGTTGATGTATGTGTATACATGTGTGATTTAATACATGTTATGTTTACCCTGCTGAATATAATCCTGCTTTTCATCATTTTGTAATTTTTATTATAAATGGTGTATATCATTGACTAAGGGTTATGACTTCTCCAAATAGGGGAGATTGTTGGGTACATTGGTTAAATGTACCTGATTTGAAGAAGCCTCACCCAACTCAATGATATACATCATAATGTGTTTGATGTATGTTGAGTTTACTTGTGCAGGTTAAGTAATTACTGGACTGAAGCAAAAAGTTTCTAAGTCCATGTGTCGACACCCAGACAAGCAGTGTCGACACTTGGAATCATTGTGTCGACACCTGGGATGCAGAGTCGACACCAGACAGAAAGTGTCGACACAAGGAGCTGTGTCGACACTCAGTGAAGAAAAGTGTAGAGAAGCTGCGTCGACACAAGGAGCTGTGTCGACACCTAGAAGAACTGTGTCTACACCAGAAAGTGTCGACACTTGGAGCTGTGTCGACACTCAGCAAAAAGTCAGCAGAGACTAAGTACAAGTGTCGACACCCAGCACAATGTGTCGACACTCAACAGAGCAGTCAGCACTAGAAGAATATGTGTCGACACCAAGCACAATGTGTCGACACTCAAGCAGAAGAGTCAATACATGAAGTAAGTGTCGACACCTAGAACAATGTGTCGACACTCAGCTAAAGACTCTACACTTGAAGAAAGTGTCGACACATGGAGCTGTGTCGACACTTAGCAAAGAACAGAAAGATCAACAAATTATTCTAAGTACAAGTGTCGACACTAAAGGAATGTGTCGACACTCAGCTGAAGTCTCAACAAGAAGAAGGTGTGTCGACACAAGGAGCTGTGTCGACACTCAGCAAGTATCTACATTGAAGACTATGTGTCGACACCAAGAAGCAGTGTCGACACTTAACAGATTCAACACAAGAAGTTGTGTCGACACAAAGGAGATGTGTCGACACTTAGAAGAATTCAGCAAGAGATAGAAGATCAAGTACTTGTGTCGACACTCAATTTCAGTGTCGACACATGCAGAAGAAACTGTGTCGAGACACACAAGGAGTTGTGTCGACACCTTGTAGACTTGTGTCGACACTTACACAACTTGTGTCGACACTTGGCCTATAAGTGTCGACACTTAAATACAGAAAGTCTCGACACTTTCAGACAGTTAGAGATTTTCAATAACTGACTGGATGACTTGACAGCTGCCGTTCCAGCCGGTCTACAGCACCTGTCAAAGATGTCAGAAAGCAGTTATGGACCGGACCAGCCGGTTACCATGAAGAAGGCCTATAAATAGGCTCATACAGTTTACAGAAACTGTTTTTCACATTTGTGGTTCAAGTAGTTGAAGTAATTCAAAAAGTTGTTCACAGAGTATCAACACAAGAAGATCTAGCCGTCCAAGTGCAGATCTAAGAAGTTGGAGAGAGAGGGCTCCATCCAAGAAATCAGCCTCTAGAACTAGGCTGAGAAGAAGGATTCAGATTTATTCTGAATTCTAAGAAGCAGAGATCAAGGATCAACTGCAGAAGGAGACAATCTTATTCAGTTCTATTTTCAAGAAGCTTTGAAGAAAGCTAAGTCAGATTGTATCCAGCAGAGTTCTTCCAAGAACTCATCAAGAAACTCTCAACTCCCCTCTCTTGTTTCTGAGTTGTTGAGTCATTATTTTTATAATCATTTTTATCTTGTAGGATCCTTTGGATCTGAGTGAATTGTAAGCCTATAATTATAAAGGCTGAGGGTAGGGCTTTTGGCCTGAGTGTAGGAGATTGTAATCTCTGAGTGTAGGCCTTGTTGGCTGAGTGTAGGCCTTGTTGGCTGAGTGTAGGCCTTTGTGGCTGAGTGTAGGCTTTGGGATAAAGCTGAGTTGTAAGGCTTTGGGCCTGAGGTGTAGGAACCATTTTGGGTTCTGAGACAATGGGGAAGTTGGCCGAATCTAGTACACTGCTAGATAGGCGAAGGGGGAAAGTGGATGTACCCACATCTTGGGGAACCACTATAAAACATTGTGTCTGCTGTGCTGTGTTGTGATTTGCTGTGTATGCTGTGTGATTGCTGTGCAAAAGTAGAGTAGATTCTGTGATATAACTGATTGCTGCCATTAAAGTTCAAAAAGGATTAGGTCACCTATTCACCCCCCCCCCCCTCTAGGTATTTAGGTACTATATCTTTCAGTGATTTAACATTTTTTTAAGTTATGCAATGCATGCGCTACTAATAGTAATTTTTATACTTGAAAATAACTATCATGCAATCCTAACATAAAATATCCCAGAGAGCAAGTAATACGTAACCAAAGAAAGAAAACTAAGCAGCTAGCAAGTATCCAAGAATAACAATCCTGTGGGCGCCAACAAACTAACACGAACCCATATACAGTAAAGTATGTCTGAACCAGTAAAATAAAATAAACAACAAACTACCTCGCTAAGATGAGGCAACAACCACGACCAACACTGCCGCACAAGCACTCCAAAAACCCAGCACCGAGCTCAGCTACAGCTCTGAAACTGAGGCATTCCAAAGACAGAACACCTCAGTAAGAAAGTACAAGTGATGACAAAAACAAAGCCACAAGTACACAAGTTAAGGGGTACCAACCCAAGACCAAAGAGAAGGTACATAAACAAATACAGTAGTAAGGTACAAAGGTAAAAAAGGAAAAAAAAACTTATGTGAAGCATCACGTACAACCAGAATACCCCAAACGTGCAAGGCTATAATGGGAAAAATCAAGATTAAACCACCAGGAAGAGAAACAAACCCCTATTAGCCACCTGTGGTCAACTCCACCAAACAATCTAAAATGGGCAGGGTGGTCAACTCAGCTGGACACAACCCCAAAGATAATTATCCGGCTAAATGTGGGGGAGACTAAACACTCCACCAAACACCGTAAATGCCCCCAAAACTCGGTAGAGCCCCACAAAGTGCTAATAGGGAGATCAAACGTTGCGGCGGTGGATTCACCCACTAATAACACCCGCAACGAAGAAAAACTCGGAAGGAAAACCCCATAATGATCTGGGTTTAGAGCTTAGAGGCACACCACAACCTAATCGGGGCCTGGTGGCCTGTCTCGCCCGACAACATTGCCACGAAAAAAACCATGATAGACATCTCAAGTCAACAACGACACGTCGGATTCTACTAAACAATTCTAGAATTGAAGCGGTTGATCAACCTTTAGGAAGAACTTAAAATCCTAAACAAACTCAAATGCACTCTACGAGAAAATTACGGACATTAATAAAAGCTCGATTTAATCACTTCATAAAAAACACACAGCCTTTAACAGGCAAGAAGGCGAAATCAAGAACATGATGATTATAGTGCAATTAGTCAAAAGATCATATCGGCAAGATATATCAGTAAATTATTTGAATAATTAAGAACACAAGCAGTTAGAAATTCCTGCAAAATCCTGGGTAAAGAAGGGAAGTGAAAAAGGAAACCATCACTTGCCTTGATTTTTTTACCAAAAATATTCTCTGAATCACTCCTTGACGTAGATCGGGGCTAAAGAAGACGAGGGATGTCAAGATCTATGAAGAACGACCAAAAACAGGAGTTAGGGCTGAAAACCCTAGCGAGAAAATTTCAAGGAAATGGGAAGATTTTACCACGATGGCGTAGCTCTCGACGAGAGCTTTCCGGATCTATATTCGGTTGAAGATTTCGAGCACCGGAGCACCGACAACAGCCACTAGAAGATTCACGAATGACTTTCTCTCTCTCGCCCACGCCTCTATGGTTTGGTTCAGAATTTTGGAGAAGATTAAGTTTTAAGAATATAGGTATATATATATACATGTATTTATAAAATTTTATTCTGTCAAAATAGGAAGAAAACAGTAAAATTAGGAGCGGGCGCACGAAAAACAAAAATAGTGCCAAAAGATGGCTCCGAAACGAAAAGTTCTCAACATGAAAGGTGTAGATCTCGTCGAGACGAATAGATTTCGTGTTAACCATTTTTCTATACGATATCGCTTTGACCCTCAAAACCGCGCCAGAACGCAGACTGGAATGAAATTCTCGAGATGAATAGAAGACTACTCGAGAACTAAAACAAGACTATTCGAGAAGAACGAACAGTACTCGAGATTAGCACAGGACTACCCGAGAACTATGCTGCGGACCACTCGAGAACAACCCAAAACTACCCCAGAACTATCCTGCAGGCTACTCGAGAACAACCCAGATCACTCGAGAACAAAATTGCATCACAGTGCTATTTTGTCCTGGTGAATAGTGTTTTTTACAAATATATCCAAAATCAAAATATAGAGATGAATAGTAAAAGACATTTTTGAATAGTGTTTTAATATTAAAATAATCATATTTATATATTTTGAATAAGGAAACATGAGTTCAAAATAGAGGCCCAAACGCGAGCCGAATTAAACGAAATTCGCACCGTAGGCGAACACTGATGCTACAAATGCAATGGCGAAGTCAAAACCAGAATCCGATGAGCCGTTCTTTAGATATAAATTTTCAAAGTTTACGGCAAACATAAATTTCACAAAACTTCGGAAAATCGCCGAGGCTCGAATATCTCTCGGATCGCGACGAAACTTGACGAGCAACTCCAAAATTATTTAACTTAATTTTCAAACGAAAAATTTTCCAATTACAACGAGAATTCGAGAATTTGGCCGACTCGACCGAACGGACGCGAAAATATCTTAACGGCGTCGCGCCATCAACCCGACATTAAAAGTAACGTCATGACGTCATAAATATGACGATATCATATCAAATAAAATCGTCGAACAAAAATCGGGGGCGTTACAGTCACTCCCCCTAAAAAGAAGTTTCGTCCTGAAACTTAACACAACTCCAAAACCAAACTAAAAAATGAGAAAATCCAACACCACCAAAGACATAGAGACATATCAGGACTAAGAGAAGAGGTGCAGATGAAATTCCCTCATTGCCGACTCCAATTCCCACTTCGCGCTCTTGACATCTTGATTTCTCCAAAGAATCTTGACCATTGGGATGGTCTTTCTCCGCAACACTCGATCTTGAGATTCCAAAACACAGACAAGATCTTTCACGTACGAAAGATTGGGCAGAATCTGGGGCACCGAGTCGAGTACTTGACGATCATTACGAATACATTTCCGCAACTGGCTCACATAGAACACATTATGGACACCAAGGAAGGTAGCAGGCAACTCCAGCCTATACGCTAAAACTCTGACGCATTCAAGAATCTGAAAAGGTCCCACGTACCGGGGGTCTAACTTGTGGTTCCTTCCAAACCTTTTAACACCAGACATCAGAGAAACTTTAAGAAAAACAAAGTCACCAACAACGAACTCCAGATCAACCCTTCGTTGATTAACATATTTCTCATAGGGTTCTTGTGCTACATGGAGCTTTTCTCGAATATGAGTCACGACATAATTCATCTCTTCAAGGGCTTCGGGACCTAGCAATGGCCTCTCACCAACCTCAGCCCATAACAAAGGCATCCTACAATGCCTCCCGTACAAGGCCTCAAACGGGGCCATCTGCGGACTCTCTTGATAACTATTATTGTATGCAAACTCCATGAGTCTGAGACGCTCATCCCAAGCGCCACCATGATCCAAAATATAACATCTGATCATATCTTCCACTATCTTATTTACTCTTTCTGTCTGATCGTTCGTCTGTGGATGATAGGCAGTGGAATACCTCAAATCGGTACACAACCCCTCCTGTAAGCTCTTCCAAAAATGAGACGTAAATCTAGAGTCTCAGTCTGATACAATACTGACAGGCACTGCATGCAATCTGATAACCTCATCAAGGTATATTTAAGCTATCTTCTTCATAGAATATCCAATCTTAAAAGGCACAAAGTGAGCACACTTTGTCAATCTATCGACTATCACTTAAATAGAGTCGTGCCCACGGGGAGATTTCGGTAGACCGGTGATGAAATCCATTGAAATAATCTCTCATTTCCAAGTTGGAATATCAAGCGGTGTTAATTTACCACAAGGCCTTCTATGATCAGCCTTAACACGCTGGCACGTATAACATTCTGACACAAACTTCGCGATATCATTCTTCATTCCTAACCACCAAACAATTTGTTTTAGACCTTTATACATCTTAGTGGAAGCAGTATAGTAGGCTACACTGGAACCATGAGATTCAGCACAGATCTTAGCCCGAATGTCGCCAAAGGCAGTGACGCAAAATCTACCCCGATACTTCAAGGTATCCAACTCATCCAAGGAGAAATCAGGTAGTTCTCAGTTCTCAGTTCTATTCCGAAGGTGTAACAAATCCGGATCATCCTTCTGATGTGCTCGAGTAAGGGAAATCCAAGAGGGTTCTTCTGCTTCTAAACTAACAGGCACAGTACTACTCCCAACCTCAATGTCCATCAACAGTAATTCTTCCACCAAGGACTGTACAGTCAAATTGAAAATTTTGGAGGTCTTTCTACTCAAAGCATCGGCTACTACGTTAGCCTTTCTCGGATGATAGAGAATTTTCACTTCATAATCAGCCACATATTCTAACCACCGACGCTGGCGCAGGTTTAGTTCTTTCTGACTGAAGACATACTTCAAACTTTAATGGTCCGTAAAGATCTTGCACAACGCTCCATACAATAAGTGTCGCCAAAACATCAACGGATAAATTACAACGACGAACTCCAAAGCCTGCGTAGGATAGTTTCTTTCATGAATCATTAATTGCCTTGATCCATACGTGATCACCTTTCCTTCTTGCATTAAAACACAACCAAGTCCATTGTGTGATGCATCCACATATACATCATACTGGATTCCTTCGTTAGGCAAAGTTAAAACTGGAGCAGTACACAATCTCTTCTTCAGCTCTTGGAAGGCTTCTTCACACTTATCGCTCCAAATGAACGCGGTGTTCTTCTGTGTAAGTCTAGTTAGATGGGCTGACAATACTGAAAATCCTTCCACGAATTATCTATAATAGCCAGCCAGTCCCAAGAAGCTCATAATCACTTTAGGTGTAGAAGGTCTCTCCCATTCCATCACAGCAGAAATCTTGGTTGGGTCCACGAAAATACCATCCTTGCTTACAACATGACCCAGAAAGGACACCTGAGGTAGCCAGAACTCACACTTGCTCAACTTCGCAGATAGATATTGCTCCCTTAGGGTCGACAAAACTAATCGCAAATGCTGAGTATGCTCATCAACATTGCGGGAATACACTAAGACATCATCTATGAACACATTAACAAATCGTTCCAAGAAATCCTTAAACACCCTATTCATCAAATCAATGAAAGTAGACGGTGCATTGGTCAAGCCGAAAGACATCAACAAAAACTCATAATGTCCATGCCGCGAACGAAACGCGGTTCGTGGAATATCTGCCTCACAAATTCTCAAATGATGGTAGCCTGAATGAAGATCGATCTTTGAAAATACCGAACTACCACGCAACTGATTGAACAGATCATCGATCCTTGTCAATGGATATTTATTTTTATTGGTCATCTTGTTCAATTCTCTATAATCGATGCAAAGCCTCATCGATCCATCTTTCTTCTTTATGAACAAAACAGGAGCACCCCACGTAGAAGAACTTGGTCTAATAAATCCACACCTCAGTAACTCATTGAGCAGAGTACGCAACTCATCCAACTCACGCGGAGCCATACAGTACGGTGCTTTGTCAATAGGATGAGTACCTGGCTCAAGGTCTATCACAAACTCTATCTCCCTCATCGGAGGAAGTCATGGAAGATAGTCAGGAAAAACATCTGGAAAATCTCGCACCACCGAGATATCCTCAAGACGTCGGGTAACAAAAGCTGTTTCCAGAGCAGAAATAGAAACCAAAAATGCCTCGCAACGAGACCCTATAGCACGACAAGCACGTACCGCAGAAATGACAAGGGAAACCCTGTCCTGAAATCCATAGATGCTCATAGGTTGTCCATTGTCCATCCTGAAGTCAAGTCGCTTTGCCTTGCACTAGATGACAACATCATACTTAGACAGCCAGTCCATGCCCAAAATCACATCAAAGTCCGCCAGATCCAGAACCATCAGATCCGCAAAGGCTAGAAAATCACCTCGACAAAAAGGGCATCTCAGAAATCCTTGATTAGATATCACTGAATCACCAGAGGGAAGCTTGACGTTGAAGGAGTCTCCTAAGTGATCCACATCCAGACGATGTTTATCTACAAACCTTCGGGCCATAAAGGAATGGGTGGCACCCGAATCAAAAATAACGCGCGCCCACCTATTCCGCACCTTAAACTACCCTAAAGCTGTAGCATTCATAACTAAACGAACGATAACTAGAGCAACAACAAGAAATAATAAAGATAAATTAAACTAGGGCTAACCTGATATAACTTGGGTAGAGGTTTGAGCTTTCTCTCTGGTCACCACGTTCAGCTTTCCTTTTCCTTTATCCAAGTTTGGTGGCGGCGGCAGAGCGCGAAGCGTAGCAAGCTACAGTGGATTATGAACCTGGTGGCATGAAATATTCAGGTGTCCCATCTGCCCGCACTGGAAATAGACCTTATCCTTCATCCAGCAACGAATCATATCATTTCCCTTCCTAGCACAGTGCGTGCACACCAGTTCTCCTTTAGGTTCATCTTGGATGGTGAGCACCTGCTGCTACTTCAGGGTGGCATTCCTCTTGAAGCATCTTTCGAAAGGGTGGCCGGATCGACCACAAAAACTACATAATTCCTTACATTTCTTCTTCGAAGAAGGGCCAGATGCCCTGGAGCTTCCATCCTCATCGCCTTTTCTCTTCTCCTTTCTCGCCACAGCACCTTGATTCTTGGCGTTCTCGATCTCCTCAACCTTCAAAGCATATTCCACTGCTTTAGCATAGCTTTCACCTCGATAAGCACATGCCGATTGCTGGAAATCACTTCTTAATCCTCCGAGGAAACACTTCACTCTCGCTGGCTCCGAGGCTACCAAATTAGGAGCAAATCTGCTCAGCTTACTAAACTCGATCTCATATTCGCTCATAGTGAGTTGTCTCTACTTCAAATGTAGGAAATTATTCTTCAGCAACAACTTCTTGAAGGACTCCCAAGAACATCCTTCCGCCAAACATTCCTTTCCTCGAATCCACCAGGACTTTGCCAGGACTTTTAGCTGGTGGCCACAATCATCACCTTCTGGGCTTCAACAATCCCCAAATATGTATACATCTCATCCATAATGATAATCCAATCATCCAAAACCATGAAATCAGCACTCCCGTCATAAGTGGGAGGTCTCAATCGCTGGAAATGTGATATAAGGTTCATCTCCGACGGTAACGTCACTGGGAGAACTAGAGGAGCAGGATTAGTAGGTATGGCCTGACACGCGGAAGAATCTTGCGCTACGGGTTACTGCAAAGGAGCGGCAGACAACAACGACTGAATCTACGATTGCATCGTAACTAGCTGCCTTGACAGAGCTTCATTGCTCTGGCGCAAACTCTCGATCAACGCCTCACTCTGCACACACAACGACTCACCCTCTGATTGGGGAGTCGACCTCGTCGCAGGACACTTTGGCAGAATTTCTAAAAGGTAACAAACAAATCATCAAAATCCTGGCTTACAACTAAGCCACTCGACTAGTTCAGACCATACTTAAAGACACTTGCTTGTGCTGCAACTTGCTCTGGGATTTTATAATGATGCTATGTCCTACTTAGGATGACATCCTCTCATCCTATTTACTCATGTGCCTATGATGTGAATGCATGAATTCTTCATTCTTCTTTAAAATCATGTGTGTACATGTGTCATCATGTAAACCTTAACTTATCACGTGTGCTTATGCGATGATATGCGATGTATGCAGTACTATGCATTGTAAAAAGGCCTTAATGCATGCATGGGCAGCGTACACATGAAATGTTATGCATCCCATACTACATAACATCGCATGCAACGAGAAAAGAAAACGTGCTAATGGGCACCCATGTGAGGATGGTTATGCATCTCATACTACAAAACCGTCACATGTTGCCTCCTATGGTGGATCCATATACAAACACATATTATGCATCACATACTACATAATATATCATGTATACTTCTTATCATGCTATGAGTGTAGTGACTATGCTTCGGTTAAGATGTACTGATGACACCTCGGTGTGTGTATGCAAATGAAAGAAGGAAGCAAACTAAACGAGATTGGCTGGTTCGACCAACTTGTTAAACCAACCTCCATCTGATACCAACTATCACAACCCGCATTTTTCACCTCCAATAAAGGTATATCAGAGTAAGAGAAAAATGCACATCATGATGCCACGTCAACAGGGGATAAATGCGGCCGCTCAGGCAAAACTCCTACTTAACCATGAAGAAAGATTCTTTATGTTATTTAGAGGTGAAATCAGTTTAAGTGTAGTAATTAGCCGTATCCCTCGGCTTAGTGGCTCATCTAGTCTACTAGAAAAGTAAGTAAATGCTGCGCAAAGTACTTCTTTTATACAATTAGGCATCCTACAATAGCTTAGAGGTTCCCAAAGGACACCTCAAGTCATGCAAGTTGTAAATTTATAGTAGAAGTAAAAGTAGATTTTTTTACGGTCGTTAAATATAGTGATTTAACATTTTTTTAGGTTATTCAATGCATGCGGTAGTAATAGTAATTTTTATACTTGAAAATAACTACCATGCAATCTAACATAAAACATCCCAGAGAGCATGTAATCTGCAACCAAAAAAAGAAAACTAAGCAGCTAGCAAGTATCCAAGAATAAAAATCCTGTGGGCATCAACAAACTGACACGAACCCACATAAAGTAAAGTATGTCTGAGCCAGTAAAATAAAATAAACAACAATCTACCTCACTAAGATGAGGCAACAACCACGGCCAACACTGTCGAACAAGCACTCCAAAAACCCAGCACTGAACTCAGCTACAGCTCTGAACCAGAGACATTCTAAAGACAGAACAACTCAGCAAGAAATTACAAGTGATGACAAAAAGAAAGCCACAAATACAAAAGTCAAGGGGTACCCAAGACCAAAGAGAAGGTACATAAACAAATACAGTAGTACGGTACAAAAGTAAAAAAGGAAAAAAAAACTTACGCGAAGCGTCACGTATAACCAGAATACCCCAAACGCACAAGGATATAAGGGGAAAAATCAAGATTAAACCATCAGGAAGAGAAACAAACTCCTATTAACCACATGTGATCAACTCCACCAAACAATCCAAAACGGGCAGGCTGGTCAACTCAGCTTGGCACAATCCCAAAGACAATTATCCATCTAAATGCGGGGGAGACTAAACTCTCCACCAAACACTGCAAATGCCCCAAAAACCTGGTAGGGCCCCATAAAGTGCTAATAGGGAGATCAAACGTTGCGGCGGTGGATTCACCCACTAATAACACCCGCAACGAAGAAAATCCCGGAAGGAAAACCCCGCAACGAATCGGGTTTAGAGCTCAGATGCACACCACAACCCAATCGGGGCCTGGTGGCTTGTCTCTCCCCACGGCTTCGCCACGAAGAAAAACCATGATAGACATCTCAAGTCAACAACGACATGTCGGATTCTATTAAACAATTCTAGAATTGAAGCGGTTGATCAACCTTTAGGAAGAACTTAAAATCCTTAACAAACTTTAATGCACTCTACAAGAAAATTACGGACATAAATAAAAGCGGGATTTAATGACATCATCAGAAACACACCACTTTTAACAGGCTAGAAGACGAAATCAATAACATGATGATTATAGTGCAATTAGTCAAAAGATCATATCAGCAAGATATATCAGTAAATTATTTGAATAATCCAGAACACAAGTAGTTAGAAATTCTTTCAAAATCCTAGGTAAAGAAGGGAAGTGAAAAAGGAAACCATCACTTGTCTTAATTTTTTTACCGGAAATATTCTCTGAATCACTCTTTGACGTAGATAGAGGCTAAAGAAGACGAGAGAAGTCAAAATCTAAGAAGAACGGCCAAAAATAGGAGTTAGGGCTGAAAACCCTAGCAGGAAAGTTTCAAGCAATGGGGAAGATTTTACCACGATGGCGTAGATCTCGACGAGAGCTTTCCGAATCTATATTCGGTTGAAGATTCCGAGCATCGGAGCACCGACGGCATCCACCGGAAGATTCACGAACGACTTTCTCTCTCTCGCCCTTGCCTCTCTGGTTCGGACAGAATTTTGGAGAAGATGAAGTTTTAAGAATATAGGTATTTATATATATATACACATGTATTTATAAAATTTTATTATGTCTAAATAGGAAGAAGACGGCCAAGTTAGGAGCGGGCACACGAAAAATAAAAATAGAGGCTAAAGATGGCTCCAAAATGAAAAGTGCTCAAAATTAAAGTTGTAGATCTCGTCGAGATGAACAAATTTCATGTTAACTATTTTTCTATACGACACATTTTTGACCCTAAAAATGGCGCCAGAACGCAGACTGGAATGAAATTCTCGAGATGAATAGAAGACTACTCGAGAACTAAAACAGGACTACTCGAGAAGAACAAACAGTACTCGAGATCAGCACAAGACTACCCGAGAACTATGCTGTGAAGCACTTGAGAACAACCCAAACTACTCGATAACTATGTTGCAGGCTACTCGAGAACAACCCAGATCACTCGAGAACAAAATTGCAGAATGCTGTTTTGTTCTGGTGATAGTGCTTTTTACAAATATATCCAAAATCAAACTATAGAGATGAATAGTAAAAGATATTTTTGAATAGTGTTTTAATATTAAAATAATCATATTTATATATTTTGAATAAGGAAACACGAGTTCAAAACGGAGACCCAAACGCGCGCCAAATTAAACGAAATTCGCACCGTAGGCGAACACTGACGCTTCAAACTCAATGGCGAAGTCAAAACCAGATTCAGACGAGCCGCTCTTGAGATAAAAATTTTCAAAGTCTACGGCGAACATAAATTCCACAAAACTTCAGAAAATCGCCGAGGCTCGAATATCGCTCGGATCGCGACAAAACTTAACGAGCAAGTCCAAAATTATTTAACATAATTTTCAAACGAAAAATTTTCCAATCACAACGAGAATTCGAGAATTTGGCAGACTCGACCGAACAGATGTGAAAATCCCTTAACGGCGTCGCGCCGTCAACTCGACATTAAAAGTAATGTCATGACGTCATAAATATGACGATATCATATCAAATAAAATCGTTGCACAAAAATCGGGGGCATTACACTATCGCCCGACGAAATCAACAATTCCCACAACTGTGAGCATTCCTGGGTATTTTAATGGAAATTCTTCCAGTACTTTGGTGCAACATTCTGCACACCCCTTGACTCCGGATTTCACACGTACTTCACACACATATCCATGAAGTCTGCTTCGACATGCAAATTAAACATCACCAATCCAGACCAACTTGTCCAGATGAGCTTCACTCATCAAGCATATTCCGTACTCTATATTTTCGGATCTAAGTGCAGGAATATATGGGGATCAAACCGATCTATCCATTGGAATCTACCCATTCCACCTTTTGGTGAGGGGATCCATGCAAATGCATATTTAGGACTTCACTTGTCCGAGAGAAAATTATTACCCTTATAGTTCTCTTCGGAACCATGACAAAGCTTTTCTACGCAGATGGAAAGGAGCACGCCACTCTCCTCTTCGCGGATTTATCTTCAGATCTGGCCTCCGACCATAAGATCTCCTTCAACGAGCTCACAAAGCTCAACCCAGCACATCCCTAGCTTCTTATTTCTTTTCACTTAAGGAAGATCAAGAAATGAAGATAGATAGAGAGAGAGAGAGAGAAAGAGAAAAGAGAATGAAACATCCTTCCTATACTTCTCTGGTTAAGTGGATTCGGGAGTAATTCCGACCACATGATCTCTCAATCAAAAAAAGCAAAGGCCAGGACTTGAGTTGACTGGTCAACTTTGGCGCTATCGCCTGACGATATCGACTATCGCCACTCGGTGATATCGACTTCACCGCCTTGACCGCTTTGACCTAGGTCAACCACCGCTTATTGGCACTATTGCCCAGCAATAGCCACTATCGCCCAGCGATAGCCACTATCGCCCGCGATATCAAGCCACTCAACACTTTCAGGAATTGAGGGCGTTGAGAGCGTTGAGAGCGTCGAGAGATGACTAAACACTTCTCACTATCGTTGTATGGCGATACCCACTGTCGCCAATCGGCGACATCCGTTCGACGATTCGTCGAACGCGTTGAATGCGTTGAGTGACGACTCAACGCTTCTCACCATCACCATATGGCTATACATACGGTCGGCAATCAGCGATATCTGTTCGACGATTTGTCGAAGGATTTGAATGCGTCGAGTGCAGCTCGACAAACGTTGCATCACTATCGCCATTAGGTGATAGCCAGTATCGCCCGACGATACTGACAAACTTCCTGTTGTCAAATTTGAGGTGTTACAACCTTCCCCTCCTTAAAGAAATTTTGTCCCGAAATTTTCATATAGTTATAAGGAAGACAGCAACTTAAACGTTACAATAAGTTATTATTCATATAAATAATGTTATAACAATTTATGCAAACAACTCGGGATATTCATCACGCATGGACTGCTCACGCTCCCATGTTAGTTCTTCACGGCCACAATTGTCCCACCGGACTTTGACCATCCCGATTGTCCTGTTCCGTAGCTGTTTGATCTTCGTATCCTCAATCTGAATTGGCTTAACGTTCATTGTTAGCCTACTATCGACCGGTAATTGATCCGCAATAACCACTTGAGCTGGTTCTTTCACAGTTTTTCGCAGCACCGATATGTGAAACACATCGTACAAACTAGTTAGCTCTGCAGATAGAGCTAATAGATATGCAACATCTCCAATTCGTTCCACCACTTCAAACAGGCCAAGATAACTTGGGCTCAAATTTTTTAAGTGTCGAATCCTGGATACGCCTTTGAATGGATTAATCTTTAAATATACCCAATCGCCAACCGTAAATTCTACGTTTCGGTGTTTGGCATTGTAACATTTTGCTTGCCTATCTTGGGACATTAACAGCCTCTCTCGAATAGAGCGTATCGTCTAATTAGCTTCTTCGACTTCCTTACACTTATACAACTTCGTCTTGTCTGTTTCCGCCAAAGCTAACGGTATACGGAACTTCCTACCATACAAAGCTTCAAAATACTCCATATTGATACTAGCTTGAAAGCTATTATTGTAGGCGAATTCTACCATATAGAGATGATCTTCCCATCTCTTTACGAAATCCAAGGCGCACATTCAGAGCATGTCCTCCATCGTTCTATTGGTGCTCTCAGTTTGGCCATCCATTTGTGGATGAAAGGATGCACTGAATGTTAACTTTGTCCCCAATAATTGATGTATTAGTCACCAATCATTTGAAGTGGAACGCCCGTCTAGATAACTTACGATGCTACTGGGAACACCGTGTAATCGTAATATTTGCTCGACATAAAGTTTAGCCAAACTTTCCACTGAATCGTCCCTCTTGTTCGCAATGAAGTGAGCTACTTTAGTCAACCGGTCTATGATCACCCAAACTGAATCGTTACCGCATTGAGATCTCGGCAAACCGTGCATGAAATCCAACGATATGTCATCAAACTTATACTCCGGTATAGGTAGAGACTTCAGGAAACCTCCAGGCTTCTGACATTCAGCTTTTACCAAGGCACAAGTCTGACATTTTGCCACATAATGGGCTATATCTTTCTTCATGCCCGGCTACCAAAATAACTTTTTCATGTCCTTGAACATCTTTGTGCTACCTGGGTGAATTGAGTACTTCGTAAAGTGAGCTTTATACATCAATTTTTCTCTTAATTTACCCATACTCGGGACACACAAATGATCACCTTTTCACAAAAGGTCATCTTCACAGGAGAATTGGCCATTTGACCCATCTACTGCATAGCGTTGTAGACTTTCATCAAGTTCGTTGCTCGCCGAATCCTGTCTGCAAGGTCATACTGTACCTCCCTCTAGTTCAGGTATGCATTCATAGTAACATTCTTGTCCACACAAGAAATGTCTAAGGCCTCCAACTCCTGGATTAGATGCTCATCATGCATCTGCAACTAATTTTCCCTTGCAGGACTCCTACGACTCAAGGCATCTGCGACGATGTTTCACTTCCCTAGAGTATAATGAATCTAAAAGGTGTAGTCCCCAAGATACTCCATCCACCTACGCTGTCGCATATTCAAATCCTTTTGATCCAATAAATACTTAAGGCTCTTATGGTCCGTGAAGATGTCGACCTTCATGCCATATAAATAAAGATGCCACAACTCATGTTCAAATATCACCGCCGCCAACTCCTAGTCATGGACGGGATAGTTCCGCTCATGCACTTTCAACTGGAGTGAGCCATAAGCAATCACCTTGCAAAACTGAAGAAGAATGCAGCCTAAGCCGCTTCCTGATGCATTACTATAAATTTTAAAGCCATCTGAACCACATGGCGACGTCAAGATTGGCGCCTTGGTCAAGCGACTCTTCAACTCTTCAAAAGCTCGTGCGCATACTGGTGTCCAAACGAACTTCTGATCCTTCCTCATTAATGTGGTAAGAGGCAAGGCTATCCGTGAAAAGCTCGTTGTGAAGCGCCTATAATAACTCTCCAGTCCAAGGAAACTCCTGACTTCGGCGATAGAAGACAACACTGGCCACTCCCGTATCGTAACTATATTCGCAGGATCCACTGCAATGCCCTCTCCACTAACCACATTGACAAGAAAGGCCATTGATGACAACCAGAAATCACACTTCGAGAGTTTGACATAGAGCTTGTTTCTCCTCAGGGTATGCAACACCATCCGTAAATGGTTCGCATGATCCTCTGCCAACTGAGAGTACACTAGAATGTCATCAATGAAGACAATGACAAACAAATCCAAGTACTCCATAAACGTCTGTTGCATTAAATTCATGAATACTGATGGCGCATTTGTTAGCCCAAACAGCATGACAGTGAACTCGTAATGACCATAACATGTCCCAAACGTTGTCTTGGGAATGTCACATTCCCGAATCTTCTACTAATAATAGCCCGACTTCAAGTCTAACTTTGAGTAAACAGTTGATCCCACTAGCTGATCGAACAAGTCATCAATCCATGGAATCAGATACTTGTTCTTTTCCGTTAGCTTATTCAACTCTCGATAGTAAATACATAGCCGCAAACTGCCGTCCTTCTTTTTACAAATCAAACCGGAGCATTCCAAGGTGACATTCTTGGGCGTATAAAACCTTGCTCTAGCAACTCTTGCAGCAGAACCTTTAGTTCTGCCATCTCCTTTGGCGCAACACGATATGGCAAGTGGCCCACATGTTTCGCCCTGACACCAACTCAATCGAGAAGTCAATCTCCCGCTGGGGCGGTAACCCCGAAAGATTCTTAGGAAACACATTAGTGCACTCCGATACAATAGGAACATCAATCACACAGTGCTTCGGCTCAACAGCCTCCAACAGCGTGAAGAACAATTCTGCGCCCTTCCGAAGTGCCTTGACCACTTGAATAACAAACATCAATGTCATGCTTGACCCTCATATACCAGCAAACTTAGTCTCTCGTTCGATGTTTTGCCCTAGTGTGACTTCCTTAGAGTTGCAATCTATGTAGGCACGCTGCTCCGAGAGCCAGTTCATACCAAAAATTACATCAAAATCTGATATCAGGAGCACACATGCTTCCAAACCAAAAGCCCAACTTCCCATCTGCACCTCAACACAACAGGCTCAATCCGCGCGCATCAAGCACCCGTTAGGAAGCAGTAGATTCACTTGATCTGTTAGTGTAAACAAAGACACTCCGATACGCCCTACAAATTCCTCCGACAGAAAAGAATGAGATGCACTCGTATCAAACAGTGCACTCGCCGGACAATCCAATATTAGGACAAAGCCTAATGCAAACCAATCACACACACAAGCTACGCACAGTATGGAAAGCAGTAAAAACTGAAGTTTAACTCAAATCATACCTGTTACGACGTCACTTTGTTTTATGGTATCCTGTTGGCCAAGATTATAGACTCGGGGTTGCGCTTGGGATGCAGTCGATTCTACCACTGTCTTTCCCTTCTCAGCATAAGACACACCCGTCTTTTTCTCCCCTTATGGATGGCCACTCCAACAGTCTCGAGCAAAATGACTCACCTTTCCATATGTATAACATGTGGGCAGACCTCTCCCAAATGTTGCTCCAGATGAAGGAGACGAAGGAGCCGACACATAAGTTTTAGTCTTCTTTTTCCACCATCGAAATCCAGATTTTGCCAACCCAGGTACTTTGAACTTTGTATTTTTCCCCACCAAGTCATTCTTCCATTGCACATGTTTCATGTCTAGCTCAAGGGAATGAGCCGTATTGACCAAGGTAAGAAAACCCTGCATCATCGGTCCTGAATGAAGCTACCGCAAGTCATCTCTCAGCCCTTCATATAACTGATATGTTTTCCGTTCCTCATCTGCAAACGTAAAGACTGCATATCTTCCCAATCTCGTGAACTAGTGCAAGTAGTCGTCTACCAACCTCTCGCCTTGAGTGAGCCTTTGAAACTGGTTCTCCATCACAATCCACTATTCCGATGGAACATACTTTGCTAGAAAACACCTTGAGAACTCCTCCACTGAGATCTCATTCAACGGCCGACCAGCAAACTGGTGCAGCTCCAGCTCATCCCACCAAAGTCTTGCCTCACCATCCAGCAAGAAGGTAGTCACGGTGACTTGTTGCCACTCTTTCGTTTCAGTTGCCGTCAGGACTCTCTTTATCCTTGAGAGCCAATCTTCGGCTTGTGTAGGGGTTCCAGTACCAATAAACACAGGGCGATTGAAACTCATCACATGTTTCAATTATTTCTCTGTTGCTCGCCTTGTGGCCACTGGCTCAACGACCATTGGCCTCACCGCTATGTGTTCCATTATGCCAACCGGTTCCTGTACCATCTCAGGAATAGGAGGTTGTCTCTTACCTCCAGGTTGCACATTAATCATTGCAGACACGGCTTTAGCAACCAACCATATAGTTTTCGCAGAAGGAGGAGGTGTTGGCACCTCATTTGGTGCACTACTCTCCACTAAGCGTTGGGGTTCTTGCTTCCCCCACACCACTTATAGTTGCCTACAATGTTAAACACACAAATAAGCATCTACAAATATTGCCAAAAGCAATCACAGGAACATACCAGTTCCACAAATATGTGTATTTTTATTTCTAAGTGGACATTCACAGGTTCATTATTATGATAACGGTAGCGCACATACATGTGCTCACCAGCCCTTAAAAGAATTCGGCCACGAATTCCAAGAAGGAAGACCAAGAATGGAGTCTGATACCAATTTTGCAACACCCCCATCCATCACATAACATATGACAGAATGTCCGGCCGGGGCCCGACGCCATATACCACGGGCAGGCAAGGAAATTACATGTTATTTGTCAAACCCAAGTTCAAGTATAAAATGCGTCGTACCACAGAGCATTCTAGCGGAAGCATTTTACACTTTAAGAACCCATACTCAATAAACAATCCACTACATAATAGGAATGATACAATAATACAACAAATGTTTTGGCCTGTAGCCTTAATACAACTATTTCAGTTAATAAAAACGACTTCATACATCGACATGCAGGCCGACCACACAGGAAACAGTAAAGTTCGCCTTTGGGCCTTCAAGTTCCAACCAATTGCAGCACATGGGCTTCAACCCGCTACCTTCCACTTGGCTCTCCAGCACCTGCACAAAAGGGCCCACCAAAACGTGGCAAACAAGCAACGGTCAGTATTTTCCTGACCCATTTATAATGATCCCACCCCTTACTTGGGGTAGCATTACTCCATCCCTGCAAACAAGGCATATATATATATATATATATATATATATATAGAAACACAAAGTGTGTTTAAGCACTGTTTAAGTTGGTGACCGGCGGTCTGGCGGTCTGTCTTGGCGGGTTGAAGGCCGCGCGGTCTGGCGGTTTGTCTCAGCCGGCTTGGAGACCGGGCGGTCTACCCTGGCAATCTCTCTTTCTCTCTGGTGGTAGCCGTGCGGTTAGCCCTTTTGTCTAACTACGTGGCTTGTGCGGTTTGTTTTGTATAGTCCGCTTAGTCCTGTAAATTTTTAGTCCCACATCTCTTATTTGTATTCTCTCATCTCTCCTCCATTCTATATAAGGGAGGGCATACCTTTGTAATAGATATCTTTTTGGATAATAAAACTTTCAATTATTCAAAACTCTGGCTTGTTTTTTGGTCGTTTGTTCGCTACTTTAACATGGTATCAAAGGACTCGATTTTCTCCTCCTGATTCTGTGCGCCCTCTCTGACTCGATTTTCTGCTTGCTTCTTCTTCTCGCGGCCTGTCCCCGCGGCTTGTTTCTTCCGCCTGCTTGTGCCCTGTTCGCGCGACTTCTTCTCTCCTTGTCGTTGCCCTTTGTGTGCGCGACCTCTTTGTTTCTTCTTCTTGCTGCGACCTGTTTGCTTCCCAGCGGACTTTTCTCTGTTCGCGTGGTGTCTCTTTCTTCTGTTCACGTGGGCTGATTTCTAGCCGCTCGACTTCTTTCCCTCTGCTTGCTTCTGCGGCTTGGTCGTGGTTTTTCTGGCCGCTGGTATCTATCATCGTGACCGCTGCAGATCTCTTTCTCTCTAACCACTGCATTTTCTCTCTGTTCGCGCTGGTTCTTCCTTGTTTCGGCGGCCTCTCTGCCTTTCTTCCTTTAGCCTCTCCTGCCTGTTAGTCGCCGCGAACTCCTGTTAAGTCGCGCGGCTTGTGCTTCTCTCTTCTCCCCCTTATGGCTTTCATATCTTCCTCCAAGCCGTTCGCCTCGGTGGTCACGTCTTCTGGTAGTGCCCACGTTGTTACTCAAGGAAAATGGCTGATCGACACCGGTGCTACAAATCATATGACCGGCACTCTCTAGTGTTTTTCTCTCCTAGAAACACATGATCGGTTGCCCCCAGTTATTCTCGCTGACGGCTCTTCATCATCAGTCCATGGGACGGGGATAGTTCATGTCACTCCGTCTCTTCACTTGGCGGATACTCTATACGTGCCCAAGTTCCCGTGCAACTTATTATCTATTACCTCTCTATGCAAGCAATTACAGTGTTCCGTCACATTTACTTCTACTTCTTGCTCTTTTCAGGATCCGGACTCCCAACGGACGATTGCTACTGGGACTGAGAGTGGCGGATTATACTTCCTGGACAACATTTCTGCTTTCTCCACCTTCTCCTCCACATCCACAGATATTCTCCAATGGCATCTCCGCCTTGGTCATGCTCCTCCACGTCTTCTTCGTCAACTTCTGCCCCAACTTCCTCCACACAGTCCTCCGCTCAACTGTGAGGCCTGTCAGCTTGGAAAGCATCACTGCTCCTCCTTCCCTCCAAAGCACGTTCGTGGATCTACCCGTCCGTTTGATCTCATCCACTCCGATATTTGGGGTCCTTCACCTACTCTTACCATTGGTCGAGGTAGTTCATATTTTGTCATGTTCATTGATGATTTCTCTCGCTGTACGTGGGTGTACCAGTTAAAAGATCGCTCTGAATTATTCTCTGTATGGACGTCCTTCTATCTCATGATCAAAACTCAGTTTAATGTTTCTATCAAAGTTTTTCGATCTGATAATGCCAAAGAATATATCAGTCATGACTTCTCTACATTATGCATGCAAAATGGGATTATTCATCAAACTAGTTGTGTCTATACTTCACTGCAGAATGGTGTGGCAGAACGCAAAAACCGTCACTTCCTCGATGTCGCTCGAACCTTGATGACCCAGATGCATGTTCCTCACTCCTATTGGGGCTATGCTATCCTCCTTGCCTGCTACCTTATCAATCGCATTCCCTCCACGGTTCTCCACGGAAAAACTCCATTCTCCATTCTGTATCCGGGCAAGGAGCCGTTTCCTCTCCCTCTCCAAATCTTTGGATGCACTACCTTTGTGCATGCCCCTTCGGCCACAAGTGATAAGCTCTCCCCTCGCTCCACCAAATATGTCTTTCTGGGATACTCCACCACTCAGAAAGGCTATTGTTGCTTTGATCCCGTCCTTCGTAAGCAATTCATCTCTGCTGACGTCACCTTCTTCGAGAATACCTCCTACTTTTCGGATGACTCCTCTCCTCTTCTCCCCGCTTCTGATTCTCCTGTCGTTCCCTTCGTTCCCTCATCTCCTACTACGATCTCCACCCCTACACCGTCTCCACCCACTCCTCTTTCTCCACCACCGTCTCCCTCATCTCCGCCACCATCTCCCTCATCTCCGCCGTCGTCGCACTCTAATCCCGGGCCTGCTTTCTCTGTCACGGATGCTCCGGATGCCGAGGGACCCGCTGACCTGGATCTTCCTATAGCTCTTCGCAAAGGGGTGCGGACGTGCACCCTACAGCCCCTTGCTGCTGTTGTTTCATATGATCGTCTTACCCCTTCTCGCAGGGCATTTGCACTGGCTATCTCTGCCACTGCCATATCCCGCTCCTACCAGGAGGCCCTTGTTATTCCTCATTGGAAGCTGGCCATGGATGAGGAAATGGTGAGCCTAACTGAGCGGGCTACATGGACTCTTGTTCCTCCTCCCTTCGGTACTGATGTTGTTGGCTGTCGCAGGGTCTTTGTGGTCAAATTTGGCCCAGACGGCACTGTGGATCGGTATAAGGCTCGCCTTGTTGCTAAGGGCTTTAATCAGACCTATGGGGTTGATTACTTTGACACCTTCTCCCCCGTGGCTTGTCTCAGCACTATCCGGGTCCTTCTCTCTGTGGTGGTAAATAAGGATTGGCCGATTTCTCAGCTGGATGTCAAGAATGCCTTCCTTTATGGTGATCTTCACGGGGCCGTTTACATGGAGCAACCTCTTGGGTATGTTGCTCAGGGGGAGATACGAGTATGCCGGCTGAAGAAGGCAATTTATGGCCTCAAGCAGAGCCCTCGAGCTTGGTTTGACAAGTTCAGCGGCATCGTGGAGGCCGTTGGTTTTGCGCGAAGCTCTGCCGATCACTCTCTATTTATTCGCAAAAACTCCTTCGGGGCTGGTTGTTCTTGCTGTGTACATCGATGATATTCTTCTCACTGGAGATGACCAGGAAGGAGTAGCCCTGACAAAGCGACATCTTCGCCAACATCTGATCACGAAAGATATGGGCTCTCCAAAGTACTTTTTGGGGATCGAAATCTCTCAAAAGTCCGACTCCTTAGTTCTCTCTCAGCGTATGTATGCCCTTGATCTTTTAAAAGAGGCAGGATTGACTGGAGCAAAACCTGCCCGATGCCCCATGGCAACTGGAGAGGACAAAACCTAGACAGTTGATTCGCCTCCTCTTTCAGATAGTTCGCGGTACAGGCGTCTGGTTGGTAAGCTCATATATCTCACAGTGACCAGGCCCGACATTTCCTATGCTGTGGGCAAGGTGAGTCAATTCATGCAAGCACCTAGGGAGTGCCATCTACAGTCCGCCTTGCGGATCTTGGAGTATGTCAAAGCAGCGCCTGGGAAAGGATTACTTTTTCAGAAGAATGGTCATCTGAGGATTGAAGCATACTCAAATGCAAGTTATGATGATGATAAAGGGGATCGCAAGTCAACCTTAGATTTTTGCATCTTTGTTGGGGGAAATCTGGTGAGCTGTAAGAGCAAGAAGCAGTCTGTTGTCTCCAGGTCCAGAGCAGAAGCTGAGTATCGCAGTATTGCGTCGACCACTTGTGAGTTAAAATGGTTGTGGGCTCTCATGCTAGATTTAGGAGAGGTCTACAACCATCCTCTACCTATGTTCCGTGATAACAAGGCCGCCATATACATCTCCAAAAATCCGGTCTTCCATAAAAGAACAAATCACATTGAGGTTGACTGTCATTTCATTCGTGAAGCGATCTTAAAGGAACAAATTTGTACTCCCTTTGTCACTTCTGATAAAGAGCTGGCTGACATCTTCACCAAGCCAGTTTCCACCTCGTTTCTTCATGTTTGTGACAAGCTGGGCATGATCGATATATATGCTCCAGCTTGAGGGGGAGTGTTGAAGTTGGTGACCGGGCGGTCTGGCGGTCTATCTTGGCGGGTTGAAGACCGCGCGGTCTGGCGGTTTGTCGTAGCCGGCTTGGAGACCGGGCGGTCTAGCGGTCTACCGGTCTACCCTGGCAATCTTTCTTTCTCTCTGGTGGTAGCCGTGCGGTTAGCCCTTCTGTCTAACCGCGCGGCTTGTGCGGTTTGTTTTGTATAGTCCGCTTAGTCCTGTAAATTTTTAGTCCCACATCTCTTAATTGTATTCTCTCATCTCTCCTCCATTCTATATAAGGGAGGGCATACCTTTGTAATAGATATCTTTTTGGATAATAAAACTTTCAATTATTCAAAACTCTGGCTTGTTTTTTGGTCGTTTGTTCGCTACTTTAACAAGCACCATTTACCACAGACGTTGGCCCAACGACCACACACCTCGTGCACTCTGGGTATATTTTTGGTGTACCGCACTACCCCGTGTAATACCACCATTCAGAGGTCCATGACTTAACGGTAACTTGGTCGTTCAGAGGTACTTAACTTGACGACTACGTCGTTCAGAGGTACTTAACTTAACGACCAACTGCCCATTCAGAGGTACTTAACTTGACGACCCAGTCATTCAGAGGTACTTAACTTGATGGCACAGTAGTTGGCATTCACGACTCAAGTCATCGCAAGCCACACGGCTTTGTCCATTTTGGGTTGGCACCCATCACATGCTAGGCAACTTAAGCACACAACCTACATACAATGGCCCCCCAGGTCTCTTAAAGATAGGCCTCATAACACTAGCTCCCAAGGAGCTATCGCTTGCCAACACTCACTATCGCCCAGCGACATCAACAATTCCCACAACTGTGAGCAATCCTGGGTATTTTCCTGGAAATTCTTCCAGTACTTTGGTGCTGCATCCTGCACACCCCTTGACTCCGGATTTCACACATACTTCATACACATATCCACAGAGTCTTCTCCAGCACGCAAATTAAACATCACCAAGCCATACCAACTTGTCCAGATGGGCTTCATACAGCATGCTTATTCCGTACTCTACATTTTCGGATCTAAATGCAGGAATATATGGGGATCAAACCGATCTACCCATTGGAATCTACCTATTCCACCTTTTGGTGAGGGGATCCATGCAAATGCATATTGAGGACTTCACTTATCTGGGAGAAAATCATTACCCTTGTAGTTCTCTTCGGAGCCATGGCGAAGCTTTTCTATGCGGATAGAAAGGAGCATGTCACTCTCCTCTTTGCGGATTTATCTTCGGATCTGGCCTCCGACCACAAGATCTCCTTCAGCGAGCACACAAAGCTCAACCCAGCACTTCCCTAGCTTCTTCTTCTTTTTCACTCAAGGAAGATCAAGAAATGAAGAGAGAGAGAGAGAGAGTGAGAGAGAGAGAGAAAGAAAGAAAGAGAATGAAACCTCCTTCCTATAATTCTCTGGTTAAGTGGATTCGAGAGTAATTCCAACCACATGATCTCTCAATAAAAACAAAGCAAAGACCAGGACTTGAGTTGACTGGTCAACTATGGCGCTATCGCCTGTTGAATTTTCTCAAAGTGTTCAGCAAGATAGCCTAAAGCCAAATTAATATTCTTAGAACTATCCAGTTAACACCTTGATCAAGCGGAATCCCAAAGTGCAATCTAACACCAAATGCAAATGGAAGAACAAGCAGATCAAATTTTTATTAACACTTCTTTACAGGGCGAGGTATAAATAGCGAGACATGATTTCACTAGTACACAAGCTACCACAGAAAGCACAAAATAAGCCAGGCGGACATCACTGGAGACCGCCAAGACAGCCCAGTCCACCAAGGTCGCCAAAGCTGCCCGAGCTGAAGCTGCTACAAGCCGAATAGAGCACGGAGTCCGCCGAGACCGCGAGGTCGCGCGGACACACCGTTATTCGCTGACTGTTGATGAACTGAAGAACAGACCGCCTACCAGCCTGAGACCGGCAGACAGGTTATTGGAACTTGGAAAAGCTGAAGCAGAGAACTGACAAGTCGCGGAGGCGACCTGCTGAGACCGCAGAGACCGCACACTTCACAGAACTTGATCGAAGTCAAAGCCAAACTCCTGGCTCCTTGAAGCTAGTCGCGCGACCTGTACACAGCAAACCGTAAACTCTACTCAACCCGCGCGGATAGAAAATATTAGACCGCAATAATAGACAAAGCACCACTTATTGTTCACTCAGTTACAGTAGACGTGCCGGGGGGGTCTATTTATAGGCGAGGTGACGAGTGTGGTCACCACCCTAGTGAATAGAGTCACCACCCCAGCTCGCGGAATAGCAAAACCCCGTCCGCTGAGTCCGCAAGGACTTAGCCAGATTCCAAGAGAAACTGCCAGGAGCAATAACAAAGATGTTCACCATCAGGCGAACTCGCACCAGTCCGCCCACACTACGCGGACAAGGCATCAGCCCGCATAGCTCACAAACACCACCGCACAAAGACAGCTACAACCACTACTGCGACAGTCCGCACACTATCTGCGGACAAGGAGGCAGTCTGCACAGCTCGAGAACAAGCCTCCATCCGAGAGTCCTAGACCAACAGGCAGTCCGCCAGGTCAACAACGGACTCAGCGGATACCGTAAACACACTGATCTTGTCACTGAATGTGACCAAGTCCATAAAACCACCAAGAGCAAGCGCGAGCTCGGCGGACAAGGTTCAGTCAGCCTACCCCCAAGGCAGATCGCCAACACCCCACCAGAATAAGGCAGAGCACGCAAGCCCTACTCGCACAGCTTCCAAGAAAACAGCCAATTGCCGAGCTTCGACTCCAGTCCTCTCAGTCCTGCACAACAGCTAATACCCGCTGCAACACCAGAGCACGACAAAGGCCACAGCCGAACTCCAAGGCCTGTCCGCAATAGCGAACATCGCGGACTCAACCAGTCCACAAAGCCTCCCGCAGATTCAAACTCCAATCCTCCTGGCTATAGGAGCTTGCTAATCTGCAAGGCCGCAAATCGAGCAGAGAAGCGCCAAAAGTCCGCGAACAGCAGTCTGCTCAGGCTGCTTTGCTAGAAGCTCGACTTCCTTGGCCAAAGGCTAACCAGGCCGCACAACAGACTGCTCAGGACGCACACCAGGCCGCACAGGCCGCTGCTCAAGAACAGCCAAGCCATGGAACCCAGGCCACAACCAGCACTCCGCCCAAGCCGCGGGCTCAGAAAGCACAGGCCGCACAGTCCGCCCGACCTGCCCATCACCCACTTCCACTTCACAAATTTCAACACTCCCCCTTGAAGTGAGAAGTGGTGATCAAGCCCAGCAAGCTTCTTAACCACTGAAATGGCCCCTTCGATAATGGCTTCATGAATATGTCAACAAGATTATCTTCACTCCGAACATGCTCGACCAGAAGAGATCCCTCCAACACCTTCTCCCTTATGAAGTGGTGCTCGATCTCAATATGCTTGTTCCTTGCGTGACACACTGGATTGTTTACCAGTTTGAGAGCATTCTCATTGTCACCTCGGAGTAAAGTAGGCCCTTGTACTTCTTCATGAACATCCTCTACAAGCCTCCTTAACTAGATGGCTTCCCGAGCAGCCAAGGCCGAAGCCTTATACTCAACTTCTGTAGTAGACACGGACACATAGTCCTGCTTCTTACTACACCATGAAATGCAAGCTGATCCACGAGTGAAAACATAACCCGAAGTTGATCTCCGATCATCCGAGTCACCACCACAATCAACATCCGTGTATCCAAGCAAAGCAAAGTCTGCATCTCTACTATAGAGGAGTCCCATATCAGAAGTTATCTTGACATACTTCATGATATTCTTCGCCGCTACCTAGATGAGACTTCCTTGGTTCAGCCATAAACCGACTTACTCGGCCAACAGCATAATCAATGTCTTGCGTTGTAATCGTCGGGTAGATCAAGCTCCCTATAAGAGCCCTGAACACCAAGGGATCAGGAAGAATCCTTCCTTCATCTCGTCGAAGCTTCAGCCCATATTCTAGTGGAGTAGAGCAATTCTTCCCTTTGCCCATGCTGAATCGATTCACAATGCGATCCGCATAACCCTTCTGGCAAATGAGTATCCCGCTCTCCTTCCTCTCTACTTCAAGACCCAGAAATCTTTCCCAAGTCTTTCATCTCGAAGCATATAGCAAGCTCAGCCCTGAGCCTAGTTACTACATCCTCCGAATTCCTTATGCTGATCATATCATCCACATACAGCAATACCAAGACTTGAAGCTCCCCCTTCTTCTTGATGAACAAGCTTGAATCCGAGTTGGAAGCAAGATAACCGCAGAATTGAAGATACTCTGCTATCTTTCCATACTAAGCTCTAGGAGCTTGCTTCAACCTGTAGAGAGCCTTCCTGAGTTTGCAGACATAGTCTGGATGAACTTCAGAAACTAATCCAAGTGGCTCATCCATGAAGATGTCCTTGTCAATCTCTTCGTAAAGAAAAGCATTCTTCACATCAAGCTGCCACATCCTCCATCCCTTGCAAGCAGCCAAGGCGATCACCACCGGAACCAAAGTCATCTTTGCAACTGGACTAAATGTCTCCTCATAGTCTTCTCCATACTACTGTGAGAATCCTCGAGCAACCAGACGAGCCTTGTATCTAACAATGCTCCCATCAGCCTTCTTCTTCAACTTAAACACCCACTTGCAAGTCACCGGAGTAATGCCATCAACCTTGGGCACAAGTTCCCAGGTTTAATTCTTCTTGAGAGCAGCAATCTATTCCTTCATGACGTCATCCCACTCCTTGACTCCAGTGGTCTCATTGAAGTTTACAGGCACTCGCTCATCCAGAGGACCTGCAAAGAAGCAGGAGACAAAACTTACTACATTCCCATCACAGTACCGAGCAGGTGGTTTCACAACCCTCTTTGATCTATGAAGAGGCTTTTCCTTGCTCACTACCTCTGTTGCTTCTTCAGGCTCAACTTCACCTTCAGGCAAGCTTTGAGCAATGGTCCCCCTGCTTCCTGAGCCAGAAGCCTCAGCACCAGAACTTGAAGCAACATGAGCTGCTGGTGAAACAACAAGCTCCTCTTCCAGAACTTCAGTAGCCACCTTCTACTCTTCATCAACCTTGCTCTCTGTTAGCTCAACCGAGCCACCTCCATATGACGTCAGCTCATCAAAGACCATGTCTCTTGATACAACAAACTTCTTCGTCATAGGATCCATGCATTTTCATCCCTTCTTCCACTCATCATAGACCACAAAGACAAGCTTCCTTGCCTTTGCATCCAGCTTGGTCCTTTAAGCATCCGGGACATGCACATAGCAAGTTGATCCAAACACTCGAAGGTGTTCCACACTGGGCTTCTCCTTCAGCAACATCTCAAAAGGAGTCTTCATGTTGATCGGGCTGAGCGGCATCCGATTGATGACGTAAGAAGCAAAAGACATCCCCTCTGCCCAGAAGGACCTAGGAATGTCTTTCGCATGAAGCAAACATTTGTAAGTCTCCATTAGATGACGGATCTTCCGCTGCGCTACTCCATTTTGTTGTGGAGTGTGAGCACAATTGAGGTCTCTTTGGATCCTGTGCTTCCTACAGAAGTTAGAAAACTCGGAGGAGACAAACTCACCACCGTTGTCTGTTCTAAGCTTCTTGATCCGCAAGCCAAGCCGGACCTCCACCAACTCCTTGAACTCCACAAACAAACGGAAGGCTTCAGACTTATCCTTCAAAAAATATACTCAAGTGTATCTTGAGTAGTCATTAATCAGAACGAGCATGTATCTGCTCCCACCAAGGCTTGTAGTGATGGTTGGTCCCATCAAGTCTCCATGGATGCACTCCAATGGTCTCTTGCTCCTTGTTTGTGATTTATCAAACGGAAGGCGATGAGGCTTGTCGTACTGACATCCCACGCAAACGTGACCGTCGCCAAATGAAGATAGCTTAGGCAAGCCTCTTACAAGGCTTCTGTTAGCCATAGCCTTTAGCTTATCCATTCCTACATACCCCAGCATTTCATGCCATATAGCAGTGCTATCGTTTGCTCTCATCCGATCAACATAAGAGTTAGTTGTAAGAACAAACAAGTTCTTCACTCTCCTCCTAACATGAGCAACATCATCCTTAACCGCTGATTCGTTGCGAATGAACTTCACTTCTGTTGGCCGAAACAGAACATGATAACCCGCGTCTACCGCATTGGTCACCGAGAAGAGGTTATTCTTCATGCCCGGTACGTGATACACACCTCCTTAACATGAGTGGCCCCTTATCACTACCCAAAGACACAACCCCCTCTTTCTCTACTGCATAAACAATATTATCAGTAATTATGATAGCTTCGTTACCTGAGTAAGCTTGCAAGGAAGAGAACTTCAACTTGTCTTCGGTGAGGTGATGACCACACTCGGAGTCCCCGATCCACTCGTCGTTGAAGTTGATAGCAGACAAAGCACGGACACAAGTGCCCGTCATGAAGGCTCCGCCCCATCCAGCTTCCTCACTCTTAGAGCAGCTTCCTCCTTTCCTGCAACATGCCCAGGCTGCAGTTTGACCTTACAGTCATGCTTGAAGTATCCCCGCTGATGACACCTGTAGCACTTCAAGTTCTTCTTCTAATCCTTCTTAGGAGCAACGCACCTCTCTGGTTAATAAGAAGTTGAAGGCTCATGTTCAGCAATAGTCTTCTTCTTCTTCCCTTCCCATCCCTTCTTCTTCTTGCCTAAGAAGAGAGCTTCACTACCTTCCTCTGTGACAGTAACTCCAGCCATCTGTCTTGCCAAACTTTCCTACGAAGCAAGCAGATTCTCAAGTACCAGCAGAGATGGCTGAGTAGCCCATCCTTGAACAGATGTCACAAAGGCAACATACTACTTCCACAAGCCACGAACTATGTGCCTTTTCATCTTAGCCTCAGAGATAGGCTCATTAGAATCAAGTGCTGATAGATTAGTGCACAAGCTCTTTATCTTCAGAAAAAACTTTGAGATGGTCAGGTCTCCTTGAGTTGTCCTAGCCAACTCATTCTCCAGAAACTGAAGTCTAGTTGCATTCTTCCTATTGAACAACTCATCAATAGTTGTCCATATATCAACAGCAGACTCATACCCAATGATATGATTAAACAGTTCTGGTGAAACTGCTCTCTTGAGAACAAACTCTGCCTTTGCATTTGTTTTCTCTAGAGCCTTACCTGCTCAGCAGTACCAAAAGCAGCAGTAACTTCCTGTCTGTCGTCACCACCAATGACATCCCATAGCTCCTCGCCCAGAAGGTAACTATTCATGCACGACTTCCACTTCTTAAAGTTAGTCGGCGTTAAGAGTTCAATACCTAGACCTCTTGCATAGCTTACTTCCATTGCAACAACCTTTGGTTAAGCTCCCAGAAGCATAGAGCAACAACAGAGCAACAACAACCGTTGATCACCGCTCAAGCAATTGAACCTACCTTTGATACCATGTTGAATTTTCTCAAAGTGGTCAGCAAGATAGCCTAAAGCCAAAATAATATCCTCAGAACTATCCAGTTAACACCTTGATCAAGCGGAAGCCCAAAGAGCAAGCTAACACCAAATGCAAATGGAAGAACAAGCAGATTTAATTTTTATTAACACTTCTTTACAGGGCGAGGTATACATAGAGAGACATAATTTCTCCAGTACACAAGCTACCATAGAAAGCACAAAACAAGTCAGGCGGACAACACTGGAGCCCGCTGAGACCGCCTAGTCCGCTAAGGTCGCCGAAGCCACCCGAGCTGAAGCTGCTACAAGCCTAATAGAGCACGGAGTCCGCCAAGACTGCGAGGTCACGCGGACACACCATTATTCACTGACTGCTGTTGAACTGAAGAACAGACCGCCTACCCAACTGAGACCGGCAGACAGGTTATTGGAACTTGGAAAAGCTGAAGAATAGAACTGACAAGCCGCAGAAGCGACCTGCTGAGACCGTACACTTCACAGAACTTGACCAAAGTCAAAGCCAAACTCCTGGCTCCTTGAAGCTAGTCGCGCGACCTGCACACAGCAAACCATCAACTCTACTCAACTCGGGCGGACAGAAAAACTCAGACCACAATAATAGTCCCAGCCCCACTTACTGTTCACTCAGTTACAGAAGACTTGTCGAGGGGGGTGGGGGTCTATTTATAGGCGAAGTGAGGAGTGTAGTCACCACCCTAGTGAATAGAGTCACCACCCCAGCTCGCGCACTAGCAAAACCCCGTCTGCTGAGTCTGCAAGGACTTAGCAGGATTCCAAGAGAAACTGCCAGGAGCAATAACGAAGATGTTCACCATCAGGCGAACTCGCACCAGTCCGACCACACTATGTGGACAAGGCATCAGCCCGCATAGCTCACAAACACCACCGCACAAAGATAGCTACAACCACTACTGTGACAGTCCGCACACTATATGCGGACAAGGAGACAGTCCGCACAGCTCGAGAACAAGCCTCCATCCGAGAGTCCTCGACCAACAGGCAGTCCTCCAGGTCAACAGCGGACTCGGCGGATAACGCGGACACACTGATCTTGTCACTGAATGTGACCAAGTCCAGAAAACCACTAAGACCAAGCGCGAGCTCGATGGACAAGCTCCAGTCCACCTGCCCCCAAGGCAGATCTCCAACACCCCACCAGAATAAGGCAGAGCCCACAAGCCTTACTCGCAGCGCTGCCAAGACAATGGCCAACTGCCGGACTTCGACACCAGTACGCGCAGTCCTCCACAGTAGCTAATACCCGCTGCAACACCAGAGCATGATAAAGGCCACAGCCGAACTCCAAGTCCAGTTTGCAACAGCGAACACCGCGGACTCAACCAGTCCGCAAAGCCTCCCGCGAATTCAAACTCCAATCCGCCTGGCTATACGAGCTTGCTGATTTGTAAGGCCGCAGATCGAGCAGAGCAACGCCAACACTCCGCGAACAGCAGTCCGCTCAGGCTGCTTTGCTAGAAGCTCGACTTCCTTGGCCAATGGTCAACCAGGCCGCAAAACATACCGCTCAGGCCTCACACCAGGCCGCACAGGCCGCTCCTCAAGAACAGCCAAGCCATGGCACCGAGGCCACAACCAGCAGTCGGCCCAAGCCGCGGACTCAGACCGCACAGGCCGTACAGTCTGCCTGACCTGCCCATCACCCACTTCCACTTCACAAATTTCAACATCACCTGGCGATATCGACTGTCGCCACTCGGCGATATTGACTTCACCGCCTTGACCGCTTTGACATAGGTCAACCACCGCTTATTGGCACTATCGCCCGGTGATATCCACTGTCGCCCGCAATATCAAGCCACTCAATGCTTTCAGGCATTGAGAGCGTTGAGAGCGTTTAGAGCATCGCGAGATGACTCAACGCTTCTCCATATCACCATATGACGATACCCACTGCCGCCAATCGGTGACATACGTTCGACGATTGGTCGAACACGTTGAATGCATCGAGTGATGACTCAACACTTCTCACTGTTGCCATATGGTGATAACCACTATCGCCAATCGGCTATATCCGTTCGACGATTCATCGAACGCGTTGAATGTGTCGAGTGCAGCTCGACGAACGCTGCATTACTATGGCCATCATACGATACCCAGTATCGCCTTGCGATACTAAAAAACTTCATGCTGTCAAATTTGAGGTGTTACAAAATCTACGTAGACGACATTATTTCTAGCTCTACGAAAGACAACCTGTGTAAGAAGTTTTCTAAACTCACGCAAGGGAAGTTTGAAAAAGTAGTATGAGAGAGCTGAAGTATTTCTTAGGACTTCAGGTGAAACAATCTGATGATGAAATTTTCATCTCTCATAGGAAGTTCACCAAAGAATTTCTTAGGAAATTCAGAATGGAGAACACAACCTCGATAAGGACTCTAATGGGTTCAACTATATCCTGGACAAGGACGAGTAAGGGAAACCTTTTGATGAAACCAAGTACTGAAGCATAATTGGGTACTTGCTCTATCTTACTGCCAGTAGACACGACATAATGTTTTCCACATACGTGTGCGCTAGATTTCAGGTGAACTCTAAGGAATCTCATTACGTTGCTGTAAAGAGGATTTTGAGATACCTTAAGGGTACACCAAATCTTGACTTATGGTACCCAAGAAGTAATGATGTCAAGCTAATTGGATTTTCAGATGAAGATTTTGCAGGTAGCAGGGATGACAGGAAAAGCACTTCCGGAACGTGCCAATTCCTTGAAAGAAGGCTTATTTCATGGAGTATCAAGAAGCAAAATTGTGTGGCAACCTCCACTACTGAGTCAGAGTATATATCTGTTGGTATTTGTTCCGCATAGCTTCTCTGTATTAGGAATCGGCTAGAAGATTACAACTTGAAAATCAAGTAAATTCTGATGTTTTGCGACACCTCCAGTGCGATAGCGATTGCAAATAATCCAATCTCTTACAGCTAGTTAAAGTACATCAAAATCAGATATAATTTCATCCGGAAACATGTGGAGATAATGCCATTTTCCACGACGAAACGCAATGAATTCTGCTCGGCTTCCATGGAATTTTGACGATTCGTACTTAGGTCAACTTTTATTGGTGTTGATGCCAAAATTTGACCTCAACGAAAGTTCGAAATCAGGGGCGTAGCCAACACCTACTTGTCCCAAGCTCTGACCTCTGACTGGTTGTGAAGGACCAGAAACCGACCCAAAGCCTCAGCAGGGAGGTCCCACCTCTTACCCGGAAGATCTCTGAGAGCTTCCCCTCCAAAGCCAAAAGCTGGGCTTGGAGCTCCTCAGAAAGTACATGAAACTCTTTTAAAGTCCCGGGGAAAAAGTACCTTCTGAAGAACCCCTATGGGTCTATTTATAGGCCTCTGTGTTTGAACTGCCAATAACTAAACTGAACTGACCTGAAATTACCAAAATACACTTGGTCGGTTCTGCCAACATCCAAACTCCGCTGTTCTGAAGGGTTATAAGCAGGCCACCGAGGGCAAAAGTGTAAAATCACCTGGTGCTAAAAAGGTGAAACACCTTCCAACTGAACCGGTTCCTGACCAACCACTGAACCGGTGCTCGGCGAGAGAACCGCCTCGCGGGCGAGAGCTCCTTATCATGGGCTCATCTCTCCTAGCGGATTGGCCCTCGCGTTGCGACTGGTCCTCTCTCTAGGTCCGTCTCGCCTAGAAAGGCTCTCGCCTGAGCCGCTGTGCCCCTCTCTCCCGAATTGCTGGGCCCCTCTCGCCTAGCGAGCCGGCCCCAGCCCGGCGAGGAGCCCTTTTCCTGGGACCCACTCGGCCAGCGAGTAGGCTCTATCAAAGAGCCCACCTCTCCTTACCTTCCCCTCTCTTCGAGCCTGAACTGTTCCTGAGAGCCCGATGTTGTACAATTGGATCCGAAGATTCGCAGGTTTCAGGTACCTGTCGTTTTACCCTGTCTTAAAACTTTATATATATATATATATATATATATATATATATATATATATATATATATATATATATATATATATATATATATATATATATATATATATATATATATATATACAAGCAGTCGTGCACGGGGGATTCCGTGTGGGCAACAATTGTCGCGGGTGCGACATTTGTCGTGGGTGCGACATTTGTCGTGGGGGCGACAATTGTCGTGGCTGCAACAATTGTCGTGGGTGCAACATTTGTCGTGGGGGGACATTTGTCGTGGCTGCGACATTTGTCGTGGGGTGAGAAAATTGTCGTGGGGGGACAATTGTCGTGGGGTGACAATTGTCGTGGGGGGGGGGGGGGGGGGACAATTGTCGTGGGTGCAACATTTGTGGTGGGGGGACATTTGTCGTGGGGGCGAAATTTGTCATGGGGGCAAAATTTGTCATGGGGGTTACATTTATATTGGGGACTACATTTGTCGTGTGGACGACATTTGTCGTGCGACAACAAATGTCGTGGGGGCGACATTTATCGTGAGGGCGACATTTGTCATGGGGACGATATTTATCGTGCCGGCGACGGGTGTCGTGGGGGCGACAATTGTCGTGAGTGCAACATCTGTCGAGGGGGCGACATCTATCGCAGGGGGGGCAGGGGTCGGCATCTGACGCGGGGGGTCGGCATCTAAGTTGAACATTGGATAGATGGGTTTTGCACAAAAAATATCAACCGTTTTTATAAACCTTAATACAACATCCATCCTAAAACAAAGAAATGGAGTACACTAAAACAAAGAAATCGAGTAGATTATTCAATATGTAAGCTTAAAAGGAGTATGAAGCAATGATCCTCATTTGTAGTAAGATATTGATTGAAAGGTCAATCCACTATAATTAGGACTTAGAAGAAACTTGAATTGAAACATGACCTGATACACTATTACTATATTCAAAAATGTGAGATTTAATTTGAAAAATAACTTTACAACACATACCTCTTGTGTTATGAAATCTGAAATTGCAAAACGTGAAGAAGAAGCAAGCCTCCTGCTTTCCTCAATCACACTTAGATGTCAATAAGTTTCTTCTATTACAAAATTTGAAATCTGAGAGGTAAAATTTGGTGGTTAAATGGGGCTTGAAATTGCATGTAGTGTCGATCAAAAGATTTAGAATTGGGTAGGGTCAGAGCTTGCATATCATTATGGTCTTCGTGAGATGCCAACAATAAACAATCCACCAAAATAAGAATTTAGGTATTTTTTTGTTCATGCAAGCTTAGATAGTTTTGGATAGATTACACTACGGCATTCTATTAATGTATTAACAGTTACAATGACTATATCTTCTTAGGCTCTCCTCGGCATTGTGTTGAACAATAGGTATACATTATAAATCAAGAAAACAGAACTTACTCTAAGTGCAAAATTTTTTCAGAAAAAGGAATCCAAATCCTGATTTTGGAGAAATGTTGCATCAATCATATCGTAAGTAGTGAGAAGATGAGAGTAATGTTGTAGGAGAAGGGACCTTACCAGAGGTTTGAAGGGCGTGGTGTTGGGCAGGTCCTCAGAAGCTGTATATCTGCTGACGTCGGGGTTTCATGGAGCAGAAGCGTGTTCGTTGAAGATGATGTCGTGAGAAGAGGCCCGTCTGATGCTGTTGATGCTGTTGATGGCAGTAGAAATGTAAAAATCGCATGTAGGTAGAATCGCTGAAATGGAGTAATCGCAGAAATGGAGGAAGTTTTGAAATGACGAAAGTGCAGAGATGTGGAAGGCCAGGTGCTAACCTGGGGGTGTTTTCAGAGAGTCGGCGAGTGCAGAGCGGGCACGCTGTTGCTGTGCGGGAGGTGGATCTGGTGGGTTTGTTGCCGCGGGAGTTGGATTTGTAGCTGGCGAGCGGGAGTTGGATTTCGTTCTATGAGTAAGAGCCGGCGAAATGGGATCGGCAGAGCTCCGACGCTTGCGTGGGATCAGGTAGGGCGGGGTGTGCGAGATGAGGTAGGACTTGTCGGGGCTTGCGATGGGATGAGGAGATCTTGCGACGGGAGGAGATGCTGCCCTAGCTTCGTAGAAGAAGAAAGGTATCGAGAAAATGAGCTGGGTGAACAGTGTCGGTGTGTATTTAATTAAGCCTTAATCCGGACAAAAGACAAAAATATCTCTTAGTTAACCCAACAAAACCGGTATTATGAGGGTATTTTTGTATTAAAATGTTACACCATACCCTCATCAGGCCTTTGCTTATATAATAAAGATATATATTAAAATGAGCTGGGTGAACAGTGCCGGTGTGTATTTAATTAAGCCTTAATCCGGACAAAAGACAAAAATATCCCTTAGTTAACCCAGCAAAACTGGTATTATGATGGTATTTTTGTATTAAAATGTTACACCATACCCTCATTAGGCCTTTTCTTATATAATAAAGATATAAGTTCTCGAGGTAAACCATCCTCATTCTATCAAAAGAGATGTCTGAATCCCGTTGATTCTCTATTCCCGATGATTCAGACTCTGAGAAAGCAACTACGTCAACTGCGTCATCTTCCCCGACATTTTGTCTCCGATATCAGTTCCTCTTCGTTTCCTACAACAGTAATTCTATCAAGATCTTGGCTTCTCGATTTCAATCTTGGCCACCAAAGTTCTTCCAGAGCTGATTGTCACATTCCTCTGATCTCTTGTGCTTCTATCCATGGATCCTAGAGGTACAAGTGGCTTGCTCGCAGGTGGAGAGCTAGTTCGAACAAGTTTTGCTACGACCGTGGATGACTTTCGGAACGTCATCCTCATGTTGGAATCAGTCGGTCTCTCATTCTTCCTAGAACACCATTATAAGGTGTTGGACAAAGAGGTTCTAGAGTTCTCCAGCATGCCAAACTTCAAAAGGAAGATACAGTGGTCAAGATCAAGGTCAAGAAAATCAAATTCAAAGTAAAAACCTCTCTAATCAAAATCTACTTACGACTCCCCGTGTGTGACAAAGAAGATCAGTAAGAAGACGGCGATTTCTCAAGGGCTTTGTTATTATATGGATTACCAAGAGGTACAAAGGCAATAAAGCTCAAAGAGATGAATGAGGAAGGAAAACTCTTATCAGACATTATCAGAAAGGTTCTATTATGTAAAACTAGATCTCACGATTACCTCTCCTCCGATATGTTCAAGATCCTAGTCGCCATAATATGCCAGAAGAGAATAAACTAGGGTGCATTGCTTTTTGGAAGGATAAAGGACAACTTCCGAGAATCTAATTTTGGGAGGATAATCGGCCTTTACTTAAATCAGTTGGACAGAGATACATTTGATATGTCCAAAGGAGTTCTTATTCACCACCTGAAGAAAATTGACTTCACTAACTTCTCTAGATGGGAGAGAAGAATTCCAAGGCAAGGTGGTCTGTAAGACGTGTAATGTCCCGATTCGTGCTAGACCCCTCACATGCATCTTGAGTAAATAAAGTTGACTTCAGGCTTCCACTAGCTGGAAGGGCAGGAATTCACTCGAAGATAGGTTGAATTATTGGACCAAGCAGATCCAGCTGTCCAGGCTTGCACTAGCCCAGATCTCGCCAACTAGTTGGGAGGCAATAACTACTCGGCAGTAGATTAGGGAGTAGGCGAGTACTGTCATTCGTGGTGGATCTTGCCGACTGGGGGTACTCGTATGCCTCCACGATGAGCCAACATCAAGCATCAGGAAGTAGAAATCCGAGCCAAACCTAGTCTCCCACTAGCGCCTAGTCCCTAAGGGGGTGAGAGCTAGTAGGAGAGTGCTCGTGATGCGCAAGACGACCCTCTATAAATACAAACTACCCTATCACATTTCGCCTTAGAAGATTCACGCTTCCTGATTGCTTGTTCGATCATGCAAAGATTGCGGGTCTGGGTGCAGCGAATGGTTCGACCTTGACTACCGAGGGGGCGAGTTCTCGAGAGCTTCATACACTGCGGGTCCTGACCTAACTTGAAGGGATTCTGGCAGTGTTCTTTATCTCTGAGTGATCGCACCTCAAAGAGTGGTGTGTGCATGCGAGAGACAAGACAAACAGACATTACACAAAAAGAAAGGGGTCCAATTATAGAGTGAAATTTCATTAAAATCTTTATCAGATTACAAAAAAGGGGGTCGCATCACGGGCGAGTGTACAAAGAGGATGGGGGAATATTACTGAATATAAATTACAGCAAGTCCCCTAATCTACTCCCCCAGATAGATCGTACCACCAGCCCTTCACGTCGTCAAAGAGCGAGTAGAGCTCGTCCTCTTCCTCGCTAGGGATTGCGATGGGGATGAACGGCTTGGGGACCAAGTCCTTGGCAGTGACCTTCTCACAGTACGGCGTCGACACCTTGAGGTCTTGCATGATCTGGAGCATGTGTTCGGCGACCTTGATGGATATGGACCTTATCATCTCATTAACCTCCGCCTCGTTGTACATCTGTGGCCTCCCGGCTTGGCTGCTCGACTTGCTGCGAGCTGGTGGAAGGAGGGTATCAACCAGGCGAGTAACCTCTGCCTAGAGCTGCTTGTTCTGCCCCTCCAGCAGTTGGTTTCTCTCCTCAAGGTCGGTGACATGAGTGCGCAAATGTTTGGTGGTCGTAGCATCCTGAGAGGTGGAAGATAGAAAGGATTGAGTTTGGCGAGTAAAAGAAAATAAGGAAGCACGGGATGACCGACACTTACCACTCTGTCGGAGCTCTTCTAAAGGAGTTTTTTGGCTACTCCCAGCTTGCATTTAAGGTCCGTCACCTCGTCCAAGGCGAGAGCTCGTGCTTCCTCGGCATCCGACCACTTGTAGTTGAGGGAGAAGCCGAGACAAACGGACATGTGCGCGAGCTCCATAGAGGGCATCTGGGCACGCGTGCACTCATGGGCGAGCCGCTGCAATGTCATGTCATCATAGGACTCTACGTCCTTGCGGCCTTAGAGCTGATGCCGAGGGAGAAGGCATGCCCACTGGGAGGTCCGTGCTTGGAGTAGGAGGGGAGGAGCGAGGAGATGGAGACCCGGTTGGCCTTCTCGTCCCATAGCACCATGGGCTCGCCGACCTGATCCTTCGCCTTCCTACCGAGGCCAAAATTTCGGTGAGCACTCGACAGTCTCGCCTCGCGGGTTTCAGATGACACCACAGATAGGGATCCAGGGATGCCACCCTTGCCTCGCTCCCCATATGGCGAGTCCCCCCGTACCTGCTTTCACTTAGACACAACTAACGTTTTTAGCCTCTTTCCCTGATATGAAGGGCGAGGTGAGCTGGAGCTTGCAGAGGCGGGTTGCTCTTAGCTGCTGGGTGGTGTGGTGGTCTCCTATTCCCTCCTATACACCGTCACGACTGCCCTCTCCTAGGAAAGTGGGTCAGGGTGCAGCCTAGCATCTGAAAAGGGCGGGTGCTCTGGGATCAGTGTCTCTCCACAGGGAACAAACATAGCCTCATCAGAAAATAAAACAGCTTTTTGGCGAGTCCAAAGTGAAATAGGGGAAAAACATACCTTCACCGGGGAGAACCGACAGAAGTGAGTCGAGGTCCTATGCAGGAAGGCGACCTCAAAATCCCTGTGGAGGAAAAATTTGGCGTCGTCGCATTACATAGTCGACACCCAGTACGTCTCCTCAAACCGTTGAATATGCGAGTATGGAATATTGCTGAGATCTCCCTTGATGGAGACGAACTTGGTGAACCAGTGATGGTTCTTGTTGGTATTCTCGCACACATTGAATTACTAGCAGGTAAATAATGCGACTCCATCGTTGGTGGCACGGTAGATGAAGAGATTTTGGAAGACTGTGAGGTTGAACTCGATCTACTCCTTTCGGACGAAGCTCACAAAGGCCACCAACATGGAAGTCATGTTGGGGTTGAGCTATGCGGGGATGGCCCCGAAGTATTTCAGGATCTGACAAACCTTCGGCCAGAGAGGGAGGCGCAGCCCCACCTCGAAGTGCGAGATGGGGAACATGAGTTCATCAGGGAGGAAGGTATTGATCGACTCGCCACTTCCCGGCTGACGCACAGTAAACCCAGGGGGAACGTAGTTTCCGCCAAGGGCAAGATTTTCCTACTCAGAAGGATTCCCTTTGATGAAGGGATTCTCGTCAAATTGCTTCGTGCACTTTGTTCTCCCATCGACGTCGGTCCTCATCTTTCCCATCCTAACAGTGGTTTCTTATGCGAGTGCAAGGGGCAAGATGTCCAGGGTCAATAAGATGTAGCTACAATAAATACGATGGGGGTATGAGGTGGTGGGGGGGGGGGGGTTCTATTTATAGAAAGATCTCGGGTAAGGCGAGTCGTTCTCTCGGGCCGACTCGCCAACCTCGATGTCGACGTCCTGCATCCAAGTCTACCAGCAAGCGAGCAAAATTCAAAGCGAAGCCATACTCTCGCGCGAGATCAACAAACATCAAATATTGAATATATTATAATTAAGAATAGTTTTGCGAGTACCCTCAAGAAAAAATACAGCATTGGGGAAGAAGAGTTATTCCAAGATGCGAGAAGACCGAAGGGGCCAAGAGGCGAGTGCCGGTAGGCTCAGCTCGGGAGCCATTTACAACTACCCCGGACTCGCACCCTCATCCTCTGTGGTTGGCGGGGATTATTAAACTAGCGGATCATTTCCAGGTCCTGGTTAACGAGGCGCATATTCTCTTATATCTGGTCTATGAGCGGTCCGGGGGAAGTCATCTCGCTGCCCAATCCTTGCCTCACCTTGTCTATTAGCTTCACATATTCTTGTTTGAGAGCGCGCAACCGCTACTTGCTGATATCCCTCTCCTCTTAGTGCTTCCACAACATGAACCCGTATTTCTTGGGGACCCCAACTGTCCGTTTCTTCATCACGACAGTGTCACTCGAAACATCCAAGAAGTCTTCTAGTGAGTTGGGAGAGGGTGGGGGCGAGTAGATTTCTGGGTCGGAGGACTCTTCAGCTTCTGAGTATCCAGGAAGGCCTGTGACAATGACAGTCCTTGTAAGACGTGACTCAAAGTATGAGAAAGTGGGATTGCTTCAACTAACAGTGCAAGGTGGAGATCCACTGGTGGTGAGGTTGGCAGGAAAAGCTCGATAATCCTTCATGGGGCTGAGCGAGAGGAGAGACGAGTACTTTGCCATGACCCAGTTGAAAGGAGCTCGGATAAAAGATCAAAATGGAGGGGGGAACAGGGATGTCCCTAATACCACCCACCGCGAGTGAAGGATCATGGGTTGGATCACGCTGGGGCTCGTGAGTCGGCGACCTTAGCGGCAGAGAGCCCAAGCCGGTTGACCCAAATGTAGGAGCTGGAAATAAACAATATGGATGAGAAGGGTACTGATGACAGACATAAAGGGAACATAAGTTACATGGGGTTCTTGCAGGATCATCAGTAGTGGCTCTAGGATGCGAGTCCATGGGAGAGGGATCAACCTGGACCAGGGGGAGACTCGCATCACCATGTGGGAGAGCGCCCTAGATGGTGAGAGAGCCATCGACCCCCTTCCCATTAAATTGTCTGGCCTATACGTTCATCCAGAGAGGTTATTCCTAAGTAGTTTAGTTAAGGTCAATAGACATGAGTATAGTCTTCAAATACCTCAATGAATAGGAGGAAGCGAGTCCACAGCCTGGCATGGTGGGAGGATCGCCAAGGATGGGCTTGCCGACCAACAATTTGGGTCTAACCTGTAAGCCCCCCCCCCCCCCCCCGACACAGGAGGTTTCCCGGTCTTATGCCCAGAACTGCCGCCTTACGGTGACACTTAGCACACACGTCTAGTCGACATCGCAAGACGCCGATCTTGCCGGCTTGTACGATCATTCAACCTGTTGGCTAAGTGAGAATGGAAGTACATCAAGTAGTTATAAAAACTAGCAAGTCCACAAGTCACATCAATATCATCACATATATAGATGAAAAGAACAACAGTCCACAATGAGTATAAAAAGAGAGTTAGGGATTATGCCTTGTACATGTCAAAATGGAGTCAAATCTCTCTCTCTCTCTCACACACACACACAATAATAGTAAGCGGAAGCTGTAACTAAAACACTCGTCATTACATGATGCTGAACTGCAGTAGTAGTGCACGATATTTGCTCTGTACAACCCCGTGTTTGCCAAGTGGGTCCACCAGACATGGAGAGCGGACCAAGGCGACCTATCCGCACCAGAATAGCTTGCGGGCGAGTTCAAAATAGCCAGCTCGCTCCCTCCAAAAGCTAAGCGAGCGAGTTGTGCGAGTTGGCCCAACCAAAACGCGTCCGCCCGGGGATCGTCGAATCGAATCGGGTCTTTGTCGGACCGAGCTCGGGTTGAGATATACGTTCGTCGAGCAGGGCTCGGCAATCGTCGAATGGAGCTCGTCGTTCGTCGAGCAGGGCTCGGCGCTCGTCGAACGGAGTTCGTCGTTCATAGAGCGGGGCTCAGCTTTCGTCGAATGGAGCTCGTCGTTTGTCGAACAGGGCTCAGCTTTCGTCGAGCGGAGCTTAGCCTTCTTCGAGCCGAACTCGTGAGTTAGAATCCTAGATTTTTCAAACAAAGCTCGGCGAACTCAACTCTTCTGGAATTCCTTCTATAGTAATAATCCCACACTGAGCCAGACGAGTGAAGGTATCAGAGGGCTACTCGCCCAACTATTGTCTGAGGCTTCATCTAGACTTTTTCATCGCTAGCGCCCTCTTGGCTTTGGCGCTGAGCGACATTGCTCCATTCGACGCTCTCGGCGCTCTCCTGGCTTTGGCGTTGAGTGACGTTGCTCCACTCGACGCTCTCGGTGCCCTCCTGGCTTTGGCGTTGAGTGATGTTGCTCCAATCGATGCTCTCGACGCTCTCCTGGCTTCGGCGTTGAGTGATGTTGCTCCACTAGATGCTCTCGGCGCCCTCCTAGCTTTAGCATTGAGTGACATTGCTCCACTCGATGGTCTCGGCGCACGCCTGGCTTTGGCGTTGAGTGATGTTGCTTCACTCACTCAGTCTCCTATAAGGTGTTTTTACCATTTTACCCTCGCCAGGGGTGCGAATAGCTTGTTAGAACAGTGGAGTTATGCTATTGGCAGACCCAGTGGGGCTGCATATAGCTATTCAAAATAGCGGAGGTTGGTTATATGCAGGCCGTCTTAAGAAAACTATAAATAAGACCCAAGGGTCACCTCAAAAAGCATGCTCACAAGTGTTCTGATCTTCTTGCACTTTCTGAGATAGCCATAGCTCGGCATTTGGATAAGGAGGGGAAGAGCTCTAAGATCTTCTGGGTGTGTGGTGGAACCTCCATGTCGAGCCCTTGGGTCAGTTCCCTTTTCCTTTATTATTTGGCTTGCAGGAGAGAAGTAGGTGTGCGATCACCCCTTCCCCACGGGTGAACTCCACAAGAGATCGAGTTTTTAGTTTCAACATGCTCCTCAGGTCCTACCACCTCGTCTTGATGGTCGTGTTGCCGCTCCAACTCCTCGAGCTCCTAAAATGATATGGTCACAAACGATTGTTAGTCATAGAGTCAAAGCCATTTTTTCCTTGCCTCAACCCCGCAACTCCTAGGCACCGTACATGAGGACGAAAGCGAAGGACAACAAAGTAGTATCAAAATGGAAGCAGGTGACAATAGTTCTACTCTAACATGACGGTATATATGATAGTAGTTCTATATAGTACAAGTAAGGAAGTAAGAAAAGTAGTACTGAAAAGAAGTGCTGAAAGGTCAGGTAAAGTACTGAGCAAAAATGTAAACTATCTACTACTACACTATCATCATAGGAGTACCTTAACTTATATGAATGCTCATACAAACTTATAAGTTGAGCTTTTAGGAATATAACTTATCATATAAAAAAGACTATACTAATTTGTATGATAAGGATTTGCGGTACGTATGACCTAAGTATGTATATATGTTATGATGTGTTATGCGGGTTATAATTCATACAAGTACAACTCACACACACGACTCTGTGATCACAAACCTTTAGTTCCCACTTTTTGGAGTTAGCTGAACTCTCTGGTACCACCATTGTGGCTACGACAGCAGTGGATCGTGTTTCTCCACTTCCTAGGCAGGTATGCACACTACCAGGCCTAGACCCTTCGTACGCCTCCGTACACGTCCTAGGTGCACATTCCATAGTCTTTCCGTACTAATTTTCTTGCCATATCCATCAGTTGTTTTGGTCAAGTGTGCATTTTTGGGGATCATACTCCAGGCCGCAGTCTAAAATGACCAACTAGCCCCTCAAACCTCGCACCTCGCCAGAGTCACTGTACTGCCATCAATGTGAAAATAGTCCAGTAGCGCGTGACCCACAACTAATATGTTTTATGCACATGCAAATTATTTCCAACCCAAGCCTATAGTTTGCAGGACCAACCAGTCCTGAAGTAACCACCCGAGCCTCCAGCTTGTAGGACTAAACCTGTCCTATATCCAAACATCTGAGCATCCAGCTCGCAGTACAAAAACCCTTCATATATCCAAACATTTGAGACTCCAGGTCGCACGACTAAACCCATCCTGTAACCAAACATCTGAGCCTCCAACTCGTAGGACTATACCTGTCCTGTATCCTCCAACCCTATACATGTGAGTTTGTCACATCGTTCCCTTAACTATTAGACTACTCTTGTCTAATTTTTATTATACGTAGTAGTTTAGGGTTAATCCTTGGACTGCCCAGGGCATGCTCGTTGAAGGGCTCTTGAGGACACTAGGAACTATGATAGGTTGAAGCTCAAAGCTCCCTTTCTCAAGGACACTTACTTTTATTAGTAACTACCCATAATTGATACCTCAAATCTCGGTGTTGCTCTTGAGTGAACCTAATGACTTAAGTACTGAGTGGGAGTGCGACGTTCTTTTGCCGGGCACCGTTGTAGTTGTTCTCCTTGTGGCTTGCACTCTATCACTCGTTACTATGTACTGACATACTCGTGAAACCAAGCAAGGTTTCAACTTCCCAATACATCTCTCAATCCAACCACCTATCATTTCCATGTGGGTCCTAGTTTTACACGCCACTTTTTACTAAGCGCAGTCAATGATCTTATTCTAACCTGTCTGAGATGACTTCCAATTCCTTCGGCCAAAAGCCCTTAAATATTTATCATTGGTTTTTTATGTGTATGAAGTTGGCCATTTAGATTTTCATCATTTTTCTAAGTATTTAGGACCATAAATTAAATCATTTAAGGTGATGACCAAGATCACTTTTATCATAAACCACTATATCCAATGGTCCATTATGTCTAGATAATGTATCCGGAGTTCATCTAAGTTAAAAATGGATGTTCACCAAAGATACTAATTTTTCCACTTGATTTACCATTCAATTTCTATTTATGATTATAATCACAAATATTCCATTTTCCAAATAAAGTACCTAAAATATTCAACTAAAAATTCATAGAAAATTACTGGTGATTAAAATTGTCATAATAATACTCAAAATAAAATTTCATACTCCTAGCCAGTGATTTGTCCTAAAATAATTACATGTGAACATTATTAAAAAATGCCACTACTAAAGTTTTCAGCATAATCAATCATCCAAATATTCTTTGATATATTCATAGGGGTTTATATCACATAAATAAGAGTATATTCATTTTCCATAATTTTCCTAACATTATTATCCCGACTTTTAATTTAAATCCAAAAAGGGTAAAATTTTAAATATACTAAATATACAAGATATAATTCTCAAATAAGCTGATAACCTTTTACAGAGATATGCAATATCATATTAGTTCTTGAAACAACACTTTGGAATTTTCTATGGTCAGTTGCCCTACTTCTCATTTTTATTTATAAATGAGTCCATTTTCCAATAATTCAAAATAATGGGATTTTTTTCTCAAAAATCCCAATCTTTATGTGGGATGTGTATTTCATCCCTATAAGTCTCTGTCCAAAATCTTATGGACAAGCATTGGGCCAAATGGGCTAATTTCCCATTTTTTCCCATTTTTACTATTGGCACACCATTTGCAAATCTACCGCCAAAATGCATGTTGGATTTCCCCAACATACAGAGGTCCAAATGGCTTAAACTTTTACCATAGTCATATGATGACACTAGAGCCATGTCACCCAAATTTGGGGGAATTTGGAGTTGTAAAACTCCCTAGATTACAATTAATTAATAAATCAAATTTGACTAAAACTATAGGAAAATTTCCTCCAAAAATTCTCATTTCTGAACATAGTCTAATTATGGTATACACACATGATTGAACTACATTTCATGACATGTGGACTTATATATTAGCCTAGGAATCCATTTGAAGTTCTGCCCTATTATAGGAGCAGTCCTAGGAGAATGACCCTACAAGGAGCTACATTGCTCCAAATTGTGAGTTTAGGATGTCAAAACAAAAAGGTAAGACCTAGGGCTAAATTTTCTATGTTGAAAGTTTCCTCCAAATTTGCATCTACAAGGCCTAAAATATCATACAAGTGGCTATTTAACATGTGACAGAAATTCACATGATAATAATACTATGCTATAGTTTATAAGATTTAAATCGACAACATCCATGAATCTTCCTCCTCTAGCTGATGATCCAGATTAACCCAAATTGGGCAATGTTGATCTCTCATTTTCGTCTACCTGGGCCACTTCCACCGTCGGCGATTATCTTCACCACCTCTGTTGAGGTGGCGGCTGGCATTTCCTGGCGACATGGCTGTCGGAGGCGGCTCCTCCGGCGAACCCGAGCAAGAAGAAAAGCTCGGTATTCCTCCCTCTTTCTCTCATGGCATCGTGCTTAATTGAGACTGATATCTCTCCGAGTGAATCTATAAGACTAGCATCAAGGGAGGGGAGGAGAAACGAACCTAGATGCGAGCTTGGCGGTGGGGACGGTAGTGGTGAGCCATGGCTGACCCTTGCTCCGCCGAGTTAGCTCGGTTTCTGGTTTCTCTAGCAAAAGCTTAGCTCCAACAGTTATTTTCCACTCCTCTTGGTGCAATGAATATGATGGTCGCCTTGGTAAGGTGTGGGAGTGACGGCCAGGATTTCTCATCTCTTCATTTTTACAAGAAGAATTAGGGCTTAAGTTGTTTGTCATTTGTCAGCCTATTGTTGGACAGCTAATTAGTTTGAGTTGCTTTGACACATATCACCTTGGTATTGGACACCCAATAATTGTTTTAAATAAGTCTTCTTGAGAAGATCAATGTATTAAATAGGTTGTTGAAGAGATCGGGTTCAAATGTGCCATCATCACTCATCCTGAAAACCCAGTTCAATCATACGCGTGAACCAGATGAAAATACTCTAAGTCCAAAAGCATTGAGTGGTGTTGAGACCACTCAACGCCGCATTGAGTGGTGGTGATACTACTAAACTCCTTATTGTGTGGCGTTGAGAGCACTCAACGCCGCATTTAGTGGTGTTGAGACCACTCAACGCCTTGTTGAGTGGGTTTAGACCACTCAACGCCGCATTGAGTGGTATTGAGTCCACTCAATGCCTTGGGATATTAAATGTTTCTAAGTAAAAAGTATTAAGTGGTGTTTAGACCAGTCAATGCCACGTTGAGACACTTCAATGCCTCAGCTTCCAAAATGTTTCTAAGTAAAAAGCATTGAGTGGCGTTAAGACCACTCAATGCCGCATTGAGTCCACTCAATGCCTCAGCATCCAGAATGTTTCTAAGTAAAAAAAATGTTGAGTTGCGTTAATACCACTCAATGCCGCGTTGAGTCCACTCAATGCCTCATCATCCAGAATAATTCTAAGTAAAAGTATTGAGTGGCTTTGAGATCACTTAATGACGCATTGAGTCCACTCAACGCCTCAGCGAATGGCGTCAAGTGCACTCAACGCACTCGACACCTCCTCGAATGGAATCAAGTGCACTCAATGCACTGGATGGCTATTGACACTAGAACATTCTTTTCCAAAGTTAGAGTTGATTGAACCCCATAGTATGTCTTATATGAATCCACCCTAACCCTTGGGTGAAACCTAGCATATCCCCATTCATCCACCGCATGCCCTACCCTAATCTTAGTTAAGGGGTATAATAGGAAATATGATGTTACATAGCCATATTCACGGGATTATGCTTCAATAGCTTACTCAGGGACTGGTCGGTAAGACAGGGAATGAGTTCGATAGTATAGGAGGACATGAGCTCCCTGGCACGGTTGAGCCTCTCTTGGAACTCTATAGAAAGAGGCATGGTGAAGCTGATATCAGGAATATAGGAGGGGGTAGCAATGTCCACCCAGACAGGCATGTATATATATAATTTTATGGAGCCCACCAGAAGATTCTTGCTTACCCCAGTCCCACTCACCAAGCACCCGGGGTTGGGCAATTCTTTTCGAGCTTTGGGCAATCCACCCAAATTTGGGGGTATTTGGTGTTGTAAAACTCCGTAGATTACAATTATTTAAAGAATCAATTTTTGACTAAAACTATTGTAAAATATCCTCCAAAAATTCTCATTCTTGGACATAGTCTAAGTATGGTATACACACATGCTTGACCTAAATTTCACTGCATGTGGACTTATAGATTAGCCTAGGAATTCATTTGAAGTTCTGCCCTAGTATAAGAGCAATCCTAGGAGAATGACCCTACAAGGAGCTACATTGCTCCAAATTGCAAGTTTAGGATGTCAAAACAAAGGTAAGACCTAGGGCTACATTTTCTATGTTAAAAGTTTCCTCTAAATTTGCATCTTGTTACAGGAACATTTATCGATGATTTCTCTAGATGTACATGGGTGTATCTTTTAAAAGATCGCTCAGAATGTTTTTCTGTATGGACAACTTTCTATCATATGGTTACAACTCAATTTGATGCGTCTGTTAAATTTTTTTGTTCTGAAAACGCTAAAGAATATCTTAGTCATGCCTTCACTTCCTTTTGTGTGCAACATGGTATTATTCATCAAACTACCTGTGTATATACCTCGCAACAAAATGGAGTGGCGGAACGCAAAAACCGTCACCTTCTTGATGTTGCCCGCACTTTGATGACACAAATGCATGTTCCTCGCTCATATTGGGGATACGCTGTCCTCCTCGCCTATTACCTAATTAATCGCATTCCGTCCACAGTTCTCCATGGCCAAACTCCATTCTCTCTTCTCTATCTTGGCAAGGATGCGTTTCCTCTTCCTCTGCGTATCTTTGGGCGCACAGCCTTTGTGCACATTTCTTCCGCAACCCATGACAAACTTGACTCCCGTGGCACCAAATGTATCTTTTTGGGTTACTCAACTACCCAAAAAGTCTACTGTTGTTTTGATCCCGTTCAACGGAAACAATTCGTCTCCGTGGATGTCACCTTCTTCGAGAATGTTTCTTATTTCTCCTCCTACCCCACTCCACCTCCACCTCCTCCTCTCACCATCCCCTCCACCCTGTCTACTCTCGTCGATCTTTTCCCACCATCACCTCCACCGTCTCCTCCTTCCCTCCCTTCCTCATCACCACCCCCATCTCCTTCTCTGCAGCCGTCTCTCTCCTCTCCTGGGCCAGCTCTCTCCGCCACGGATGCTCCGGTTGCTGAGGAACATGCCGACCTGGATATACCCATTGCTCTTTGTAAAGGGGTGCAGACGTGTACCCAGTACCCGCTGGATGCTGTTGTTTCATATGATCGCCTGACACCTTCTTGCAGAGCATTTGCATTGGCTATCTCTGAGACCGCCACTCCCCGCACCTACCAGGAGGCTCTCACTATTCCTCATTGGAAGACTTCCATGGATGAGAAAATTGCTACCCTCACTGAACGAGGGACCTGGACCCTGGTTCCCCCACCGTTGGGCACGAATGTTGTTGACTACCATTGGGTCTTTGTTGTAAAACTCCATCCCGATGGAAGTGGGGATCGCTACAAGGCCGCTTGGTGGCCAAAGGTTTCACTCTGACCTATGGTGTTGATTACTTCAATACCTTATCTCCCGTGGCTCGTCTCAGCACCATTCGGGTCCTTCTCTCTATCGCTATCAACAGGGATTGGCTCATTACGCAGCTGGATGTTAAGAATGCTTTCCTCTATGGTAATCTACAGGAAGATGTTTACATGGAGCAACCTCCTGGGTATGTTTCTCAGGGGGAGACACGAGTATGCCGGCTAAAGAAGGCTATCTATGGCCTCAAGCAGAGTCCTCGTGTCTGGTTTGACAAGTTTAGTGGCATTGTTGCGACCATTGGTTTTACAAGAAGCTCAGCAGATCACTCCTTGTTTGTTCGAAAAACCGCATCTGGTCTGGTTGTTCTTGCGGTTTATATTGATAACATTCTTCTTACTGGCAATGACCATGATGGGTTATTGTTGACAAAGAAACACCTTCGTCAACACCTGGTCACAAAGGATATGGGCTCCCCGAAATACTTTCTAGGGATTGAAATATCTAGGAATCCCAACTCCATGGTCCTTTCCCAACTAAAATATGCTCCTGATCTTTTGAAGGAGGCAGGATTGACTAGTGCTAAACCTGCACGTTGTCCTATGGCTGCTGGAGAAGACAAAACTTGGACAGATGACTCGCCTCTTCTATCCGATCTTACGTGGTACCGGCGTCTGGTGGGCAAACTCATTTATCTCACGGTAACCAGACCCGACATCTCTTATGTTGTTGGCAAGGTGAGCCAGTTCATGCAAGCTCCTAGGGAGTGTCATCTACAATCTGCCGTGAGGATATTAGAGGATATTAAAGCAGCACCAGGGAAAGAACTCCTTTTTCAGAAGAATGGTCACCTAAGGGTTGAAGCGTACTATGATTCAAGTTATGCTGATGACAAAAGGGGATCGCAAATCGGCATCAGGTTTCTGCACGTTTGTTGGAGGAAATCTTGTGAGTTGGAAGAGCAAGAAACAGTCTGTGGTTTCCAGGTCTAGTGTAGAGGTGGAATATCGCAGCATGGCGTCGACTACATGTGAGGTGAAATGGTTGCGGGCTCTCATGCTTAATTTTGGATAGGTTTACAACTATCCTCTTCCTATGTTCTGTGACAACAAGGCCGCGATATACATTTCCAAAAATTCGATCTTTCATGAGAGAAAAAAACACATAGAAGTCAACTGTCATTTTATTCAGGAAGAGATATTGAAGAAACAGATTTGCACTCCGTTCGTCACTTCCGACAACGACTTTGCAGACATCTTCACCAAGTCGGTGTCTGCTTCCATTTTCCACATCTGCGACAAGCTAGGCATAATTGATATCTATTCTCCAACTTGAGGGGGAGTGTTGCAGGATGGAGGTCGGGCGGTCTGTTGCTGTTCGGAGACCGAGCGGTTTGGCGGTTTCGCCTAGCCGGTCTGTGTGTCGGGTTATTACTGTTTGGTATCCCAGCGGTCAAGCGGCTTGTCTCAGACGACTTGGAGACCGAGCGGTCTAGCGGTCTCCTGTGACGGCTTGCTCTCTGTGTGCTTGTTCTCTCCTCCCGTTGGTGGTCGGCCGGTTAGCCGGTTTGTCTAACCGCATCGCTTGTCCGGTTTATATTTTTATAAAGCCGCATATACTTGTAAATTTTTAGTCCCATATTGCTTAATTATAATCTCTCTCATCTCCTCCATTCTATAAAAGGGAGGCTATACCATTGTAATTGATACCTTTTTTGTATAATAAAGTTTACATTACTCCAATTTTTCGGTCTGTTATTTTCTGTTTGCAAACATCTACAAGGCCTAAAATATCATATAAGTGACTATTTAACATGTGACAGAAATACACATGATAATAATACTATGCTATAGTTTATAAGATTTAAATCGACGACATCCATGCATCTTCTGCCTCCAGCTGATGATCCAGATTAACCCAAATTGGGCAATGTTGATCTCTCATTTTCGTCTACCTGGGCCACTTCCACCATCGAAGATTATATCCACCACCTCTGTTGAGGTGGTGGCTGGCATTTCCGGGCGACATGGCCGCCGGAGGCGGCTCCTTCGGAGAACCCGAGCAAAAAGAAAATCTCGGTATTTCTCCCTCTTTCTCTCATGACATCGGGCTCAATTGAGCCTGATATCTCTCTTAGTGAATCTGGAAACTGGCATCGAGGGAGGGGAGGAGAAACAGACCTGGATGCGAGCTTGGCGGCGGGTATGGTAGTTGTGAGCCATGGCCAACCCTTGCTCTGACGAGATAGCTCGATTTCTGGTTTCTCCAGCAAAAACTTAGCTCCATCAGTTCTTTTCCACTCCTCTAGGCTCAATGAAGATGATGGCGGCGTTGGTAAGGAGTGGGAGTGATGGCTAGGATTTTTCATCTCTTCCTTTTTATAAGAAGAATTAGGGCTTAAGTTGTTTGTCATGTGTCAGCCTAATGTTGGACTGCCAATTAGTTTGAGTTGCTTTACCACATATCACCTTGGTATTGGACAACCAATCATTGTTTTAAATAAGTCTTCTTGAGAAGATCAATGTATTAAATTGGTTATTGAAGAGATCGGGTTCAAATGTGCCATCATCAATCATCCTGAAAACCCGGTTCAATCATACAGGTGAACTAGATGAAAATACTCTAAGTCCAAATGCGTTGAGTGGTGTTGAGACCACTCAATGCCACGTTGAGTATTGTTGAGACCACTCAATGCCTTGTTGAGTGGCATTGAGACCACTCAATGCTGTAATGAGACCACTCAACGCCACAGTGAATGCCTTCTAATGCACTCAACACACTTGACGCCTCATCGAATGGCATCGAGTGCACTCAATGCACTGGATGCCTATTGACTCTAGAACATTCTTTTCCTAAGTTAGAGTTAATTGAACCCCATAGTGGGTCTTATGTGAATCCACCCTAGCCCTTGGGTCAAACCTAGTCTATCCACATTCATCCACCACATGTACTACCCTAATCTTAGTTAAGGGGTCTAGTAGGAAATGAGATATTACATAGACATATTCACGGGCTTATACTTCAATAGCTTACTCAGGGACTGGTTAGTAAGTCAGGGCCTGAGTTCGATAGTGTGGGAGGAATTGAGCTCCCTAACACGATTGAGCCTCTCTTGAAACTCTTTTGAAAGAGGCATGGTGAAGCTGAGATCAGGAATGTAGAAGGGGGGAGCAATGTCCCCCTAGACAGGCATGTATATATAATTTTTTGTGGAGCCCACCAGAATATTCCTTCTTACCCCAGTACCACTCGCCAAGCACCCGGGGTTGGGTGATTCTTTTCGAGCTTGGGGCAATCTCATAAATAGCGGGGATTGTGTATAACCTCGTATCTGGTGGGTGGGCCCGTTAGGAGAAGACCCAGCTGAGTGGTGCTCTGCCTAGGTCTTAGGCGATTCGGACCGAAGAATATAGTGGACCTCGCCGACTCGCTCAAGCGAGTGATCAGAGCTATGGTAGCGAATGGAAAGTATGGGCTCACACTCACTCCTGGCTTATAGCGAGGGATGGTTGAGTGTGTTTATTCGGGACCACACTCGCCTTAGGCCCAGGGTGGGCAGTAAGTGCCACCCCCATCGAGTGCTCGCCTCTCCGGGCGAGTGGCATTTTCATGGACCACCCGCCCAGTGATGTATTTTTTCATATTGCCACAATTAGCCTACTAGTAGCCTTTCAGAATAGCTAAGTTGAGCTATCGGCAGACCAATGTACGTTGTGTATTGTATTTAAAAACATCAGAGTTGTGTTGTTTATAGACCTGGCTAGGAATTCTATCAATAGACCATATGGGAACCTTTGGAGGGGATCTAGTTATTTTGGCTTATTCCTCATTGGGTTATTTTGTTCGGCTACGAAAGCCCTCCGAGGTGTCCAGCTCAGTTTTTTTTGCTTGGGAGGGGAACCGCTCTAGAGATCTTTCGGGTGTGTGGTGGTACCTACATGCAACGGCCCAGGGTCAATTTCTAGTTCCGAGCGACCGATCAAGATTTAAAGTTCAAGATAAGTAGGTGTAAGCTACCCCCCTGGGTCCGAACTCTCATTGAAGCCGAGTTATGGTTTCAATAAAACCAAACTGAAATGATAAGATAAATACACAAATGGTTCTGGCCTTATGGCCCTACAAAGGCTTCCTCGAATAAAAAGTGTTTTACATACTTCGACACGGAGTCCGACCACACATGAAACTGTAAAAGTAAATACACTTCACTTTGACATTCGAGGGTCGACTTAGATACCATGGCATACAACCTGCTATTTCCCGCTCGGTTCAGCTACACTTGCAGGAAACCATTCCACCCCAGCGATGGCAAACAAAGTGTAACGACTCCATCCAGTCACAAGTATATACTAGAAGGTCCCGCTGGGGCCCACAACATATGTCGTAAAATAGACGGCGAAGTCACGGAGTGATACCAAAGTTGCACATCCTAACTCATTGCATTCTAGCGGAAGCCTATAACACAAAGCTGAACTCACACACATGAATGTCCACCATATAAAAGCTCCACATTTATATAAAATAGGAATGTAAAAATACAAAATAGTTGGCCTTATGGCCTTACAAGGCTTTATACAATAGTGACCTCAAACATTGGCGCACAGGCCGGCCACGTATAACAAACATAACACATTTCAGTTTAGCCTTCAAGGGCTAGCGGAAACAACAGCAGCAGCAGGGCCTTCAGCCCTTATGTGTCCCGCTTGACTCTCCAGCACCTGCATAAGGACAGCCCACCCAACGGTGGCAAATAAGACAACGGTCAGCATTCAGCTGACCAATTTTATAACGACCCTACCCTTTTCCCGGGGCAGTGGTATTTCTTCCCTGCAGGCATAGCATTTCACAGGCAGATATGTATATCATACAATGTGCTCTCACGCATATACATTCCATCACATTTGTCAGCCACGCGGCACGACGATCCGTGCACTAAGGGAATATTCTTGGTGTATACCAGGGTCCCACCACCGTATCAGGGTCACAAACCAACGGTAAATATTGAGCATTTTGCTCCATGGAGTACAACCAGAGACTTTAGTCTTAATGCACCGGGATTGGCCCATAGCCCCCCATTGTGTCATGGTGCGCAGGCTTAAGACTCTTGCTATGCGCTCCAACATACCGCACTTTCAGGTCTCACGTCGGACGGACATAGCGCAGCTCGGATCATCCATCCCCCGTTGCTCAAGTCTCCTTGCCATCACCGAGTACGGCGTACTCTCGGCTACATAAAAGGCGCGGGTTTGTTTCACCTTGCCTGTTTCCTTTCAGTGAACTCATCAGTTCACACATAACCAGCCCATTCTCATGGAACTGGCTTCACATTCATCGGTTACTTAGGAGTCACGTCTCATGTTAGCGATAGAACTCAATTTCCATCCTTAGGCCTAATCGTACATCATAGCATCCACTTGATGGTATTTTCCTAGACTGCCAAACCAGTACTTCCTGCTACTCCCATTCACAGGCATAACCCACCAAGCATTCCAAGCATCAAGGGTATTTCCTGGCTTACCACGCCAGTACTTCCTACTACTCCCCTTTAAAGGTATTACCCAACAGCACACACATTATACGGGTATTTTCCTGGACTACCTCTCCAGTACTTCCTACTACTGCCCTTCACAGGTCTAACCCGTCGACTCCTTAAACTACTCATTATCACGGAGTCTTCTCCGGTGCGTATATGCAACATCACTAATCCAGACCAACCTGTCCAGATGGGCTTAACACAGCATGCCTATTCCGTACTCTATTTCCGTATCTATATGCCAAATGATTGGGGATACCATGAATCAACCCAAGAGACTCCCATAATAAACCACCCTCTGGTGGGGGAATCATATGCACATGCCAAAAAGGAAGCCTTTACATGGCTAGGAAGAAAAGTCGTTATCCTTGAAGACCACTTCAGAGCCAAGGATTCCTAGCTGGCTTGAAAGAACCGCAACGGCTTTTCCTCCACAACGCTGGCCTCGGATCTCTAGCCGGAACTCCACAGCACCACTGGTGGCCAACTCCTCTTCCTCCTCCTTGTTCCTCTCTCTCTCTAAGTTTTAGAAAGATGAAGGACGAAGCTCAAATGAGCTTTTCCAACTCATTTCCCAGCCTTAAGGACACAGGGAGGAAGCTCAGCCATTGGATCCCAGCTGAGAAAATGAACGGCCACAATTTTTCCACAAAATCATATATTTTTAGCTGACACGGCCTGTGACATGCCCGTTTCCCAGGCCGTGTACATGAAGCGGTGCTCAACCGACTTATCTAGTCCAGTACATGCCCATGTGACATGCCCGTGTCAAGGGCCGTGTCACCTAACATGCCTTCAAACACGCCTATGTCTGTGGCCGTGTTCTTCAGGCTGCACAAAACCAAATCAACCTGAGCGGGACACGGCCAGTGACACGCCCGTATCACGGCCGTGCACCCTAAGAGATAGCTGTGTCCTGCACGTGTTCACCAGGCCTCAACGCCTTAGGCACATACCGAATAGGACACGGCCTGTGACATGCCAGTGTCCCTGGCCGTATGCCCATACACGGCACTAGACATGCCGCAGCTCAATTTCCTCGAGCTGAAACTCGTCGACCCGTAGAGGACATGCCCTGTGACATGCCCGTGTCACAGGCCGTGTACTCTGCACTCTATAATCGTTGACCGAAATTTCGTCGACAACACACCCAACTGGTCAACCCGAGCATGACACGCCCTGGGATACGCTCGTGTCCCCGGCCGTGTCACCCAACTGTGCCAAATTCTGGGATTTGGGGTGTTACAAGCCTCCACTCCTTAAAAACATTTCGTCCCCGAAATTTGTAGAAAGTAAGGAACTCAAATAGAAGGATTTTATTCCACAAGTGTTCAATACAATGTGACACGCACTTTACAATAGTTACACAAACAGCTCGGGAAATTCAGCTCGCGTGGTCTGCTCGCGCTCCCATGTGAGTTCTTCACAGCCGCAGTTGTCCCACCGGTCGTTGACCATCCCGATTATCTTGTTCCGCAACTGTTTATCAGCACGATCCTCGATCTGAATTGGCCTAACCTTCGTCGTTAGCCCATACTCTACCGGTACACTATCAGTCTCGATCACGTGAGCTGGATCTTTAACGGCCTTCCAAAGTACCGAGATGTGAAACACATCATGTAATCCACCCAAGTCTGCCGAAAGAGCTAGCCGATATACAGCTTCCCCAACTCGCTCTACCACTTCGAACAGACCAAGATATCTCAGACTCAACTTTTTCAGTCGCTGAATCCTGGATACGCCTTTGAAGGGTTTGATCTTCAAGTATACCCAACTCGCTCTACCACTGCGAACTCCATATTCCGGTGCTTGGCGTTGTAGTATTTTGCTTGACGATCATGGGTTATTAGTAGCCGCTCTCGGATAGTGCATATTATCGAGTTCGCTTCTTCGACTTCGTTACGCTTATACACTTTGGAATCACCTGCTTCCGCCCAAGCCAACGGTGTATGACACTTTCGACCATACAGGGCTTCAAACGGAGCCATACCGATGTTCGCTTTGTAGCTGTTGTTGTAGGCAAACTCCACCAAATAGAGGTGATCTTCCTATCTCTTCCCAAAGTCCAGGGTGCACATTCGGAGCATATCTTCCAAACGAACTTCTGGTCCTTTCTCGTCAGTGTGGTTAGAGGCAAAGCGATCCGCAAGAATTTTTACACAAACCATCTATAGTAGTCTGCCAGTCCAAAGGAAGCTCCTGACTTCAGCCACAAAAGACAACACTGGCCACGCCTTATGGCCCTTATCTTTGCCGGATCCACTGTTATGCCCTCTCCGCTGACCACATGGCCCAGAAAAGCCACTGACGATAGCCAAAACTCGCACTTCGAGAACTTGGCATAGAGCTTATTCTTCCTCAACGTCTGCAACACTAACCACGAGTGCTTCTCATGATCGGCTTCCGATTGGAAGTACACCAGAATATCATCAATGAACACAATCACGAACAAGTCCAGGTACTCTCGGAATATTCGGTGCATCAAGTCCATAAACACCGAGGGCACATTGCACAGCCCAAACGACATGACCGTGAACTCGTAATGCCCATAACGTGTTCCAAATGCGGTTTTGGGAATATCTTCTTCCCGTATTTTCAACTGGTAATAACCAGACTTCAAATCCAATTTGGAGTAGACGGTTGATCCCACTAGCTGATCAAACAACTCATCAATCCGTGGAATCAGATACTTATTCTTCTAGGTCAGCTTGTTCAGTTCGCGGTAGTCAATACATAACCGCAAGCCGCCATCTTACTTCTTCACAAACAAAACAGGCGCGCTCCAAGGTGATATGCTTGGGCGTATATAACCCTGCTCTAGCAACTCTTGCAGTTGGACTTTCAATTCCGCCATTTCCTTTGGCGCGACGCGATATGGCGAGCGGGCCACAGGTTTCGCATCTAGCACCAACTCGATCGTGATGTCAATCTCTCGCTAGGGTGGTAGCCTAGGGAGATCCTTGGGAAACACATCTGCAAATTTCGATACCACCGGAACATCGCTCACACCAGCCTTTGGCTCAACAACCTAAATCAGTGCGAAGTAGAACTCCGCGCCCTTCCGAACAGCCTTGACTACTTGGAGTGCAGACATCAACATCCCGCCCACTACGCGCATACCCGTAAACTTCGTGTCCTGTTCGGTATTCTGGCCCAACGTGATCTCTTTGGCATTACAATCTATCAAGGCATGTTGCTCCACGAGCCAATCCATACCAAAGATCACGTCGAATTCCGATATCGACAATACAGATGTAGTTAAAAAGAAATCCCGACTTCCTATTTGAACCGCCACATTGCAAGCTCGATCCACGAGCATCAAAAAACCATTCAGCAACACTACCCTGACGCTATCTGTCTTCACATGACTAGGTATCCCAAGTCGCGCTATGAACTCTTTAGACCGAAAAGAATGCGAAGCACCCGTATCAAACAGTGCTCGCGCCAGCGTGTTCTGAATCATCACAAAGCCTATGACAATCATGTCATACATACAAGCCGCATACAAATAGGCAATCAACAAAGCATGCGATAAGAAAAGTAATACAATAACGTAACTCGTACCTCTGACGACGTCACTCTGCTTAATGGCCTCCTGCAGGCCAAGATTTTAGACACGGGGCTGCGCCTGCAAGGCAGAGGACTCCACCACTGCCTTTCCTTTCTCCGCATACGACGCTCCCGCCTTCTTTTCACTCTTTGGTGGTAACATCCGACAATCACGGGCTATATGCCCCACTTTTACACATGTAAAGCACGTACGAGTATCCGGCCTTGAAGAGGCCCCCGACGTTGCACCCGATGCAATAGTAGAAGGAGCTTGTACAGTTGACTTGGACCTCTTGCCCCAATTATTCTTATAATATGATTTCCTAGGTCGGGGTGCCTTGAACTCAGGCTTGCTCACAGCCAAGGCCCTCTTCCCTTACACCCTTTTCATATCATTTTCCAGCGAGCACACAGTGTCGACCAACGCCTGGAAGCCTTGGTTCACAGAACTAGAGAGTAGGAATCGTAACTCGTCCTGTAGTCCTACATAGAACCTATTCGTCTTCCTTTGCTTGTCTGCAAAGATCGAACCCGCATATCATCCCAATCTCGTGAACTCATGCAGGTAAGCTTCAACACTGCCTTCACCTTGCGTCATCCTTTGAAATTCGTTCTCCATGGCAATATGCTATGTCGTCGGGAGGTGCTTTACCAGGAAGAGTCTCGAGAATTCCTCAATCGTCACTTGTGTTAATGGCCTCCCCGCTAAGTGGTGTAATTCCATCTCATCCAACCATAAACGCGCCTCTCCTTCCAGTAAGAAGGTGGCTAACGTGACCTTCTAATTTTCATCTGTTCCGATCGCTGTCATTATCCGCTTGATGCGTGACAACCAGTCCTCAGCCTGCGTAGGAGATCCGACACCCGCAAACATAGGCGGGTTAAAGCTTATGAATTGCTTCAACTGTACTGTAGTTGCTCGAGGATCCACAGCCTCAACAGGTTCTGGCCTCACCGCCACCTGTTCTGGCCTCAATGCCGGCTGTGCTTGCCCTTGCGCCTGACCAAGAGGCTGTGATTGAATCAAGGCAAACAATGTCTCAGCAACTAATCACACAGTTTTTGCAGAAGGCGAAGGTGTAGGCACCTCAGCTGGTGTCATACTTTCATCAGAACACTGGTGCTCTGATTGCCCAGCACCACTTCGGGTCACCTTTAGGTGAACAAGACACGCATATTAGCGACCACACACAAGCAATAACAACACAATAGAAACGCGCAGGTTCCTCAAACACATGTATTTGCATTCCTAAAGTGGACATTCCAGAGTTCATTAGTATTAACCTGGTTCGCACATACACGTGCTCGCCACCCCACAAAATAATTTGACCGCGAATTCGAAAGGGAAAGACCGAGACAGCGGATACCAAAAATGTAATGACTCCATCCGTTCACAGGTATATACTAGAAGGTCCGGCTGGGGCCCCACAATATATACCATAAAATAGGCGGCGAAGTCACGGAGTGATACTAGAGTTGCGCATCCTAACTCATTGCATTCTAGCGGAAGCCTATAATACGAAGCTGAACTCACACACATGAATGTACACCATATAAAAGCTCCACATTTATATAAAACAGGAATGTCCAAATACAAAACAGTCGGCCTTATGGCCTTACAGGGCTTTATACAACAGTGGCCTCAAACATTACCGCGCAGGCCGGGCACGTATAACAAACATAACACTTTTCAGTTTAGCCTTCAAGGGCAAGTGATAGAGGCAACAAAAACAGCAGCAGGGCCTTCAGCCCTTATGTGTCCCGCTTGGCTCTCCAGAACATACACAGGGACAACCCACCCAACGGTGGCAAATAAGGCAACGGTTAGCATTCAGCTGATCAATTTTATAACGACCCTACCCCTTTCCCGGGGCAGTGGTATTTCTTCCCTACAGGCATTGCATTTCACAGGTAGATATGTATATCATACAATGTGCTCTCACGCACATATATTCCATCACAACTGTCAGCCACGCGGCCCAACGATCCGTGCACTCAGGGCACATTGTTGGTGTACCGATAAACCAGGGTCCCACCACCGTATCAGGGTCACAACCCAACGGTAAATATTGAGCATTTTGCTCCATGGCATGCAGCAGGAGACTTTAGTCGTAATGTACCGGGATTGGCCCGTAGCCCCCCATTGTGTCATGGCGCGCAGGCCTAAGACTCTTGCTATGCGCTCCAATAGACCTCACTTTTAGGTCTCACGTTGGACGGACATAGTGCAGGTCGGATCATCCACCCCCCGTTGCTCAAGTCGCCTTGCCATCACCGAGTACGACATACTCACGGCTACATAAAATGCGCGGGTCAGTTTCACCTTGCCTGTTTCCTTTCAGTGAACTCATCAGTTCACACATAACCAGCCCATTCTCACGGAACTGGCTTCACATTCATCGGTTACCTAGGAGCCAAGCCTCACATTAGTGATAGAACTAAATTTCCATCCCTAGGCCTAACCGTACATCATAGCATCCACTTGAGGGTATTTTCCTGGACTGCCAAACTAGTACTTCCTGCTACTCTCGTTCACAGGCACAACCCACCAAGCATTCCAAGCATCAAGGGGATTTCCTGGCTTACCATGCCAGTACTTCCTACTACTCCCCTTCACAGGTACTACCCAACAGCACAAGCAATATACGGGTATTTTCCTGGACTACCTCTCCAGTACTTCCTGCTACTGCCCTTCGCAGGTCTAACCCGTCGACTCCTTAAACTACTCGTTATGACGGAGTCTTCTCCGGTGTGTATATGCAACATCACCGAACTAGACCAACCTGTCCAGATGGGCTTCACACAGCATGCCTATTCCGTACTCCATTTCCGGATCTATATGACAAATGATTGGGGATTCCATGAATCAACCCAAGACACTCCCATAACAAACCACCCTCTGGTGTGGGAATCATATGCACATGCCAAAAAGGAAGCCTTCACATGGCTAGGAATAAAAGTCATTACCCTTGAAGACCGCTTCGGAGCCATGGATTCCTAACTGGCTGGAAAGAACCGCAACGGCTTTTCCTCCGCAACGCTAGCCTCGGATCTCTAGCCGGAACTCCACAGCACCACCGGTGGACAACTCCTCTTCCTCCTCCTCCTTCTTCCTATCTCTCTCTCTCTCTAAGTTTTATAAAGATGAAGGCCAAAGCTCAAATGAGGTTTTCCACCTCATTTCCTAGCCTTAAGGATACAGGGAGGAAGCTCAGCCATTGGATCCCAGCTGAGAAAATGAATGGACACAATTTTGGCACAAAATCATATTTTTTTGCCTGACACGACGTATGATATACCCGTGTCCTAGGCCGTGTACCTCAAGCGGTGCTCAACTGACTTATCCAGTCTAGTACATGCCCATGTGACACGCCCGTGTCAAGGGCCGTGTCACCTAACACGCCTTCAGACACGCCTATGTCTGTGGCCGTGTTCTTCTGGTTGCACAAAACCAAATCAACCCGAGCGGGATACGGCCAGTGACACGCCCGTGTCATAGGCTGTGTACCCTAAGACACAGCCGTGTCCAGCCCGTGTTCACCAGGCCTCAATGCCTTGGGCACATCCCGAAAAGGACATGGCCTGTGACACGCCCATGTCCCAGACCGTGTGCCCATACACGGCACTAGACACACCCCAGCTCAATTTCGTCGAACTGAAACTCGTCGACCTGCAGAGGACATGCCCTGTGACACACACATGTCACAGGCCGTGTACTCTGCACTCGACAATCGTCGACCGAAATTTCATCGACCACACACCCAACTGCTCAACCCAAGCACGACACGCCCTGGGACACGCCCGTGTCCCAGGCCGTGTCACCCAACTTTGCCAAATTCTGGGATTTGGGGTGTTACATAAAGCAATTATTAGCATTAGCTTACCAAATAATAACGACCCCAGCCCTCACCCAGGGGTGTCAGTGCTCCTTCCTTGCAGTCATTTAGCATATAAATATGATGGCAAATAGAACATGCAATTAAAGCACCATTCACCACCGACGTTAGGACTACCAGCCACATGCCCCGTGCACTCAGGACAAATTATCGGTGTATCGGAAATACACAGGGAACCACCTCCATTCTCAGCGACGGTTAGCATAATTTGAGCATTCACTAGTATTTTGGGCCAAATACAAAGACTCACCCTATACTATGACAAAGTCATGATGATCCCACAGATTAACTCTTTGACTCACTCCAAGTCGAATGCCATAAGGTTGGGTACAAATCAGCTCTTTCCCATTGCTCAAATCACCGGGCGCAACAAGCCACCATGTGGGTTAGCCACCCCCCTCTTTCTCATTCAAATCAATACATAACTCTATTATGTTCCATGGATGGCAATCACGGCAGCCTAAGAAGGGCCCCTTTGGGATCACACCTCAATACATTGTCCTTCAGGTCTCCATGAGATAGGCCTCATAATCATAGTGGCCCCCAGGTCTCCATGAGATTGGCTTCACAAAACACGCTCTTTGGGAGATACCGCCGACGGTAGCGCTACCTCTGCGTGGTAGGGGACATACTATCGATTCTTCCCCTCCAAACAGGTGTTTTCCTGGAGACCAACTCCAGTACTCTCTTTGCAGCAACATGCACACCCCACAACTCCGAACTTTACACGCTTACTACGAAGTCTTTTCCAGCATACAAAATAAACATCACCAATCCCGACCAACCTTTCTGGATGGGCTTCACACAACATACATATTTCATACTTTGATTCTGGATTCTAAATACAAAGACAATGTGGATATAACCGATCTACCCATCAGGAGAACTGCTTCCACGTACTCGTGGAGGGTCTACCCTCACATGCCAAAACAAAGGACTTCGCATGTCTAAGAATATGGATCGTTACCCTTGATGTTCGTTTCGGTGCCATGGGAGAGAATCTAGCTGGATGAAAATGACCGAAATGTATTTGCCTCCGCGGATCCGAACTTGGCTCGCGAATCAGAGCTCTAAAACTCCTACGGCGACAAGATCTCCTTCTTCTAACTCTCCTTCACTGTTTTGTCACTCTGTCGGTCGGAAGAGGAAAGCCATCTGAGGAAATGAATTGAAACTTATCTTCTCGGGCTTCAAACCGAGCTACCACTGCGTGGAAACTAGATACTGATGCGCGATATCTCAAGCATCAGCTTGTTCCGCAAGCCCACCGCCAAAAACCTCCAATCATGGGCCAATACATGGTCACGCCATAACTGCCCTGCTACCGACGTGCGGAAGATGATGCATTGCAACAATGCGCTGCTCTCAATGAACTGATGTTACTTCTTAGTGGTATCGCTATCGCTGGATGGTAGCTCATAGAGAAGATCTCCAAATAAATTAGATCCAGTATTACTAGTGTTAACGCTGACACCGGGCGGTAGCTTATAGAGAGCTTTGCACTTTAACTACCATGCTACCGCTGTGTTGTATCATCCTACCGCCGGCACAGTAATTCACTGAGAGCTTAACCAACAATTCTGCAGTGCTACCATTGGCATTGACCCTATCGTCGGGCAGTATCTAACATAATCTAACATCAGGTTACGAAAAACTCAGGGCGTTACAAATCTCCCATACTTAAATAAATTTCATCATGAAATTTATATGTTGTAGGAAAAAACGTAGAGGTATCAATATTATAAAAGCTTACCTTATGGAAATTACTCGGGATACTCCGATCTCATGTTTGCTCGCGCTCTCATGATAGTTTCTCAATACCACAGTTGTCCCGCCGGACTTTGACCATTCTGATTGACTTATTCCGCAGTTGCTTGACTTACGTATCTTCTATTCAAATGGGTTTGACCTTTGTTGTCAACCCACTGTTAATCGAGACCTTATTCGTAGCAACCACTTGCGTAGGCTCTTGCACCGCTTTCTGAAATACAAATATGAGTAATACATCATGTAGACCACTTAGTTCCATCAAAAGATTCAATCATTCGGCGGCTTCACCAATGCGCTCCAGTATCTCAAATGGCCCAAAGTACATCAGAGTTAGCCTTTTCAAGCGTCGAATCCTTAATACGCCCTTGAACGGTTTGATCTTTATATACACCCAATTGCCCACGGCGAACTCAACATTTCTGTACTTGGCATTATAATACTTAGCCTGCCTATCTTGAGCGATCAACAACCTCTCTCGGATTGTACGAATATTCTAAGTAGCATCCTCGACTTCCTTCTGCTTAAACAACGTTGATTCCCCTGTTTCCAACCACGATAAGGGAGTAAGACACTTTCTACCACAGATGGCCTCAAAGGTCACCATCTAAATACTTGTATGGTAGCTATTGTTGTAGATGAACTCGGGCATAAACAGGTGGTCCTACCACCACTTATCGAAATATAGGCGCACATGTGAAGCAAATCCTCCATCTTCCTGTTTACCCTCTAGGTCTGACCATCCATCTGCGGATGAAAGGCCGTACTGAACTTCAGTTTGGTACCCAACTTTTAATGTATAAGCATCCAATCATTAGACGTAAAGCAGCCATCTCGGTCACTAACAATGCTATGGGGCACACCATGCAATCGTACGATATTGTCAACATAAAGCTTCGCCAGCTTTTCCACTGAATCATCCTTCCTATTCGGAATGAAGTGCGACACTTTCGTTAAACGATCAACGATCACCCAAACGACATCGTTCCCCTTCTGAGATCTCGGCAAGCCTTGCATAAAATCAATAGATACGTTGTCGAATTTCCACTCTAGTATAGGAAATGACTTCAGAAATCTACCAAGCTTTTGATATTCAGCCTTTACTAGGGAAAAGGTCTGACACTTTGCCACATATAGAGTTATGTCCTTTTTCAATCCTGGCCACCAAATCAAATTTTTCATGTACTTGAATATCTTTGTGCTCCCCAGGTGGATTGAGTATTTCGTGAAATGTTCCTCGTACATCAACTCTTCACGTAATTTGCCCAAATTTGGGACACACAATCGACTGTACTTCCATAAAAGGCCATCACTAATAGTAAACTGGGCATTTGACCCATTCAAAGACTCTGTCAAGTAGCGCTTTATGCTGTCATCCAGCTCCAGCGCTTGCCGAAACCGACTTGCGAGGTCATATTACACATACGTCTAGTTCAAACTTGCTTCAGCAGTAGACCTGCTATCCACATAAGAGATCTCCAAGGCCTCCAAATCTCGAATAAGATGCTCATCATGCATCTATATCCAGTTGGCCTGTACAGGAATCATGCGGCTTAGCGCATCCACAACAACATTTCTCTTGCCAGGAATGTAATGCATTTTGAAGGTGTAGTGCCCAAGGAACTCCATTCACCTCCGCTAACGTATATTCAAGTCCTTCTAATCTAACAGATACTTCAGGCTCTTATGGTCTGTAAAAATATCGACCATTACGCCATACTGGTAGTTCCTCCAATGCTTCAAAGAGAATATCACGACTGTTAACTCCAAATCATGGACCAGATAATTCCTCTCGTGCACTTTCAATTGGCACGAGAGCATTGAGTGAGCAAGCATCACTCAACGCCTTTTGCCTTAGCTTATTCTTCAGCCTTTTCTGCATGCTTGGCGTTGAGAGCATTGAGTGAGCTCTCCTCAGTCAACGCTTTCTGCCTTAACCAATTTTCTGCTTCTTCAGCATCTTAAGCGTTGAGAGAGTTGAGTGAGCATGTCTCACTCAATGCTTTTTGCTTTAGCCAGATTTTCTGAATCATGGCGTTGAGAACGTTGATTGAGCACGCCTCACTCAATGCTTTCTGTCTTAGCCAAATGTTTTTGCTCCTTGTCATTGAGTGAGTAAGCTCCACTCAACACCAAACCACTTAACAGATTTGATTCTGTTTATCTAGCGTTGAGTGAGTAAGCTACAGTCAATGCATTTGGACTTAGCCAAATATCAACACATCTTTTTTGTGGCTTTGAATTACAAGGCAATACTCAACGAATAAGGAGTATGGCATTGAGTGAGTGATACTCAGTCAATGCCTGTGGACTTAGCCACATTTCTGCCATTTCTTCTTAGGCTTTTACTGCATTTGCATGTCTCACAGCCTTTTGTTGTATGGTGTTGAGTGAGTTTCATTCACTCAATGCCTATGGACTTGGCCATTTTCTCAGCTTGCCACTACTTTGGCTTTGACTGTTTGGGCTCCACTCAGCGTTGTAAGTCATCTGGCGTTGAGTGAATGATCTCCACTCAACGCCTGTGGATATGGACAGTTTTTTGTCTGTTCACACCTTAGGTAAGTATTTACCTGACCTAGCCACTTAGGCTATCCACACCTTAGATTAGTATTTACCTGACCTAGCCACTTAGGCTACCTGTCCCCTCATTGTTGCTAGGACATCCCTGCAAGCATGAACTCATGCACAAATCAAATACAACATTATGTATATCACTGATAAGATTGACTTCCTCAAATCTAGGACATTGTGGGCAATGGACCCAATAACCACCTCTTTACATGAACGTCTAGTGCGGATGTTGCTAAGGAAACTACCTTGCTGACCGGGCAGTTGATTCCTACCAGGATTTCCTGAATGATCTCTAGCCACTCCTCCATCTTTACTGCATTCTTTGTCCCATGGTACATCGGCGTAGACAAACCCTTGAATGCATTTAGCCAACTTGATCCCGGATTTAGCTGTTGGACTGGGGCTTGCTGGTCCCTGAAGGCCTCGAGGATGTCCATCATAGTCTGCCCCATATACATCTGCTAGAAATGTGTGGCAGCCGGAGGGGGAGGAATGACATCCTGTGGTACGGTGACCTGTGGGGGCTACACAGAAGTAAGTTTTATATTAGGATTGGCCTAACTCATTGTTTTAAATGGACTGTTTTCTATGACGTTTTACACATTGATACACCATTGCTTCCGCTGCATAGTTTGTCCGCAAACTAATACTCGAGTAGGGTGGCCTAGTGTTGTGGACTTCTTTCTCATATGATCGTTTGTTAAGTGATACCAGTTTGTAAGACCCCCTCCCCCCTACTAAGGAGGTTACCCGGTATTATGCCCAGAACCGTCGCCTTACGGTAACACTAGCACACTGTCTAGTCGACACCGCACGACGCCGATCCTGCCGGCTAGTACTATCATTCAACTTGTTGGATAATCGAGAAAAGAAGTACAACTATAACAGTAAATGAAAACTAGCAAGTCCACAAGTCACAGCAATATCATCATAATATATAAAGATGAAAGTTACATCAGTCTACAATGAGTACAAAAAAAGAGAGTTAGGGCTTATGCCCAATACATGACAAAATGGAATCAAATCTCTCCCTCACAACAACACTATGCGAAAGCGGAACTGAACATTCATCATCACCTGACGCTTAGCTGCGGTAATAGTACGTGGTATCTGCTCCTCAGGTCCTGCCACCTCGTCCTGCTGGTCGTACTGGTGCTCCAGCACCTCGAGCTCCTAAAATGATACAATCATAACCAACTGTTAATCATAAAGATTAGGCCATTTTGTCCTCACCTCACCCCGCGACTCCTAGGCACCGAGCGGGAGGACGAAAGCGGAGGACAACAAAGCAATACAAAATGGAAGCAGGTGGCAGTGGTACAACTCTATCATGAGCAAGTTTCTAATAGTTATATCATTATACTAATAGTTCTTATAGCACAAGTAAAGTATGTAATGCAGTAGTGAAAAGAAGTGAAATAGGTAAAGTATAACTAAAAGAAAGTGTTGTAATTAAAGTAAAGAAACTGAGCAGAAAGTAAACTATCTACCGCTACACTAACATCACAGGAGTACCTTAACTTAAATGAATGCCCATACAAACTTATAAGTTAAAGTTTCATAAATATAACTTATCATATAAAAGAGCACATACTAATTTATATGATAAGGATTTGTGCGTATGCTCTAAGTATGTATGTATAATATGATGTGCTGAGTTATGTGGGTTATGATTCATATAAGTGCAACTCACACACACGACTCTATGATCACAGACCTTTAGTTACCACTTTTTGGAGTTAGCTGAACTCTCTGGTACCACTATTGTGGCTACGACAATAGTGGAGAACGCGTCTCCACTTCCTAGGCAGGTATACACACTATCAGGCTTAGACCCTTCCTATGCCTCTGTATACGCCCGAGGTGCACTCTAGAGTCTTTGTGTACTATTTTGCTGGCTATGCCCACCAATCTTTTAGGTCAGGTGTGAATTATCTAGGATTGTCCTTCAGACCGCAGTATAAAACAAACTACTAGCCCCTCAAACCCTCACACCTCGCCAGAGTCACCGTACTATCGTGGGTGTGATGACTAGCCGGTACCACATGACCCGCCACTAATATGTTCGATGTGTATGCAAATTATTTCAAACCCGAGCCTCCATCTCGCAGGACCAACCTGTCCTGAAGTAAATCTTTCGAGCCTCCGGCTCGCAGGATTGAACCCGTCCTGTATCAAACACCCGAGCCTCTAGCTCGCAGGACTAAACTCATCCTATATCCCTCCAACCCTATACGTGTGAGTTTGTCACATCATTTCTCTTAACCTATTAGAATACTCTTGTCTAATTCATGTTATACATAGCAGCTTAGGGTTAATCCTTGGACTGCCTAGGGCATGCCTGGTGATGGGCTCTCGCGGGCACTTGGAACTATGATGGGCTGAAGCCCAAAGCTCCCTTTCTGAAGGACACTTACTTTTATTACTGTCTACCCATTATTAATACCCAAAATCTCGATGTTGCTCTTGAGTGAACCTAGTGACTTAAGGTACTGATTTGGAGAGCGACGAACTTTTGTCGGACCCCGTTATAGTTGTTCTCCTTGTGACTTGCACTCTAACACTCATTATTATGTGGTGACATACTTGTGATACAAACCAGAGTTTCAACTTCCCAGTACATCTCTTAATTTAACTATATCTCATCACCCTAAGTTCTCTAAATCTCTTTATTACTTCTACTAAACGCAGCCCATGACCTAATTCTAACCTATATGGGATGACTTCCAATTCCTTGGGCCAAAGACCTCCAAAATTTTATCATGCGTTTGTCATGTGTATAATATCGAATATTCAGAATTCCATCACTTTTTCTAATTATTTAGGACCATTATTTAATTTAATTAATCAAGTGACCTAGGTCACTTTGAACATAAACTACTCTAACCAGTGGTCCATTAGGTCTAGATAAATTATCTAAAGTTCATCTAAGTTAAAAATATTTGTTCACAAAAAATTCTAATTTTCCAATTTGATTTAAACATTATTTTCCATTTATGATTAAAATCTCATCATCTTCCTTTTTCAAATGAAGTTGTAAAAATAACCATGTAAAAATTCAGGGAAAATTTCAACTCACTAATATTAACAAGGTAATGGTCAAAACAGATTTCTATACTCGTAGTCAATGATTTGACCAAAGATATTCACATGTTAAGATAATTACAAAATATCACTATTATAGATTTCATCATAAATAATAATCCAAAAGTCTTAATAAAGTTTACAGGGGTTCATATTGCAGAAATAAGGGTCTAGACATTTTCTCATAATTTTCCATGAACCACTACTCATGTTTTTGATCAAAGTCTTATAAGGGTAAAAATATAATTACACTATTTATACATGGAATAATTCTAAAAAAAACTCATAAATTTCAAAGAAGTGAAATGACCTATTAGGGCTTGGATCAACAATTTGGAATTTTCTATATCCAGTAGCACTATTTTTCATTTTAACACCAAATGTGCTATTTTTGAAATAAATCGAACTTATGGGATTTTTTATTCCAAAAATCCCAATTTTCTCCTGAAAGAAGTATTTTACCTCTATAAGCCTCTGTCCAAAATTTCATGGACATGCATTGGGCCAAATGAGCTAAATTCCCAGTTTACCGCATTTTACTATTTACACACTATTTACAAATCTACTTTCATCTTGCATGTTGGATCTTTTAACATGCAGAGGTCCAAATGACTCCAAATTTTTACCAAGGCCATAGGATGACCTTAAAATCATGCCACCCAAATTTGGGGGCATTTGGAGTTGCAAAACTCACTAAATTAAATTTATTTAATAAAACTTTTTTTGACTAAAATTGTAGGAACATGTCCTCCAAAAATTCTGATTTTTGGACATAGTCTAAGTATGGTATACACATATGCATGACCTAAATTTCACTACATCTGGAATTATAATTTAGCCTAGGCATCCATTTGAAGTTCTGCCCTAGTATAGGAGCAGTCCTAGGAGGATTACCCTACAAGGAGCTATAGTGCTCTGAATTACATGTTTATTAAGCCCAAGATCTACATTTTTCGTATTGATGCCTTTCTCTGAATAAGCCTCTACAAGGCCTAAAATCAACATACAAGTAAGTTGTATATATGTGACAAAAAAGTAACATTTAAATAAAAACCTATAGTTTTAATATGCCAATTTTGGACAGCATCAGGTTATCTTCCCCGATGGTCAATGGCTGTGATCTTCCCAGCATGTAGCATTTTTGTTGCTTATTTCCCGACCACTAGGCCGCCTCCACTGCCGACAATTATCGACACCACCTCCGTGGAGGTGGTGGCTAGCGTTTCCCGGCGACATGGCCGCCGGAGGTGGCTCCTCCAGCAAACTCGAGCAAGAAGAAAAGCTCGAAATGCTCCCTCTATCTCCCATGGCATCGGGCTCATTTGAGCCGGATATCTCTCTAATGTGGATCTAGAAGACTATCACCGAGGGAGGGGAGGAGAAATGGACCTGGATGCGAGCTTGGCACCGGGTGTGGTAGTGGTGAGCCATGGCTGGCAAGAAAGGGGAGTGATAGATTAGTGTTTTGTTTCTTCCCTTTTATAAGAAGAATTAGGGTTTAAGTTGCTTGCCATGTTTTACCCTAATATCGGACCGCCATTCATTGCTTTAAATAGGTGTTCTTGAGAAGATCAATATATTAAATAGGTCTTGTTGAAGAGATCGGATTTAAATTATCCATCAGCGCTTATCCCGAATGATCCGGTTCAGGCCATACATATAAACCTGCAAACACAGCTTAGACCGAAAAAATATTCTTAGTCCAAAAGCGTTGAGTATCACTCGACGCTTAATAGAGTGGCGTCGAGTTCACTCAACGCACTCGACACTTCATCGAATAGCGTCGAGTTCACTCAACGCACTCAACGCCTTGTGATTCCAGAACAATTTTCTAAGTTAAATAACATGGCATTGAGTCCACTCAACGCACTCGATGCTTCATCGAATGACGTCAAGTTCACTCAACGCACTCGACACCTATTGATCCAGAATAATTTTTCTAATTGAAGGACCATGGCGTTGAGTCCACTCAACTCAATCGACGCTTCATCGCATGGCGTCGAGTTCACTCAACGCACTCGACGCCTATTGATCCAGAACAATTTTTCTAAGTTAAAGAGCTTCGCGTTGAGTGCACTCAATGCACTTGACGCTTCGTCGAACAGCATCGAGTTCACTAAACGCACTCGATGCCTATTGATTCAGAAAAACATTTCTAAGTTAAAGAGTGTGACGTTGAGTCCACTCAACGCACTCGATGCTTCGTCGAATGACATCGAGTTCATTCAACGCACTTGACGCTTATTGATCCAAAATAATTTTTCTAAGTTAAAGGGCATGGCGTTGAGTCCACTCGACGCACTCGACGCACTCAACTCTTTGTCAAATGGCATCGAGTTCACTCAATGCACTCGACGCCTATTGATTCAGAATAAGTTTTCTAAGTTAAAGTTGGCGTGAACCCTATAGTGGGCCATATGTCAATCCACCCTAACTCGTTGGGCCAAACATAGCCTAATCCTTTTTCACACACTGCATGTTCTACCCTAATCTAAGTTAAGGGGTCTAGAAGAAAATGGGATGCTACACCATCAACCTTGGGTATAATTTCACAAGCCTCGTCTCCCTTGAGTACAGTCACCTCCTCATCCTTGGCACTTTCCACCTCCATGACTACAATGACGCCTTCACAGCTATGTTAGAAAGTAGCGAAAAGAGAGAACAAGCGGATAAACTTTTGAATAATTGAAATTTTATTATCCAAAAAAGATATCATTTACAAAGGTATGACCTCCCTTATATAGAATGGAGGAGATGAGAGAGAGAGTATACAAACAATGTGGGACTAAACATTTATAGTACTGAGCGGCTAGAATAAAGGAGACCGCACAGGACGTGCGGTTAGACAGATGGGTTAACCGCTCGGCAACCCCAGCAGGATAGAACAGGCCGCAATGGTAGACCGATAGACCGCCCGGTCTCCAGGCTTCAGAGTGAGACCGTCAGACCGCTCGGTCAACAAACCGCTGGATCAGACCGCTAAGCCGCCCGGTCAATACTTCAACACTCCCCCTCAAGCTGGAGCATAGATATCTACCATGCCCAGCTTGTCACAAATGCGGAAGAAGGAAGTAGAAACCGGCTTGGTGAAGATATCTGCCAATTCCTTCTCAGACGTGACAAAAGGAGTACAGATCTGTTTCTTCAAAATCTCTTCCCGAATGAAGTGACAGTCAACCTCTATATGCTTTGTTCTCTCATGGAAGACCGGATTTCTGGATATGTGTATAGCGGCCTTGTTGTCACAGAACATAGGGAGAGGACAGTTATATACCTCGCCCAGGTCAAGCACGAGAGCCCGCAACCATTTTAACTCACACGTGGTTGACGCCATACTCCGGTATTCGGCTTCGGCACTGGATCTGGAGACAACAGACTGTTTCTTGCTCTTCCAACTCACGAGATTACCTCCAACAAAGGTACAAAAACCTGATGTGGATTTACGATCGCCTTTGTCATCCGCGTAACTTGAATCTGAGTAGGCCTCAACCCTCAGATGACCATTCTTCTGAAAGAGTAACCCTCTGCCTGGTGCTGCTTTGATATACTCTAAAATCCTCAGGGCGGACTGAAGATGGCACTCCCTAGGAGCTTGCATAAACTGACTGACCTTGCCTACAGCATAGGCGATGTCGGGTCTAGTCACCGTGAGATTGATGAGTTTGCCTACCAAACGTCTGTACCTTGTGACATCAGATAGAAGAGGCGAGTCATCCGTCCACGTTTTGTCTTCTCCAATAGCCATGGGAAAACGAGCTGGTTTGGCACCTGTCAATCCTGCTTCTCGTAGAAGATCAAGGGCATACTTCCGTTGAGAGAGAACCAAGGAGTCAAGTTTCCGAGAGATTTCTATCCCCAAAAAGTATTTCGGGGAGCCCATATCCTTCGTGACCAAGTGCTGACGGAGGTGCTTCTTCGTCAAGTCCACCCCATATCGGTCATCGCCAGTAAGGAGAATATCATCCACATATACGGCCAAAACCACCAGTCCCGAGGCCGTTTTGCGAATGAATAAGGAGTGATCTGTCGAACTCCTTTGAAAGCCGATGGTGGCCACAATACCACTGAATTTGTCGAACCATGCCCGAGGGCTCTGCTTTAGGCCATAAATGGCCTTCTTCAAATGACATACACGTGTCTCCCCCTGAGCAACATACCCAGGAGGTTGCTCCATATAGACGTCCTCCTGAAGATCGCCATAGAGAAAGGCATTCTTCACATCAAGCTGGGAAATAGCCCAAGCCCGGTTAACAGCCACAGAAAGGAGAACCCGGATGGTGCTGAGGCGAGCAACTGGAGAAAAGGTATCAAAGTAATCAACGCCGTAAGTCTGAGTGAAGCCCTTGGCCACCAGCCGGGCTTTGTAGCGATCCACAGTGCCGTCGGGGCGAAACTTCACAACGAAGACCCAGCGACAGCCAACCACATCAGTGCCCACGGGAGGAGGAACCAGGGTCCAGGTACCCCGTTCAGTAAGAGTAGCCATATCCTCATCCATGGCAGACTTCCAATGAGGGAGAGCGAGAGCCTCCTGGTAGGTGCGGGGAGTAGAAGTGGCAGAGATAGCCAAGGCAAAACACCTGCGAGAAGGAGAAAGCCGATCATAGGAAACAACAGTCGTGAGCGGGTGTTGAGTACACGCCCGCACCCCTTTGCGAAGGGCAATAGGAACATCCAGGTCAATGGGAGCGTCAGCGACGGGAGCGTCAGCGACCGGAGCGTCCGTGGTGGAGAAGGCTGGCCCGGGACTAGAGAGAGACGGCAGCGGAGAGGAGGGTGGATGGGTGGGAGGGGAGACGGACTGGGAAGGAGTCGGTGGAGGAGGAGACGAAGGTGGGAAAACGTCGAGAGGTGTGGAAGTATCTTGCTCGATCAGAGGGCCTGTGAATAAATAATAGATCGAGCTCACTATATTTCCTTCGCAAATTGGAGCCGGTGGGTTGGTGATCCTCTTCGATCTACGAAGAGCCTGATCACGACTACCTACCTCTGTCACTTCTTTTTGAGCAAGCTCTGTTACGAGGCAAAACTGGAGCATCGCTCCCCTTGCTTGCCGAACAAGAAGCCTCCGCCCTAGAACTAGAAGAAACTGGAGCATCACTCACCTTCTTCCTGAACAAGAAGCCTTTGCCCTGGAACTAGAAGTACCTGGAGCATTGCTCCCCTGCTTCCTGAACCAGAGGACTTCGTCTCAGAGGTATATTAACCTGAAGCTCCTCTACTGGTGACACAGGTAGCTCCAACAGAAGATCTTCAGTAGCTTTAACTTGCTCACCGTCCATCTTACTTTCATGCAGCTCCACAAAGGAGCCACCTCCATATGACATCAGCTCGTCCAAGACCACATCTCTTGAAACCACGAACTTATTCGTTAGTGGATCCATACACTTCCACCCCTTCTTACGCTCATCATATCCCACAAAGACAAGCTTCCTTGTCTTTGCATCTAGCTTTATCCTGAGAGTACATGGGAGATGTACGTAGCAGGTAGATCCGAACACCTGAAGGTGTTCCACGCTGGGCTTCTCTTTGAACATCAGCTCATGAGGAGACTTCATGTTGATCGAACTCAACCGCATCTAATTGATGACATATGCTGAGCAGGCCATCCCTTCCGCCCAGAAAGCCTTAGGAATTCCTTTGACATGAAGCCAACACTTGCAAGTATTGGTCAGATGATGGATCTTTCGATCTGCTACTCCATTTTGTTGCGGAGTATACCCACGAGAAAGCTATCTCTGGATTATATGCTTCCTGCAGAAGTTAGAGAACACGGTTGAACCGAATTCACCTTGGTTGCCCGTTCTCAACTTCTTAATCCGCAAGCCAAGCCAGTCTTCCACAAGCTTCTTGAACTCTACAAACAAACACAATGTGCCCGACTTCTCCTTCATGAAGTACACCCAAATGTACCTCTAGTAATCTTCAATAAATATCAGTATATACCTACTGCCTCCAAGACTGGCGGTGACAGCCAGTCCCAACACATCACCATGGATACACTCCAATAGTTGAGTACACCCGATCTGTTACTTATCAAACTTGAAGCGATAAGCCTCGCCGTATTGACATCCTGTGCAAACATGACCGTCGCCAAAGGATGAAAACCTAGGCAAGCCGTTCACAAGGCTCCTTACTGCCATCGCTTTCAACTTGTCTATCCCGACGTGTCCCAGTCTTTCATGCCAAATAGCTGCACTATCATTGGCCCTCATCCAATTCACATAAGAACTTGTTGATAACCCAACCAAGTTCATATCCACACTCCCTACAAGAGTCACGTTAATTGACTGAAGTTTAGCATTACTATCCTTCTTAAAGTGGGCAGGCTCATTGCATTTATAGCACCTTGGCCCTTACTTCCTCTTCTCATCACGCTTAGCAGATACACTCAACTCTTGCTGATATGTAGTAGAAGGACAATCACCAGCAGCCGAATTCTTCTTCTTTCCCCATCCCCTTTTCTTCCCTGAGAAGAGCACCTCACCATCTCCTCCAGAGATGGTGACTCCGACCATCTAACATGCTAAGCTCTCCTGCAAAGCCAGCAGGTTCTCTAGCTCAAGAAATGATGGTTGATTGGTCTAGCCTTCAATGTAAGTGACAAAGGCTGCATATTCCTTCCGCAAACCACAGATTATGTGCCTCTTTAGCTTCGCCTTCGAAATAGGCTCATCAGGGTCCAACACTGAAATCTCAGCGCACAAATTCTTCATCTTCAAGAAGAACTTTGAGATGGACAAATCTCCCTGAGTGGCTCTCGCCATCTCATTCTCTAGGAATTGCAGCCGATCTACATTATTCCTATTGAACAACCCATTGAGGGAAGTCCAAATCTCCGCAGCAGATCGACATCCAATGATTTGGTTAAAGAGTTCCGATGAGATAGCCCGCTTGAGAGTAAACTCAACCTTCGTGTTTGTCTTCCTCCAAGCACTCACCACACCAGCATTGCCAGCGACAGCAACCATTTCTTGCCTGTTGTCTCTGCAGAAGACTCCCAAAAGTCCTCGCCTAAAAGATAGCTTTCCATACATGACTTCCACTTTTCAAAGTTGGTCGATGTAAGAAGCTCAATTCCAAGACCTCTTGCCATTTCGCCTTCCATTGCACTATCTCTGGTTACTGCGACTCCCAGAAGCAATTAAGCAAACTGAGGGTTGATCACTTCTCAGCCTTTGATCCCTCTGATACCATGTAGAAGTTTGTGATAAGTGGAAAACGGGACACGAGGTGCAAGAACATTCAACCAAACTGAGCCCAAGTAAACCAAATGCAATCAGGAGAGCAAGAATCTTGTACTATAAAAAATCTTTACAGAGCGAGGCATACATGGAGAGACATGATTGCCAATGTACTCGATGGAAGTAGAAAAAATACAATGCAAGAGATAAGGCGCGGGGGCTCAAGGACTAAGCGCCGGCTCTGCTGCTAACCACTATGGAGTCCGCTGAAGCCTCTTGGTCGCAAGACTGCAACAAACCGCGTGGACTGCCCATTATTCCAATGCTGAAAAAGAACTATGTTGAGTACATTGGTCTCAATGTACTTGTTTTGAAGAAGTCTTCTCAGCTCAATGATATACACATTATTGTATTTGATAAATGTTAAGTTCATGTGTGCAGGTAAATAAAGCTAAGTACAAAGTGTCGAGACACTTAGAACTAGTGTCGAGACACACTGAACAAACTGTGTCGAGATAAAAAGAAGTTGCGTCGACACTAAAGCACCTGTGTCGACATAGTGTGTCGAGACTGAAGATAACTATGTCGACACTCCGAACTAGTGTCAACACACACTGAACAAGTTGTGTTGAGACAAAGAGAAGTTGTGTCGACACTAAGAACAACTATGTCGAGACTAAAGACGACTGTGTTGACACGCAGGACTAGTGTCGACACACTCTAATCAAGCTGTATAGAGACTGAAGACAACTGTTTCGACACTCAGGACTAGTATCGACACACTCTTTTCAAGCTGTGTCGAGACTGAAGACAATTGTGTCGACACACAGGACTTGTGTCGACACATTCCACATAAGTTGTGTCGATACAAGTTGAAGAGCTATGTCGACACATTCAGAAGTTTGTCGACACCACTACAAGAGCAGTGTCAACACCCAAGACTTGTGTCGACACATTTAACAGTCAAGGTTCAACACTTCAGCAGACATATTTCCTAAGTACAGAAATCAAGAGGGAGGTACTAACAATTGTCAGAACTTTCAGATGTTAGTTATTAACCGGATCAGTCGGTTACTCTAATCAGAGCCTATTTAAAGGAATCTAGTCTTCAAAAAAAGGAAGAAAGAAGCAGCATAATTTTGCGAAGACAAAAGTCTGAAGCATCAGGTACAATTTAGAAGGTGGAGAGAGGTCTGATCAAGAATCATCTTCAAGATCTTCCTAGCCTAGATCAACCCTAATTTCTACTTCAAGAATCTTTGAAAAGCTAAGAAGGGTTTGATCAGATCTATCTTGATAAAGATCAAAGGATGCACATTCATCAAGATCAGATCAAGAAGCTATTACTCAGATCTCTCTTCCTGGGTGACATTTTATAATTCAATTTTTCTTTTACCTCTCTCATTGTGTAAGATCTACTTGTAGATCTAAGTGGAGGAGAACTATTCTCATTTTTTCTTTGTAAGACTGTGTTATAAAGGCTGAGGTAGGGCTGGGATTGCCTAAGGTAGGAGAAGTTGGAAATTCTTTGAGGTGTGGGGAAGGTGTTGCCTGAGAAGTAGGAGTGTGGATTCATTATGAGGTAGAGTTCTTGGGAAGAACTTGAGGTGTAGGATCTTGGTGATCTGAGTGGTAAGACTTGTAAAGTCTAAGTTGTAGGAGTCGAGTGGGCTCTAAGATATAAGATCTAAGGATCTGAGTAAAGGAAAGAGAAGGAGTTTGGCCGAATCTAGTTCATTGCTAGATAGGGGAAGGGGGAAAGTGGATGTACCCATAAATTGGGGAACCAGTATAAATCTGTGTGCATTATGTTGTGTGTGCTGAATTGTTGTGCTGTGTTTATTTTCCTAATTGTTGTTAAGTATATCTTGATTATCCGCCTGAATTAATCATATTAAAGAAAGTAGTACTCTGATTATTAAAAAAGGGTATCATAATTTAAATTGGACCTATTCACCCCCCTCTAGGTCATTAGCAATCCTAAAGTAAACATTTACAATTGGTATCAGAGGGAGGTTCTCTGAAAAAGTCATAACAGCCTAGTGAGAATCCAAAGGATTATAGGGAAAGATATATCATGGCCCAGAGGGAAAATAATTCCATTAAGCTCTTTGTCCGGTCCAAAGGAAACTTTAGAATATGGAAAGAAAGAGTCAGATTATTCATGGGGGCAACAGATCCAAGAATATGCATCACATTGATTGAAGGACCTTTCATTCCCATGAAAGTGTCAGTTCTTGATGCAAACATCAAGACACCCAAGACTTGCATGGAAATAGATAAGGATGAAATCATTCTGGCCTCTATGGACAAGAGGGCTCAGAATATTATAGTAAGTGCAATAGATGATTCCACTTTTCAGAATCTGATTCATTGCAAGACAGCCAAAGAAATGTGGGAGTCTTTGATTGTTTACATGGAAGGAACTAAAGAGGTTAGAGATGATATAAAATCTCTGCTAAATCAATAGTATGAAGCCTTCAAACAAGATAAGAAAGATTCAGTGGCTGACTATTTTGAAAAGTTCTTCAGAATTATAAACAACCTGAGGACTTATGGCAGAAGTTTTACTAACTATGAACTTAATGACATGTTATTGAGGTACCTGAACAAGGAATGAGACATTAAGATATGTGACATAAGAGAAATGAGAAACTTAGCCAATATAGACCCCCGGGCCCTGTTTGGAAAGTTGTTGTCTCATAAATTACAGCTCAATCTTAGAAAGTCTGAAGAAGAATCAGGCAGAGCACACAATAGAGAAAAGACTTTGGCTCTAATGGCTGAGTCATCCAGAAAAGTCAGAGAGAAGCCAACTCTCTTGAAAAATTGGAAACTGCTTTTGAGTGTTTAGAATCATCCTCAACGGAAGGGGAACTAACTGAGGAGGAATTGTCTCTCTTCTCTAGACAATTCAAGAAGATGTTAAGGAGAAGAAAATAAAGCAGGTGGAAGGGTCAAGTTGGAGACCCTTCTCACAAAAAGATCAATCATCCAGAGAAACCTAGGAAGAAGAATTCTGGGGACAAGTATGGATCTTATCAGAACAAATACATTAAAACTAATATAGTGTGTTATTATTGCAACAGAAAAGGGCATGTCATAGCTGATTGCCCAACAAAAAGAAAGGAGAAAAAGTCAGAGAACTTGAAGGATGGACAACATAAGAAGACTGACAAAAGCTTCTTGGCAAAAAGATAATAGACACTGTCTGACAGTGAGTCTGTTTCATCAAGATCAGAAGAGGAGGAGGCTCTCATGGGCCTGATGGCTATTAAGGAAACTCAACCAGGAGAAGAAGATAAGGATTGTTCAGATCCTGCTAAGGTAAAATCAATCTCTCATAGTTTAGCCTCAGATTCTTTTTTTTGCATCAGAAAATGAATCATGTTCACACTCTTATAATAGTAAAGAACATGATTCAGACATTGAAGCAAATTTTAACTCACTTATCAACAGATAAGGGAAGTTACTAAAGACCTTGATTGCAAGCATACATCTTACTAAGGATCAAACTAGAGAATTAGAATCCTTGAGTGGAGTACCTTCTCAGTTGAGAAGTGCCAACACAAAGTTGGACCTACAAAAACTGAAACTTATAGAATTAATTAACAAGATAGATATCCAGACAGTGGTGATAATATAACAGGTCAAGACTATGAAAGACCTGAAAGCAAAGATTGCTCAGGAAATACAGCTCCTGACTCAATTCTCAAAACCTAAGTCAGTGCTACCTATCATAGATACCTTTTCTGCACCATTTAGAAGTGGTGTAGGGTATGGTAAGAATAAAAAGTTTAATAAAAAGTCTGCACCCAAGGGTAAAACTCCAAGTGGTCCAGATAGGCAACCAGTCAAGTATCTGTCTTCTAACAGATTCTTGAGATCATGTGTTCCTGGACACATGATGTCTGTGTTATCTACCAGTAAGGTCAATAAAGAGCCTTGTTCGAAGGATCGGATATCAAAAGGCAATATAAGTCAAGAACCACCACAAAAGGTGATCAATCCAAGAAGGCAAGGAATTCCTAGAGCTGATCCCAGTGTATCTCACCTAAATCTGAAAGGTAAGGGTGTAAATTTTGCACCTCTACCTTGGAAATTGGATGACAATTTTGTGTTGCACAAAAGAACAACTTCAAATGTGCAACCAAGGAAAATATACAACAAATTTGAGTGTTGGTATTGTGGGAAGGTTGATCATTTTGCCCTAGATTGTTGGTATAATCCAACAGCTCCTTCATATAAGTTTCAACCAGCTTTATTTAGAAAGACTGTTGTGTTTCACACAGCAAAGCCTAACAGGAACCAAGGCCCCAAAACTTGTTGGGTGCCTAAGATGAACTAATTTTTTGTTTGCAGGTGGAGCCAAGTACCACTAATAGGCCAGTATGGTACTTGGATAGTGGGTGTTCTAGGCATATGACTAGATCAAGGTGTTTACTAAGAGATTACACTGCAATTAAGAATGGACCAAAAGTAATCTTTGGAGGGTCAGAGAAAGGACTCACCAAGAGATATGGAAACATTTATAATGACCTAGTTACCATCACTAAATTGGCTTATATGGAAGGATTGAACCACAATCTAACAAGCATAAGTCAGCTTTGTGATATAGGATATGAAATTGTTTTCCACAATGACAAGTGTTTGATAAGGAATTCAAGTGATCAAGAGATCATCTTGTCAGGCACTAGGAGTGGAAACATTTATTTTCTAACTTTCCTTAGTATTAATGAACAATCACTTGTATGTCCTGTAGCTAGTGAGAAAGACATTTTGTGTGTACAGTGACATAAGAGGCTGGCTCACTTAAACTACAAAGCTATGAGTAAACTATTCTCTATGAATTTAGTTAGAAATAGTCCACAACTAAAATGCTCCAAAGAAGGCTTATGTCATGCATGTCAAACATGCAAATAAACAAAAGTCTCTTTTAAGAGCATTCAGTCCAAAGACACTGAGAGGTGTATGTACTTACTTCATATGGATCTATTTGGTCCTATGCAAGTTCTTAGTTTGGGTAGGAAGTCCTGTACCTATGTGATTTTGGATGATCACTCCAGGTTTGCTGGGTATTCTTCTTAAGGAGAAAGTCTGAAACACTAGACATCCTTGCTGACTTTGTCAAACAAATTTAGAATGAGATTATATGTTTTGTGGTTAATCTTAGAAGTGACTATGGTATAGAATTTCAATCTGAAAAGATGACAAATTTCTATAAGAAACTAGAAATCTTTCAGGAGTTCTCCTCTCCAAGAACACCACAGCAAAATGGAGTTATTGAGAGGAAAACTAGAACTCTTATTGAGGAAGCCAGAACAATGCTGAGTGATTCATCTCTCCAGAATATTTCTGGTCTGAGGATGTAAACATAGTATGCTATGTTCAAAATAGAGCATTGATCAATAAGTATCACAACAAGACTCCCTATGAACTAATGAAAGGTAGAAAACCAAATCTGTCCTACTTTAAAATTTTTGGTAGTAAGTGCTATGTTCTGGACAATGGAAAATTTATCTAACTAAGTTCTCAGAGAAATCCTATGAAGGAATCTTTGTAGGGTATAGTCTTCATAACAAAGCATATAGGATCTACAACTTGAAGCATCAGGTTATAGAAGAATCTATTAATGTAGTGTTTGATGAAGTATTTGTTTTATGTAATAAGATCTCTAACAGCTCTAATCTAGGTGTTGTAAACTCTAGAATGGAAAAAGCTAAAAATAAGTGACTCTCCTAACATAGAGTTAGACATTATAGACAATATAGAAATTCCTATAGAAGATACTACAACTACTCAGGGGGATAAAGAGAATCACCTTAATCCTCTTGTAGTACTAGGTGATGATAGACACCTTCCAGTGGCAGTTATACACCTTAGAGATCATCCTATAGATCAAATAATTGGTGATTCCAAATTATGAGTGACTACTAAAAGTAGACATCACAATGAGATTCTATACTCAAGTTTTCTCTCTCATGTAGAACATAAAAGGTTTGAAGAAGCCAATTCAGATTCCAACTAGATTATGGTTATGCAAGAAGTGCTAAATCAATTTGAGAGATGTAAAGTCTGGAGTCTAGTTTCTAGACCTAGTGATCACAATATTATAGGCACTAAGTGGATTTATAAAAATAAATTAGATAAATATGGGGTTATAGTTAAGAACAAAGCGAGATTAGTGGCTAAAGGATATAAATAAGAGGAAGGGTTAGATTATGACCATACCTTTGCACCTGTAGCTAGGCTAGAAACCATAAGATTGTTTTTAGCCCATGCAGCATTCAAAGGATACAAGGTCTACCAGATGGATGTAAAGTCAGCATTCCTAAATGGTACACTAAAGGAGGAAGTCTATGTAGAGCAGCCACCAGGTTTTGTTGAACCTAAACACAAAAACTATGTTTCAGATTGCACAAGGCTTTGTATGGGTTAAAACAGGCACCTAGAGCATGGTATGATACCCTGTCTACCTTTCTTATAGAGAAAAAGTTCTCTAGAGGAAAGATAGACAAGATACTATTTCTTAGGAACATCAAAGGATCAAGCATCTTAGTCCAAATTAATGTAGATGACATAATCTTTGGGTCTACTACTGAGAAGATGTGTAGCAAATTTGCAAGGCTTATGCAAGGCAAGTTGAAATGAGCAGCATTGGTGATCTAAAGTTCTTCTTGGGATTCCAAGTTAGACAATCTGAGGATGGAATATTCATCTCTCAATCTAAGTTCACTATGGAGTTGATTAAGAGATATGGTATGAAGAATTCTTCTACCATGAGAACTCCAATGGATTCTACAGTGTCAATACACAAGGATGAATTTAGAAAATCAGTTGATGAAACCTTGTATAGAGGCATCATTGGATCACTCCTGTATTTAACTGCTAGTAGGCCAGATATTCTATTCTCAACATGTGTCTGTGCAAGGTACCAAGCATGTCCCAAAGAGTCTCATTATTCTGTTGTTAAGAGAATGTTGAGATATCTTAAGGGCACACCTAATCTTGGGATTTGGTATCCTAGGGATAGTGATTTTGAACTTATTGGGTACATAGATGTAGATTTTGCAGGGTGTAAAGAAGACAGAAAAATTACTTCTAGAACTTGCCAGTTTCTAAGGAAAATACTTATCAGTTGGAGTAGCAAGAAGCAAACAAGTGTTGCTATCTCTATAGCAGAATCAGAGTACATATCTGCTGGGAGTTGCTGTGCACAGTTGTTGTGGATTCAAAATCAACTACTGGACTACAGTATACAACTAAGTAAATCTATTATGTTTTGTGATTCTACTTGTGAAATTTCTATTGCTAATAATCATGTTTCTCATAGTAGACCTAAACATATAGAAATTAGATATCCCTTTCTTAGAGAGAATGTTGAAAAAGAAAATATAAGCTTACAGTATACTCTAACAGAAAGACAAGTTGCTGACATTTTACAAAACCTCTAGATGAAAGTAAGTTCAATCATTTTAAATTTGAACTAGGCATGTTGAATATTGAATAAATACTTCCAATTAATTATAACAAAAGTTTATACAATTCTTAATAAGATGACTAATTAGGTATGCAAATATTTTAAAAAAACAACAAGAAAAATTTAAATTAGTCAAGAAATATTATTTAGAACACAAAATTTGTCTAAGTCAAAGATTTGTGTCGAGACACTAGAGTGTGTGTCGACACTATTAGTACAGGTGTGTCCAGACACCACAGTGTGTGTCGACACTATTAGAAAAGGTATGTCAAGACACGAGACAGTGTGTCGACACTGATTAGCAGATTTGTGTCGAGACATTAAAATTTAGTGTCAAGACCTTAAGGTTTGTGTCGAGAAACATAAACCTTATATCGACTTAAGTCGACACATCACGACAGATTAGGTCTTCTTTGTCGACACCAGATATTGCAAAATAATGAGAAAATTACTAAATGCAGCGCGCCTTTTCACCTTCAAAAGACTGATACTATAAATAGGAGGTATTAGTTTTTTCGACTTCATTCGCCAGAAATCCTAAGAGACTGATCACTGTGTGTCGAGACCTACAAATCCATACTCGACACCTCATAGACTCAAGTTCTTTCAACAAGAATGACACCAAAGATGGACGACAACATCAATGAGGGATACGAGCTGGTGCGCAATGCATTCGGCTCCGCTTCTGATGATATAAAGAACGTGATTGACCTAGTAAATGAGGCTGGTCTAGAGTATCTTCTTTTAGAACCAAAAATAATTTGGAAGTGAGAGGTATCTGAATTTTATTCTAATGCCTCATTAAACCCTAAGCCAGACAAGATAAAATCCTATGTTAATGGAGCAAGGATAAATGTAACAACCAAAAGACTAACTAAAGTCTTTCAAATTCCAAGAACAGCACAGGATCATGAACTGGATTCAAGCAAGACAGCTGAGGCCCTAGATTGGTGTGGACTAGCTCCAACCACTAGTTTTGCAAATTCTTTAAACAAGAAGGGAATGAATTCCCAAGGAAAATTTTTATGTGAAATAGTAGGAAAGGTACTCATCTCAAGACTGGAGCACATGACAGGCTTTCTAAAGTCATGTTTAACCTGATGACAAGAATTATCTTCAAGATCACAACTGACTGGAATAGGGTGGTGTTTGATAAGATTGCAGAAGGAATTCAGAAGCCCAATATGGGCAGAATAATTAGTTTATATCTGGTAAGGGTCATCCCAGATAATATAAATCGGAAAAATGGAATTAAGGTAAATCATATGAGGAGAATGGACCTGAGAATCCTGTTTAGATGGGACAGATTTTTGACTAAAGAGACATCAGAACCTAAAAGGACAAAAGAGGTAAAAGGAAAGAAATCTGTGGTTGAGGAAGTTGTATCCTCTAGTGATTCTGAAGAAGAGGTACACTTCAGTTCAGATTATAATGCATTGGAAGAACAAGGCAGATCTCCTATGCTTTCCCCAGAGACCAGTGTACTGGTGCAGGGGGAGAACATTCCAGAAAAAGAACTAACTGAGGGGGAGAACCTCAATGCATTACTAATGGATACAACAACTACAATAATAATGAATGTTGTTCAGGACGTAGAGAAATCCAAAAATCTTGAACATCAAATCTCTGAACAAGAGAATGAAGATGAAGTTCTTATGTCAAAAGAATCAAACAACCAGGAGGAGAGAATTGAGGATTATCAGATTGAGATACCTGATGTTGTAATTCAGCATGCAGATATTACAATGGACAATATCAATATTGATAAGGAAGGTACAAGAATTGAGAGGGAGTTGGCCCCTGATACTGAGAAAACTAAATAGACACCTCAAGTTGAAGAGGTCAGTTCTTCTGAATCTGAGAATGTTGAAGGTTCTCAACTGAAGAAAAGGAAATTTTCTGAAATTAAGAAGAGGAGCAAGAGCTATAAGCAATATCTTCAATTTGGACCACCATTAGTTCCTACAATGGATCATAGTTCTTTGCTAGTTTAACTACAGATCTGTTGGATCCCTAGTTTGATTTGGGCTAGGTTGACTAACTTAGGATGATGTGACCCAACATGTATAGCCAGGGTCATAGTTATGTCCTAGAGTATAGGACAAGTCCTCAGTAACAACATCACATGGACAAGCCATCATCAGACTGCCAGAGACTCAAGACTTAGAGTTTTTCCAGAGATTTAGAGATTTCTCAAGAAATTAAGTAAAATGAGTTCGACGTTCGTCGAACTCAGGTCGATGATAGTCGTTCTCAGCTCGACGATCTTAGAAAAATATTCTCTGTGCTGAGTTCGACGAACTTCAGTCATAGATCGACGATCCTTGGACTCCACCTTCAGAATTCTAAATCCAGACTGTTCTCTAGACTCAGGTCGACGAACCTAGTTCTCAGGTCGATAAAACTTCATTTTTTGCTCAACGATTTCTGGACTTCCACTTCAACTCTATTGCCAGAGGTTTATCAATTTTTCTCTAAGTCCAGAATCATTTTCAGTTCGACGAATTCAAGGTTCTCAAGACTTAGCTCGACAAACACTATTCTTTAGTCGACGAATCTTTGGACTACTACAGCATTCTGTCGAGACAATGTTCTCTAGTCTCAGGTCGACGAACTCAGTTCTCTGCCCGACGAATTCTGGAACCAAAAGACTTGTATCGACACTCAGATTATATGTCAACACCAACTGAGTCGACACTAGAAGAACTTGTGTCGTCACACAGATCATCAGTCGACACTATGGAAAGATTATGTCGACACCACACAGAAGACTTGTGTTGACACACAGAATATCTGACAACTCCAGAATAGTTGCTGAACCCCAGTTGACGAACACATTTACCAGCTCGACGAACTTCAGATAGAATAGGCAAAGTTTAAAAGAAACAGTAGTTCAGTTTCCAGCTCGACAATTCTGCAACTCAGCTCGACGAACATAAGTCATCAGGTCGACGAACTGCAGACTCAGCTCGACGAATTCTACTATCTGTTCGACAATTCCAGACTTAGTTATTTCGGGCCTTCTGTACCCACTCTAATGCTATAATTCCTGAGTAATTAATTCTCTAACATTCTCTGAATGTAACCGTTAGAAGGAGCATTAATTATGGTCTTCTCCAGGATTATTTCTTGCCGTTTTTCATGGGACAGTTGGGGAAATAAATCATTGCCCTTTATTCTCAAGGCTGTCAACATTAATTGCAGAAGATTTCAAATTTTTGAAAGACAGATTTCGATAGAAATATAAAAGAACAGAAGAGAATAACGGACATATAGATAGATAGACAGAATCAATCAAGGATTATAAAGAATGTTTTTTCACATAGCACAGGACTCTCAGAGGCATATAGAGATTACAGAGAAACATTTATTCTTGAACAATCTGCTCTGTCAACAAGAAGCATTCTCTGATACAGAGAAACCCTTGACTAGAATCTCATCAGTACCTGAAGAAGAAGAACAACAATACCTATATCTAGAGTCTTCTTTCTTCAAGTACTCCAGGACACTTCAAAAGGACATCATCAGTCCCATCTGTCAAAGAAGTTCCTGAAGATTATTGCTGGTCAAGAATTCAGTTTGAAGACCTATCACCCTGAAGCTTAGCTCCTATTTTTCTCTGATTCATTCTACATCTCAGGGGGAGCCTTAAGCTATAATCAAATCCATAGTCTTCTCAGTTGTATATTGAGAAAGAGAAGACAAAATCATCTCTCACCCCCCACTATATAAAAGGTTGTCATCTCCCTTCAAAAGTGATTCCTTGGTTGCAAGTCTCGTGATCAAAAGACTTGGGTTGGTTTTTGAGCACCTAATCAAAAGCTCATTGGTGTCAGGCACCTGATCAAAAATCTGAGTGGATTCCTACCAAGGGTGGTAGAAGAGTGGATGTACCCAGGTTGGGGAACCACTATAAAATTCTTGTGTCATCTGGTTGCCTCTTTTTCTTTTGTTCTTGTTGTGCTTGTGCTTTAGGTTTATTGTGTGCTAGCTATATTTATTTCTGCACTTTTAATTTACAGCAAAAGCTATAATAGCTGTTAAGAAATTTTTAAGAATACTCTATTCACCCCCCCCCCCCTCTAGAGTATTTCAGATCTAACTCTCACTTTCAATTGATATCAGAGGAGGTTCCTTTGGTTGTACAAGCTAAACCTTGAACCAAAGATCCTTTGTTAGATCTACACATTATTTTATTTTCATTTAGATAATAAACACAGCCATGGCACAGAACAAGGATTATGCAAGCACCAGACCTCCAGTTTGCAACCTTAATAGGTTTGCCATCTGGAAGGCAAGAATCAAGTTGTACATGAACTCTATTGATGAAGGCATCTACAACTCTATTTTGACAGGTCCCCCACAGGCATCTACATCTACAACATCTTCCAGCAACAACGCAGTCCCACCACCTGAGTGGACTGAAGCCTAGAAGAAAGCAAAGATTGCTGATGCTAAAGCCATGAACATATTGGCTCAGGCTATGTTAGATGACGTCTTTCAGAAGGTGGCTGAGTGCACCTCTGCAAAAGCAATCTGGGATTCACTTAATCAAATGGTTGTTGGCTCAGCAGATGAGAGGAAAGATAGGAGATCTAACCTCATCACACTATATGAGAACTTTAAGAAGGAAGAAGCTAAGACAGTTTCTGATATGTACAATAGGTTACGCTCAATTATCAATGAGCTAAAAACCTTGGATAAGAACATCACTCTTATTGAAGTGAATGACAAGATCCTGATGTGCTTCCCAAGTTTATGGGATACAATAATCTGGCCCATCAAGGAGGCCAGATGCCTGAATGATATTTCAACTGAATCTCTATTAGGCAAACTGAAGTCATATGAACAGCTGATAAAAACCAGGGAGGCAACTGAACAAAGAACACCTCCAGCAGCCAGAAGAGAACAAAGTATTACCTTCAAAGCCACTAAAGATACATAGACTGCAACAGCAAATGAAGAGCTCATGAGTCTCTTTACTAAAAGATTCTACAAGATGGTCAGAAAGGATTTCAGGACAAAGCCATCAAGAAAAGATGACAAGCTAAAATATGACAAGACACCAACCGAAGAAATTGTGTGCTATGGATGCAGGAAGCCTGGGCACTTCCTCTCTGAGTGTCCAGAGAACCAGAAGAAAGAGAAGAGAGAAGGAAACCAGAAGACAGCACACCAGCAAACCCTCTTCCAGCAAGCACAAGAAGAAGGAAAAGGGCTTTGTGGCTGAGACCTGGAGTGAGACAGAAAAAGAGTCAACATCTTCAAGCTCCAGTGAAGATGAGGAAAAAGAAAGAGCAAAGGAGGTTTGCCTCATGGCAATTGATGCCTCCAGAAGTCACATAGAAGAATAAGAGTCTGAAGATGAAGGAGTGTTTGAATCAGAGGTAGATCAAGTATTGTCATCCTTTAACTACAGCTCTGAAACATTTAAATCTGATTTCAAGTTAATGTGCATAGATTTGATTAATTCTGAAAAAGAAATTAAAATTCTTAGGGAAAAATTAAGAAACTTAGAGGATGTTCAATCTAAAAATATTAGGTTAAAAGATGAATTAACCTTAGCAAATGAAAAGATAATTTCACTAAAAACTGAGCTTTGTGTGGCCAAACAACTTGAGGAAACTCTCAATGGGAGAAGCCTCGAGCTGATGGATATCACAAGTACTGTTAATGTCAGACTTAATGGCACGCAAGTCTTGGGTGCTCCATCAGGTTTGCCCCCCATTCTCAGGAAAAATATTTTATCAACCCCAATAAAATTTGTATCTGCTAAAGGGAAAGAAACAGTAAATGACAAACAAACAGTAGAAAAGATCCCTAAGACAGTAGGACATAAAACCAAAAACCAGAAAATACCTAGTAAAAACAAGGTTCAGCAATTTTCGTCGAACTCAGATCGATGAAATGGGGCCAGTTCATCGAACCCAGATCGACGAACTCTGAATGCAAACTATAGTTACATTTATTCGTCTAACTGCGATCGACGAACTCTGTATGGTTCGTCGAGCAGAGATCGACGAACATGGGGCACAGAGAATGAACATGTTCATTCTCTGGGCAGAGATCGACGATCTCAACCCAATTCTTCGAACTCTGTTCGATGAACTTACAGAAATTCGTCGAACCCAGGAAGACTTAATCAAAACTATAATTCCAATAGAAACTTAAATGTTTCTAAGAAATCATTTAATCCACTAGCTGACTGGATCATACCACCTAGGAGATATCACCCCCTAGGATATAAGTCCCAACCTAAATTCTTTGTTATTTCCAGCTTCTCTTATTAGCAATACAAAGGACCCAAGGTAACCTGGGTCAAAAACCATTAACTGTTTTCTATTGCAGGTGCAGAGCTATCCAGGGGTAAATCAAACTTGATAGCTGGACAGTGGCTGCTCCAAACATATAACTGGAAGCAAGGACATCTTATCCAACTACAAGTCCAAGCTGGGCCAAAGGTTGTCTTTGGTGACTCCAAATGTGGTCAGTCAGAAGGATTTGGAGAAGTAAGAATAGGAGTTGTCACATTCAAAAAGGTGACATATGTAAGTGCACTCAAGCATAACCTCATCTCCATAAGTCAATTATGTGATGATGGTTATCAGGTACACTTTAACCTATCCACTTGTTCTATTATTAATAAAAACAACCAAATAGTTTTAACTGGAAATAGATAAGGAAATATATACTTAGTAAATTTTCTTTCTACCAAAACTGATATCTGTTTACTTAATTTAACTAGTAATCAGAATGACTTATGGAACAAAAGACTAGGTCATGTAAATCTGAAAAACATTGCTAGGCTATCTAAACACAACCTTGTTAGAGGTCTACCTTCTGGTCCCTACAAGAAGGAAGGTCTCTGCAGGTCTTGTCAATTAGGCAAGTAAACTAAAAATAGTTTTAAATCAGTTAATAAGAGTGATTCACCTAGGATTTTGTACTTGCTACATTTGGATATCTTTGGACCCATTGTTGTACAAAGCTTAGGATGGAAATCCTACACTTTGGTTATAGTGGATGACTTCTCCAGGTTCGTTGGGTATTCTTTCTGAGATCTAAGTCAGATACCTTCAAGGTTCTTACAGATTTTCTCAGGACCATATAGATTGGATCTCTTTGATCATAAGTGATCATGGTACAGAGTTTTAGTCTCTTCTTATGCATGAGTTCTGTGAGAAGGAAGATATCAGGCATTGCATCTCAGCTCCTAGAACTCCCCAACAAAATGGGGTAGCTGAAAGGAAAAATAGGACACTCATTGAAGCTGTAGGTACATTGCTTGCAGATGCTTACATGCCCTTAACCTTTTGGGCAGAGGCTGTAAGCACAACAAATTATGTCCTGAATAGGAGCCTAATTCACAAACTAAAGAACAGGACTCCCTATGAATTGCTCAAAGGGAAGAAACCTAAAATCAACTACTTCAAAGTATTTGGATGCTTATGTTACATTCATAACAACAACAAAAACTACATTAGAAAGTTTGAGGCTAAGGCTGAAGAGGGAGTTTTTGTAGGATACTCCCAAGTAAGCAAGGCCTATAGTGTTTTTAATAAATCAACATTAAAAATTGAAGAATCCATTCATGTTTCATTTGATGAGACTAACATGTATTGTAAGGAGAAAGAAGTTTCTACCAATAGCAACTTGAAGGTACCCCACTTGTGTGAGACCTTGGATGGACTAAACCTCACCCAAGAGGTTCCAACTCATTCCTCTCCACAAGCCATTAAAGAAAGTGAAGAAGAAGAAGCTAAAGAAAATTAATCTCTGCCAACAGCAAATACAATTCCACAGGAGGAATTAATTCCAAATGCTATTGCACAACCAACTCCACCCACTGATTTTGTCACACTTAGGGATCACCCCAGATCTCAAGTGATTGGAGACATATCAGCAGGTGTACAGACAAGGCATCAACTCACCCAAGATTTAATGCATGCATGTTTTCTCTCTCAGGTTGAACCTCTATCCATCCATGATGCTGAGCAGGATACCCACTGGATCCTTACAATGCAGGAGGAACTTGATTAATTTGAGAGATGTAGAGTTTGGAATTTGGTTCCAAGACCCAAAAACTACCCAGTTATTGGAAACAAATGGGTTTTTAGAAACAAGCTAGATGCCCAAGGAATCATTGTGATAAACAAGGTTAGGCTTGTTGCTCAAGGATATAGGCAAGAAGAAGGAATTGATTATGATCAAACCTTTGCACCTGTTGCAAGGTTGGAAGCCAAAAGAATATTCCTTACCTATGTAGCATACAAGAGATTCAATGTCTTCCAAATGGATGTGAAGAGTGCTTTTCTAAATGGAGTGCTAAAAGAAGAGGTTTATGTAGAACAACCTCCAGGTTTTGTTTCTCCAGCTTACCCCTCTCATGTTTTTAAATTACATAAGGCTCTGTATGGTCTAAAGCAAGCTCCAAGAGCTTGGTATGAGACCTTAGCTAGTTTTCTATTAGAGCATAGATTTACAAGAGGAACTGTAGATAAAACATTTTTCACTAGACATCATAAGGACAAAATCTTATTAGTACAAATCTATGTGGATGATATTATATTTGGCTATACAGATTCCAAATTATGCATGAGGTTCTCTGACCTCATGCATTCCAAATTTGAAATGAGTAGCATGGGTGAGCTTTCCTACTTCCTTGGCCTCCAAGTGAAGCATCTCCCTAATGGCATCTTCATCTCTCAAGTAAAATATGCTAAAAAACTTCTAAAGAAGTTTGGGATGGCAGATGCCTCACCAAAGAAAACACCCATGGCTACCAATGCTGTTGTGGACTCTGATGTACCAGGGAAACCTGTGGATTAGAAACTTTATATGGGTATTGTTGGGTCCCTATTATACCTCACAGCAAGTAGGCCAGATATTATGTTTGCCACATGTCTTTGTGCTAGGTTCCAAGTGAACCCTAAAGAATCTCACCTAATTTTACTAAAAAGGATTTTGAGATATATAAAGAGTTGTCCTAATCTAGGCCTATGGTATCCTGTTGAATCATAATTTGAGTTAACTGGATACTCTGATGCTGATTTTGCTGGATGCAGGATAGATAGAAAAAGTACTTCAGGGACTTGCCAGTTCCTGGGGATGAGATTAGTATCTTGGTTTTGTAAAAAGCAAACATCAGTGTCAACCTCAACTGCTGAAGCAGAATATATTACAGCAGGCAGCTGTTGTTCATAGATGCTTTGGATACAAAATCAACTTCTAGATTATGGGTTCAACTTAAATAATTCAACCCTACTCTGTGATAATACAAGTGTTATAGCCATAGCCCAGAATCCAGTTTACCATAGTAGGACAAAACATATTGATATAAGACATCATTTCATTAGAGAGTGTGTAGACAAAAATAAAATCAAGCTTGTCTATATCTACACTGATTTACAAAGGGCTGATATATTCACCAAACCTCTGGATGAGAGAAATCATATGTTCTTTGTAAATCAACTTGGAATTATCAATGGAAAAGACTTTGTTTAATTTCTGTCTGCACTCGACGAATATTCCAAAGTTCGTCGAACGGAGTTCGACGAATCGGGGAAAGTTTGAGAGATATTCGTCGAACGGAGATCGATGAACTCTCTGTGAGTGAAACAATTTTCGTCGAACGGAGTTCGACGAACTTGCTTCAGAAGATATACGTCGAACGGAGTGCGACGAACTGTCTACAATTCTTCTGGATAAGATCAACGAATTATTTCATTCAAAATTATTTCGTCGAACTCAGTTCGAAGAATTATTTCTATTTTCGTGGAACGGAGTCTGTCGATTCATATTCTTGAAAACCCTATATTTAGGTTTTCTTCGACTTCCGTCCCGCGCTTTCTGTTCCTTTGCACTTGATCGCCATTTTTGTGTCTCTCGTGTAGGTGATTCCATGGCGATTCAGGCAAGCATTCTCGCAGGCATGAAGTTCGATACAGGTTTTGATGTGGACTTCGATTCGTTTCGGCATTTTGATCCCATATTCCTTTACATTTTGGAACTACTTGAAGAACAAGAACTAAAAACCTTGATGACAAGAAGAATCAAACTGCACAGCACTGAAATCAGAGAATGGGTCTACACCCTATCGCTAACAGAGGAGAATATGATGACAGGCACCATTGCGGGTAACCCTGTCTCCTTAACTCTTGCAATTTTAACTGAAATTTTTGGATTAAGGAATGGAGAAGACCAACTAGAGATTGAAATAGAGGAGTCTGACATGATTTTGGGCCTAATGGGTTATACTGGAGATAACCCTAATAAACTATTGAAGAAACACCTCTCTACCCCTTACAAGTTTTTGGCAGATTAGGTTGGAAAAGTTTTGCTTGGGAAACATACTGCCCATGACTACATCACCAGACACCAGTTTCTGGTCATGTGTGCAATCATAAATAAGAAACTGGTGGATTGGGTACAGATTCTTTTTGATCTGATACAGAAGAAAAACAATAAAAAGTAAGTATGCTTTGGAAGGATCCTAGGGATCTTCTTACAAGAAAAAACTGCTTAATCCCTGGTCTCACAGACCATATTCATCAATGCCAGTAAAATGCTCACATGTGCCTTATTTGGTAGGTGGGAGAGGACCATCATTAAGCCATCCAAGGCTTCTACCTCTTCCACCCTAGCTTCTGAAGGCACCAGGGCTGTTAAAACCACTCCCTAACCTACTGAAGAGATTCATCCAACACCACCATCTCTTCCAGCCCCCCTTCCAGCAACATAAATCCATCCCTCTTCCACACTTCCATCATCCCCTACTCAACCTCCTACTCCACCAGAATCTCCACATGCTTCACTAGCACCATCTCCTCCATCATCTCCCCTTCCTCCTCATTTAACCTCCATACCATCTTTCAACATACCACCATCTCCTCCTAATTCCCCTCTTCCTCCAATCACCCACATGGAAGATGCCATCCATCCATCCCCATCAACATCGACCATCCCTCAACATGCATCCCCTCATAATGTTCACATTCCAGATGCTCCACTTTCTATCCCTTCCACAGTTCCCACTTCTACACCTTTTGCAACACCATCTACCACTCCACCGTTGGACACCTCCACCATTACTTCTCTCATTGCCCTCCTCACTCCCCTTCTCAAAACACTAATAGCAGAGGCCATTACACCTCTTGCTACTTCAATTACTACCCTATCTGCACAGATCACTGCCCTCACTACTGCCCCCTCTTCAGTTAGGGGCATGTCTTCAGGTCATCTTGAAACCATGCAGGGGGAGATGTCTGATGATGTAGTTGCAGTAGTTCCTGCAGTAGGAGCTCCAGCAGCAGAGGCAGCAATAGTAGCAGCAGACTGTACAGAGTATATTAATACAAATGATCTTGATTTTATTAATTTTATTGATACTGACATGGACTTGGAAGAGTCAGTCTCTGAGACACTAATTACTGGTGGTGATTTCATCATTAATCCCACAGTTGATTTAGAAACTTTGTTGAGTATTTTTGATACTGTACATTTGAATTACCTTCCAGCTGAGATTATTAAGCCATACTTGACTATTATACCATATACTTCCCACATCTCTTCAAAAGTTGCTAAGCAACTTAGGGAAAGTTTTGTTATTGCACAGCCAGCAGTCACTCCACTTCCAGAAGTAGTGGTTATTCCCATTTCTTCAATAATACCTTCAGCACCAACCATTGTCATGGATGACTCCCCCATGACAGATATAGATGAACTGATCTTGGCTGATATTGAAGATGAAAATAAGGTAGCAGCTGAAAGCTTTGTAGCTTCTCCTCCAACTCTTGTTGAAACTCCTGCTCCTGCTCCAGAAAAGCCTGTTATTTCTACTGAGGCTTTTAAAGCTTTGAATGATATATATGATAACCCTCAGGGTTCTGAAAATGATGATGATGAAGATGAGGATGAGGACTCAGATGAGGAGGATACAAAGAAAAGGAAGCAAGTATCAAAGAAAAGAAAAGCTCCTCCTCCTCCTGCTCCTAAGCCTAATCCAAATAATAACACTCCCTATTACATTTTTCTAAAGATAACACCATATAAATGGATGCCAGCATGGACGTGGCTATCTAAGAATCAGCAGAAAGAAAGGAAGAAGAGTAGAAGGTACCCTCCTCCACCAGTTCAAAGGAATAAAAAAGATCCACCACCACCTCCTCCTGCAGCTGGTGCTCCTGGTTCAAGAACTCAAAGGTCTGCCCCTGTTCAAACTTATCAAATACATCATGACAGATCTTCCCCTGGTAGCAGTCAGCACAGGCAACACTCTTCAGGAAAATAACATCAGCAGCAACAGCAACATCAGCAGCAACAACAACATCAGCAACAACAACATCAACAGCATCAACATCAAAAAGCTGAATGTGCTAGAAGATCAACCTCTCCTCCTATTCCTTATGAAGATCCAGAAACAGCCAACACAGCTAAAATGGCTAGGTTCGAGGAACTAGTAGGCCTTTCTATGATTAACAAGGCAAAGGCTGAAGGGAAGGATATTTTTGAATAACTACAATGTCCAAATACAGGAGAGAAGAACTGAAAAGGTTTGAAAAGGCTAACGAAATTTTTAATATTAATGATTATATGAAATTACATCCTGAAGCAGTGGTCCCTAGAGCTACATCTCTAAAGATTATAGGGGCTACTGACATGACAATGACTGTGGAACAAGCCTCAAATCCAAACAGGGAAATAATATTTACCAAGCCAGGAGACATGGGTAAGGATGTAAAGCATCAGAAGAAGAAGCAGAAGAAATGAAATCTGAACTATTTTATTTCTATTTTTCTCTCTTAAAAACTGTTTCATATTGTCTGAACAAAGCTCTTGTTTAAATATATCTGCTGCATATGTTAATTATCTCTGCCAGATATATGTTTTTCCTGCTTTGTTTACTTTATGTTTTTATTTTGAGTCTATTAGTGACCTCACCCAAATAGAGAGAGATTGTTGGATCCCTAGTTTGATTTAGGCTAGGTTCACTAACTTAGGATGATGTGACCCAACATGTATAGCCAGGGTCATAGTTGTGTCCTAGAGTCTAGGCCAAGTCCTCAGTAACTACATCACATGGAGAAGCTATAATCAGACTGCCAGAGACTCAAGACTTAGAGTTTTTCCAGAGATTCAGAGATTTCTCAAGAAACTAAGTAAAATGAGTTCGACATTCGTCGAACTCAGGTAGACGATAGTCATTCTCAGCTCGACGATCTTAGAGAAATATTCTCTGAGCTGAGCTCGACGAACTTCAGTCACAGATCGACGATCCTTGGACTCCACCTTCAGAATTCTAAGTCCAGATTGTTCTCTAGACTCAGGTCGATGAACCTTATTCTCAGGTTGACGAACTTCATTCTTTGCTCGACGATTTCTGGACTTCCACTTCAACTCTATTGCCAGAGGTTTATCAATTTTTCTCTAAGTCCAGAATCATTTTTAGTTCGACAAATTCAAGGTTCTCCAAACTTAGCTCGACGAACACTACTCTTTGGTCGATGAATCTTTAGACTACTACAGCATTCTGTCGAGACAATGTTCTCTAGTCTCAGGTCGACGAACTCAGTTCTCTGCCAGACGAATTCTGGAACCAAAAGACTTGTGTCGACACTCAGAGTATATGTTGACACCAACTGAGTCGACACTAGAAGAACTTGTGTCGACACACAGATCATCAGTCGACACTGTGGAAAGATTATGTCGACACAACACAGAAGACTTGTGTCAACAAAGAGGAGAAATTGTGTGAACACACAGAATATTTGACAACTCCAGAATAGTTGCTGAACTCCAATCGACGAACACATTTACCAGCTCGATGAAATTCAGACAGAATAGGCAAAGTTCAAAATAGACAGCAGTTCAGTTTCCAACTCGATGATTCGACAACTCAGCTCGATGAACAGAAGTCATCAGGTCGACGACCTGCAGACTCAGGTCGATGAATTCTGCTATCTGTTCAACGATTCCAGACATAGTTATTTCCGGCCTTCTGTCCCCACTCTAATGCGATAATTCCTGAGTAATTAATGCTCTAACATTCTCTGAATGTAACCGTTAGAAGGAGCATTAATTATGGTCTTCTCCAGGATTATTGCTTGCCGTTTTTCATGGAACAGTTCGGGAAATAAATCAATGTTGTTTATTCTCAAGGTTGTCAGCATTAATTGCAGAAGAATTCAAATTTTTGAAAGACAGATTTCGACAGAAAATATAAAAGAATAGAAGTGAATAACGGACATATAGATAGATAGATAGAATCAATCAAGGATTATTAAGAAAGTTTTTTCACAGAGCACAGGACTCTCAGAGGCATACAGAGATTACAGAGAAACATTCAGTCTTGAACAATCTGCTCTGTCAACAAGAAGCATTCTCGATTACAGAGAAGCCCTTGACCAGAAGCTCATCAGTACCTGAAGAAGAAGAACAACAATACCTATATCTAGAGTCTTCTTTCTTCAAGTACTTCAGGACACTTCAAAAGGACATCATCAGTTCCATCTGTCAAAAAAGTTCCTGAAGATTATTGTTGGTCAAGAATTCAGTTTGAAGACCTATCACCCTGAAGCTTAGTTACTGTTTTTCCCTGATTCATTCTACATCTCAGGGGGAGCCTTAAGCTATAATCAAATCCACAGTCTTCTCAGTTGTATATTGAGAAAGAGAAGACAAAATCATCTCTCACCCCCCACTGTATAAAGTGTTGGCATCTCCCTTCAAAAGTGATTCCTTGGTTGCAAGTCTCCTGAGCAAAGGACTTGGGTTGGTTTTTGAGCACTTGATCAAAAGCTCATTGGTGTCAGGCACCTGATCAAAAATCTGAGTGGATTCCTACCAAGGGTGGTAGAAGAGTGGATGTACCCAGGTTGGGGAAACACTATAAAATTCTTGTGTCGTCTGGTTGCCTCTTTTTCTTTTGTTCTTGTTGTTCTTGTGCTTTAGGTTTATTATGTGCTAGCTATATTTATTTCTGCACTTTTAATTTACAGTAAAAGCTATAATAGCTGTTAAGAAATATTTAAGAATACTCTATTCACCCTCCCCCCTCCCCCTCTAGAGTATTTCAGATCTAGCTCTCACTTTCAAGATCATGCTTGATAAGCAAAGACAAGATCTTGGGAAGTATGTAGTTGAAAGCAATAAGGAGTTGCAATTTCAGCTGGCTCAAGACATCAAGTTCATAAGATTTGAAGTAAATCTCTTGAGAACTGAAATGACTACATTCTTTGAGAAAGGAGCATATGCAGTAGTCTATCTGTCTAAGCAACAACAGGAAGCCAAGCAACTACAAGATGATGTGGCAATCAAGTAAGGCTGTGTCCTTGAAAATCAAAATAGACTGAATGAAAATCTGATAGTGATGTGCATGAAACAACATTGGGAGAAATTAAGAACCAAACCACTATTTTGGAAAACAAACTTGATTCTACAGTCACAGATATCAATAACAAACTGCAAAGTCATTCAGAATCTTTCATTAAGGACATCAAAGATTCTTACAAAAACTTGGACATCAATTTATTGAGAGTAAAGAATATTGTGACTTCAGGTGTCAATTACCTAGATGGACAGGTAAGATTTCATAAGAATGATCTCAGAGATCATATTGAATGAGAAGTCATAAAGGGGGAGAGTGTAATGATTAAGGCTAGTGCTGAACAAACTACCTGGATAGCAAACAATATCAGAGACACCTTAGGCTTTCCTCCCCTATGGTATGAGGGTGATCAAACCGCTGAATTTGGTTATTAACCACCTATACTTGAAGCACCTTCTGCTGAATTCTTTCATCCTGAAGCACCAGCAAATTTTGAATCTATTCAAGCAACTGTACAACACATGTACAGTCCTCCTCAAGGCTTAGATAAGAATGTAATATATGAGAAAGTGGACAAGTCTTTTCCTACTCCAGAGATAGAAGCTCAATTATCAAAGAAAAGGTTTAGTGAACTAACTGAGACTAAACCTGATTTTGAGCAATGGAGTCCAACCTCCAAATCCATAATTCTTATTGCATGGAAGGCTATAAATATTAATATCACAGACAGAGGGAAATGGTATTCAGAACAGGAATGGTCCAAACACTTGAAGCAGCAAGAAGTTATTCAAAAATTCAGACAAGATATGAATAGAGGAAAGCTTCCTACTAAGTCTATAGAGCCCAGAAAATATTTCCCAAAGCCATATCATTACTTTGAGAAGCAAAGGCTGAAAGAAGAAGCTATTGCAAAGGCTAAATCTAAGAATGACAAAGGAAAGGCAGTTGCTGAGGACAAAGAGCCTGAGGTGAAAGCCAAGATACACTCTGGGAAAGTCATAGTTATCAAGGAATCCTAGCTGCCTTAGGATATTCTTAGTTTTCTATTTCTTATGGACAACTTGATCTGTAAAAAGCTTGTATCAGTAAACTTTATGAAAAACAATTAATGGAAATTCTGACTTATTCAACATTTTATATGTTATTAATTAGGACTGAAATTCTTTGCCTTATCTTCTGTTTAGTATTATTGTTAAATATGTGAGATTATATGTGTAATTTCACATACTGAACTGCACTGAATGTTTAAATGTCTTTATCATTATTTAAGTGTTATCATGTTGTATATCTTTGAATTGGGGTTATTGCTTCTCCAAATAGGGGGAGATTGTTGAGTACATTGGTCTCAATGTACTTGTTTTGAATAAGTATTTTCAGCTCAATGATATACACATTGTTGTATTTGATGGATGTTAAGTTCATGTGTGCAGGTAAATAAAGCTAAGTAAAAAAGTTTCGAGACACTCAGGACTAGTGTCGACACACACTGAACAAACTGCGTTGAGACAAAGATAAGTTGTGTCGACACTAAGGACAACTGTGTCGACACACTGTGTCGAGACTAAAGACAACTGTTTCGACACTCAGGACTAGTGTCAACACACACTGAACAAGTTGTGTCGAGACAAAGAGAAGCTGTGTCGACACTAAGGACAACTGTGTCGACACATTGTTTCGAGAATAAAGACAACTATGTCGACACTCAGGACTAGTGTCGACACACTCTAATAAAGCTGTGTCGAGACTGAAGACAATTGTGTCGACACTCAGGACTAGTGTCGACACACTCTTTCCAAGCTGTGTCGAAACTAAAGACAACTGTGTCAACACAAAGGACTTATGTCGACACATTCCACGAAATTGTGTCGAGACAAGTTAAAGAGCTATGTCGACACATTCAGAAGTTTATCGACACCACTAAAAGAGAAGTGTCAACACCCAGGACTTGTGTCAACACATTTAACAGACAAGGTTCAACACTTTAGCAGACATTCTTCCTAAGTACAGAATTCAAAACGGAGGTACTGACTATAACATCACGACTTTTATTGGGCCACCAGAGTCCTAGTGTGCCCAATAAAAGTGGTCTGAATCCAACCCATGACTAGGTAGGAGATAACCCTAGGCGGGAAATAGAGCTATAGAACTCCGAATTAAGTTCTGTCTGTTCTTGTGACCTCGTACAGTCGATACGAGTGCATCGGAACTCTCGTTCAGTTAGACCCTGAGGTCATACAGTGGATATGACCATTCCTCGTAAAACGCAACAAGAGCAGAATTTGGATATCGAGCTAGAGAACTTCGAATTTAGTTCTGTTGATTCTTGTGACCTCATATAACCTAGACAGGTGCATCAGAACCCGTCACGTCACAGTCCGAGATCTAACGACAGTTTTACACACTTCGACCATTTTAGCGCGCTGCGATGCGAAAATTTTGGACTTTCGCCAAACAGACTCTAATTCAACCCCAGTCAGTGGCGCTGGACACGTGTGGTCAATATAAAGTCAACGAAAGTCGTTCTGGTCAATTTCGACGATAGTTGGTCAACCCGTGGTCAAATCAAGCATAGTCGTGCACCGAAAAGCGTGCGCACACCAATTATGATACGACACCCGAACTTTGACCCGACCCTGATGACTTGGACCCACTTTGACTTTGACCAGCATGGGGGACCCACCCTAGGGTTTACTTGGTCAAACCCCCCTAAAAACCCAGTTTTTGGATTTTCCTCCAAGTAGAGGCCCACATCCTCTCCAAGGGAGGATAACCCATGCCCCCTCACTCTTCTTTGGGCCCCCAACCAGTAATCAACCAAGGATAGGTGGAGGCCCACCCTACCCCTCCTTTACTCTCTTTCTCCCTCTATTTCTCAAAAGTACCAAGCCCATAAGGGCTTCATCTTTTTTTACCCACATGGGGAAAAAGATAGGGCCTCTAGCTATCCTTGGACAGCTGGAGGGTGGCGATTAATCCCTCCCTAAGGAGGGATTAATCCCACCTTGGCTAGGGGAGGAGAGCCCCTCCTCCCCAATCCTATAAAAGGCCCTTCTCCCTCTCCTTTCCCCTCAAGCCTCAAAGCAGCTCCCCCCCCACCTATCACAACCCGCATTTTCTCCGAATTTGAGAAGTATCAGAGTATGAGAAAACACGCGTCGTGATGCCACGTAGAGCAGGGGATAACTGTCGATGCTCAGGAGAACACCATGTAACTAGACTATGAAATTTCATAAGTTTAATGATTAGAAAAAAATTAGTTATATTTTAAAGGCCGTATCTCTCGGCTCAGTGGATCACCTAGTCCACAGTTTAAAAACTATACTTATACGCAGCGGAAAATACTTTATTTATATTTGACATCCTATGAGAGTGCATAAGTGTCCCCCGAGGTCCACTTATACTATGCAAGACTCTAGATTTATTTTATATTATAAGTAGGAAAACAATCTTTTTACGTTACTTGGAAAGTAGTGTATGAGTTTTATAAACATGCTGATCATGAGATATACTTATTATAGTGTTTTAGGTTTAAAAATAACTAGCAACCTAGCATAAACCTTCCCAAGAGCAAATAGACTATCACCAGAAAGGTAGCAGTAAAAGAAACATATCTAGTATCACAAGTAAAAACCACCAGCGGGCATCAATAACCTGACACGAACCCACTGGCGAGCATGTATGTATGTAAGAAAAACAGAAAACTACCTTACAAAATCAAGGAGGAAGATCCCAGCAACCCAAGGGATCCACAACAATTACCAAGGAAAACTAGACGCTCAACCGGCTACTACTCTAAACCTGAGGCATCTAAAGAAAGAACACCTCAGCAAGTAAAAAAAATATGATAAACTAAAGTAGAGCAAAACTATCCAAAAGGAACTAGTGAAAGCAAGAAACATGACAGTAAAAACAAACATTGTCTAAAGGTAACCAAAAGTACACAAAGTATAAGGAAACAACAACAAGCCCTGCTCAAATCCTGCAGAGGCTACAAGGCAAAAGAAAAGAAAACTTGCCACAATATGCTGCATTCTACAAGGAAGAAACACCTAACAATCCTAATTTGTGAGTTAATGGCAGTAGTAAACAACATGGACCTGAGTTGGTGACCCAAAACAGTCCTCCAAACAAAATAGTTCAAGCTAAAAATTCATTATATCAGCACAAGGCCACAATATACCCAGCCCGTACCTGGGATTAAAAGGTGGCGGCCACGGCAATACCCAGCCCGTACCTGGGATTAAAAGGTGACGACCACGACTCGCACACAAAACCATCCCACTCCTTTAGAGTGTCAAAATACCACTACCTGCCATAAACAACGATTCGGCCCTCAAAAACAAAGGAAGAAACGAATGGCCGATAAGACATCCCCACCTAGGAGGTAATCACTCAGGAAGAAAAGAAAATGAACGAAAAAATTTTGTAAAGGCAACATATACGTCGATCTCAGCTTACCGGAAATCGTCGAGCTCAGTTCAATGATTATCGTCGAACTCAGATCACAGGAAGATCGTCGATCTCAGCTTACAGGAAATCGTCGAGCTCAGTTCGATGATTATCGTCGAACTCAGATCATAGGAAGATCGTCGATCTCAGCTTACAGGAAATCGTCGAGCTCAGTTCGACGATTATCGTCGAACTCATATCACAGGATGATCGTCAATCTCAGCTTACAGGAAGTTGTCAAGCTCAGTTTGACGATTATCGTCGAGCTCAGAACGACGAACGTCGACGACCTGGCATCGTTGAGTGCACTCAATGCTGCCAACGCTCTAATCCTACATCAATCACTTTTATGCTCCACCTATCATACCAGACCACTTCTACTAGCCCAGAAACACTCTAATCCTCAAGACTATGGAAAGGAAAAAGAAATTTTTGTGACTGCTACCACAACTTTCAAGCCAAATTTACACCAAGACCCAGCCTACCCATGAAGAACTCAGCATTAAAATACTATGGCAAACAGATAGTAGGCCTAAAAAATTATAGTAATATTGAGATCTGACAAGGCCAAGCAGCATTCCTAGGTTCTAAGAATAGAAATTTAAACAAAATCTCAACCGGATGATAAATCAATTAACTGGACAGGAAGTAAATTCAGTAGGCTTAACAATTCCTTGTCATGATTAAGGAAAAACTAGACATTTGCAGGATCTGGAATTAATACTTGACAACAAGGAACAAAAATGCAGAAGTTTCTACTTGGCAAGGGCGAAGAGCACCACTTGCCTTAAATCCAGAAATTTTCTTGGTCAGCACCTTCCCTCTCTCTCGGCTCCAGCCGCAACAGCACCTAAACCAGAATTATAGAGTTTTAATGGCGGAAAAGGATCAAACCAAAAATTCCGAGACCCCTAGAAACACCACGAAAATTGCATCTCTTACCGTAGGAATGAAGGTCTAGGCGAGAGCAATCCAAATCCGCTTTCGGAATCGAATTCCGTCCACTAACACTCCCGAAATCGGCGTCCGAAGGTAGTAGTTCCGGCAGTTTCTCCGTTACTTCTCGCGAACAGGCGCAGGTCGGGTTTTCAATTGGTTTTCGGGAAGATGAAGAGCAGCGGTTATCTAAATTCCTATTCTAATCCTATATATATAGCACCCGCTTAACTCTAACTTAACTATTAATTAAGTAATAATATTATAATATATATATATAAATCGTAACCGCCAAGCACCCGCCACCTTTCTAACATAATAATTAATATAATACCTAATAAATAATATCGTTTCACAGAAACTACAAAACAACGTGAAAACCGAATGACCTCGGAATTCGACGACATTGTCACCGTAGCTAAATATCCACGTTACGAACACAACGACGAAGTCGAAATCAATTTTCGATGAACGGAACTCGGGTTATCTCCACCCGAAGCCAAAACACAAGCATCCCCCGAGAGGCCTCACCGAGTCACAAAACCAGACCTGGATTACTAGGTAATCTTGCCTAATAGGCTACCAACAACCACACAAGGACCTAAAGAGCTAATACCACGCTCTAACCAACGGCACAGGCCGGAAATGCGTCAACGTATTGCCAAACGAGAATTAAATAATCGCAGAAAAATCGGGGGCGTTACAGTCACTCCCCCTGAAAGAAAGTTTCGTCCCGAAACTTTACGTACACAACTTCTACTGTAGAAGGAAAGTAACAAAACAAGAGCTACTAGAAAGAAAACATACCAATCAAATCAAGGGAACAGATGAGGGTGAGCCTCCCTCATAGCCGACTCTAGCTCCCAAGTCGCGCTTTCCAAATCCTAATTCTTCCATAGAATTTTCACCATCGGGATAGACTTTGTCCGCAGCACCCGATCTTGAGTATCCAAGATGCGGACCGACACCTCAACATAAGAAATATTAGGCTCCATCTGGGGCACAACATCCAAGACTTGCCCACTGCTTCGCACACACTTCCGTAATTGGCTTACATGAAATACTTTATGAACATCTGGGAAGTTTGCTTGCAAATCCAGCATATATGCTGACACGCCAATCCGCTCAACAATCTTAAACGGGCCCGCATACCTCGGATCCAATTTGCGGTTCTTACCGAACATCTTAACACCAACCATCGGGGAAACCTTAAGAAACACAAGGTACCCTACAGAAAACTCCAAGTCAGACCTACGCCGATTGGCGTTCTTCTCGTATCTCTCCTGAGCTATACAAAGCTTTTCTCAAATAAGCTTCACTGCGACTTCCATTTCATCAGCGCATCCGGACCCAGCACATGCCTCTCACCGACCTCGGTCCAAAATAAGGGAGTTCTACAACGCCTCCCATACAAAGCTTCAAACGGAGCCATTTGCAATCTCTCTTGGTAACTGTTGTTGTATACAAATTTCATAAGCCGCAAACGCTCATCCCACGCTCCACCGTAGTCCAAGATGTAGCACCTGATCATATCCTCAACTATCTGGTTCACTCGCTCAGTCTGACCATTGGTCTGAGGGTGGTAAGTTGTAGAATACCTCAAATCTGTACCCAAACCCTCTTGCAGACTCCTCCAGAAGTGAGATGTAAAACGGGAGTCTCGATCCGAAATGATGCTAACTGGCACACCGTGTAATCTGATGACCTCGTCCAAGTACAGCTCTGCTATTTTTTCATTGGGTAATCTATCTTATAGGGTATGAAGTGCGCACACTTCGTCAATCGGTCCACGATCACCCAAACTGAATCAAATCCCATTGGAGATCTCGGTAAGCCCGTAATGAAGTCCATAGAAATACTCTCCCACTTCCAAGTCGGGATCTCCAACGGAGTCAACTTGCCACCAGGCCTTCCATGATCGGCCTTGACACGCTTGCAAGTGTGGCACTCAGCTACAAATCGGGCTATATCACCCTTCATCCCATACCACCAGGCAATCTGCTTCAATTCATGATACATTTTTGTAGATCCTGGATGGTAGGCAACATTGGATCCATGAGCCTCTCTGCAAATCATACCCCTGATGTCTCCAACAGCGGGGATGCAAAACCTGCCGCGGTACTTCAAAGTACCCGCATCATCGATAGAAAAATCCGGCAACTCCCCTCTCTCAGTCCTGAGGTATAAGTGCAGAAGATCCGGATTATCCTTCTGGTGCAACCTGGTAAGTGAAATCCAAGACGGCTCTGCCACTGCCAAACTGCTCTGTATGTCACAGCATCCCACGGAGATATCCATCAGGAGGAACTCTTCCACTAAACGATCGGCGGTGAGATTAAAGATCTTCCCCATCTTCCGGCTCAGGGCGTCGACCACAACATTGGCCTTGCCCGGATGATATTGTATCTCCACATCATAATCGGCCACATACTCTAGCCACCGCCGTTGGCGCAGATTCAACTCCTTCTGAGTAAACACGTACTTTAGACTTTTATGATCTGTGAAGATCTTGCACTGAGCACCATAAAGTAGATGCCTCCACAACTTTAGTGCATAAATCACCGCTGTAAACTCAAGGTCATGCGTTGGGTAATTTCTCCCATGAGTCTTTAATTGCCTTGACCCATACACAATCACTTTTCCAGCCTGCATAAAAATGCAACCCAGACCAACATGCGAAGCATCCACGTACACATCATACTCCATGCCCTCAGTAGGTAGGGTCAGAACGGGAGCAGTGCACAATCTGTTCTTTAGTTCCAGGAAGGCTTCTTCGCACTTCTCGCTCCAAACAAAGGCCGTGTTCTTCTCAGTCAATCTGGTCAAAGGTGCAGCCAGGGTAGAGATACCCTCCATGAACCTCCTGTAGTAGCCGGCCAACCCTAGGAAGCTTCTAATCTCCTTGGGCTTGCCCGGCCTGCTCCAATCCATCACTGCTGCGATCTTTTCCGGGTCGACCGAGATCCCATCCTTATTCACCACGTGGCCCAGAAACGAGACCTGAGGCAACCAAAATTCGCACTTGCTCAGCTTAGAGAATAACTTGTGGTTCCTCAACTCCGATAGAACCAAGCGCAGATGATGCTCACGCTCCTCAGCACTGCGAGAGTAGATCAACACATCATCGATGAATACCACAACGAACTTGTCCAGAAAATCCTTGAACACCTGGTTCATCATATCCATGAAAGTTGATGGTGCGTTGGTCAAACCAAACGACATCACTAGAAACTCGAAGTGTCCATGCCTCGATGTAAATGCAGTCCGTGGAATATCTGCCTCACGGATCCTGAGCTTATGATAGCCAGAACGAAGATCGATCTTGGAAAACACCGTGCTACCACGCAACTGATCAAACATGTCATCCATCCTTGACAGAGGGTACCTGTTCTTAATGGTGACAGTGTTTATCTCCCTATAATCTATGCACAGCCTCTTAGACCCATCCTACTTCTTCACAAATAGAACAGGAGCACCCCAAGGCGACGAACTCTCCCTGATAAAGCCTTTTGCCAACAACTCGTCCAACTAGACTCGCAACTCCTCCAACTCACGAGGGGCCATCCTGTAAGGTGCCTTAGCAATAGGACGCGTTCCCGATTCCAAATCAATCACAAACTCAACATCCCGCTCAAGGGGAAGACAAGGAAGGTCATCAGGAAAAACATCAGAGAAACCATGTACAACAGGAATCTCCTCCAAGCGCGGTACACTAACAGCAGTCCCAACCACCGAGACTAAACAAGCAAAACAATCAGAACAAAACAGCTTCTGAGCATATACCGCAGAAATGATAGGGGAATCCTGGCACGGATCAACATACACACTTCCAGGCTGACCGTTGTCCTTGATGAAGGCCAAGCGCTTCCCTTTGCACTAAATAACCGCATCATACTTAGACAACCAGTCCATGGCCAGAATAACATCGAAGTCCTCTAGATCAATCATCTTCAAGTCTGCCTTCGCAAGAATGTCCCCCAACAAAACAGGGCAATCTAGAATGCCCAAATCTGACAACACAGATTCACCAGAAGGGAACTTGACGCGGAAGGTATCAAGAACTTGATCTAGAATCAACCGATATCGCTCTATAAAAGCTCTAGCGACAAACGAGTGGGTAGCGCCGGAGTTGAACAGAACACGCGCCCAGTAGTTCTTCACCTTAAATTTCCCTATAGGAGTATATAAGATACCAAGGAGTTACCCAAAACATAGACTATAACCATTCTAGTAAATAAACCTTTCAGGGTAGGAAAACAACTAACCTGAGATGACCTGAGTCGAAGCTTGAGCCTCCTCGGAAGAGATCACATTCAGCTTTCCTTTGCCCTTGTCCACACGCTGAGGCGTAGGTAAAGCCTGAAGTGGAATTGCTTAAAGAACAGGCTGGACCTGAGGACACCTTGTCTTGATATGGCCCTTCTATCCATACTGATAGCAGACTTTATCCTTGGACCAGCACTGGGCAGCATCATGCCCGGGTCGCTTGCAAACAGAACAGGAAACATCCTTCCTAGGAGAACCTTGAATAGCATGAACTTGCTCCTTCTTCTGAGCTCCTGCCTTCTTGAAACACCTCTCAACAGGGTGGCCTGACCGGCCACAGAAGCTACACACTACCTTGCTCTTCTTTCCCGAAGCAGCATCGAGTAGCTGGGGGTTCTTCTCTTCAACAGACTTCCTCTTGTCCTTCCTCATTTGCTGGACTCTGCTCTTTGCGGTCTCAATTGCCTCCACTTTCAGAGCAGCCTCCACTACCCCTGAATAAGTCTCTGATCCATAAGCACTGGCCAACTGCTGAACCTTGCTCCTCAAGCCACCAAGGAACCGCTTGACTCGATCTGCTTAAACACTCACCAACCCAGGGGAAAACCGGCTCAACATACTGAACTCTATCTCGTACTCACTGACCGTGAGTTTCCTCTGCTTCAGGTGAAGGAAGTCGTTCATTAGTCGGTCACGCTCGACCGAAGGCAGGAACTTCCTCAACAGCATCTCCTTGAATAATCCCCAAGAGCAACCAGCCATCAAGCTCTCCTTTTCCCTAAGCCACCAGCTCTTAGACAAACCCTTTAGCTGATAGGCGGCTATCATCACTCTCTAATCATCTACAACACTGGAGTACGAGAACATCTCCTCCATGGAGATCAGCCAATCATCTATGACCATGAAATCAGCCTTCCCATCATATGTAGGAGGGGTAAGTCTCTGAAACTATGAGATAAAGGCCATCTCTGCTGGCACCACCACTAGAGGTCTCAGGGGAGCAGGAGGGGGAGGATTAGTTGACCCCCCCTGCAGGGGCTTGCACCCCCTGAGTCTGTCCTGCCACAACTGCCACCAGAGACTGGATCTGGGCCTGCATCTCCACCAACTGCCTCGTCAAGGAATCGTTGCTCTGTCGCAGGCTCTCGATCACCGCATCACTCTGCGATCCTGAGGACTCACCATCGGACAGGGGAGTCGACCTAGTCAAAGGAAGTCTCGCCATCCTAAAACCATAAAAACTGAGGTCGGAACCTAGTACAACAGTTATAACAAACTACCAGTACAAACAATACATACATAAATATGAACTTTTAACTGCTATACTTGCTCTGGGATTTTTTTTTACAAAAGTGATGTTATGCTTAACCTAGGATGGTTAACCACCATTAACTAACTCTTGTGCCTAGATTGGGAATGCATGAACTTATATTCTTTTTCTGATTTAAAACCATGTGTGTACATATGTTATCCTGCAAATCTTTAGCTTGGCGCGTTGTGCTTATGCAATGTTATGTTATGCATGATTGTGCTATGCATTCTAAAAAGGCCCTAATGCATGTCATGAGTGGCGTACGCATCAAAATGTTATGCATCTTATACTACATAACATTTTCATGCAACGAAAAAGAAACGTGTTAGTCGCATTCATATGGTGAGGTTATACATGCCATACTACATAACCCTCACATGTTGCCCCTATGGTGGATCCATATACATACACATATTATGCATCCCATACTACATAATATGCTCTGTATACTTCGTGTTATGCTATGAGTGTAGTGTTCGTGCTTCAGCCAAGACGTGTTAATGACATATCGGTGTGTGTATGATAAGATGCTAAACATCTAATACCTACAAGGAAAGGTTGTCCGACAAATTGTCAAGCAACCTCCCTCTGATACGAACTGTCACAACCCGCATTTTCTCCGAATTTGAGAAGTATTAGAGTATGAGAAAACACGCGTCGTGATGCCACGTCAAGCACGGGATAACTGTCGATGCTCGGGCGAACACCATCTAGCTAGACTATGAAATTTCATAAGTTTAATGATTAGAAAAAAAATCAGTTATATTTTAAAGGCCGTATCCCTCGACTCAGTGGATCACCTAGTACACAGTTTAAAAACTATACTTATACGCAGCGGAAAAATACTTTATTTATATTTGACATCCTATGAGAGTGCATAAGTGTCCCCCGAGGTCCACTTATACTATGCAAGACTCTAGATTTATTTCATATTATAAGTAGGAAAACGATCTTTTTACGTTACTTGGAAAGTAATGTATGAGTTTTATAAACATGCGGATCATGATATATACTTATTATAGTGTTTTTAGGTTTAAATATAACTAGCAACCTAGCATAAATCTTCCCAAGAACAAATAGACTATCACCTGAAAGGTAGCCGTAAAAGAAACATATCTTGTATCACAAGTAAAAACCACCAGCGGGCGTCAACAACCTGACACGAACCCACTAGCGAGCATGTATGTCTGTAGGAAAAACAGAAAACTACCTCACAAAATCAAGGAGGAAGATCCCAGCAACCCAAGGGATCCACAACAATTACCAAGGAAAACCAGCCGCTCAACCGGCTACTGCTCTAAACCTGAGACATTCAAAGAAAGAACATCTCAGCAAGTAAAAAAAACATGATAAACTGAAGTACAGCAGAAGTATCCAAAAGGAACTAGTGAAAGCAAGAAACATGACAGTAAAAACAAACACTGTCTAAAGGTAACCAAAAGTACATCAAGTATAAGGAAACAACAACAAGCCCTGCTCAAATCCTGCAGAGGCTACAAGGCAAAAGAAAAGAAAACTTGCAATAATCTGCTGCATTCTACAAGGAAGAAACACCTAACAATCCTAATTTGTGAGTTAATGGCAGTAGTAAACAACATGGACCTGAGTTGGTGACCAAAAACAGTCCCCCAAACAAAACATTTCCAACTAAAAATTCACTGTATCAGTATAAGGCCACCACATACCCAGCCCGTACCTGCGATTAAAAGGTGGCGGCCACGGCAATACCCAGCTCGTACCTGGGATTAAAAGGTGGCGGCCACAGCTCCTACACAAAACCATCCCACTCCTTTAGAGTGTCAAAATACCACTACCTGCCATAACCCACGATTCGGACCTAAAAAACAAAGGAAGAAACGAATGGCCGACAAGACATCCCCACCTAGGAGATAATCACTCAGGAAGAAAAGAAAATGAAGGAAACAATTCAATTAAGGCAACATATATGTCGATCTCAGCTTACCGGAAATCGTCGAGCTCAGTTCGACGATTATCGTCGAACTCAGATCACGGGAAGATCGTCGATCTCAGCTTATAGGAAATCGTCGAGCTCAGTTCGACGATTATCATCGAACTCAGATCACAGGAAGATCGTCGATCTCAGCTTATAGGAAATCATCGAGCTCATTTCGACGATTATCGTCGAACTCAGATCACAGGAAGATTGTTGATCTCAGCTTACAGGAAATCGTCGAGCTCAGTTCGACGATTATCGTCAAGCTCAGAACGACGAACATCGACGACCTGGCATCGTTGAGTGCACTCAACGCTGCCAACGCTCTAATCCTACAGCATGCACTTCTATGCTCCAGCTGTCATACCAGACCACTTCTACTAGCCCAGAAACACTCTAATCCTCAAGACTATGGAAAGGAAAAAAGAAATTTCTGCTACTGCTACCACAACTGTCAAGCCAAATTTACACCAAAACCCAGCCTACCCATGAAGAACTCAGCATTAAAATACTACAGCAAACTGACAGTAGGCATAAAAAATTGTAGTAATACTGAGATCTGACAAGGCCAAGCAGCATTCCTAGGTTCTAAGAATAGAAATTTAAACAAAATCTCAACCGGATGATAAATCAATTAACTGGACAGGAAGTAAATTCAGTAGGCTTAACAATTCCTTGTCATGATTAAGGAAAAACTAGACATTTACAGGATCTGGAATTAATACTTGACAACAACGAACAAAAATGAAGAAGTTTCTACTTGGCAAGGGTGAAGAGCACTACTTGCCTTAAATCCAGAAATTTTCTTGGTCAGCACCTTCCCTCTCTCTCGGCTCCAGCCGCAACAGCACCTAAACCAGAATTATAGAGTTTTAATGGCGGAAAAGGATCAAACCAAAAATTCCGAGACCCTAGAAACACCATGAAAATTGCATCTCTTACTGTAGGAATGAAGGTCTAGGCGAGAGCAATCCAAATCCGCTTTCGGAATCAAATTCCGTCCACTAACACTCCCGGAATCGACGTCCGAAGGTAGCAGATCCGGCGGTTTCTCCGTTACTTCTCGCGAACAAGCGCAGGTCGAGTTTTCAATGGGTTTTCGGAAAGATGAAGAGCAGCGGTTATCTACATTCTTATTCTAATCCTATATATATAGCAATCCAAATCCGCTTTCGGAATCGAATTCCGTCCACTAACACTCCCGGAATCGGCGTCCAAAGGTAGCAGTTCGGGCGGTTTCGCCGTTACTTCTCGCGAACAGGCGGATGTCGGGTTTTCAATGGGTTTTCGGGAAGATGAAGAGCAGCGGTTATCTAAATTCCTATTCTAATCCTATATATATAGCACCCGCTTAACTCTAGCTTAACTATTAATTAAGTAATAATATTATAATATATATATATATCGTAACCGCCAAGCACCCCCCACCTTTCTAACATAATAATTAATATAATACCTAATAAATAGTATCGTTTCACATAAACTACAAAACAACGCGAAAACCGAACGACCTCGGAATTCGACGAAATTCGCACTATAGCTAAATATCCACGCTACGAACACAACGGCGAAGTCGAAATCAACTTTTGACGAATGGAACTCTGGTTATCTCCACCCGAACTCAAAATAAAAGCATCCCCCGAGAGGCCTCACCGAATCACAAAACCAGACCCGGCTTGCTAGGGAATCTTGCCTAATAGGCTACCAACAACCACACAAGGACCTAAAGAGCTAAGACCATGCTCTAACCAACGGCACAAGCCGGAAATGCGTCAATGTAATGCCAAACGAGAATTAAATAATCGCAGAAAAATCGGGGGTGTTACACCCCCCCCCCCCCCCCCCGCCTGACCCCCTGCCGGAGACCAGGTGGCCGGAAACAAATCAACTCGAGGCTCCTTCCCCCTCCACCACCGCCACCAAGGCATGGCCGACCAGGCCAGCCCCTCTCGAGACCACCAGACCTAGGTGGAACCTCTCTCCCTTCCCTCTCCCCATTCTGGACGTGTTGCATGGCACCCCCGGCGGCGGAGCGCCGCCGGCACCACCCGAGCTTTGTTCCAGGCCGGGTGGTGCACAAGGAGGAAGGCGCCTCCCCCATAACCTGTGGTGGTGCTGGGGGAGTGTTATACTACTGGGGGCGGTGACTCCTAGTGGCGAAGAGCGGCGGTGCCACCGGAAATTGCGGCTCCGGCGGCACCCGCAAAACAGAGCAACCTCTGTTTAATTTCTGGTGGCAGCGGCCGGCGGCGTATGGCCACCGGACCACTACCGACAAGAAGCCCGACACCCGATGCGTCGACCGGGGGTGCACTGGTAGGCGATACTCCACCCGAGGAACGGGAGTGGCGCGGTGGTGCCGGGAGCAGGGCCACCGCCACCCCAGGATCTCGGGATGAGAATTCCGGTGGCGGCCGGCGGCGCCAGGCCGCCGGCCACCCAGAGAGTCGCCAGCCCCCAGCGAGTTGATCGGGGCCGGTGAAGGCGGCTGGCGAAGGCTGGCCGGTGGTGGTGGAGGCTGCCACCCTCCACACCACCGGGAGCAGCAGTGGCCGCCCGATCTCATGATGAGATCCGACGGCCCTGATCATCTTATCCCCCCTCGCCTCAGCATCAGTGCCCCCACAGTGGATCTACTGCCGATCCGCTGTGGGGACAAAAGGTTAAAATACATCTTGTGGCTCAATTTCAGCCGAAGGATCAAGATAATTTACTATAGGCAGACCAAATCAAGGGCAGAGGATTTGGGAATTGTTTGGGCCAAACATAGGCCTCTAGGAGAAAAGTTACCAATATAAAAAATGTTCCCCCTGATAAGGTCTACCTCCACCAAAATTTTGAGAATTTTTGGAGTCGTTTTAGTATTTTTAAATGCCAAAATAAAATTTGATTGGCTAGATTAAGTACCCATAACACCTTGGAAAATTACACAAAAATTACTAGGTTCATTTTAGGTTCTCCTAAGGGTTACATCAAAATTTAGGGTCGTGGGGATAAGTTTTGATATTTTTTCCTAAAATATTGGAAGTCTAAGGTTTTGGGTATTGTATCCACAATTACCTGGATTTGAGGAAGCCACCTGTCAAGCTAAGATGAATTCACAATGTATTTGATGAAACCTCTTAAGTTGTGCTTGCAGCTCTTCCACGCTAAGTGCACACCAATGTCAGGGTGCAGTAGGTCAATATACACGGGTCTGCACGACGTAATCCCTCGTTGAGCAGATCAATGTGTTGGCCTATGTGTACTCTCTCTATTGGAGGGCACTTACTTTCAAGTACAGGGCCATGTTTATGCAAGAGAAGACTAGGAGCAAGGATGGGTCAAGGAGCAGCACTTGGGTGGAAAGACGAAAATCCGTCTAAGTATAATTCGACGAGAATCACCAAGTGATTCTCGCCGAATCGTCGAGAATCATTAGTGATTCTCGCCGACTCCTTCCGGCTACCCCAAAACCGTGCCAAGTAAGATTCGGCGAGAATCACCAATGATTCTCGCCGAACCCGTCGCTGAGCAGGTCATGAATACCAAGTGAAAATCGTTGAGAATCAACAAGTGATCCGTCGAGAATCGTTAACTGATTCTCGCCGATTTGTCGAGAATCACCAATGATTCTCGACGAATTTTACTTGGCGTTTTCTCTGGATGTTGCTGGACCGGACTCTGCCGCTGGACCACTTTGAACCGGACTTCGGATTCCTACTTGTGGGACCCACAACGGTCATATTGTATGGGTCTACAGTGTATAAATACATGGGTAGTTTTGAACAGTAAAGAGAGCGAAGAAAATAAAAATCACGGGAGCACGGACAAACCCTAGATCGTCGCTTCCGCTCCGCCGTCGCCGCCTTCGCTCGCGATAAGTTGGTCGCCGCTGATTGATCGTGTTTCTTCCAGATCTCCGGCGACAGAAGCCTAGCTAAGCTTAACGTCTCACGTGTCTATCCGGAGATCTCTTGTCTCTCGATTTGTAGATCGGGAAAATCCTCCCCATCCGAATCGATCGAGACGATTGATCCTAGTGTGATCGTTGGTAGACCTAGCTTGCTTCGCTACGAAGTTTGGATCAACAAAGGAATGCAGCCTCACATCGTTGTTGCCGCCGATCCCGTGAACCTCACCGCCGCTCATCTTGCCGCCGCCGGTTCCGAGAGATCCTCTCCAAGAGAGACCAAGGTTGTAGACTCTTCGTTGACTTCACGAACACGTCGTCGAACGAAGAGGAACACCGTAGTCTTCAAACGAAGTTTGTATCTCGTAATTTACTTTTGTTGTAAAGGAACGATTGTTCCGTATTGTAAGGGTTGGGTGCAACCCGCTTTGTGGGAGTGTTGACTCCTACGTGTGGAAGGGTTCCTTCCGTTAGTGCAGGGATTGGATTTCAATCCTGTTGGAGAAGAGACCGAGTCATCCCTTGTTGGGAGATAGGTCGAAGGTGGAAGGTGGATGTACCCAAGTCGGGGAACCACTATAAATTGCCTGTGTTTTCTGTGTGCTGTGCTGTTTATCTTTATTGTGCAGGTACTATTATAAATTCTGCAAAAGCGCCACACGTCATCTATTCCCCCCCCCCCCATAGGTGCACATAGTTGACACTAGGTGGACTTTCAAGTGGTATCAGAGGGAGGTTACTCATCAAAAAGGCTAACACCTTGAGTAGATTCCTGCCACCAGTGTTAAAAGCATGGAGCTGGATTATGACGTATTGCCACTCAAACTCCCTGCATGCACAAAGGATTATTATCCCATCTGGAGGATGAGAGTGTCATTTCACTTGGATGCCATCGATCCTCGAGCATCCTTCATTCTGGAAGAGGGTCCATTTATTCCCATGAAGACCACCGACTCTGGGATCCAAGTGCCCATGTGCATTTCTGAGATGTCAGAGACGGAACTGTCACTATTTAACTTGGACGAGAGGATTCGTCAAATTATCTTGGATATCTGGTCTGGAGCTTCTCGCTCTAGATTAGCAACATGTAGGACGGCCAAATCCATGTGGGTGATGATCTCAGAGTTGATGGGGGAGTCAGAGAAAGCTGGGATATGCTGTCAACCAGAGGAGGAAGCCTATGTGGGGGTCCTCACATCTGAAGATGAAGGCATGCATCACTCGGACAACATCAGAGCTCCAGTGTCCGTGTTAGAGACTGACGAGGCCAGTGAGGAAAGCAGCTCTGATGAGGACGAAACAATGGTCACTGGCTCTAATGACAATAACACAGATGAGCAGGTAACATCTTCATCCTGCCCCATATCTTTTGAACTTTCTGAAGACAGAAACTGCTCTCCTCCAGAAAATTCTGATTCCCTGAAGAGAGCCCTTCAGGAAAGCAACCTACTTGCTGAGGAGCAAGCTCGAGAAATTGCTCGACTGAAGATCTTGTTGGTTCTCCAATTGGCGTCCAACAAGGTCAAGGACTCTAAGATCTCAGCTCTAGAGAGTAGTCTAGAGAATGAGAAACGAATAGTATCAAACTTTTCCAAAGTTGATGTTATAAAGAGAAAGCAAGAAAACGGGTGGATCTCCCGGATTATCAATTCGTGGAGAAATGGGGAAACGGTATTCCGACCCCCCACTCCAAGTAGGAAGGCAACTCATCATGCCTTCAGGTATGACTACAGGAATAATCGTGGTCACTGCAAGGGTGATCTGTCCCCATATGAAGACACCCAGAGTGCAAGGACCGTCGTGGCCACCCATGAGAGAATACCTAAGGCTCAGCCTGAGCCCTTTGTATTCACGGCCACTGCCTCAACCCGGGGTGAATCTGCACGTCACAGCTCACAGAAGACTTCTCACCACCTGAGGACACAGGATAGGGAGGTTCGAAGTCATGGTGTAAGTTCTCATGGGGCCTCAGGAAGGGGGATGCCTGAAAGAAAGGCACCACCTTCTCGGCCTCATGACGCTCACAACATACATTCCTTCCACCCTTCCACGTGTCACGATGGAAGAGGAAATTGTGTGAGGCAATCATGCTCTATCCCGTTTAGACCTAGGACCGTGACTACCTCAGTCACTAGATCAGGTCGGAAACGGCGATACAACATTCACCCATGTTGGTGCTGTGGCAAAGTGGGGCACTTTGCCATCGACTGTTGGCACAACCCCTCTGTGCCCACGGCAAGGGCTTATCCACATTCTCGGGACAGAGGTAGTCTTCCAGACAGGTTTTCTGAAGGAAGGCAGTTGCGTGCTTATGCTAACAGGAACCTAGGACCCAATATGATTTGGGTTCCTAAGGTAAAGTAATTCTTTCTTGCAGGGTAGTCTAGGTTCCCGTGAATATGATGGGAACTAGACAGTAGGTGGCTCAAGACTAAATTGGAACAAGCGTCTACAATAATAGATGTGATATCAATTTGAGCATACTCACATTGAGCTTCTAATATGTTCTACCTGTGGGACTAAAACGATGACTCTCAAAATCCCAGGTACTCATGATCAGTTTCAAGACTTGAGTCGTTTTCAATTGACAATTACATATATATATATATATATATATATATATATATATATATATATATATATATATATATATATATATATATATATATATATATATATATATATATATATATATATCTTTATATACAGATACATCTTTGTATATTCGTGTATGTATGCACATCTAAGGATAGGTTAACTCGATACATGCAAACCTTTATACATCAATAAAGAGTTAACGAAGACATGTCATTGTGAATCTCGACAACTCACAATTGACATCAAGAAGTGTTTGGAGAAGCCTCGCTCAAACCCAAATAGATTGGCTTTACAATAAATATGTATTTATCGTTCTTATATTGACTTGACATCAGAAGAGTTCGAAAATGTTGCAATGATTCCTAATGTGAAAATTCCTAGTAGAGAAACCTTTCAATTTCGAATTAGACAAATTCCGCCGACCCATTATATACTCGGAATCTCGCCGACCCTTCACCTTCCTCAAGTATCCCGCCGAAGGAGCAAGCCACACGAGTCCCGCTGACTCTCGCAGAAACCACGCCAAATCGCAAGGTTTCTTCCGTCGGATCCCGCAAGGAAGCTCGTCGAATCTCTCAAAGTTCCCGCAAGGTTTCTCCTTTAGGAATCGCGCAAGGCTCTCGCCGGATCCCGCAAAGCCTTCGCAAAATCCCGCAAGTTCTCCATCGTCTTCCCCTAAGTTCCCGCAAGGCTCTCGCAAGGTTCTCGTCGAGCTCCCGACGAATCCCGCCGAACGCCGCAGGACACCCTCCTACTCACCGAAGGTCTCCATTGCTGTTTCCTGCTAGGTCTCCACTGTAGGTCTTCTCAAAGGACGCTCAAGGACGAGTTCTCGCAGGAAGCTCCCCAACTCACTTCCGTCTACGCCCTTAGGTAACCTCTTCCTCACCCGTACTTGGACTTGATCACTAGTATCACTTCCTTTTTTGATTTTTGATTAAGCGTAGAATAGGGCTTCTCTCCCTAGATCTGCAATGGCTCCAAGAACAACTGCTGGGTTGATCTCAGGTTGCGAGCTTGTTCGAACTGGGTTTTCTCACGCCTCAGACGAATTCCGCAACATCATTCTGATGCTGGAAGAGGCTGGGCTAACATTCGTCCTGGAGCACCCTTGCAAAATCCTGGACAAAGAGTTGCTGGAGTTCTTCGCTACCGCAAGACTCCGAAATGGCGACTCCCTAATCAAAAGCAAGGTGGCTGGGGAAAAGGTCAAGATGTCTGCCAGCAAGCTGACCCGCTTTCTGCAGCTTTCTAGCTCGGAGCATGAGGACTATCTGGAGGACGATGACAAAAACAAAACTCTCTTATTCTGCGGTCTCCCACGAGGAATTCAGTCAATAAAGAGGAAGGATATGAATGAAGAAGGGAAGCTCCTGTCTGACATTATTGTAAAGGTGCTCATCTGCAAGCCGGGCTCTCATGACCATATCTCAGCGGATATGTTCAAGATCCTGATAGCTGTTGTCTGCCGTAAACGGTTCAACTGGGGGGAGTTGCTGTTCGAGAAGATCAAGGACACCTTGGGCTCTCCGAGTTTTGGCTGCATCATAAGTCTATATCTAAACCAGCTAAATGGAGACAAGTTTAACATGAGTAAAGGTGTCCCGCTCCACTACTTGAAGAAGATGGACTCAAGTGTGTTTGACCGATGGGAGAGACGTATCGGGCAGACTGCAGTGGCAGAGCAACAGGGAGTTTCTTCAGCAGTCACCCCCAATGAAGTTCCTGATACCTTGACTGCAGGAATCGAGGGGGAGCCTCTACCCCCTCATACTGAGGTAGTATCTGACATCTCCCAGGTGGCCAGGGATGCGGTGGCCGAAATTCAAGAAGAAAGTGACACTGAATTGGAAGAGACTGCTGACAAAGAATTGGAAGAGGCTGCTGATGAAGATGAGTTCATGGATGATGACGAAGAGGATGAAGGGCATGAGGTACATGAAGTATTTGAGGCTCCGGATCCTGTTGAACCTCCATCTGACAAGCATGCACCAGTGGAGGGGGAGTCAGATAAATCTCCAGAGGCCGCCAGCATTCCTCCATTAGAGACTGTGCTTGTATCCAGCTCTACAGATGCATCTGCTGAAGGGCAAGGCCCACAAGTGCCTCCGGCTATTCCGTTACGAGATGAGCTAGCCACTCACACTGTCAATGTCATTCAGGGCATTGTGAATGAACTTAAAGCCTCCTTTGATGAAGCTCAGAATAAAATGCTGAAAAGGATTAAGACATCTGAAAAGCTCATGCTCAAGAATATGGTGGAGATCAACCATAAACTGGACGTGATGGAGAAGAAATTTGAAGAAAAGTACACCGAGGCCGGTCAAGCTGTCACACTTCTAATGGCCGGATTGAAAAAGAATACTGATACTCTTGCTGTAGTAAATCAGAATGCACATGTTGTAGCTAACAACATTCAAAAGTTTGACAGTAATATGGTCACTCTCAACGCCAATCAGCAGACCTTGGTCACTGAGTTCTCCCGGACCACCAAGCATATTGATGACTCCCTGCACTCCTATGCAAACTGCATCGCTGTCGAAGCCAAAAAGGGGGAGAAAGAGTATATAGCTAAGATGGCCGCGCTTCAAGAAAGCATGAGCACAAACTTCGAACAGTCAAACAAATATGTCTATGAGAGCTGCTGGTGGATGCTCCAACAGGCGTTAGGTACGTTAGGCGTCGTTTTGCCTGACAATCCTGCAGGTATTCATGTTCCTGAGACTTCTACGGCAGCTGAGGGAGTAAGTGCTGCTGAGGGAATCAGTGCAAGTGTTGCAGATGTTCCCATAAGTGAAGCTGATGCTAGGGCTCTCTCCAAAGCTAAACTGAGGAGCATGTTTGACCAAGAGGCCCTAGCAAAAGCCAGGGCCAAGAGAAAAGCTCAGGAAGGGACCTCCAAGGAGACACTAGCCGAAAAGAGAATCAGAATGAGTGAGGAGGAAGTACGAAATGAAAGGTGGAGTCCGGTCTCAAAGCACATCATCTTGGACACCTTCTGGCTACAAGAAAAAGGAGAACTCAATCGAAACGAAGTATACAGCCAGTATGAGTGGGACATACACAAGACGTATGAAGCGAAACGAAACATCTTTTTCAGAAACAACACGGATGCAGATAAAGTTCCTCCTCCCAGATACTATCCGAAGCCTAAAGAGTACATGGAGAGACAAAGGAAGAAGTTCTTGGCGCAAAAACACAAGGATGACATAGCTAAGGAAAGATAGTCAACAACTTATAGCTTGTCATTCTCTCCTAAAAACTTTTAATGCTTATTGTTATGATATGAACAATTCTGAGATTATATGTATATATATATACATTGGTATTTAAATTTGTGAATGACTCAAGTCCTGATCTGGTTGCATATATTCTCTTGTGCTGCATGCTTAATTTCTAAATGCTATGTTTATTATTTGATTGGTGTTATTCATCTTAGCTAGTAGGGTTTTGGCTTCGTCAAATAGGGGGAGATTGTTGGGTATTGTATCCACAATTACCTGGATTTGAGGAAGCCACCTGTCAAGCTAAGATGTATTCACAATGTATTTGATGAAACCTCTTAAGTTGTGCTTGCAGCTCTTCCACGCTAAGTGCACACCAATGTCAGGGTGCAGTAGGTTAATATACACGAGTCTGCACGACATAATCCCTCGTTGAGCAGATCAATGTGTTGGCCTACGTGTACTCTCTCTATTGGAGGGCACTTACTTTCAAGTACAGGGCCATGTTTATGCAAGAGAAGACTAGGAGCAAGGATGGGTCAAGGAGCAGCACTTGGGTGGAAAGACGAAAATCCGTCTAAGTATAATTCGACGAGAATCACCAAGTGATTCTCGCCGATTCGGCGAGAATCACTTGGTGATTCTTGCCGAATCGTCGAGAATCATTAGTGATTCTCGCCGACTCCTTCCGGCTACCCCAAAACCGTGCCAAGTAAGATTCGGCGAGAATCACCAATGATTCTCGCCGAACCCGTCGCTGAGCAGGTCATGAATACCAAGTGAAAATCGTTGAGAATCAACAAGTGATCCGTCGAGAATCACCAGTGATTCTCGACGAATCGTCGAGAATCGTTAACTGATTCTCGCCGATTCGTCGAGAATCACCAATGATTCTCGACGAATTTTACTTGGCGTTTTCCTTGGATGCTGCTGGACCGGACTCTGCCGCTGGACCACTTTGAACCGGACTTCGGATTCCTACTTGTGGGACCCACAACGGTCATATTGTATGGGTCTACAGTGTATAAATACATGGGTAGTTTTGAACAGTAAAGAGAGCGAAGAAAAGAAAAATCACGGGAGCACGGACAAACCCTAGATCGTCGCTTCCGCTCCGCCGTCGCCGCCGCCGCTCGCGATAAGTTGGTCGCCGCTGATTGATCGTGTTTCTTCCAGATCTCCGGCGACAGAAGCCTAGCTAAGCTTAGCGTCTCACGTATCTAACCGGAGATCTCTTGTCTCTCGATTTGTAGATCGGGAAAATCCTCCCCATCCGAATCGATCGAGACGATTGATCCTAGTGTGACCGTTGGTAGACCTAGCTTGCTTCGCTACGAAGTTTGGATCAACAAAGGAGTGCAGCCTCACATCGTTGTTGCCGCCGATCCCGTGAACCTCACCGCCGCTTATCTTGCCGCCGCCGGTTCCGAGAGATCCTCTCCAAGAGAGACCAAGGTTGTAGACTCTTCATTGACTTCACGAACACGTCGTCGAACGAAGAGGAACACCGTAGTCTTCAAATGAAGTTTGTATCTCGTAATTTACTTTTGTTGTAAAGGAACGATTGTTCCGTATTGTAAGGGTTGGGTGCAACCCGCTTTGTGGGAGTGTTGACTCCTACGTGTGGAAGGGTTCCTTCCATTAGTGCAGGGATTGGATTTCAATCCTGTTGGAGAAGAGACCGAGTCGTCCCTTGTTGGGAGATAGGTCGAAGGGGGAAAGTGGATGTACCCAAGTCGGGGAACCACTATAAATTGCCTGTGTTTTCTGTGTGCTGTGCTGTTTATCTTTATTGTGCAGGTACTATTATAAATTTCGCAAAAGCGCTACACGTCACCTATTCCCCCCCCCCCCCATAGGTGCATATAGTTGACACTAGGTGGACTTTCATAAGGTCACGCATGGATTTTTATTCCGCTCGTTCTCCCTAAAAGGTGGAAATTGGAGTGCGCGACCACCCCTTATAATCAAATAAGTACTTTAAACTATTTTATCGACATGAGTGGCCGAGGAAAGTAACTAAGCTCCGAGATTTCGTAAAACCGTTGAGCACCTCGACTTTCGGGTGAATAGGGCTCGCTCGGAAGGTGAGAGTACGAGTGATAACTTGGAGTTGTCCCTGACGACTAATAAGAATGTAACTCCTAGCCAACCCTTGATCTAATTAAGCCGTGATAATTATGGCGCAACCAAATTAATTGGATCCTAATAATTGAAGTAACCCAATAAAATCTCCTTTAAATCTCGATGGAATTGAAGCCTCCTGAACAGAAGTGATTGGACTACTAACCATTTTCTTTGTGTTTTCTCCAGTCTCGTATTGCTCAAACTTTTTTTTTTCAGTACCTTCTATTTAGTACTACTCCAGTCTCATACTGGTCAAATTTTTTTTTCAGTACCTTCTATTTAGTACTACTCCAATCTCGTATTGGTCAAACTTATTTCAGTACCTTCTATTTAGGGTTACTCCAGTCTCGTACTGGTCAAGCTTATTTCAGTACCTTTTATTTAGTACTACTCCAATCTCGTACTGGTCAAGCTTATTTCAGTACTTTTATTCAGTACTACTCCAGTCTCATACTGGTCAAGCTTTTCTCAGAACTTTCTATTCAGTACTACTCCAGTCTCGTATAACATTTCATTCCAGCACTTTAAATAAGCAGTAAAATCACCGCACTTATCCTCATTGCAATTTACTATTATAATCTCGGGTCCTGCTCTGACGAGCAGTCGTTGTTTAAAGTTGAGCCTTAGTTGGGGATAACTAGAGTTGAAGTAGTCCTCCAGGTTTAGCCCCAAATAATGCGCTCCCTCGCACCTTGTTGAAAGTAGAGCTAAGTGCCGACGCCCGAATTCTAAAGCCTAGTAGGGCAGGACAACGTAGACCCGGTGTATGTATTGGTTGCCCTTTTGTTTGATTGTTTGTAAATTGCTTGCAGTGAAATAGTGGCGGGTCAGTCCCTCTCGCACACCGTTCGTACCGGTGTGGGAAGGTTGACGACTCAAGGCGACAAGGAGATGAGTACCACGGGTGACTGGCTGTTATATTCCCCATCGGGTTTTCCTCCACTGTTCGGTCAAAATGTTTCGCCAGATGTTGCTCACATCTAAGAGTACACAAGGTTGTACGTTAGGGCGTGGGGTTATAAGGCATGATCACCCACAGAACTGGCAGGACTGGCCACTGTCACCTACGGCCACATCGGTGAGGCCCGCGGGGCTCGCTACCCTGCTGGAACAGAAGCGGTTCAAACTATGTCGACATAGGGTTTGTGTACGCGACTATGAATTCATGCGGTGTGTGCGCGACTATGAATGCCTGCGGTATGTGTGTGGCTATGAATGTCTGCGGTGTGTGCGCGGCTATGAATGCCTGCGATAAAATTCAGGATGTGAAAACCTAAAGTGCTGATGAGCTAGTAGAGCCTTGTTATAACCTATTTATACTACTGTTGCTTTTCCGGTTATACTGTACTCTTTTATAATTGCTCATAGTTGTGCATATATGAAATGTTATGCTAACCCTACCTTGCTTCGGCTCTTTACTTTTGTTGTGTGGGTGTGTGCTCATCCCCATGATATGAATCCGGGGAGGATATTTGTTTCCACTTAGTTTTGTGACAAACGGTTATTTAAATAACCATTCACAGGAGGTGGAGCACCGTAGTGACTCGTTGCTGCAGGATATTACGCCAGCAGCTAGGAATACTCGAGCAGATGCACCCCCGCCATCCCTGGAGTTTAGATACGTGAGTACCGCCGAGCAGCGTAGAGAGAGAGTATGAGTGATATATGTAGTACATGTATAGCCCACTGGCTTATATAAACGCTTATGCTTCAGCCCTAGAATCTCTATGTTATTAATATATTATATATATCTGCAATGGTTTTGAAAGAAATAGTACCTAATCACCTAGAGGGGGGGTGAATAGGTGAACTTAATCTTTTTAAAATTACAGGCAGAAACACATAATAATAAGAGCTGTATTTGCAATTCTCTACAGCAATTCAGCACAGAACATACAGCAATCACAGAATTAATCACACACAGAGTACACACAAATTTTATAGTGGTTCCCCAAGGTCTGGGTACATCCACTTTCCCCCTTCGCCTATCTAGTAGTGTACTAGATTCAGCCTAACTTCTCCAGTTCTTCTCAGATCCTTAGATCTTACAACTCAGAACCCCAAACAGGTTCATACAACTCAGAGTGATCCCACTCCTACAACTCAGGCACAAAAGCCCTGTCACTGAGTCTTCACCAAGACTTACACTCAGAGAACAAAGTCTCCTACAACTCAGGCACTAGGCCCTACCTCAGTCTTCAACAAGACCTACACTCAGAGCACACTGTCTCCTACACTCAGCCTTTATAAAATAGGCTTACAGCTCAGATCCCTTAGTATCCTACAGAAAATAATGTTTACAAAATATATAACTACAACTCTGAAAGAGAGAGATGAGTTGAGTGGTTTCTTGATGAGTTCTTGGAAGAACTTGGAAGAGATCAACCTCCCTTGGCTTTCTTCAAAGCTTCTTAAATTAGAACACAGTAGGGTTGTATCTCTATGTAGATGATCTTCAATCAACTGCTGTCTTGAGATTCTGATTTCAATCTGAATCTTCCTTATCAGCCTGGTTCAATAGCTGGTCTTCTTAGAAGGAGCTCTCTCTCTCCAACTTCTTAGATCTTCTCTTGAAGGTCTTCTTCTTGTTGTGTTGTTTTTCACTTCCTTGATCCTCTGATAATTCATCTTTCTGTTGAAGGTGAAAGGTCTTTAAATAAGCTTTCTCCATGGTGACCGGCTGATCCGGTTTCTAACAACTTTCTGATGGCTCTGAAAGTTGTGGTTGACCGGTTGAAATGGCAGCTGTCATGTCACCCAGTCACTTCTTGAATTCTTTGTCACTATCTGAAAGTGTCGGGACAGATAGTCTTTATGTGTCGACACAAATGGACTAAGTGTCGACACAAGTAGACTAAGTGTCGACACTAGCCTTGTTAGTGTCGACACAACTCCTTGTGTTGTTATAACAGCTTCTCGACACTGCTTCTTCAAAATATGTCGACACTGATTCTATGTGTCGACACAATCCTTCTTCTTTAATACTTAGTTGAATTCTGCTAAGTGTCGACACAACTCCTTTGTCTCAACACATCTTCTTGTGTTGAAACTTGCTAAGTGTCGACACATCTTCTTTGTGTCGACACATGCCTTCTGTATTGAAACTTTGCTGAGTGTCGACACATCTCCTTGTGTCGACACATGTACTTGAACTTTGTTGAAGTTTGCTGAGTGTCGACACAGCCTCCTAGTGTCGACACATGTACTTGAACTTTGTTGAAGTTTGCTGAGTGTCGACACAGCATCCTAGTGTCGACACATGTACTTGAACTTTATTGAAGTTTGCTGAGTGTCGACACAGCCTCCGAGTGTCGACACTTTTGCTGTCGACAAAGTTTTTCTGGGTGTCGACACTGCCTCTAAGTGTCGACACAGATAATGTTGACAATTCTTCACTATGTGTCGACACAACCTGTATGTGTCGGCATTTTTCTTCTGGTGTCGACTCTGCCTTCCTGGTGTCGACACAATTAATCCAAGTGTCGACACAGCTTCTCTAGCTGTCGATACAAGACTTCTTAAATGTCGACACTTTTCTTCGGGGTGTCGACACATGGACTTAGAAACTTTTATGCTTTCCCTGCAATTACTTAACCTGCACAAATAAACTCAAAGCACATCAAATACACCTTGATGTATATTATTGAGTATGTTGAGGCTTCTTCAAATCAGGTACATATATTCCAATGTACCCAACAATCTCCCCCTATTTGGAGAAGTCATAACCCTTAGTCAATGATATACACCATACATAACAAATTTTCAGTATGATGTAAAACAGTATTATATGACAGGGTAAATACTTAAACATGTATGAACAGAACATGTATAAACAATTATCTCAGAATAATTAATGTAATAGATTGAACATATAACATTGTTCTTACAACTCCAAACATTTTCATTAATCAAAAGTTTACATAGAGTTAAATGTAAATGATTACAAATTGTAAACTTAAGAAAATTTCTATCATATGGCTGCTCAGGCTCCTTAATAACAATCCCCTTTCCAGATTGAATCTTTGCTTGAACTGGAGTATCATTGTCATCAACAGGCTTCTTCCCTTCGAGATCTTTGTTTTTCAGCTCTTCAGCCTTTATCTTCTTCCTTTCAAAATAGTGATAAGGCTTAGGGAAATACTTGCTAGGCTCCTGTGCATTAGGAGGTAGCTTTCCTAGTTTAGCCTTCCTTCTATATTGTACTATGGCCTCTTGCCTATTCTCATGTTTTCTCCACTCCTGTTCAGAATACCATTTTCCTCTATCCAGGATATTGTACTTAGCAGCCTTCCAAGCAGTCAATATGATATTCCTGGATGTAGGGCTCCATTGTTCAAAATCTGGCCTTAATTCAGCCTGCTCTCTGAACCTTTTCTTAGATAATTGAGCATCTTATTCCTTTAATAAAGCCTCTTGCTCTTTTAGTACTGCCTCTGGCACAGGCTATACTACTTTCTCAAGAATAATATTCTGATTACCCTCAGGAGGACTATACATAGACTGCACCTCCTGATGTATCATGTCAAAATCTGCAGGAGGATATATCACTTGAGCCACTTTAGCTTGCTCTCCTCCAAAGTATGCAGGATTTATTCCAGACTCTGCCACATTGTCATCATCACATAAAGGTGGATATATCACTTGAGCCACTTCAGCTTGCTCTCCTCCAAAGTATGCAGGATTTATTCCAGACTCTGCCACATTGTCATCATCACATAAAGGTGGATATCCAAGGGTAGCTATGATGGAGTTTGAAATCCATTTGGCATGATCAGAGCCTACCTTGACTAAAACCCTCTCCCCCTTTATGACTTCTCTCTCTATATGATCCCTAAGATCATCTTTCTGGAATCGGATTTGAGCATTCAAATAGTTAACTCCATCTTTATAGAAAGGTTTTAACCTTTGGAGCTTGTCAGTAATTGCCTTTTGAGAGTCTTCAATGACAGTTTTAACAACAGTGATGCTCTCTTGTAGTTGCTTATCAAATTCAGCCTTGGCAGCAGTCCTTGTTGTAGTTTCAGCAGTAGCTATATTTTTCACTGTAGTTACAATGGCATTATGTGAAGTAGTGAGATTATCATTCATCCTTATCTGGTTTTCCAGGACATAGCCTTGCTTCACTGCCATATCATCCACTTGTGTTTTTATGTTTTCTTGATGAGTAGCCAAATAGACCACTGCATTGCCTCCTTTATGGAAACAATCAGTCATTTCCCTCTTGTGTTGATTCACTTCAAATCTGATAGATTTGATGTCTTGTGCCAGATCAAATTGCAGGTATTTATGCCCTTCATCCTTATACTTTTCTAAAGCTTTTCTTTGCTCATCCATCTTGATCTGCAAAGCCACCATCAGTGAACTATAATCGGTAGTTGGGGCAGGCTGTGGAGCAATGGTCTGTAGTGCTTTCTTCTAGTTCTGGATTTTCTCTTGAAGACCTGGAAGTTCCTCTTCTTGGCTCTAGCAGCCTCTTCATCCTCTGAAGCAGAAGTGCTAGCAATATCTACTCTATCCTTAGGACAAGGAGGTAACTCCTTCTTAGTCCTTTTTATTTGCTCAGCATCCTTTGGCTCCACAGTCTCTTGTCTAGCAGACTCCTCTATTTGCTCCCCCTCAATATTGATCTTCTCCCCCTCAACAGCAGCTATCTCTCTCAAGGTCTGTCTGTACAAGATCAGGGAACAACTCTTCTAAAGTAAACTCATGCTGAGGTTGTACAGGAGAATCTCTTATTTCTGGAGCAACTGAGTCTACTTTATCAGCAACAGATGTGTCCTCCATGACAACATCTTATGGTTGAGGTTGTATCTGTGTTTGCTGATCAACATCAAGTAATGGTTCAGACAAAACTTCATCCTCAATAGTAAAATCTATTTGATTAACTTCAGTAATTACCTCAAGAATGATTTGGGTAGCCCTTTCACTCTCTAATGGAGTTGGCTCATCCACATGTAGCGGCTCCCCCTGGAGTGGATCCAGGTGAATTGGGCTAGCTGATGGTAACTCCCCCTGCCTCTGAGCATCTTCTTGTCTTGCTGGTTACTGTCCAGCATTGTCATCTCCTCCATCATCAGAACTGAAAACCACTTGCTCCTCTGAGCTACTTGAGGATTCTTGAGCCATAATGGTTGTCTTCTTCTTCTTCTTCTGAGGTGTTTCATGTTCTGAATTTGGTAGTTCCTTTGTCAATACTCTATCCCACTTTGAGAAAATTCTCACATCCATTCTCCTCATGTGGTTTATCTTTGAACCTGCAGCTTGGTTCATCACATCAGGAATCCTACCAGCTAGGTATATACTCAGAATTCTACCCAGATTGGGTTTCTTCAGTCTCTCTTTTATCTTATCAAACATAACTGCTGACCAATCAGTATTAAGTTTGAAGATTATCCTTGTCATCAAAATGAACATATGAGCTGAAATTCTGTCATGTCCTCCAGGCTTGCTTAGAATTACCTTGCCAACTATTTCAGACAAGAATTTGCCCTGCATGTTCATGCCTTTCGTGTTGAAAACTGATCCTATCTTCAGGTTTGAGTCTAATCCACACCATTTCAATGTCTCTCTAGTCTTAGAAGCAGATACATCTTCTTCCTCTTTTGTTCTTGGTAGTTGAAGTACCTTTCTTAGACTTTTCTGTGTGACCTTGACTTTAGTCCCATGGACTCTGGACTTAATCTTGAGTCAAGTATCATCAAGTGAAGCTGCACTCAAGAATTCAAGGACCTCCTTCTTCTAGATCTTGATAGGTTCTGATACAAGATACTGTAGTCCAGTCTCAGCAATTAGGGTTACTACACCTTGGATTTCGGGTTCTGTGTCATCAAAGGCGTGACGCACGAGCTCATATCCTTCGTTAATGTTCTCTTCTAGCTTGGGCGTCATTAGGGTTTGAAGAAATTTTGAATTTATAGAAGAGAGATGTCGACACACAAGTTTGGTCTCAAAACTAAGGTGAGCGTGTCGACAAACACTGGGGAAAACCTATTTATACCTTTATAAAATTGAAGGTGAAAAGGCGCGTTAACATACTTGAATTGTGTCGACACTGTTGAAAAGTGTCGACACTTACTTATAATGTCTCGACAACTATGTGTCGACACAAATATAGTCGACAGAATATATGTGTCGACACTTATACATCTCAGCTCGACACTTAGTCGAGACTCTACTAGACTAATTCTGTGTAAATCCTAAGTGTCGACACCACCCTGGATTTGTCGACACCTACACTGCATGTGTCGACACTAAATCTCTGAAGTGTCGACACAGACTTCCTAGATGTGTCGACACCATTTCTCTGAAATGTCGACACCACTTCTATGTGTCGACACAGACAACTCTGTGTGACGACACTATTTTACTTAGCCAATTTTTGTAAACTATTCTAAGTTTATCATTCCTAATTCAATTTTAAATTTATTGAATTTAGTTTCATCTAAGGGCTTAGTAAACATATCAGCTAACTGATTATCTGTCTTAACATACTCTAGGGAAATGTCTTCTTTTTCAACATGTTCTCTTAGAAAATGGTATTTAATTTCTATGTGCTTAGTCCTACTATGGGAGACAAGATTATTTGCAATAGAAATGGCACTAGTAGAATCACAAAATAAAGGTGTTCTACTTACTTGAATACCATAATCTTCTAGCTGGTGTTGTATCCATAGTAGTTGTGCACAACAGCTTCCTACAGCAACATACTCTGACTCAGCTATGGAGATAGCCACACTGGTCTGCTTTTTGCTACTCCAAGACACCAGCCTTCCACCTAGAAATTTACAGGATTCTGTGGTACTTTTCCTATCTTCCTTGCAGCCTGCAAAATCTGCATCTGAATAACCTGTCAGTTCAAAATCTCCATTCTTAGGGTACCAAAGGCCTAGATAAGGAGTGCCCTTAAGATATCTCAAAATTCTTTTAACTGCTGTCAAATGAGATTCTTTAGGGCAAGCTTGGTACCTAGCACAGACACATGTAGCATACATGATATCTAGTCTACTAGCAGTCAAATATAGTAGGGAGCCAACTATCCCTCTATACAAAGTTTCATCTACAGGTTTCTCTGCATCATCTTTGCTTAAAGACATTGTTGACCCCATAGGAGTTTTCATGGTAGTGGATGATTCCATACCATACTTCCTTATCAATTCTAGGGTGAACTTAGACTGGCATATGTATAATCCATCTTCAGTCTGTCTAACTTGGAGACCCAATAAGAACTTAAGTTCCCCCATACTGCTCATTTCAAATTGTCCTTGCATGAGTTTAGCAAACTTTCTGCAAAAACTACTTTCTGTAGACCCAAATATGATGTCATCTACATATATTTGGACTAAGATAATCTTACCTCTGGATTCCCTAAGGAATAGATTCTTATCTATTTTCCCCCTTGAGAATTTGTTCTCAATGAGGAAACTAGACAGGGTTTCATACCAAGCCCTAGGGGCTTGTTTTAACCCATACAAAGCCTTCCTAAGTCTATATACATAATCAAGTTTAAGAGAATCTACAAAACCTGATGGCTGCTCTACATAGACTTCTTCCTTCAGGTTTCCATTCAGAAAATCTGACTTAACATCCATTTGATATACCTTAAACCCTTTAAATGTTGCATAGGCAAGGAACATTCTTATTGCTTCCAGTCTAGCTACTGGAGCAAAAGTTTGATCAAAATCAATACCTTCTTCCTGCCTATATCCTTTTGTAACCAGTATAGCTTTGTTCTTTATAATAAATCCATTCTCATCCAACTTGTTCCTAAAGATCCACTTAGTTCCAATAATGTTGTGGTCCTTTGGTTTAGGAACTAGCTCCCAGACCTTGCATCTTTTGAACTGGTTCAACTCCTCTTGCATGTCCTCAATCCAATGAGGATCTAGGATTGCTTCTTCAAATTTCTTTGGCTCTACTTGGGATAGAAAGCTGGAGTAGAGAACTGAACTTAGATTCCTTCTCCTTGTTTGTACCCCTTGTCTAAGATCTCCAATAATTTGATTAGCTGGATGATCCTTTAAGTGACTATTTGCTGGAGGCAGCCTGTCTTCTGGTTGTACTCCTTCAGCTTCTTCATTCAACTGCACCTCTTGGTCTTCTTCAGCAATAGGAGTATCTTGTACTCCCCCTGGACAGCAGCCACCATCTTCCACTTGCTGACTTGCAGAAGAACCTTCTATTAAGATAAGCTTCTCCATTCTCTCAGTTACACCTGTAGAGCTGCAAACACTTCTAGGCAATTCATTTTTAATGAGCCTTGCTTCATCAAAAACTACATGTACTGACTCTTCTACAACTTGAGTAATCAAGTTGTAGACCCTATAAGCCTTAATGTTGTTTCTGTACCCAACAAAGATCCCCTCTTGGGATTTGGCAGCAAACTTGGTTAGATAAGACTTACCATTGTTAAAGATATAGCACTTGCAACCAAAGATCCTGAAATAGGATAGATTTGGTTTTCTGCCCTTCACAATCTCATAGGGGGTCTTCTTGTGGCTCTTGGTGATAGTAGTCCTATTGATCACATGACAAGCAGTGTTTACTGCCTCAGCCCAGAAATATTCTGGGAGAGATGTGTCACTCAATAGGGTTCTACCAGCCTCTATCAAGGTTCTATTTTTCTTTTCAGCAATACCATTTTGCTGAGGTGTTCTTGGTGAGGAAAATTCGTGAAAAATTCCAAACTCTTCACATAGTTTGTCATACTTTCAGACTGAAATTCAGTACCATGGTCACTTCTGATTTTGACCACTGTACTGTTCAATTCATTCTGAATTTGTTTAACAAAACTATACAAGATACTTGGTGTTTCAGATTTTTGCCTTAGGAAGAACACCCAGGAATACCTTGAGTAGTCATCAACTACCACAAATGTGTAGACCTTCCTATCTAGGCTGTGAACTGGCATAGGACCAAAAAGATCCATATGCAAGAGGTATAAACACCTCACAGCATCTTTGTTCTCAAGGCTATGAAAGGTGGATTTGGTCTGCTTGCCTTTTTGACAAGTTGAGCATATCCCATCCTTTATACACTTAACCCGAGGACCATTCCTCACTAACTCTTTGCTAAAGAGTTGACCAATTATCTTATAGTTAAGATGAGCCAGCCTCTTGTGCCACTTAACATAATGTGAGACTTTCTCATCAGCTACAAGATAAATAGGAGAAACAATGTTCTCACATATAATGTCTAGACAATAGACATTTATCTTCCTATATCCTGTCAGAATGATCTTTTGATCACTTGACCTACTAATATGAAAACCATCCTTGACAAATGAGATGCCATATCCTAAATCACTCAGCTGACTTATGCTAATGAGGTTATGTTTCAAACCCTTTACATAAGCCACTTGAGTAATTGTAATCAGGTTACTAGAAATGTTACCAAAGCCTTTGATGATCCCTTTTTCTGAACCACCAAAGGTAACTTTAGGCCCATCTTTGATAGATGTATAATCCTTCAGCAACCCCCTTGTTCCAGTCATGTGTCTGGAACATCCACTGTCCAAGTACCATATAGGGGCATGGCCACTTGAACTCACCTGCAAAACATATTACTTAACCTTAGAACCCAAATAATTCTTGGGTCCTTGGTGCAGGTTAGTTTGGCTTTTAACAAAACTACCTGTAGCACTTCTAGCAGGTAGTTTGCTACTCTCCTTGACACTTGTATTGTGACAACAGTCAATGATAAAGTGGCCTATCTTGCCACAACACCAGCACTCAAACCTGTTGTACCTTTGTTTCGGTACAACCCTGGCTGAAGTATCTACAGTAGGCTTTTTGTTAAGTGCTGGGGCTTTGCCCTTAGACTTGGACCTAGCAGTCCAGGCAGGTTTTGTAAATCCTAATCCAGCCTTACCCTTATGAGGTACAAACTCATCTATCAAGGGTAAAATAGATTTGGGTTTAGAAAAGCTAGCCACAATATCCTTCTCCTTCCGAAGTCTAACCTCCAGATTCCTAATTTGATCATTCTTAAATGTAATAGTACCCATCTAAATAACAGTAATGTTCTTCAGCCTGGCTATTTCATTTAGTTTCTGATCATGCAACTTGACTGAATCAGCAACAGCCAATTTAAGACAAGCAATCTCCTTTGCCTGAATTTTGGCCAAGGATTTGCTTCTCTTCAAGGCCTGCAACAAGTCCCTATATTCATCAATTAACTGATGAATATCTCCTTCGGATTCAGACCCACCCACATCAATTGATGTAGATGTATCTGATTCTGACTCAGTACTAGAAATTGAACTTGAAGAATAACTTAGTACCTTACTTGGTCCAGGCTGATCCTGGATTTTGTCTCCTTCAGATAAGGCCATCAGCCCTTTGCACTAATTGTCCTCATGCTCATAAATTGAGTTCATTAACTGCATGAACTCATCTTCCTCCTCTTCAGCAAACAGTCCAATATAGGCTTCAGCTTCTGAATCTGTTTCTGAAGATGACTGATCAATCAAACTCTTATCCTTCTTGGCAACAAAGGACCTTTCCTTTTTGCCCTTAAACTGAGTCTTTTTCTTGTCAGTTGACTCCTTCCTCTTTTCTAGACAGTCAGCTACTATATGTCCTAGTCTATTGCAACAATAGCATACTATCTTTGAGGATGTAGTTTTACTTGGCTTGGACTTTCTTCTGTCATTCCTTGATGACTTCCTGTTATGATAGTAGTCATCTTTTGTCTGTGAAGTGGATGGCTTAGACCTCCACTGCTTCTTTTTCAGAAACTTTTGAAAATGCCTAGTGAAGGCTGCAAAGTCTTCATCACTTTCACTGCTTTCTGAATTCTTACTATCTGAATTTTCTGTGACTATCTCAGCAACTATTTGAGGTGGAGATGGAGACTTGCTTCTATACTTCCTAGTTGCTTCAGTCTTGAAAGCCACAGCTCTTTTCTTATGCTCCACTCTAGTAGTCTTCTCTTCCTCCTTTCTAACCATTAATTGCATTTCATAAGATAGCAGTTTTCCAAATAAGATTGGAGGAGGTATATCAGCTAATTTGGCCATTTCCCTAATGGCACAAATCTTGGTGTCCCAATCCTTAGTTAGGGATCTTAAGAACTTGTCATTCAGCTCATAGTTGTTGAATTCTCTTCCATAGGACATCAATTCATTGACTATCCTATAGAATTTCTTGTAACATTCAGTAATGCTATCAGACTTTCCTTGTCTGAAGCTTTCATACTCCTGATTTAACAAAGACTTCCTGTCTTGTCTTACCTCTTCAGATCCCTCCATGTAAACTATTAGTGTGTCCCACATTTCTTTTGAGGTTTTACAATGTATTAGGTTCTGAAATGTGGCATCATCAATTGCACTTACAATAATATTCTGGGCCCTTTTGTCCATAGTGGCCAGAATTATTTCATCTTTAGTCATTTCTGAATAGTCCTTAGGAGTTTTCTGATTTGCATCTAGAATGGAGATATTCATTGGCATATATGACCCTTCTTTGACTGTGATGTATATTCTTGGGTCAGATGCTTCCATAAAGAGTCTAACCCTCTCTTTCCATATGCCAAAAATCTCTTTTCTGTAGATTGGCAATTTCATGGATCCTAGCTCTTTGTGATTCTCAGTGGAACCCATTTTCTTGATTCTTGATTCTGATTCTGCCTACAGGATCTTTACTCAGACTGTTATGTCCTTTTTGAGCAACCTGGCTCTGATACCACTTGAAAGAAATAGTACCTAATCACCTAGAGGGGGGGGTGAATAGGTGAACTTAATTTTTTAAAATTACAGGCAAAAACACTTAATAATAAGAGTTGTATTTGCAATTCTCTACAGCAATTCAGCACAGAACATACAGCAATCACAGAATTAATCACACATAGAGTACACACAGATTTTATAGTGGTTCCCCAAGGTCTGGGTACATCCACTTTCGCCCTTCGCCTATCTAGTAGTGTACTAGATTCGACCTAACTTCTCCACTTCTTCTCAGATCCTCAGATCTTACAACTCAGAACCCCAAACAGGTTCCTACAACTCAGAGTGATCCCACTTCTACAACTCAGGCACAAAATCCCTACCACTCAGTCTTCACCAAGACTTACACTCAGAGAACAAAGTCTCCTACAACTCAGGCACTAGGCCCTACCTTAGTCTTCAACAAGACCTACACTCAGAGCACACTGTCTCCTACACTCAGCCTTTATAAAATAGGCTTACAGCTCAGATCCCTTAGGATCCTACAGAAAATAATGTTTACAAAATATATAACCATAACTCTGAAAGAGAGAGATGAGTTGAGTGGTTTCTTGATGAGTTCTTGGAAGAACTTGGCAGAGATCAACCTCCCTTGGCTTTCTTCAAAGCTTCTTGAATTAGAACACAGTATGGTTGTATCTCTATGCAGATGATCTTCAATCAACTGTTGTCTTGAGATTCTGATTTCAATCTGAATCTTCCTTATCAGCCTGGTTCAACAGCTGGTCTTCTTAGAAGGAGCTCTCTCTCTCTCCAACTTCTTAGATCTTCTCTTGAAGGTCTTCTTCTTGTTGTGTTGTTTTTCACTTCCTTGATCCTCTGATCATTCATCTTTCTGTTGAAGGTGAAAGGTCTTTAAATAAGCTTTCTCCATGGTTACCGGCTGATCCGGTTTCTAACAACTTTCTGATGGCTCTGACAGTTACAGTTGACCGGTTGAAATGGCAGCTGTCATGTCATCCAGTCACTTCTTGAAATCTCTGTCACTGTCTGAAAGTGTCGAGACAGATAGTCTTTATGTGTCGACACAAATGGACTAAGTGTCGACACAAGTAGACTAAGTGTCGACACTAGCCTTGTTGGTGTCGACACAACTCCTTGTGTTGTTATAACAGCTTCTCGACACTGCTTCTTTAGAATGTGTCGACACTGATTCTATGTGTCGACACAAACCTTCTTCTTTAATACTTAGTTGAATTCTGCTAAGTGTCGACAAAACTCCTTTGTGTCGACACATCTTCTTGTGTTGAAACTTGCTAAGTGTCGACACATCTTCTTTGTGTCGACACATGCCTTCTGTGTTGAAACTTTGCTGAGTGTCGACACATCTCCTTGTGTCGACATATGTACTTGAAATTTGTTGAAGTTTGCTGAGTGTCGACACAGCCTCTTAGTGTCGACACATGTACTTGAACTTTGTTGAAGTTTGCTGTGTGTCGACACAGCCTCCTAGTGTCGACACATGTACTTGAACTTTGTTGAAGTTTGCTGAGTGTCGACACAGCCTCCTAGTGTCGACACTTTTGCTGTCGACAAAGTTTCTCTGGGTGTCGACACTTCCTCTAAGTGTAGACACAGATAATGTTGACAATTCTTCACTATGTGTCGACACAACCTGTATGTGTCGATACTTTTCTTCTGGTGTCAACTCTGCCTTCCTGGTGTCGACACAATTACTCCAAGTGTCGACACAGCTTCTCTAGGTGTCGACACAAGCCTTCTTAAGTGTCGACGCTTTTGTTTTGGGTGTCGATACATGGACTTAGAAACTTTTATGCTTTCCCTGCAATTACTTAACCTGCACAAATAAACTCAAAGCACATCAAATACACATTGATGTATATCATTGAGTAGGGTGAGGCTTCTTCAAATCAGGTACATATATTCCAACGTACCCAACAAGTTTCCTATTAATGCTTCCACTATACTTTGATGGGTTGTGAATGTTATGATTCGAGCCGAGCAAGGCGGACATCTAGTACTTGGATAGGGTGAATCGTTTCCCCTAAGAGCACTGTGCGGACGTCTTAGGCCAGTAGTAACCATCCGGCCCGACCCGGGCAAAAGGTTGGGGGGGGTCCAACACTGACAATTGTCAGAACTGTCAGATGTTAGTTATTAACCGGATCAACCGGTTACTCCTATCAGAGCCTATTTAAAGGAATCTAGTCTTCAAAAAGAAGGAAGAAAGAAGCAGCATAATTTTGTGAAGACAAAAGTCTGAAGCATCAGCTACAATTTAGAAGGTGGAGAGAGGTCTGATCAAGAATCATCTTCAACATCTATCCAGCCTAGATCAACCCTAATTTCTACTTCAAGAATCTTTGAAAAACTAAGAAGGGCTTGATCAGATCTATCTTGACAAAGATCAAAGGAAGCACATTCATCAAGATCAGATCAAGAAGCTGTTACTCAGATCTCTTTGCTGGGTGACATTTTATAATTCAATTTTTCTTTTACCTACTCTCATTGTGTAAGATCTACTTGTAGATCTGAGTGGAGGAGAACTATTCTCATTTTTTATTTGTAAGCCTGTGTTATAAAGGCTGAGATAGGGCTGAGATTGTCTGAGGTAGGAAAAGTTGGAAATTATCTGAGGTGTAGGACAAGTGTTGCCTGAGAAGTAGGAGTGTGGATTCATTCTGAGGTAGAGTTCTTGGGAAGAACTTGAGGTGTAGAATCTTGGTGATCTGAGTGGTCAGACTTGTAAAGTCTAAGTTTTAGGAGCTGGGTGGGCTCTGAGTTGTAAGATCTAAGGATCTGAGTAAAGTAAAGAGAAGGAGTTTGGCCGAATCTAGTTCATTGCTAGATAGGCGAAGGGGGAAGTGGATGTACCCATAAATTGGGGAACCACTATAAATTTATATGCATTGTGTCGTGTGTGTTGAATTGTTGTGCTGTGTTTATTTTCCTAATTGCTGTTATGTATATCTTGATTATCTAACTGAATTAATCATATTAAAGAAAGTAGTACTCTGATTATTAAAAAGGGGTGCCAAAATTTAAATTGGATCTATTCACCCACCTCTAGGTCATTAGTAATTCTAAAGTAAACATTTAAAAACTATGTCTGCTGATCTGCAAATCACCTGTCCACGAGGTCGGCTAGCTGCCAGATCATGCGGACTGCTGCTCCACCGAAATGAACAAACTGCCAGAGGCAGACAGCTTTTTGAACTGGGAAACAAGTTACAGAAGAAAGACTGCCTAATCATAAGTCGCGACCTGCTGCAAACCGCAGAATCTGCACTGACCCTGACCGAAGTCAAAACCAAGTCCCTAGCTTCTCAGTGCAATCCGCACAACCTGCACAACATAACCCGATCAACCTCTTTAAATCGCCCGGATAGAGAAACCTAACCGCAACAACTTCCCATGAGTTCACTTACTGTTCACTCGGTGTATCTTTGATGTGATAGGGGGTCCTGTTTATAGGCGCGGAGAGGAGTGTGATCACCGCCCTTGTTGATAGGATAACCGCTCTATCTCGCGGCGAGCACCAAGTGTATCCGCCTAGCCACAGATACACAACCAGACCATCGCGACTCGGCAAGACTCTCAGTTTGCCAAGGATGCACCGCTAAGTCTAGATATCAAGCCAATCTGTCTTGTCTCCAAGGCAAGGCCAGACTTGATTTCCATATAGCCGGACTCTGCAAATACTGCACTAGTCCGCCCACCTATAGACAAAGCTCCAGTCTGCACATGCCTGCAGACACCACTCCAGTCCGCATACCTTGAGCCTGCAGCCAAAGTACACAAGCCTGATAGCTACCGAACTCGAAGAATGGAGATATCAATTGTGCAAACCGCATGATCTCCCAGACTGAGACAGACCGCACAAACCGACGCACTACGACACCAATCCGCTCTAACCGGCGAACTCCACGGTTACCACCAACCGCGCCATCAGAGCTGGACCAAAGCACAAGCCATGTCGATCTCCTGAACTCTAGTCCAGTCCACAAGCTGGACTCTGTGAACTCCAACTGAGTCCACACCACGCTGGTCATGCCGAACTCCATGGATAGACAAGCAACCCGCTCGGTTACCTTCTAGGAATAACCTTCCTGCTGAACATAACCTGGCCTGGATAGTCACTACCTCTGTCCATACAGACTGTGCGAATAGACCGCCCAGGCTGCCAAAGAACAAGCTCACTACAGAACCTTTGCCGACCCAGCTAGCTGTCATTCGTGTCCGCACAAGCCGCGCGAACAGGTCGCCCAGGCCGCCCAATCCCACACTTTCACTTCATGATTTTCAACATAGTGGAGTTGCACTATTTGCAGGATAGGCTTAAAAATCTATAAATAGATCCAAGGGGGTGCCTCTGAAGGAAAGCTTTCAAGTTTTCTCATTCTCTAGTCTTATAGAGCTTTCTGAGGTGCCCTTAGCTCAGTACTAACTAAGGAGGGGAAGCACTCTTAGATCTTTCAGGTGTGTGGTGGGACCTCCGTCCTACAGCCTTGGGTTAGTATGGAATCCTAATTTCTCAGTCAAGATGGCTTGCTAGGAGAAGTAAGTGTGTGGTCACCCCTTTTTAGGGTTCGATCTCCACAGAAGTCGAGTCTTGTTTCAACATTTTGGTGCAGTGAGCGTGGAGAGTGAGCAGCACAGAAAACCTTAGCGAGCTCAATGACTGGATGCGAAGGGCAAGGATCTGACCAGGCCTACTCACCATGTAACACCTCCCCTGTAATGAACGTATAATATGGGTCCGGTCGGGGCCCCACAACATACGGACGCCACAGCTTTAGTATTATAAGTTGATATAGCTACCCACACTCAAAACACTTTGCACAACACAGCGGAAACAAAAGCAAGACTAGAAGTTATCCACTACAAGAAGAGTAATAACAATGGCCTTATGGCCTTACAACAAGTGTCCAAACTCAAATAATACAACAGTCAAGAAAGTGCATAGCACACCTAGTCTACCTCGGCATGCAAGCGGGACAACATGAATCTCACACACACAACATCATATAAGTAGAGCTACAAAAGAGAAAAGCACTTCATGAGGCTTAGGCCTTTCTGGCCGGCGAGCTAGCTGCTGCATGCGATCGTTGCCCTGTAAAATTTATTAGTAACGTGGGTCAGCAAAGGCTGACCTCAAACTGTGTAACAACACAACTCCTCCCGGCTGCCCCTAACGGACCCCGGGGTACCCCTCCAACCTGCAAGTTAGCACTTCGTATGCAATAATCATAAGCAAGAAAAGCAACTACAGAAACAGGCTTGGATGTCACACACATCATACATGTTCTCTACTGGTTGAGCATATAATAAAAGGGCCTACTTATGCAATCATGTATGCAACAACCCGGGTTTCACCCAAGGCACCCTATCTCGTATGCATCTAGCACATCATCACATCATATGGGTACTCATCGATTCCCCATTGGCATAAAGCCGCAAACGAAGGGGTCACAACATTTCACCTAACGGCACACCGACCGCCACATGGAACTCTTGCAAAGGCCCCACCCGCTCAAGGTCTTAGACCCGGGCTTGCCTACAAGCTCTGACGTCTCATGTCAGGATTCCAACAAACACACAACTGACCGATTCTAAGAAGCCTTGTCGGACCCCACCCGCTCATGGCCTCATTGCCCGGGCTTGCCCCCATGCTTGGCATTCTCGTCAGTCTCACAGAAGGGGATTAGTCTCACCGGGACACTCTCCACACATGACGTGAACGTCACGGGATAGCCAACCAACCACGGAGATATAGCCACGCCTTGGCACATCACAAACCAAGACAATTACACCCTAGTCCCTCATTTGTACTGCAGCATTCCCGCGCACCAAGGAAACCATCTCCAACTCATGCGGAGCTAACCTTATCCACCAAGGAAACCATCTACCGCCATGAGGATCTAACCTTATCCGGTTCCGACTACACGTTCTCATTCGAGAAAAAGGGGAAAACACCAGCACATCATAAATGACATCTTGCCGCAACGGAATCTCTACGAATCCCTAAAGTTCGTATGCAACATCACCAAGTCGGACTAACGGTCGCGACTACGGCTTCACCCATCATGCCTAATCCACTATTGGAGTGGATATCTAATGCAAATCATGTCGGGGATGGACTCAATCGACCCGGAGGTTCCTTTTGAACCTTGGCGACCCAAAACACCTCTCATTTGAGTGTTTGGTGCCCAAAACTAGAAAAGAAATGATGCTAAAGACATGCATCCTAAGACCGAGAGGAGAAGTGTCGTTACCTTTCGACTCCTCTTCCTTGCCATGGCAAAGTATACGGATGAAAACATTTGCAAAGATCTAGCCTCCACGGATCCGGACTCAGCTCGCGATTTGGAGCACCGAAGCTTCTCCTACAGCCCAAACCCTCCTTCACCTTCTTCCTTGCTCTCCCTTCTCTCTAGAAATTAGTAAGAGAAAAGCTTGAAGAAGAATGAGGGTTTCCAACCCTATTCTCGGACTTAACTCCCCAAGAACCGTCCTAAACCGTCAGATCCTAAAATCAGGAAAAGAATGGCCACGATTCGCCTAAAAAATAAAATACCTGGGCCGAACACAGCCTGGCACACGCCCGTGTTCAGGGCCGTGTGCCTCATTCGCCGTCTCAAATCGACACGCCTGGAATAGCACACGGGCATCCGACACGCCCGTGTTCAATCCGACACGCCCGTGTTCGATCCGACACGCCCGTGTCCCCAAAGACATAGCCGTGTGGCCGGCCGTGTGCCTCCATTTACACGGCCCCGAAAACATCCCGAGAGGTGACACGGCCTGGGACACGCCCGTGTCCCAAGCTGTGTGCCAAGTCTCGACACTCGTCGACAGCCTTTGTGTTGACACCGCGGAAAAATGTCGAGTGAAGATCGTCGACCAAGCGGGACACGCCCTGTGACACGCCCGTGTCACAGGCCATGTGCCCCAGTCTCGACACTCGACACTCGACACTCGACACTCATTGAGTGAACATCGTCGACTGAAGATCGTCGACAGACCCACACGGCCTTGGACATGCACGTGTCCTAGGCCGTGTGCCTTGTCTCGACACAAAGTCGAGCGAAAATGTCGACACCCTGGGCCGAGTGTCGACACGGGCTCGACACGCCCTGCGACACGCCCGTGTCACAGGCCGTGTGCCCTCACTCGACACTTCATTGAGGGCAAAGTGTCGACCACACGGCCAAGTCGTGGACACGGCCTGACACGGCCTGGGACACGACCGTGTCCCGGGCCATGTGCCCGCTGCCAGAAACCAAAAAATGTCCAGAAACATAAATCGACCCCTTTCTCCAAATCTGCGGTGTTACACACCACCTCCCCCCCCCCCTCTTGCCACCATTGGAATGTTCGAGGACTTCAAGCAGGAAGTCCAGAATCTTGTACTATTCTCACTCGGGGCTCGCGGCGAGTGCTCAACACCTGCCATCCCAGTGGTCGCTGCCCCAGATCTGGGCAAGAACACCCCCATCAGACGACCTGGGAAGGAAGTGGTGGAGGAAGGCAGCGAGCGAGATCTCCCTAGGCAAGCCATATTTCCCGGCTCAGTGAGTGCGGGCAGGACCGGCGAGGCCCAGGCGTGAGATCGCCCGGCTCGCCCGGTAGGGGAAGAAATTCCCTTCAGTGGGATGTTCGCATCTGCCCTAATCCCCGAGGGGTTCTGCGAGCCCAAGATATCCTACTACACTGGAAGGGATGATCTGATCCAGCATATCCAATGGTTTGAGGATGTGGTCTTGATTAGGTAGATGTCGGATGCCTTTAAGTGCATATTCTTCGCCATAACCCTCAAAGAGAAGACGAGGGAATTGTTTCATCAGGTCCCCGCCAGCTCCATCTACTACTTTGAGGACCTGTGTCGGGGGTTTATACTGAGGTTCACTACTTCGAAGAAGAGTAAGAAGGAGTCAGAGTCCCTATTTCTCATCAAGCAGGGGGTGGATGAGATGTTGTGAAGCTATGTGGATAGGTTCCAGGAGGAGGTCCTCCAGGTTTAGGAGATGCCTGGGCACACCCTCATGGTGGCCTTCACCCTGGCACTGCAGCATGGGTTCTTCAGAATGGAGCTGAAGCAGGTGTCACTGTTGTCCTTTGAAAAGTTGATGGAATGGGCAGTGAGGGAGGTAGAGGGCAGAGCATCAAACTCGGTGTTCTCCTGGAAGAGGTCTAAGTGGGTTGTAGAGGAGGTGAGAGAGCCAGGAGGTGGAAAGGGCTAGGAGGTATGGAGGGCAGAGCCCAGGAAGCGGGAGCCATAGCAGGTGCAACAGCTGAGATGGGGCATCCAGGTGCCGAATAATCGGCTAGGCTGGAGGCAGCCAGAATGGCACGATCAGGGACAGAGGAGAGGTTTCTACGGAGGAGACAACCTCCAAGGAGGGCAGGGCCATTTCAACTCTCCGGGATGGAGGTAAGGCCAGAGGTCACCTCTCCCCGAGCAGCATCAAGTGATGGCAATAGCTCTAGGAAGGAGGAAGAGAGATGTCCAGAGGAGGAGTGCGGGAGGTAGAGCGGAGGTGCCCTACTATGACATCCACCAGGAGGAGGGCCACACTATGGCTACCTAACCATAGTTCTTGGAGATGAGGGGAGCCAAGGGGCAGGCCCAGCAGTAGAAGCATCACCACCAGGAGTTGCGGATAGAGGAAGTCCTTCCCGGAGCGGAGTAGGATAGGTGCGAAGACCGGGTCGATGTAGGAGGCTGAGGAGGGATCAGGGTGATCTATGGGGGGATTTGAGGCTGCCCGCAAGGCGAGTCTCCACACCATGTATTTCCGGAATGTCGCCTCCATATCTCTAACCCCACCCCAGATGGGAAGATTACCTTCTCTTGGAAGGACATGCCGGATCACGAGGATCTGTTTTACAATGCGCTGGTAATTCAAGCTGCCATCGAAAATTTTACCGTCTCTCGGATCCTCGTGGACAATGGGAGCTCCGTCAATGTCATTTTCAAGAAGATGTTTGATGCAGTTAGAAACCAAGTTGGGGACCAAGGCTCTGAATTATTTACGGGAATATTGGGTATAAGTCTGACCTGTTCGACTGCAATCGAATGGAAAAGAAACATCCCAAACCAAATCTCCTAGGGTCCACGTGGATAAATCCCAGGTAGGTTGTTGAGTGTTGGGATCAAACCCCCTGACCTCCTTTATATGAGGGGACTAACACCTCTCATACCCAAGTGCGTTGCAACACACTTGGGTATGAGAGGTAGTGTTAGTCCCATCTTATAAAGGAGGTTGGGGTTCGATCCTGGCGCTCAACAACCTACCTAGTATTTATCCACGTGGACCCTAGGAGATTTGGTTGGGGATGTTTCTTTGTCATTCGACTGCAGTCGACTAGGTCAGACTTATACCCAATATTCATGTAGATGACCATCTTTTGTTAGAAACTAGTTCGGGGCCCAAGGCTCCAAATTATCTACGAGAATATTGGGTATAAGTCCGACCTGGTCGACTGCAGTCAAATGGTAAAGAAATATCCCCAACCAATCTTTTTGGAACCAGCTTTCCGATCCCTCCTAAAGTTCGAAACAGGAGATGCAGCCCACACGTACTCTTCCTGAGCTATCCTCCATACGAGAGTCGGAGACCTAAAAAATAGACCGAGGGGTCTCAGCTAAGAGGTCCCACCTCTTTCCCAGAAGAATTAAAAATCTTTCCCTCCCTAGCCAATGCTGAGCTAGGTGCCTGTGAGGAAGACAGTGGAAAGGTTCGACAACCCTCTCAGGCACCTCTATCAGTCTATTTATAGGCCTCTGAATCTGATCTGCAAATATCACTTCTGAATTATTCTGAAATGACCAAAACACCCTGTACTGGGTCTGCCAATAGCCGAACTCCGCTGTTCTGGAGGGCTATACGCAGACCTTCAGGTGTAGAAATGTAAAACTACCTGGGGCACAAAGGTAAAATCCTTCTTGGGGGTAAACAGGTAAAGACATCTCCTCTACCATGTGGCGAGTGGGGAAGGAACTGTCGGGCGAGACGACAGCCCTGTCTATCTCGCCGTCCTCTCAGCCTGTCGGCTCTCTCGCCTCCTAGACTGATCTCACCCACTAGGAGGTCTCGCCCACTTCAGGGGATCCCCCCTCTCACCTCCTTCAGGTGGGCATCCTATCATATCGCCAGTCTCCCCTTCTCGCTCACTGGACCCTCTCGCGAGCCCAAGGTTGTACACAATCCCCGCTCTTTTCGAGGTTGCTCTAACCTCGGAAAGATAAGTTCAGCTGCGGCTCGCGATGCTAAAACTAACTCATGAGAATCTTTGGTGCCCCCCCCCCCCATGGGGCCTATAAATATGGGATCCCAGCCTTCATTAGGGTCCCTTTTGCCTTCCTTCATTTCCTCATCCTTCGGAATGTCTCACAGCCAAAGTTTTCACGAGCGCCTTGCGATGGTGCGATGGCGAAATAAAACCAACACGGACGCCCTATTCCCAGATCTGAGGCGTATTCCTCCCTCGGCCCCTCCGTCCTCTCGCTTGAAAAAGATGAAGGCCGCCTGCCCTCCCCTCTCGACAGGCACGACCTCCTCTGCCCTTTATACAGACAATCCTTTTGCCTCTCCCGGGGAGAAATGGGTAATTTTTCATTCTTTTCTCTCTTCTTTCGTCCCGCCCATTGACCACGCTTTTCCAGGGAAGCTTTGCTGATTCTCCGATGCCCGCCAATCATCCTGATAATATCAACCAAGCTCATCAGCGCGCGGACTCGCCTGAGGCATCCTCCCCACCCCTCTCGCGGAAAGAGAACCTCTCGCGGATTATGGGGAACCCTCGCATCCCCAGTAAGAGCTTTCCCTTCTCTCCTTTCCTTCAATTCGCCTTCTTTTACCCAACCCATGCGAGCTCATCCTTGTTTACGATTTCTCGCTCTTTTCGCAGGCATCCAATTTGATTCTGACACCGAAGATGTTCCCACGTCTCCCCCCCCCCCAACCCCCTCTCGCCTCTTCCTCATCCTGGAGAGATCGAGGACTACTTGGGTGATCCCATGGATACTCTGGAGCTGAAACGGAGGATGGCTAGATTGTTCCGCAAATACACGCATATAATCCGCGATATGGAGCTGGAGAAGCAGGCCTCCGACCGGCGTATAGACTGGCTAAAAACAGAGTGTCACCGTCTTTCTGCCGAGATGGAACTTGGCGGTGCAATAGACGGGACAGACGCCCAAGCCATCCTAAACGATACGGACGAACATCTTCATCTCACACGCCGCGGCGTGGTCGCCGCTCACGCCTTTCGTATTCTCGGCCGCCCTCCATTCGCGGGAGGTCAAGATGGCCGCCAGAAATGGGTGTGAAACTAAGCTATCATGGTCCCGTCTCGCCTTCCCCAAGCCCTACTGTATTATTATTGCCAATTAATTATGTTTACCTATTGATGCGTTGTATAAAACTTTCCTGGGCGGGATGCCCCCTCTGCGGGATGAACTATTTTATCATTTTGGTACTGTGTCTGTCATATCATGCTAAGTTTTCATCATTACCATGATTAGCTCTTTTTTCAATTAGTAGGTTTATAATGATGCCTTTTACCTCGAAAAGACCGCTGCGGCGCCCCCGCCCCTTGGGTTTTAGAGAGAGAGAGAGAGAAAGAGAAAGAGAGAGAGAGATAAAGAGAGAGAGACGAAGTGTCGGGGTGCCTCATCATTTCCCGCCGCTTGATTTTCCCGCTTAATCTCCTCTCTCCCTCACTCCTTATAAATATCTCAAATCCAGACATTCCCCTGCTTTTGTTATTCTTGGCCGTCTTTTTGGTTGGATCTTCCATCTCTCTCCTCTTCCTCACTCATCTCGTGTCCCGCTTTCGTAAGTCATTCTCTTCCCCTTTACTGCCTTCTCGCCTGCCATGGGGAAGAAGAAGGTGGAAGAAGACGAGGGTTGCAGCCGCTGCGGAAAGTGGTGTGTGAATCACGACTTCCCTCTCGGCAGACTGCCAGAGGAAGAATATGCTTGTTTCGCCAGCGTGTATCTCGATGATGGTTATTTATCCCGCCCGCCCAAAGTTGGTGAATGCATCAACACGTTCTACCACAATGAACTGGCCTTCCCCGTCTCGCACTTTGAGGCGGGGCTGCGACTTCCCCTTTGCCAGAGGTCAAGCTAGTTCTTAAGTACTTCGGGGTTTTCCCCGCCCAATTCAACCCCAACGCCATCTCCATGCTGATTGCTTTCGCCTGCTACCTGCGGCAAAAGTGCATCGAATTTAGCTTGACGGCCTTTCGCAAGCTGTTCGTCTAACACGCAAAAGACGACAACGTCTCTTATTTTACAGTCCAAGGCCTGAAGGTGTACGAGACACCGAAGAAAAACCACCACTGGCTGACTCGCTTTGTCTTCATCCGCGGGGATTTGGGAGGCATTCCTCTCGCCCTGGTGTCTCCTGCTGAATGTTATTATGAAACCCCCAAGGTGGGGGTGCCGAGAAGGATCTCTACGACTTCTTCGCAGGGAAGAATTTCGAGGTCCATTACTACAGGCGAGACCTCGACTCGCTTCCAGCCGTCTTCCCCATCAAAGGTATACTCCTGTCCCCCCCTTTAGCCTTGTAAATTTTTGTTCTCTGCTGACTGTCATCTCATCTAGGAGAAATAACCATCCCCGTTCATCCCCCTTATCAAAGTAACCGGGCCCTCGCCTTAGCGAGTATGGCGGCGGAGGCCGCTAAGGACACGTTGACACCCACCCCAAAGAAGAGGCCCGTGGACGAGGGCACTTCTCGGCACAGCCCCAAGAAGAAGGTGAAATAATTTGTGTCCTTCAAAAAGGAAAAGTCTGCCAAAGAAAGGAAAGAGCCATCGGGATCCCTGTCCCCCATATCTTTACCATCTCACTCACCTCCCCGACTACCCATTTCGCCTGCCCGCGAGACGGTCTCGTCAGAGCCAGCTGCCACCACCAAGGTTCAGCCCACCAAGTTCCCTTCCGGCGAGGTTGGCTCCTCCAATCGCCCGGCTCCCGCCTCGCACCCCAATTACAACATGGGGCCTGTGACCGATGAAGATGTCGGCGAGCCGGTGCTCCTATGGGATAAGGACGCTAACCGCGTGTTGGTGTCCACCCTCCTTCCCTCCTGGAAAGAGCATGACCCCCCCACCAGTCACGCCTTCTCCCTAGGGTTCGGGCTATACGGTGGCCTTGGCTCTGAGCCAGCAAACAATGAGGCGTCGCGAGATCTCATTCTGAAGAGTGCCCACTCTCAATTTCGCTCCCTGGAACTTGTGCACCGGGTCTCGCGCCGCCTAGTCTTCAAAAACAAGAAATGGAAGGAAGCAGAGGCCGGTCTCGCTGCGGAACGGGAGAAATCCAACGACCTGGAGAGGCGGTTGGTCGTTGCCGACAACCTCCTCGCGCAGAGCCAGGGCGGTGGGGTAATTTTCCTTACCGCTGCTTTGCTAATCTTACTCTCCGCCCATATTGGTCCTTCATTTATTAAGCTTTCTTGCAGGATGCCGAGACTGCTGACCGGATGCGCTCGCGCATTGAGGAGTTGGAGGGAGAGAACAAGAAACTGAAAGCTAAAAATCTCCGCCTTCAGAACAGCGTGGCACTCCCCTCAGAACAATTTCCCGTTCCTTCCCGCTACTCTGTAGACGAGGTGGATGCCCTCTATCGAGATTCAAATATCAAGACAGCGGAGCTTGTTCTTAAAATGATGAAGGAGCTGGGGGTGGTGCGCGATGATGCCGAGACGGTTACCGTCCGCGACCTGGTCCCCCGCTTATACGGCGAGACAGATGACAGCTCATCCTCCAGTGACGAGGAGTGAAAGGGTGTCAACATGTCTTGGGACTTCTGCACAGACTTCAACCTCTTTTACTTATGTATTCTTTCTGATAGAGATGTTTCATGGGAATACCTCCCACTTTTCTTCTTTTTGTAATGAACAAGGAAATTTTTACTATAGCCTTTCGCTCTTTTTTACTTTATTGCCCTTTACCGGTTGCCGTCTCGCTTGAAAGTTAGTTCAAAACATTAGTCGTTGGCCCTCTCCTCGCCCCCCGCTGAGCGCGAGATTGTCTAACCCTTTGCGCTCGTCTTGCCGCGAGATGAACCCGGCGAGGATAGACCTTGGAAATCAAACCGCTCATCACGATAAGTCCCCCCTTTCCGTGCGGGACCTGTGCCTTGGATAAGGAAGACCCACTCGCTATGGGCGATACCCCCCATGCCGAGTGCTGGCCAGAGATCCTCCTCTTCCATGGCCTATCCTTCAATCCTTTCATTTTCTAGGAATTCTCTACCAATTCTCCGATGAAAAAGGATGCCTTCCTTCGTAAACCCTCATCACTCGTCTTGCCCCCGAGTGAGCCTACGGCCCTGCCAGCTTGATGAGAGACTGGTCAACAGGTCTGCTCGGGGTCTCCTTTCCAAACCATCTCCAACCACCGAGTGAGCCTATAGCCCTGCCAACTAGATGAGAGCCTGGTCAGTGGGTCTGCTCTGGGTCTCCTCTCCAAACCATCTCCAACCACAGAGTGAGCCTACAGCCCTGCCAGCTAGATGAGAGCCTAGTCAGCGGGTCTGCTCGGGGTCTCCTCTCCAAACCACCTCCAACCACCGAGTGAGCCTACAGCCCTGCCAGCTAGATGAGAGCTTGGTCAGCGGGTCTGATCGGGGTCTCCCCTCCAAACCATCTCCAACCACCGAGTGTGCCTACAACCCTGCCCGCTAGATGAGAGAATGGTCAGTGGGTCTGCTCGGGGTCTCCTCTCTAAACCATCTCCAACCACCGAGTGAGCCTACAACCCTGCCAGCTAGATGATAGACTGGTCAGCGGCTCTGCTCAGGGTCTCCTCTCCAAACCGTCTCCAACCACCGAGTGAGCCTACAACCCTGTCAGCTAGATGAGAGCCTGGTCAAAAGGTCTGCTCGGGGTCTCCTCTCCAAACCATCTCCAACCACCGAGTGAGCCTACAGCCCTGCCAGCTAGATAAGAACATGGTCAGCGGGTCTCCTCGGGGTCTCCTCTCCAAACCATCCCCAACCACCGAGTGAGCCTACAGCCCTGCTAGCTAGGTGAGAGCATGGTCAGCGGGTCTGCTTGGGGTCTACTATCCAAACCATCTCCAACCACCGAGTGAGCCTACAACCCTGCCAGCTAGATGAGAGCCTGGTCAGTGGGTCTGCTCGGGGTCTCCTCTCTAAACCATCTCTAACCACCGAGTGAGCCTACAACCCTGCCAGCTAGATGAGAGCCTGGTCAGCGGGTCTGCTCGGGGTCTCCTCTCCAAACCATCTCCAACCACCGAGTGAGCCTACAGCCCTGCCAGCTAGGTGAGAGCCTGGTTAGCGGGTCTGCTCGGGGTCTCCTCTCCAAACCATCTCCAACCACCGAGTGAGCCTACATCCCTGCCAGCTAGATGAGAGCCTGGTCAGCGGGTCTGCTCGGGGTCTCCTCTCCAAACAATCTCCAACCACTGAGTGAGCCTACAGCCCTGCCAGCTAGATGAGAGCCTGGTCAGTGGGTCTGCTCGGGGTCTCCTCTCCAAACCATCTCCAACCACCGAGTGAGCCTACAGCCCTGCCAACTAGATGAGAGCCTGGTCAGCGGGTCTACTCGGGGTCTCCTCTCCAAACCATCTCCAACCACCGAGTGAGCCTACAGCCCTGCCGCTAGATGAGAGCCTGGTCAGCGGGTCTGCATGGAGTCTCCTCTCCAAACCATCTCCAACCACCGAGTGAGCCTACAACCCTGCCAGCTAGATGAGATCCTGGTCAGCTGGTCTGCTCGGGGTGTCCTCTCAAAACCATCTCCAACCGCCGAGTGAGCCTACAGCCATGCCAGCTAGATGAGAGTCTGGTCAGCAGGTCTGCTCGGGGTCTCCTCTCCAAACCGTCTCCAACCACCGAGTGAGCCTACAGCCCTGCCAGCTAGATGAGAGCCTGGTCAGCGGGTCTGCTCGGGGTCTCCTCTCCAAACCATCTCCAACCACCGAGTGAGCCTACAGCCCTGCCAGCTAGATGAGAGCCTGGTCAGCGGGTCTGCTCGGGGTCTCCTCTCCAAACCATCTCCAATAACCAAGTGAGCCTACAACCCTACCAGCTAGATGAGAGCCTGGTCAGCGGGTCTGCTCGGGGTCTCTTCTCCAAACTGTCTCCAACCACCGAGTGAGCCTACAGCCATGCCAGCTAGATGAGAGCCTGGTCAGCGGGTCTGCTCGGGGTCTCCTCACTTACACCTTACATTTGATGCCATGAAAAGGATACCTATACTCCCATCACATCAGAAGTGCACATCAATATTGCAAGCATCGTACCACAATAGAAAATGTAATGGACAGAAAGTGTTATGGGTAAAATCTCTTTAAATCATCACCACTTCGGGCACGATCGAGGGGTACCCCGTCCACATCCTAGAGGTGGTACCCTCCCGACTTCAAGACCTCTTTTACTAAAAAAGGACCTTCCTAATTGGGATTGAGCTTCCCTACGGAGGCCCCTCTACCTGTTGCATCTACCTTTTTTAGGACCAAATCTCCTTTCTCGAACTGCCTGACCCTTATATGCTTGTCGAAGTACCTTGCCATCCGGCGCTTGACCTCCTCCTGCCAGACCATCGCCAAATCCCTGAGCTCCTCCACGAGGTCCAGAGAGAGTCTCTGCTCTTCCTCGTTCTCCGTTCTCCATCCTTCGCCTCCTTCCCTTGCAACTGCTACTCTTGGTGAGGCGACTTCAAATTCGATGGGTATAACAGCCTCCGAGCCATGAGAGAGCTTAAACGGGGTCTCTCCCGTGGCGGTGTTTGGTGTGGTCCTCAAGGCCCAAAGTACTGAAGGTAGCTGCTCAACCCATCTCCCCCTCAAATTTTCCACTTTCTTCTTCAACAGATTGACAATGACTTTATTGGCTGCTTCCACCTGCCCATTACTTCGTGGATGATGAACAGAGGCAAAGTGGAGATCTATCCCCAAGCGGATGCAGAAATCAACGAACTCTGTACTTACAAACTGTGGTCCGTTATCTGTTACAATGGCTAGGGGTAACTCATGCCGGCAGATGATCTCTCCCCATACAAAATTCTTGACCACCTGCGATGTCACCTTAGCCAGCGCCTTCACCTCCAGCCATTTTGTGAAGTTGTCTACCATGACTAGAAGGAATTTCCTCAGGCCTCTTGCTTGGGGAAAAGGACCCACTAGATCTAGCCCCCATATAGCGAAAGGCCAGGGAGCTGTGATTGTCCGCAGCCTCTAGGCCGGAAGGAGCTGGAGGGGGCGAACTCCTGGCATTTTTGACATCCTTTCGCGAATTCCTCAGCATCCTTCCTGAGGGTAGGCCAGAAGTACCCCTGTCTCAGCACCCTCCCTTCCAATGTCCGGCTCCCCGAGTGACTCCTGCATTCTCCCGAGTGAATCTCTTGTAGAAATTTTGGAACCTCCTCCTCTGAAACACATCAGGCCAGCAAACCCGACAGCGTCTTGCGATATAAAACCCCATCTTTCAGCAGGTAGTATGCCGATTTGTATCTGGTATGCTTCTTGTCGAGCTCTTTCGCGGGTAACTGCCCTAACGCTAAAAAGATGATGAAGGGGTCCATCCAAGACCTTTGCTGGCATATCTCCATGAGTTCCCCTTCTTCTACGGATGGCCTGAAGAGCTCCGTCATCGTCCCCCCGGCTCGGGGGCCATACTTGGCAAGTTGGTCGGCCTGAGTGCTCTCCCCCCTCGGGATGTGCTGAATTGAAAAGCTTCGGAACTATCCGATGATGCCCTTGACCTTTCCCAGATATAACTGGAGGGTGGGTTCCCTTGTTTCGAACTCCCCTTTGATCTGGCCTGCCACCACCATGGAGTTAGTCGAGGCCTCGATGTCTTGTATGCCCAATTTCCGGGCTAACCTGAGTCCCGCGATGATCGCCTCATATTCCGCTTGGTTGTTGGTGATCGCAAAATGAATCTTTAAGGCCTGATCAATCCTGGTCCCCTCCGGACTTATCAAGACCATTCCCCCTCCAAAAGAATTTCTTCACGATGCTCCATCTACTAACATCTTCTAGGTTGCTCGAGGGGACACTTCCGCCTCTGGGACCTCAACTGCGTAGTCCACCAGGAAATCGGCCACCCCTGTGCCTTAATGGCTAGCCGAGGAACGAAAGCGAGGTCAAATTCACTGAGCTCTATTGACCACTTGGCCAACCTCCCGGAATGTTCTACCCCCTCCAAGATCCCACGGAGGGGGTGATCCGTTACCACCTGAATAGAATGAGCCTGAAAATACGGTCTGAGCTTTCGGGACAAGACGATGAGGGCAAATGCTAACTTTTCAAGGATGGGTACTCGAGCTCCGCTTTCTTTAGGACCCTGCTCACGTAATAGATCGGAAATTGCTTCTTCCTTTCTTCTCGCACAAGAACCGAGCTCACAGCCCCAGTCCCTACCCCCAAGTATAAAAACAAGACCCCTCCTTCCCTCGGCCCCTGGAGTAAAGGCATTTGGGTGAGCTGTTGCTTTATAGCCTGAAAAGCCTTCTCACATTTTGGGGTCCATTCGAACTTCTTGCCTCCCCGCAGTGTCCGAAAGAAAGGCGAGCATCTCTCTCCGGCTCGAGAGAGAAACCTGCTTAGCCCAGCCAACTTGCCGGTGAGACGTTGAACCTCCTTAGCATTTCTAGGGGACTCCAACTCTAGGATTGCTTTTACTTTTTCGGGGTTGGGCTCCACTCCCAATGGGGTGAGAAGATGTCCGAGGAACTTTCCCCTATTGGCTCCGAATACATATTTCAGGGGGTTAAGTCTCATTTTATATTTCCTTAGGGTCTCGAAGGTCTCCTCAAGATCTAGGATATGAGCTTCGAGGTCCTTGCTTTTGATCATCAAGTCATCCACGTACACCTCGAGGTTCCTCCCTCTCTGCTTTCGGAAGATCCGATCCATCATTCTTTTGTAGGTTGCTCCCACATTTTTCAAACCGAAAGGACATCATATTAAAACAGAAGAATCCATCCTCCGTGACGAAGGTGACGTCTTTAACGTCCGGAGGATGCATACGTATTTGGTGATATCCAGAAAACGCATCCATGAAACTCATAAAAGGAAAACCGACAGCTGAGTCAACCAGCGCGTCGATTCGGGGCAGCGGGTAACAATCCTTGGGGCACGCTTTATTTAAAAGAGAGAAATCCACACACATTCTCCATCTACCCTCCCCTTTTTTAACATTACTACATTACTCACTCACCCTGGATACTTGCAAGCAGACACAAACCCCGCCTTAAGTAACTTCTCTACCTCCTCTCTAATAGGTCTGGCCATCTTGGAGGCGATGGCCCTCTTCTTCTGATGTATGGGGAGAGTGTTGGGATTGAGATTGAGGCGGTGACAAGCGATGTCCGCATCGACCCCAAGCATGTTTGCGACGCTCCACGCGAAGACGTCAATATTTTCCTGTACGCAGGCCTTGATCCTCTCTCGATCTTCTGGGTTGAGCTCGACGCTGATCATTATCTTCTCCTCTATGCCTTCCTTGGTACGGATCTCTACCTCGAGTACCTCCACGGCCGCCTTCAGCCTTGATGGCTCTTCCTCTCCTTCCTGCTCTTCCAGCGCATCCTGCTCTCTGACTTTGTCTTCCGCGATGGCCATCACCATTTCTTCCCCCAGCTCTCTCATCTCCCACTTGCTTGCGTCCTCTTCCTCCTGCAGCGAGGCTCTTCTTTTCTCCAGCCGGGCCCCCCTCCTGGGCGAGCCTCCTACTTCCTCCATCTTCCTCTTCCCTTTTCTCCCTCCATCTTCTTTTGGCTCCCCTTCCTCTGTCACCTCCATCTCTCCTCCCTCCTTTCCAGCCATGTCTAGCTCTCCCATAATGCCTCCAACCACCACTACTTCTCTCTCTCCTCCAGCACCTTCCTCCCCTCTTTCTTCTACCATTGTCGTCTCTCCGTACTCCTCTCCCGCCATTTATAGCTCCCCGTAATGCCTCCAACCACCACTAATTCTCCCTCTCCTCCAGCATCTTCTTCCTTTCTTTCTTCTGCTCTGACCCCCAGTTCCTGTTGCAATTGCTCCATCCTCTTCTCCATCTCTTCTGCGTCTCCCTGCCAGGAGACGGTGTTCACTGCCATTACGTAGCATTCCCTTGCGGCCTTTGGATCCCCCCGTACCCTGATTTGGGTACTCCTGAGTTCAGTTTCAAGCACTGATGAAACGATGACGGAACGCATCTGAAAGTGCTGATCAAGGGGTGCCCAAAGATAGCATTGTAACTACTGGGGGCATCCACTATGACGAAGCGGCAGTTTCGGGATATCCCTCCCAGGGTTACTTGGAGTCCCACTCCCCCCTCGACTTCTTTCCTTTCTCCTGAGAATCCAAACAATGGACCATCCGCCGCCAGCACCCTCCGGGACTCCACCCTCATCGCATTGAATGCCTTTTTGAAAATCACGTTCACCGAACTCCCATTGTCTACTAGGATCCGTGATACTGTAAAGCTCTCGATGGCGGTTTGTATCACCAGCGCGTCACAGAAAGGGTCTTCATGATCTGGTATGTCCTTCCTCGAAAAGGTGATCTTTTCATCTGGGGGAGGGTATTGTGACGTCGAGGCTACGCTTCAGCGGTACATAGTGTGAAGGCTCGCCTTTCGGGCTGCCTCTATCCCTACCCCTACATGGATTACTCCAATTCCTCCGCGATCTCCTTCATCCGTTCGATCTACACATCGATCCTCTTCTCCTGTACCTGTCACTTCCTCTATCCGTACCGGTCTTTGTTGTTCCTCGCTCCTCTAGTTCTCCTCATTTCCAAGAAATCTGGGCAAGTAGTTGTTGTGTGACCTTCCTCCTCGTGGAAGTCACAATATGGAAACGCCACCTCCCCTGCTTGCCTTCCTTCCTGAGGATTTCTTCTTCTCCCAGCTCCTGCTCCTCTTCCCCTCTCCCGGCCTCTTCCTCTGCCTCGGCCGATAGCCATAGCTTGCTGCAGAGGGGGCAGGGGTGGTCTATGACCATACCCCCACCCATGCTGGTGAAATCTTCCCGATCCTCCTTGTTGGTTCCTCCCCCCGTGGGGAAATCCTCTACCTTGTCCTGGGGCAGGGCCTCCCTGTTGCCTCCATCACAGCTCTTGATACGCCGGCGCACTCGGCTCTTCTCTTCTCCTTGCCTCCTGCTGTCTCCCACCTGACTCCCTCGACTCCACCTCAGTAAGCCTTGAAATTGTTTTTTGCAAAAGCGGGATTTGCCTCCTCCATCGCTATTTCCTTTGTCGCCTTCTCCATCAAGCCCTCAAAAGACAGCGGCGCCTTCCGGGTGAGGCTCATTTTGAAGAAACCTTCCCGTAGTCCCACAGTAAAGGCCATCTGGAGGGCAAACCCTGGCACCTCCTGTATATCCAAGATATCCTCTTGGAATATGTCCACGTACTGAGCCAGTGATTCATCTGCCTTCTGCTTAATCAAAAAGATCGACTCCGGGTTCCTCTTTCTCTTCTTAGAAGTGGAGAACCACAACTGGAAACTCCTGCTTAGGTCCTCGAAGCAGTATATCGAGCCTGTGGGGAGCTGATGAAACCAGTCTCTAGCTTTGTCCTTTAGAGTGATGGCAAAAAGACGGCATTTAAACACGTTCGTCATGGGCCTGATCGAAATCGCGTCCTCGAACCATTGCAAGTGATGAAGGGGGATCATCTTTCCTCACATAGTAGTTCATTTCAGGTTCCCGGAACCCTTCCGGGATGGGAGCTGACAGGATCAGCTCACAAAAAGGTGACCCCCTCGCCACCGGTCTCGCCGCCCCTACTTGCGCGACGACCTCTCCTGGCGAGATGGTACTCGCCGGGCTTGGGAACAACTCCCTTCCTGTCATGTCTCTCCCGCTCCCTTCCGCCATCACCTCCTTTCCCGGTCTCCTCCCCGGGGCATCTTCTCCCACTCGCGCCGAGACGAGCTCTTCTTGCGGCGCGAGAGCAGTCACCTGAGGCAGTGGGGTTGAACAATCTCCCTGTCGCGAGATCCCTTGCAGTAAGTCCATGCTCCCCTTGATTGAAGCCATAAACTCTTCTCTTCCGAAAAATCCTCCCGGGTTTTCTGACCCTTCTTCTCCTACTTCTCTGTGACCTCCCGCCATATGGTTGCTCAAGGTTCTTCTCTGAGGGCTGCGTTCCACGCTCACCGCGCCAAAAATGTTGGAACCAACTTTTCGATCCCTCCTAAAGTTCGAAATAGGAGATGCAGCCCACATGTACTCTTCCTGAGCTATCCTCTTGACGAGAGTCGGAGAGCTAAAAAACAGACCGAGGGGTCTCAGCTCGGAGGTCCCAACTCTTTCCCGGAAGAATTAAAAATCTTCCCCTCCCTAGCCAATGCTGAGCTAGGTGCCTGTGAGGAAGACAGTGGAAAGGTTCAACAACCCTCTCAGGAACCTCTATCGGTCTATTTATACGCCTCTGAATCTGATCTGCAAATATCACTTCTGAATTATTCTGAAATGACCAAAACACCCTGGACTGGGTCTGCCAACACCCGAACTCCGCTGTTCTGGAGGGCTATACGCAGACCTTCAGGTGTAGAAATGTAAAACTACCTGGGGCACACAGGTAAAATCCTTCTTGGGGGTAAAAAGGTAAAGACATCTCCTCTCCCATGTGGCGAGTGGGGAAGGCACTGCCGGGTGAGACGACAGCCCTATCTGTCTCGTCATCCTCACGGCCTGTCGGCTCTCTCGCCTCCTAGACTGATCTCGCCCACTAGGAGGTCTCGCCCACTTCAGGGGATCCCCCCTCTCGCCTCCTTCAGCTGGGCAACCTATCATCTCGCCAATATCCCCTTCTCGCTCGCTGGACCCTCTCGCGAGCCCAAGGTTGTACAAATCTCCTGGGGTCCACGTGGATAAATCCTAGTTAGGTTGTTAAGCGCCGGGATAGAACCCCCAACCTCCTTTATAAGAGGGGACTAGCACTACCTCTCATACCCAAGTGCGTGGCCATCTTTTGTTTGAAACTGGGTCGGGGCCCAACGCTTCGAATTATCTACGGGAATATTGGGTATAAGTGTAACACCTCCATCTATCGCATGGCATATAACAGAAGGTCCAGCTGGAACCCGACGCCATATACCACAGACAGCCGGAAGGGATACTAAATGAATAATCAAACCAACCAATTAAGACTACTCGTCCTAATCACAGAGCATTCTAGCGGAAGATTTTAAAGTTGAAAGAACCCAAAATTAAATCCAACAATATGAATGTCCACAGCTACAACAACAGGAAAGAAATCCCAAATACACAGAAACGGGTACATGGCCTTATGGCCTTACAAATGTTCACTTAATAAAGAGTGTTTTACATACATCGTCTCGCAGGCCGGCCACACAAGATAAATATAAAAACAGCTATTCTACGGCCTTTTAGGGCCAGCACAGCAACAAGGGCTCCAGCCCGCTAGGCGCTCGGCTCCGCAGCACCTGCAAGCACATACCACCGCACGGTGGCAAATAAAGCAACGGTCAGCTAAAAGCCTACCTTGACTCGGGACGGCGGTGCTCTTTCCCTGCATAACATTAGCACGCAAAATAATTTTGCCACAGATGTAGGATCCGTGCACTCAGCACATTCATGGTGAACCCTGACCCATTAGTGCATTCACCACCACCCCAGGATGGCAACAACATGTGAGCATTTAGCCTTTCTGACCATCGTCTAAGGCTCCGACTATGCCAACGGCCAGTCCCCATCTTCGGGTCTCTCGCACCGAACCACATAGCCTAGGTCCAATTCCACTTGCCCGTTGCTCACGCCACATGTCCAATTTAAGTCCTTTGCGCGGGCCAAGCTTCTCTCGGATCCCAAATTTTCCAAAACAATCTCATAACCCAGTTATGATCAAGGCCGGTTCCCAGACCGCCAAGTTAGCAGAACACGTTTCCGCTCAATTTTCCGGGTGCGCCTTGAAGCTAACCTCCAAGGATCCCTGCTGCAATCTACCGCGTAGAAACCCGAAAAAATCCAAAGCACGGAGTCTTCTCCGGCAAAACCACATCAAATGCAACATCACCGATCCAGACAAAACACGTCCGGGTAGGCTTCACACACAATGCCTATGCCCGTACTTGCGATTCCGGGCTCTATATGCAACACGTGGGGGACTATTCACATCAACCCCAAGGAACACCACGCACTCGCCACACACTCGCGGGAGCGGGATTCCCTATGCAGAAAGAAAGAGCTTCAAATGCTCAAGTTGAGAATTGTTACCCTTGTAGTCCGTTTTGGCGCCATGGAAAAACTACGCGGTTAGAACTCTTCGCAATGACCTTCCCTCCACGGATCCACTCTCCGATTTCGAAACGGTGCTCCGATGCTCCGCCGGCGGCCGGAAACCTCCTTCTTCTTCCTCTTCTCTCTCACTTTGGAAGGGGAGAACTTTGGAGAGAAAATGGGGAATTAACCTCCTATTCCCGGCATTAACAGAGCAGGATTTCATCTGGGCTGTCAGATCCTAATTAAAGAAAACAAACGGCTCAGATCTGCACCAAATTTTCCAGACCTGGGCCGAACATGGCTTGGCACACGGCCGTGTCCCAGGCCGTGTGCCTCGATCCAGGCACGATCGTCGAACTGAGAAACGCACATGGGCCAAGACACGCCCGTGTCTGACCTGACACGCCCGTGTCGGGTTCCTCGACACGCCCGTGTTTGGGGGCGTGTCACGCATAACCGCCACGGAAACGGACACGACCCCTCAGGACACGGGTAGGGACACGGGTGGGCACACGCCCGTGTCGGATGACATGCCCGTGTCATCCGGCCGTGTTTCTGGCCGTGTCCTTCTCGGGTTGAAAATGGCCAAAAAAATCACCAGCCAGACACGGCCTTGGACCCGCCCGTGTCCTAAGCCATGTACCCCTACAGGCACCAAAAACCCTTTTTTCGCGACTGACTCGCACACAACTTTCGGGGCGTTACAAATCTCCCCCACTTAAGGAATTTCGTCCCGAAATTAAGCAAAGGTACACAAAAGCTAAATGATACCTGAGTGGAATAACTCGGGGTATTCCTCCAACATAGCTTGCTCTCGCTCCCAAGAAAGCTCCTCACGTCCGCAATTATCCCAACGGACTTTAACCATTTGGACCTCCTTGTTGCGGAGTCGTTTGACTGCAACATCTTCAATTCGCACTGGCTTGACCCTTGTTGTTAACTCATAATCAACCGGTACCTGATTGTCCGTAACGATCTGCGAAGACTCTTGCACTGCCTTACGCAACACCGATACGTGGAATACGTCATGCAGCCCACTCAACTCCGTCGACAGCTTCAACCTATATGCCGCCTCGCCAACACGCTCCAGGATTTCAAATGGTCCAAGGTATCTCGGACTCAGCTTCTTCAAGCGTCGAACCCGCGATACACCCTTGAACGGCTTGATCTTTAAATATACCATGTCGTCAACGTTGAACTCCACATTTCTATGTTTGGCATTGTAATACTTTGACTGTCTATCCTGAGCAATCCTCAGCCTTTCTTGAATTGTCCGTATCATTAAAGTGGCATCTTCCACCGCTTGACGTTTATACAACTTTGATTCGCCTGCCTCCAACCAAGACAACGGCGTACGACACTTCCTCCCGTACAAGGCTTCGAAAGGCGTCATTCCAATACTTGTCTGAAAGCTATTGTTGTACGCAAACTCCACCATATACAAGTGATCCTCCCAATTCTTCCCGAAATCTAGGACGCACATGCGAAGCATGTCCTCCATAGTCCTGTTGACTCTCTCGGTTTGGCCATCTGTCTGCGGGTGAAAGGCTGTGCTGAACTTTAGCTTAGTACCCAACAGACCATGCACCAACCTCCAGTCATTTGACGTGAAGCGTCCATCTCGATCACTAACAATACTTCTAGGTACACCATGCAACCGTACAATACTATCCACGTAGAGTTTGGCTAACCTTTCCACCGGATCCTCCTTTCTCACTGGGATAAAGTGCGACACTTTTGTCAACCTATCTACGACCACCCAAATGGCGTTGTTTCCCTTCTGCGACTTCGGCAAACCGTGCACAGAATCCATAGATATGTCGTCAAACTTCCATTCTGGGATAGGAAGGGATTTCAAGAAACCTCCGGGCTTCTGGCATTCCGCCTTCACTAATGCACAAGTACGACACTTGGCCACATAAAGTGCCACATCCTTCTTCAAACCCGACCACCAGAATAATTTCTTCATGTCCCTATACATCTTCGTGCTTCCCGGGTGGATTGAGTACTTCGTATGATGAGCCTCATACATCAACTCCTCCCGAATATTATCCACACTAGGAATGCATAGACGATCGTCCTTCCTTAGCAACCCATCTTCAACCACAAACTGGGAATTTGACCCATCCAAAGATTCATCCAAGATTTGCTTCATGCTGCTATCCTGAACCAAAGCCCGCCGAACTCTATCCGCTAGATCACACTGCACCTCTGTCCAAAACAGTTTCGCCTCGGCACTAGACTGCTTATCGACGCAAGATATCTCCAATGCCTCCAGCTCTTAGACCAATCTCTCATCATGTACTGATAACCAATTGGCTTGTGCGGGAATCTTACGACTCAACGCATCCGCCACTGCATTTCCCTTCCCAGGCACATAGTGTATCTTGAAGGTGTAGTCCCCTAAGAACTCCATCCACCTCCGCTGCCTCATGTTCAGGTCCTTTTGGTCCAATAGGTACTTCAAACTCTTATGATCGGTGTAAATATCGACCTTCACACCGTACAGATAGTGCCTCCAAAGCTTTAGAGCAAATATCACGGCCGCTAACTCTAAGTCGTGGACCGGATAATTCCTCTCATGATCTTTCAGTTGTCGTGAACCATAAGCTATCACTCTCCCATGCTGTAGCAGAACACATCCCAAACCACTGCCCGAAGCATCACTATAGATCTCGAACCCTTCGGTTCCACTAGGCGAACATAAAATGGGCGCCGTGGTCAACCGCCTCTTCAATTCTTCAAAAGCCTGCTCGCACTCCGAAGACCACACAAACTTCTGATCCTTTCTTGTCAACATCGTGAGTGGTAGGGCTATCCGCGAGAAGTTCTCTACGAAGCGCCTGTAGTAGCCAGCAAGCCCCAGAAAACTCCGGACCTCTGCCACTGTAGTCAAAGTAGGCCACTCCCGTATCGCCACTATCTTCGCCGGATCCACAGCTATTCCTTCTCCACTGACAACATGAACAAGGAACGCTATCGAGGATAACCAGAATTCACACTTGGAGAACTTTGCATACAACTGACTTTTCCTCAATGTCTCCAACACCATGTGTAAATGCTTGTAATGATCCTCCTCGCACCGCGAATACACACGAATATCATCGATAAATACTATCACAAACTGATCCAGATATTCTCTGAACGTCCTATTCATCAGATCCATAAACACGGATGGCGCATTCGTCAACCCAAACGACATAACCGTGAACTCGTAATGCCCAAACCGCGTACTGAATGCTCTCTTTGGGATGTCCCTCTCCCTTATCCTCAACTGATAGTAACCGGACTTCAAATCTAACTTCGAATATACAGTTGATCCAACCAACTGATCAAATAGATCGTCAATCCTCGGGATTGGATATTTGTTCTTCTCCGTAAGTTTGTTCAATTCCTGATAATCGATACAAAGCGGCAAGCTCCCGTCTTTCTTCTTAACAAAGAGAACTGGTGCGCTCCAAGGCGACGAACTTGGACGCACATAACCTTGCTGTAGCAACTCTTGCAGTTGCACCTTCAACTCTGCCATTTCTTGGGGCTATCCGATAGGGGGAGCGTGACACCGGTTTGGCACCCGGTACCAGCTCTATAGTAAAGTCTATCTCCCGCTGAGGAGGGGCTCCTGGGAGATCATCTGGAAACACATCAGGATACTCGGACACAACTGGGATGCTGTCCAAACTAGGCTTAGGCGTCGAAGTCTGCACTAGAGTGACATATAGTTCTGCCCCAGACCGAACTGCCTTGAACATCTGAAGGGCTGACACCAAAACTTTCCCTGACCCCTTCATGCCCGCAAAAGTAGTCTCCCGATCAGTGTCCAGACCCAACTTGACTTCTTTACGGTTGCAATCAATGCATGCACTCTGCTCCGAGAGCCAATCCATACCGAAGATTACGTCGAACTCCACTAATGGTAGAACCAACGCCCGCAAATTAAACTCCCGGTCTCCAATCCGAATCTTCACAACACAAACCATATCCGCACGCATTGAGCACCCATTAGGCAACAACACATCCAACTTGTTTTCTGCCATCGAGAACGGAACTCCGATGCGCGATATAAACTTTTCAGACAAGAAGGAATGTGATGCTCCCGTATCAAAAAGGGCTCTTGCCGGAAACCCAAAGATTAACACAAAGCCTATCACTGACAAACGTAAGCTAACAAATACGAAGGTACCAACTATAAAAGTTAAACCACTGTAATTTAACTCATACCTGTCACCACGTCCGCTTGCTTAATGGCCTCCTACAGAACAAGGTTGTAGACTCTAGGCTGGGCTGGAGCATGATGGGATGCGGTTGACTCCACCGCATTCCCTTTCTCCTCATAAGTCGCTCCAGGTCTCCTCTCGGACTTTGAACGTCCGCTCCAACACTCCCGAGCAAAATGCCCCGTCTTCCCGCAGTTGTAGCAAGCTTCGGGGACTCGACTTGTAGTTGCCCCCGATGCATCAGCCGAAGGGGCTGAGTTCGAAGTCCTCCGCTTCTTGTTCCATCTGCGGAAACCTGTCTTGTTACTTGGCACCTTGAACTCGGTCTTCCTTTCTCCTGGGTCCTTCTTCTCTTGAACTTTCTTCGCAACCTTTTCCAACGATCGGGCCGAATTGACCAAGCCTAGGAAGCCCTGCGCCTTAGGCCCAGCAAGGAGTAACTGTAAATCGCCGCGAAGACCCTCATAGAATCGGTTGGTCTTCCTCTCTTCTTCTGAAAACATAGCACCAGCATAACGACCCAACCGTGTGAACTCATGCAGATATTCGTCCACGCTTCTGGATCCCTGAGTCAACCCAAGAAATTGATTCTTCATCTCCAACTTCTGAGCAGAAGGTACAAATCTGGATAGGAACAATCTTGAAAATTCCTCCATCGGCACATCCGCAAGTTGCCTTCCCACTAGAAGATGAAACTCCAACTCGTCCCACCACAGCCTCGCTTCACCTTGCAAAAGAAAAGTCGCTATGGTGGTCTTCTGCCACTCCTCAGTTATTGTGGCCGTCAAGACCCTCTTTATGGAAGAGAGCCAGTCCTCAGCTTGAGTTGGCGTTCCAACCCCATTAAACCTCGGAGGATTGAAGCTCATCACATACTTTAGCTGCTGCTCCATAGTTCTCCTCGGCTCTACTAACTCAACTGCTGCGCGTTCCACCACTCTCGGCTCTGCCGCCCTAACCGGTTCTTGCTCATTCGCAGGAGGTGCGCGATGCATTTGCCCTGCAGGTTGGGCATTTATCATTGCGAACACGGCTTCAGCCACCATCCTGATGGTTTCTGCTGAAGGAGGTGTAGCAGGCACGTCCCTTGGTGCGCTACTTTCCGCTGATTGCGGATGCTCTGACTGACCAGCACCGCTCCTAGCTGCCTAAATTAGCAAATACACACGATTAGACAACAAACAAATTGCTAAAGGCAATCATTGGAACACTCAGGTTCCACAAAACAAGTGTATTTTCATTCCTAAGTGGACATTCATGGGTTCTTTTTAATGTTATAACGATGACGCACACATGTGCTCACCACCCCTTAAAAGAATTCGCCCACGAATTCATTTAAGCTTGACCGTAACCAGAAGTCTGATACCAAATTGTAACACCCCCATCTGTCGCATGGCATATAACAGAAGGTCTAGCTGGAACCCGACGCCATATACCACAGACAGCCGGAAGAGATACTAAATGAATAATCAAACCAACCAATTAAGACTACTCGTCTTAATCACAGAGCATTCTAGCGAAAGATTTTAAAGTTGAAAGAAACCAAAATTAAATCCAACAATATGAATGTCCACAGCTACAACAACAGGAAAGAAATCCCAAATACACAGAAACGGGTACATGGCCTTATGGTCTTACAAATGTTTACTTAATAAAGAGTGTTTTACATACATCGGCTCGCAGGCCGGCCACACATGATAAATATTAAAACAGCTATTCTACGGCCTTCTAGGGCCAGCACAGCAACATGGGCTCCAGCCCGCTATTTGGCGCTCGGCTCTGCAGCACCTGCAAGCACATACCACCGCACGGTGGCAAATAAAGCAACGGTCAGTTAAAAGCCGACCAAATTATAACGACCCCGCCCCTGACTCGGGACGGCGGTGCTCTTTCCCTGCATAACATTAGCCCAACAATATATATCACGCAAAATAATTTCGCCACAGATGTAGGCTCGCACGGCCAAACACCCCGTGCACTCAGGGCACATTCATGGTGAACCCTGACCCATCAGTGCATTCACCACCACCCTCAGGATGGCAACAACATGTGAGCATTTAGCCTTTCTGACCACCGTCTAAGGCTCAGACTATGCCAACGGCCAGTCCCCGTCTTCGGGTCTCTCGCACCGAACCACATAGCCTAGGTCCAATTCCACTTGCCCGTTGCTCACGCCGCATGTCCAATTTAAGTCCTTTGCGCGGGCCAAGCTTCTCTCGGATCCCAAATTTTCCAAAACAATCTCATAACCCAGTTATGATCAAGGCCGGTTCCCAGACCGCCAAGTTAGCAGAACACGTTTCCGCTCAGTTTTCCGGGTGCGCCTTGAAGCTAACCTCCAAGGATCCCTGCTGCAATCTACCGTGTAGAAACCCGAAAAAAATCCAAAGCACGGAGTCTTCTCCGGCAAAACCACATCAAATGCAACATCACCGATCCAGACAAAACACGTCCGGGTAGGCTTCACACACAATGCCTATGCCCGTACTTGCGATTCCGGGCTCTATATGCAACACGTGGGGGACTATTCACATCAACCCCAAGGAACATCACGCACTCGCCGCACACTAGCGGGAGCGGGATTCCCTATGCAGAAAGAAAGAGCTTCAAATGCTCAAGTTGAGAATCGTTACCCTCGTAGTCCGTTTTGGCGCCATGGAAAAACTACACGGTTAGAACTCTTCGCAATGACCTTCCCTCCACGGATCCGCTCTCCGATTTCGAAACGGTGGGCCGATGCTCCGCCGGCGGTCGGAAACCTCCTTCTTCTTCCTCTTCTCTCTCACTTTGGAAGGGGAGAACTTTGGAGAGAAAATGAGGAATTAACCTCCTATTCCCGGCCTTAATAGAGCAGGATTTCATCTGGGTCGTCGGATCCTAATTAAAGAAAACGAACGGCTCAGATCTGCACCAAATTTTCCAGACCTGGGCCGAACACGGCTTGGCACACGGCCGTGTCCCAGGCCGTGTGCCTCGATCCAGGCACGATCGTCGAACTGAGAAACTCACACTGGCCAAGACACGCCCGTGTCTGACCTGACACGCCCGTGCCGGGTTCCTCGACACGCCCGTGTTCGGGGGCGTGTCACGCATAACCGCCACGGCAACGGACACGACCCCTCAGGACACGGGTAGGGACACGGGTGGGCACACGCCCGTGTCGGATGACACGCCCGTGTCATCCGGCCGTGTTTCTGGCCGTGTCCTTCTCGGGTTGAAAATGGCCAAAAAAATCACCAGCCAGACACGGCCTTGGACACGCCCGTGTCCTCGGCCGTGTTCCCCTACAGGCACCAAAAACCCTTTTTTCGCGACTGACTCGCACACAACTTTCGGGGCGTTACAATAAGTCCGACCTGGTCGACTGTAGTAGAATGGAAAAGAGGTGGTGTTAGTCCCCTCTTATAAGAGGGGATTTATCCACGTGGACCCAAGGGGATTTGGTTGATGATGTTTCTTTGTCATTCGTCTGCAGTCGACCAGGTCAGACTTATATCCAATATTCCCGTAGATAATTCGGAGCCTTGGGCCCCAACTTGGTTTCTAACAATGGGCAAGTGAATGTATGGACTCACCCTGAGTCGACACATCTCTCGTGTTGGCGTGCCGGCGGGAGGTACCAGGTTGACCCTAGAAGAGCTCGTCTTCAAGAGTCATGAAGGACTTTCCCAACCTGGGGCAGGTCGGCGACCGTATGACTAGCGGGGTAGGTCGATCTGGCCCCTGGGGTGTAAGTTGTGACAACAAATGATCAGGTAAGGTTCGTCAAATGAGAAAGCAGAGGAGTCGAGAACTCACCAGTAGTCGTAAGAGGAATGGTCTAGATCGCGGGAAGGGCAGATTCCATAGCCAAGGGGCTGGAGACACGCACAGATACAAGCGGGGAGGAGCGTATCGGCTCCATTCGTCCGCCTCCTTCCACGTGAGGCGTCTCCTACGGGAGAGAATATGTCAGAGTCAGAGTAGCAATAAAACCCTATAACCGGCCCGCATGCCTGATGAATGGTCTCGGAGCCGGCCACCAGACTGGATGTAGGAGTGTCATCCTGAGAAGGATGCTTAACCATCTTGGCCTTCTTCAGTCTAAAAGCAGGGCTGGGCGACCCTCGAGCCAGCCAGGGGGGCCACGTCAACAACCTGTGATTGCGTACGCTCCCTCATGGCTGCCAGGCGAGCTTACATCTCTTCTGACATAGACATATCTCTGCTACAGTAACTCACGAAGAAAAAGAGAAGCAGAAAGTTGGGGGATTTATTTGAGCCTGGTGGTATATATATAACATGAAGGTGGGATCCACCAAAAGATTCCCTCCAACTCAGCACGCACTCACCGAACACGTGGGTTTGGAAGATTTTTTCCGAGCTTCGCAAAAACACAAAAGAGCGGGGATTGTGTACAATCTAGTGTTCGTCGAGTGGGTCCAACAAGGCAGAAGAGGGGCCCTCAATATAGCCCGACTCACACTCGTCATACAGGCGAGCAAGCCGAGGGAGCCGGCCCACGTCAATTTGGTAGGCGGGCGAGCCCATACGGCACCCTTGCCCGTATCCGCCAGGAAGGCGAGCGAGCCGGGGCAGCTGGCCCGCCTCGGCTCGGAAGGCGGGCGAGCCACAGGCAGCTGATCCACACTTGCCTAAGAAGTAGGCGAACTACGGGAGCTGGGCCGCACACCGTCCCAAAGATTAACGAGCTGGCTCGCATTCTCCTTAGAGGTGGGGTGCAGATATCTTATGTTTAATATAATTTGATCTGCTAATAACAACACCAACAACAGAGTTTTGATGTTGACAGACCCATTTTGGCCTGCATATATCCGCTTAGAATAGCAGAGTTGCGTTATTTGATGGTCAGGCTTAAAAATCTAAAAATAGATCCAAGGGGTACCTCTGAAGGCAAACTTTCAAGTTTTCTCATTTTCTAGTCTTTTAGCGCTTTCTGAGATGTTCTTAGCTCAGCACTGACTAAGGAGGGGAAGCGCTTTAAAATCTTCCGGGTGTATGGTGAGATCTCCGTACTGCAGACTTGGGTCAGTCTGGAATCCTAACTTCTCAGTCAAGAGGGCTTGCTAGGAGAAGTAAGTGTGCGGTCACCCCTTTCTAGGGTCTGATCTCCATAGAAGCCGAGTCTCGGTTTCAACAGTATGGATGTCCTATAAAAACTTCTCAAATTTGGAGGTGGTCTGGATAGCGACAAGTTCGGCTTCCTAGAAATCATCATTGTCAAAAACCGGGATGATTAAAAAAGGCGATTGTTATTAGCACTACACTTTTGGATATTCGCACAATATTTATTACTAATTTTTCGCGTGTTTTGAAAATACTCCTTGTACATGCATTTTTAGGAAAAGTGTTCAACACAAAAGTTGTAGATCTCGACGAGATCTACAACTTTCGTGTTGAACATTTTTCCTAAAAATATATGTACAAGACGTATTTCTAAAAGACGCGAAATCTGAGCGTATTCCTAATGTACTCCTCGTACATGCATTTTTAGGAAAAGTGTTTAACACGTCGAGATCTACAACTTTACACTTCCTAAAAATGCATGTACAAAGAGTATTTTTAAAAGGAGCGGTAAATTAGGAGTAAACGTAGTGAAAATATCCAAAAGTATAGTGCTAATAACAATTGCCTTAAAAACGCGAGATACAAAAGGTGAAATGTTTAGGCTACCAATGCAAATCATAACTTTTGCTGGTGGAAGCCAAATCTTCTGGCTCGGATTCCCTCCTCTGCCAAAGAGCGTCTTTTCTTGCCTGTAAAGCAGCTTCTCCAAGATCTAGTTCTTCTCCTCAACAACGAGAAGGTTCATGGCATAGACTTTGTTCTCACATATATCATGTGCGTCATTTTTGTTTTTAATCCAGGTGGAATCGAAGACATGGCCGCAGTTTAGTCCGAAAGGGTAGGAATGTAACGATTGTATTGCCACGTGGCGAACTGTTAATGGCTACTGCAATTGGAATGGCTCTATAGAAGGGCCTCATCTGCAATAGTTTAGAAAGGAATGAAAATGCTATTTTCTTTTAGTTTGTGTATATTAGGAGCAAATTTAGGAATTAGACACTGAATGCCACGTCCTTCTTTCCTTTGGGCGTTGGCGATCTCGTCGGTGAATTCGTAATGGCCTAGACTGTTACAGATGTACTCGATTTTCCATGAGAAGATGGGACATTTCAGTTTCTGCTCCTCGAACAAATATTTCATGGAGAGTTGTGACATTGAACACTCCCATGAATCATGCCTCCCTGACGTCTTGCATGTTGAGGGTCTGTTTGGGACAGCTCTTGCAGATCAAAAGGCTCTATACCAAACGCTTGCGCTGTTTTTTATCAATTTATTTGTGCGGCTTTATGAAAATAGGGGATCTAAAAAAGTCCATTTAGGAGATTTTTGGAGGGCTACACCCCCCAAGTCTAGCTCCCGTAAAAGCGCTGTTTCCGTTTTTCCATTTTGCATCCCGCTTCTCTCGTTCTCCTTCGCGATTCTTATCGCTTCTGAATCCCAGCCATAGGTCGTCATCTTCCCCAGATGTGCCATCGTCGATCCTACTAGCGCTTGAGACGGACAACAGATCGAGCAAAAGATGCGACAACGACTTCTGGGGCAAAGATTCGAACGCCTTTGAAACCTCTCGCTGTGGATCCTCGCCAAAGAACTGTTGAGACCCTTGCCGGAGGCGGGGCTGGAGAACTGTCTCGATATGGATCCCCGCTAGACCTGCCCCCTCCCCTCCCAGCCAGTTTTCGAGCTGAGCACACTGGCTCTATCCCCTAAATAAACATCCAAGGTGAAGCTCGACTGCGGAGAAGCCATAGAGGGTCTGTTTGGCATCGGAGATCTGAATCTATACGAACTGGACTACTTGTCGCCGCTGGACAGGGAGATGAACCAGACAAACCTGTTGCCTCCGGCAAAAAAAAACCAACAGAGATAAACCTAAAAATCTGTTCGTCTCACCAGGCAGTCTTCAACTTTTCAAAGTTGCTTCTCAAAGAGCTTTGTTTAAACAGCTCTATTCGATCTGCAGATTTTTCATCCGTCAGACCTATCCCAAACAGAACCTAAGTCAGTTAGCTACCTTACATTGACAAGTTTGGACAGATATGGCCTAGCTCAAATCTATGTGAACATATATAAGTTGGATTCCTCATGCTGCATTCATGTGTAGCACTAAAGTGATTCATATTCAACAAGATAATTCTAAATAAAAAGAAGTAATTAGTTTTATCAAAATGTATTTTGACGTGTCTAACAATTCCTATTTAATCTTCCCATTGATTAATTTCTCATGCCTAATAATTTCTACTACATGCTTGACCTGGCATTAGAAAAATTTATTACAATAGGTTATTTCTGTTATATTTTCCGTCTAAATAATATAATTATTTAAGAATAATGTTATATGTAGTTCAACTATTGCTATTTGAATTCCATCGTTATTTACAATCCGAATAATTTTATTTACAGTCCAATTATTTATTTACAGTCCAAATTTTTAATAACGGCTCAAAAGACAAAAAAAAACACATCATATGCCAACAATTTAATAAAAGTTTTCATATAAAATCAATTTAAATTCAATGTTTTTCAAAATACATGTCCAAAAGTCATGCAAAAATTTAAACAATTTAGTATTAAAATAAAAGTCAATCTTTCAAATATAGGAGATGCAACCACCAATTGAAAAACTTTGACCCATGCATATACAAAAAGATATAATTAGTCATGAAATTATGATATTGTACAATAAATAGCTTAAGAAATTAATAGAATTAACTACTTTATGTCTTCTAAACTTGACAAAAGTAGTGACTTGTCATCAGCCTTTACATAATTCCGCTCATCTATATTACAAAAAGAGTATAAGTTTTGACATTTATAATTGATAACATTAAAATTATAGAATTATAAGTTTATACCTTGACTTCAAGGATCCGCCCGATTAATGATTACACATGGAGTCTCATTGAAGTGCATATCTCTAAACCGTGATATATATTGAATGACTCATTATTCCTATATTGCTTTGTGATATCTTTGTCACATAGAAAAAATCGGTGGGATTGGACATTCTTCATCCATAATCAATTGTATGAAATGATTCTCATTTACAAATTGGTGGAAGTGGGCATTCTTCATCCATAACTAATTGTACTAAATCCAATGTCAACGACATCGTCAATATAAATTTCTGGATCAAAACAGTCTATATTACATTTATTTTGGGTGAAAAAACTCTAAACACACAAAAAATGTAAACTCAAATTATAACTCAACAAATTCTGAAAGCACTGAGATGAAGCGATTTCACGGCAAGGATTCTTGGTAGAGGTGATCTTGTCTGCTTCGTAATATTCTTCTTCACTTGCAATCCAACTGAGAGGACCTATTCAATCAAAGGTTGAAAAAATCTGTGAACTTCAGAGGACCTATACAATCTTAAAACAGTAAATAATAAAAGATTGTGTCCATAACAAATACTGATAACATACTAATCTGATTCTACAGAAAATCACATACACTAAGAGCAAAAAACTTAAGAAGCTAGTAAAGACATCCAAGTTTCAAATCAACAATTGAATAATACACTAAACCAACATTACCAAAGTAGAGACATGTTTCCAGTGACTACAGGATCAGTTGATCGAAAATTTTAAACAACAAAATCGAACATAAGGATATATTACTTAACTGAAGAAGCTAGTAAACAAATCATACTGTTAACGTACAGTATAAGACAAGCAAACTGCAAAAGTTAGGTATCTTTTGCAGATACAGAGAACTTAGGAATGTGGGTGGTCTTCAAATAGCCAAATATTGTTGCCACAAACAAAAACATAAGGATGATAAAGACATCAAATATGATGATCATCATTATCGCTAGCCATGTCATGTTACTAATAAGTGCACATTACTGAAATGTACTGACTTTGAGCGATATAGAGCAAGAGGGAATGATGAGTAAGAATGAGATGAAGGATTCTTGCTATTTCTTCAAATCACATCCACTAAGAGCAAAGCAACCTCAACTTCAACCGGAGAAAAAATGGATTAAAGGGTGGAAGATTCACTATTTCAAGCAAGGTTACCTTGAAGTAGCAGTTTTCGTCGATTTCGCAGGAGAAATAGGCAAGAATGGCACACTTGGAGCCGAAAATCGTTGAAAGCAGCAGACAATTGGATACCAGCGGGGAGTCGCGACAGGAAAAATGAATGGGCAAAATAGTCTTTACTAGCGACTGAAAGTCTTTGTTTTCAAGGGTAGCTAAACTCCTAGATGGGGGTGAATAGGTTCTTATGTCTTTTGAACAATCTTTTTACTTTGGTGTGTTGGACTTAGGTTTAGGTTAACTTTCAAGCATACAACAACACACTATTGTTTATAGTGGTTTCCCAAGGTATGGATATATCCACTGTGCCTCCCACCTTTCTAAAAGTGTGTTAGATAAGGACAACTTCTCCAAACTCGGCTCCAAGGCTTACAACACAGATCCTTCAGGATCTCTCAGAGTCCTCCAAGTCAACCTCGATCCCAAGGCCCTACCACTCAGAGCAGTGATGCTACAGAGCAGATGATGATACTAGTAGACTTCAGTGATCACACTGATCCTACCAATTTAGTAAAGTCCTACAACTTAGCTAGGAGTATAGCCCTACACTCAGATCAACAGGAGGATCCTACACTCAGTGAATGAACTCACCTACAGCTCAGGCACACAAGCCCTACCTCAGATCCAAAGAAGATCCTAAACTCAGCATTTATAAATCAGGCTTACAGCTCAGATCTATTAAGATCCTACATAAAGAGTATGTTGTTGATGATGAAATAACTCTAGAGAAAATACTCTTAGTCTTCTCTCTGGACTGAGATTGCTCAGCCCTATCTTCTTCTCAGCTCTATGGTAGTAGATCTTCAGGATGTTTTAGCTTGATCCGGGAAGAACTCAAAACAAAAGTTCCTGAACTTACTGAGGAAGATCAATGAGTTTTTTGATCTTTGTGTGTCTTCAATCAGCAACATTTTTCAGAAGTTATTAGACTATCTCTGGATAAAATAATTGTAGACCACTTCTTCGTTTCGGGAAGAAGAAGAGTTAATTCGAAAATCTCTCTTCAAAAAGTTTCCTTTTTCTTTCTCGGAAATCTGCACTTTGTATTTCGACATCCAACGACTATTTGAGCAGTACAGACCACTAGAGTAGTTAGTTGCACCACCACTTTTGCATTAATTACTGTACAACAGGTAAGCAACATCTTTTGTACTGTAGCAAGATGATCCCGCATTGTTAGAATTTTTGCTGATGTCAGCATGACTCAGCTCCTGTGGACTTAGCCAAAATTCCAGTAATTCTTCTTGGGCGTTGAGGGAAGCCTTATCACTCAACACACTGGTACTTAGCTGAATTTTGACTAGTGGCGTTTAGTGTGTTGAGTGATCCTTTATCACTCAACGAATGTAGACAATTCTGGTCTAACATCTTAGGCGTTGAGTGAACCTTCATCACTCGATGCATCTGGACTTAGTTGATTTTACTCTGCTAGAAGGCATTGAGTGAGGCTTCTTCACTCAACACTTTCTGACTTTTCCTGTTTTTCTTGATGAGGCGTTGAGTGGCTTGTCTTCACTCAACGCTTCTGTACGTGATAGGATTATCTGTTAAGGAGGTGTTGAGTGAGTTGCCTCGCTTAACACTTTTTGACTTAAATAGATTTCTTTGACAGTAACCCTGCGGCTTTGACCACCTGTTGTCCTGTTGACGCTTTTGCTTAGACCACTTTCTTTGACAGTAACCCTGCGTTAAGTGTTGAGTGAGCTGCCTTCATCTTAATGCTTTTGAACTTAAACAGATTTCTTTGACAGTAACCCTGCGGCTTTGACCACAGCATCTGGTGGCAGTGCACTAGTCTTTTTATCCATTCTGAATTTATCCTTAGCTCTTCATTCCTTTCAAGCTTGGCCCATTCTAGGGAGTTGTAGAGCTTTCAACTGTCTGTTTTGTGATCTTTAATTTGATCTCAGGCAGACAAGATTATGGTCCTTAATTGAGGACTCCACTTCTTAAAGTCAGGCCTGGTCTACATCTCTTCTCGGTATATCTTCTTACTGAGCCTTACTTCTTCCTCTTATTTTGCAATAGTCTTTCCTTTGGCCCTGACTACCTGATAAATAGTGAGGTTGAATGTAGGAATTATATCTGCAGTTGAATGTTCAGCCACTGAGAACCACTCTGATCACCATATTGTTCAGCATAAGTAACACCACTCTGATCACCATATTGAGAACATACAGATCTTCAGGGATTGGTGCGGTTTCCAATATTTTCATATGAGAGTTGCTCAATGTAAGCTCCCCCAAACCTTGCCCGGGTTAGGCCGGAAGGGATCTACTTGCCAAGACGTCCACCCAGTGCTCATTAGGGTAACGACACTCTGCTAAC